>OX359267.1:34670997-35888497 GCA_947179155.2 Hedera helix
CACACTCCGATTCTTGATTTTGATGATAACTTTATTTCTATACTAAAACTTTGTTTATTGCTATTAAGATATGTGCAGCAGGTTGAAACTATTAACATGCAACAAACTGATTTCGGCACTGGATTAAAACTAGAAATGGAAAGTCTTGTGAAGCTCTATCCTGAGTCTTTAGGTTTTCATGAAAGATCTTGGCTATGACTCATATTTCAATTCAAAGCTCATTACGTTTCAGCTATCATGGACATTCCATATTAGGATCAATTAGAATAATTAAGGGAATCTAAATTAAATTATATAATGGATTGACCTTTCCATGTTGAGAGGAACTATTTAATCAAGTCACTAATACTTGATTGATACTTGATTGATTGAAAATCCATAGTTGCCATAAATATGTTAACAAATTAATGGAATAAACCTATAATATTTTATGGTAACTGTAATGGGCTATTTTTTTGTTTCTATAAATGTTGATCATGATTGCTAGAATCTTGCAACTATTTATAGTATGAATATTTCCTTGACCTACGTTATGTTGAGGTGTCAAAAAGTTGTTTCCAAGATTGTGCTTCAGAACATCTATTATGAGCGTCATAATTATATGGGAATAAATCTATTTTTAATTCGAGATCCTCTTTATCAATCACACGTAATCACTGGAAATATCCCTTGAATAGTTACCAAGTCCAAAAAGATTAAACAGTAACTTTATTGTGGATCTTCCCTAAAGGCTAGTTTCAAATGCATATATATATCCTGTCCAGCCAAATAAAAAGAGACATGAATAATATTCATACTACACTGAATCTTTTAAAAAGCAAAGAAACACTGCACAACAAGTATTATTCTTTCACGTGAAAAACTACTACACTGCTGAAGGACACTTGACAATATGATTTTGTTCCTAGCCGTGAATCATTTGAGAATAATATGGTGATATCTTAACTTTTGATCATTCCATTTAGATTTGAGCTTTGTGTTGTTATATAACTCATGCTTTAATCATAGTATTTGTTGTAAACAGTTTTGAATCTGCACTAATCTATTTTCTGTTTGAAGGTTTTTGCAATTAAGTTCCGGGTTAGCTCAATAGCTTTGTGAGTAAGAGTACTCAAGTAAGTGTATAGGTGTGCACAAGGGAGCATAGGTGCTTGGGAGGAACTGTCCTCAAGCGTGGGAATTGTTATTGTAAAAAGGTGTTTTAAGGAAAAATTATTTAATAAAAAGCAATCTCCAATACTATTTGGTATTGGACGTGGAGCAAGCCACTAGAGTAACAGATAGGGGCCGAACCACGTAAAAACTCTTGTGTTCATATGATTGGTTACTTTCATTATCTATATAAACAACTAGCTCAACACATCACATTTATTTCCAAGCAAAAATAATTATATTCCGTTAGCAGTGTAAATCAGTTTCTAAATTGGCAGCCTGAAATCATTCTTTCAGCAAACTAGTTTACTTACTGTTTTATTAAATCATGAAAATCAGACATCGTTTCACTCCACACTTATTCAACCCCCCTTCTAAGTGTGCCTGTTTAAATTTCATTTGGTATCAGAGCTTGACTCTACTTATTTTGGTCTTAAAAGTGACTTGTAAGGTAAAATCTTGATATGACATAATTTGGAAGCAACATACAAGAAGGGTAATCCATAAATCGACCTCTATTGCTACATGGAACTGAGAATTATAACTTTTGGAAGTTCAGGATGAGGATCTATCTCAAAAGAAATCATTGGGAATGGTGGGTTGTGGAGAATGGTCTGATTATTCCAAGAAAGGATGATGGTACACCAAAAGCTCTAACCGAGATGGACTCAACTGAAGTGTACATGACCTCCAATGACTCAAAGGCAATGAACACACTACTCAGCGACATGGTACAATCTGAAATAGATAAAGTGTCTTCATGTAATACGTCCAAAGAGATTTAGGATATTCTTAAAGTAAGTCATGAAGGAACATCAAAGGTAAGGGAAGTAAAGTTAAGTATGCTCATGCACAACTACGAGATGTTCAAGCTAGAAAAGGAAGAAACTATCAAGGAAGCTCAAGCTAGATTTCTAATACTCATGAATTCGCTAAAGCTACTCGACAAGACCATCCCTCAGAGTGAAATAAATCGAAAGCTACTACGGGCTATGCCCAAGAGGTTTGTGTCCAAAGTCACTACTCTTTAAGATTCTTTAAATATATCTATTATGGATACTTTAACTCTATTTGGTGAACTAGAGGAATATGAACATCAACTAAAAAGATATGATGATGAGGAGGAAACTCCTAAAAGAAAAGTTCTAGCTCTTACTGCAGGAAAAGGAGGAGAATCAAGTGATGACTCAGATGAAGAAATTGATATGTTATCTAGAAAATTGAAAGGGATGTTGCAAAGGAAGAACAAAAGAAAGTATGCTATGGGAACCAACAAATTTAAGGGAAAACAGAATGAAGACACGTGCTTTAAATGTGGACATCTAGGTCACTTCAAGAAATATTGCTTTTAACTGAAGAATAAAGGGAAATTAAATTTCAAGGATAACAAGAAGAAAGCTCTTATTACATGGAGTGATGACGATTCAGAAGTAAAAGTTGATGCAAACAATGAAATTGCTCAAATCTATTTCATGGGACTTGAAGGAGAATCAAGTGAGGTAACTTTAAATAATACTTTGCTAAAATAAGAAAATAAAAAACTAAGAGAAAAGAATATGTATTTAAAAGATTTAATAAATACTCTAATGAATGAAGTAAACACCTAAATTGAGGAAAAGGAAGAAAAAGAAATACCATCTAATGATGAAAAAGTTTTAAATGCTAAAATTGATTATCTAGATAATTATAATAAGATACTATAAAATAAGGTAAATTTCCTAAATGGTGAAAATGAGAAATTACGAAATGAAATAAAAATGAGAGATATCTGTATTGATGCCTTTAATGATAGTTCTTACAATTGTAATAATAATGAAAAAGAATTACAAAAAGAAATAGAGTCATTAAAAACATCTTTGGCAAAATTTGTTCAAGGGGAAGACAATTTAAATGTACTATTAGGAAAACAGAGATCTAGTTTAGAAAAACAAGAAATTAGATATCAAGTAACAAATTAAAAGAATAATATAAAAATGTTAAAATCCAAATCTTATTTGAATCAATGCTCTTCGTTTACTAGTTGCACTAAATATGGAATCTAAGGACACCTAAACATTAATAGTAATAAGAAAGTTAGAAAGATATGGGTAAAAAAAAGTGATTTACATGTTACTAACATTAGCGGACCCAAAAAGAGATAAGTACCAAAACAGTAAACTGTTTTGTTATTGCAGGTATGCCTTAAAGCAAAAGTTCCATCACAAAAAATGGATTCTAGATAGTGGATGTTCTCACCACATAACGAGTGATAAATTAAAGTTTTTGGAACTATCTCTTAAGAAGAAAAATGGAACGGTGACATTTGCGGACAACAAGACCTGTGAAATAATCGGTAAAGGTAAAATAGAAAATGGTAAGATAAACATTGAAAATGTTCATTTAGTTAAAGGTCTTGAATTTAATCTCATCAGCATAAGTCAGGTAATGGATAGTGGACATCAGTTTAAATTTGAAAAAGATAAATGCTCTATTTTTCATAGTACTAATAATTTTCCTCTAGTTGCACAACGAGAAGGAAATATCTATACAATTAATTTTGAGTAATAGAATAAAGAATTGTGCTTATCAGCTATAGAGGATGAAGCAAATTTATGGCATAAAAGATTGGGACATGTACACATGGACCTAATAAAGAAGTTATCAACTAAGAATCTTGTAAAAGGGCTACCCAAAATCAACTACGAAAAGAAAGGTATATGTGGATCTTGTCAACTGGGTAAGCAGGTAAGAACATCGTTCAATGCAAAAAATCAGGTATCAACTTCATCACCTTTACAATTATTACATCTTGATTTATTTGGTCCAAAAAGGCATGCTAGTCTAAATGGTAAATTCTATGCATTTGTAATAGTTGATGACTTTTCTAAATACACGTGGGTAACATTTCTTAAAACTAAAGATGAAGCATTTAGGGATTTTGAAAGAATTACAAAGAATTTGGAGGCAAAGTACAGTCTCAAGCTCATAAGGATAAGAAGCGATCATGGTGGTGAATTTCAAAAAGGGTTTGTATCATTCTGTGAGCAAAAAAGAATTAGTCATGAATTTTTTGCACTAAGGACACCTCAACAAAACGGGGTGGTGGAAAGGAAAAATAGAACTCTACAAGAAACTGCACGAACATTATTACAAGAAAGTAAACTTCCACAAAAGTTTTGGGCCGAAGCGGTAAATACATCTCACTACATTTTAAATAGAGTACTTATTCGTCCTATTCTTTTGAAAACACCCTATGAGTTATTAAATGGAAAAATACCTAATATAAGTTACTTCAAATTGTTTGGATCAAAATATTTTATACTAAATACTAGTGGTAACTTAGGAAAGTTCGATGCTAAATCATATGAAGGAATTCTTATTGGTTATTCTCAATAAAGCAAAGCTTATCGTGTATTTAATATTAACAAATATTATGTTGAAGAATCTGTCCATGTCAGTTTTAGTGAGTCTAACAATGATATGCCAAAAGAAAGAGAAGATGATGTAGGAAATATAGAGGCTGTAGTCACTACAGCAAGACAGAATATTGAAAGCAGCTTGCTGAATTCACAATCAGCAAAATAGACAGACCAACACAGTTTACCAGATGCAGAGATATAGCAGAAACAACAAACCAGATCTGTTAATCAACAAACTGATTTGGAAAATCAAGAAGCTAAATTAGAAGACCAAAATAAGGAATCCTCAATCTTGAGTCCCAACCAACATCAAGAACTGCAACACAATATTCCGATGCATAAAACAACAAGACACATTAAAAACCATCCTCCAGAAAACATAATTTGTGTGCCTTCACTATATTTCTGTCATAAATAGAACCAAAAAATGTGAAGGAAGCACTCCTAGATGAAAATTTTCTTTTAGCAATGCAAAAGGAACTTCAATAACTTCAAAGATGTCAAGTATGGGAGTTAGTTCCCCCTCCAAAGGAAGTTTCAATCATTGGAACCAAATGGGTATTCAAGAATAAGCATGATGAACATGGAAATATAATTCGCAATAAAGCAAGACTTGTGGCTCAAGGATACAATCAACAAGAAGGAATAGACTACGAAGAAACGTTTGCCCCAGTAGCAAGATTGGAGTCTATTCGAATCCTACTTGCTTTCGCCTGCTATAAACAGTTCAAGTTACATCAAATGGACATAAAGAGTGCATTTCTAAACAGATATATAAATGAGGAAGTGTATGTAAAACAGCCTCCTGAATTTGAACACGAGAAGTATCCTCATCATGTATACAAACTCAAAAAAGCACTTTACGGACTCAAAAAGCACTAAGAGCATGGCATGAAAGATTGAGCAAGTATTTATTATCCAAAGGGTTTACAAGAGGTAAAATAGATTCTACATTATTTATTAAACATGAAAATAAAGATATTATCATTGTTCAAATATATGTAGACGATATTATTTTTGGTGCTAATAATGCATTACTTTGTGAGTGGTTCTCTAAGTGTATGCACAAGGAATTCGACATGAGTTTAATGGGAGAGCTTAATTACTTTTTGGGACTACAAATCAAGCAAACTAAAGATGGCATCTATATTCATCAAACCAAGTACATAAAGGATCTACTAAAGAGATTCAGATTTGATGAGTCAAATTTAAAGGCAACACCAATAAGTACCACCATCAAGCTTAATGAAGACGATAAAGGTATTGATGTAGAAATCACCAAGTATCGAGGTATGATTGGGAGTTTATTATATCTAACTACTTCACGACCTAATATTATGTATAGTGTTTGTCTTTGTGCACGATTTCAAGCAAAACGAAAAGAATCACATTTAAATGATGTTAAGAGAATATTTAAATGTTTGTGTGGTACCATCAATGTTGGTTTATATTATCCAATATGTGAGAATTTTGATCTAATAGGTTATTCAAATGCTGACTATGCAGGTTGTCAAACTAATAGAAAAAGTACGAGTGGTGCTTGTACATTTTTGGGACAAAGCCTAGTATCTTGGCATAACAAGAAGCAAACTTCTGTTGCACTATCAACAACAGAGGGTGAATATCTAGCGACATGAAGTTGTTGCTCCCAAATTCTTTGGATGCGTCAAACTCTAATTGATTTTGATGTTATTTGTGATACTGTACCTATTTTATATGATAACACGAGCACCATTGACATATCTAAAAATTCTGTCTTGTACTAACGTACAAAACACATTGAAGTTAGGCATCATTTTCTAAGAGATAATGTATCAAAAGGGTTGATTAAATTATTTTTCGTTCTTACCGATCACCAACTAGCTGATATATTTACCAAACCATTAGATGAAGAAAGATTTTGTACTTTAAGACGTGAACTTGGTATGTGTATGATTTCATAATTCTCTATTATACATATCTGCATGAAAAACTTAATTTACATGTCTGCATGAACATAATACATGTTGTTATGTTAATATAGTAACATAGAATTAAGGAATGATTTATGTTTTAAAAACGAAATTTCAGCATTCTTTGGAAACCGTGTTTTATCTCTCCTTCATCTACATTAAAAACTGCACTCGGTCTTCTTTCTCATACTTTGCTCTTCCTTTCCAAACCGATCAAAAACATTCCTTCTGCAAAAACCCTTCCTCTTCATCCTCAAAGCCATCAGTTGAGGAAGAATGAAGACTCGAACTTCCAAGCGAATCAGGGAAGAAGAATCGAGTACTAGCAACGACACCCTTGTCACTGTTAAATCAAGTTATCTGAAGAAACCAAGCATGGGTACATTAATGGGTCAATCGGGATTTAAGCAGTCAAAGGGAAACGTGAAAATGGCTGTCCAATCTCCAGAAATTGGCTTTAAATCGGTAATACCCACCTCTCCTTCCTTAACTAGGAACTATTTTTGTGGAAATAATTTTGAGGCTCGGTTCCAAACTCACATTATGTCAAAACCTCTGCTTTATGAGAAATTATTGGATTTATTTATTTATAACTAATCCACACTAGAAGCACTGTTTGATTCCTGTGGTATTGCCTCAATGATTTATCCCCCCACCACTGCTTACCCACAACTTGTTCAACAATTCTATGCAAATTTTGAACTAAAACAGGGAACATGTACCTCTATCGTTAAAGGAAAGTTGTTTGGGTTTTTTGATGAAGTTTTAGGGAGTATTTTGTCTATTCCTTTTACTGGGTTATGTCGTTTCACACTGAAAGATGCAACGCAAGAACCCTTCTCCCTTATAACTCAACTTCAAACTATCATGAATGATACCTTTCTCACTAAAGTGGTCATTCCCACTACTGTTGAGGTATCACCCATAGCAGTAGTCATTCATAAAATTGTATGATCAAACTTGATGCCTCGCACGGGTGGTGGTGCTAATTTTACTTTCCAGGATCTAGTTCTCGTTTCTATTATTATGAAAGGGCTGTAATTTAATTTAGCTTCAATGATCATGTTACATATGGACAGTTTTGTCAAACAAAATAAAAATGTCTTCCATACGGCGGACTTCTTACTAAAATCTTTCAATATTTTGGCATTTCCTTTGACACTGAGGCTTTTCTTCCACTCACTGAATCCATTGATTCGGAGAATCTAAAGCAGCCCCACTTAATTCTCACAAATGGTTATTTTGTTCGACTTCCTAGAGAGAATTTACTTGAAAATCCATCTCAGTTGCTGTGACGACCCTAAATTTGGGTTCCATAACCTCAGGTTTGGTTTCTCACTGTACAATACTAAATAACATCTAAAACATAAACTTTAATTAAACATCGCGGAATAATACATAAAGTTCCTTATAAAAAGGCTACAATCCGAAGGTCGACTAACCTTAACATAACAGTACATATCTTAAGGGATTACAAAAAATTTATAAAAGAAATTACTTAACAAGTAAATAATCTAATATGCAATAGTCTAAGCTTTGGATTTTCCCTTGCCTTTGTCCGATTCAGAGCATTCGGGCTTAGCTGAAATATGAATCATAATATAGCAAGGATGAACAACTAGCTTGCTCAGCAAGTTTAAGAACAGTTAAAATAAGATATATCATGATGGAATGGGAAATAACATCAATGGTTTCAACAATAGATAACAATTGTGAAAGAACAAGAATCAATTTTTAATGTAAAAGAAAAGATTGAATCTTTACTGCTGAGTGGTCTTTAAGGACCATGAACTGCTACTAAAGGTAAAACAGATATAGATCTGCCACCTTGGATCAGCCTCTTGTACCCTATGTATATGCATAACATTCAGACATCTTGTGCAAGGGTTAGTTTCCCGACAAAATAATCCCCTTATATAGGGTTCTCAGTCTTAGTATAAGAATCTGCACCAACCAATGATTTGGATAAACTTTTAAAATATTCAATTTAATGAATTTAAACATGCATAGTCTAGCTGAAACAATTAGCTTAGACGTTCTTAAACAGTTCTTAAATTAATGAACTATTACACTTGCAAATGCACTATGTTCGAATACAATAACAATAATGATGTGGAATAACTTTAAATAATTAAACTACTTAAAGCTTTGGCAAATAAATACGAGTGTAGATACTTGCTCAACGATAATTGAATAGATTTAAAGAATTTGCTCAATATAAAATTTGAGTAAGGATAAAGAACTTGTCTCGTGTATAGATTACTGCTAACCAATTCAATTTAATTCTCTCTGAATAGACCTAACAATTAATCAAGTTGATCTTTAAATTAGTATCATATATACATTCATATGATAACCTTTATACGTATTACATCTCTAACACTTAACCAATTAATTATAGTTAAGGATATATAAACACTTAAAAATATTATTATCACTTAATAATATTTTAATCACATAAAATCTATATTAATTATTTTAATATAGTTCAAACTCTTATCTAATAATATTTTATTAGTCTTATAATATTATTAATCATTTAATAATATTTAATTAACTTTATAATATTATTAATCATTTAATAATATTGTATTTATATTCTAATATTATTAATCATTTAATAATATTTTATTTATATTATAATATTATTAATTATTTAATAATATTTTATTGACTTTATAATATTATTAATCATTTAATAATATTTTATTCATATTCTAATATTATTAATTATTTAATAATATTTTATTTATTTACTAATATTATTATCTTTTTAATAATACTTTATTGACTTATTAATACTATTACCCATTAAATAATATGTTAATCTCTTACTAATATTATTAACCATGTAATAATATCTAAATCATTTACAAATGTTACTAATTATTTCACAACCTTTTAATTACATATTAATATTATTCACCACTTAATAATATTTTATTTCAAACAATACCAATAGTTAACTTTTTAATTGTGTTAACCTTAGTCTTTATTCTAAACATTTAACTATCAATTAGTTATTAATAAACTTCATATATTGGTTTATTATACAAATACATTCATTTTACACTTATTTTAACTTGAATTTTCAAAGAAAACTTGACCCAGACTCACTCGACCCGACCCGGACCTTAAAAAAACTGTTAGGCAGTGGGCTCGGGCGCAACTGCGCCCACCATGAACGCAGGTGCGCTCGGCCATTTTTCAGAAAACAAAAATTTTGGGCTGCACGACCCTCCGTTGCTCCAACAGTCATAACTTCTTCATTTTTAAATATTTTGGGGTCATTCTTGAGTCCATTAAATAGCACATGATCAACTAGGGTTTTACCGGCAAAGTTCAATATAGACATTTCTTTCATTTTTATGCATTACACATATACCAAAATATGATTTAAACATATCAAACCATAAATATACATATATAACATAGTTTAATACTTCTAGACCATTAAAATAACTTTTGATCGGTTAAAAATATATTTTAACCGTTTAAAACATATATATACTATAAAAATGAACTTAGGAAGAGATATAACACTTTTGAACCTTATAATCTTGGATGCCCTTCTTCTCTTGGCTAGGAACTTCACTAGGGACTCCAACTTGACTATTATCTAGCAATCTTTCTTGGTGAAATCTTAACTCATAAGAGTTCTCTTACTTTTCTCTAGAATGCTCTCTCTTTTCTCTAGTAAAATGTCTAACAAACATAACACATAGGTGAAACACTCTATTTATAGTAGTTTGGTAACCCTTCATTAACTTTCCTAATCAACTATCATTGGTCAAATTATGAGCTAATGGTGATTACTATTTGATTGAATGACTAGGTGATGGACATTGTGAATGACTAGGGTTAGTGACTAACTAAAGCTTGGAGTGAATTATAAGCAACATGAGCAACAAGTCACCCCCCTTGTGGGGCCCCAAAGTGCTGGCCAAATGGGCATTAAATTGCCCATTTTTGCTTTATTTTTAATTGTTTTAATTACATATATACACACATATATATACACACACACACACACACACATATGTATAAATGTTGACCAATAATTTGACTTCCTATTGGGCTCCACATTAGACTTAGGAATTAAATGAGTTTGACTCATTCATTTAATTTGTTTGGGCTCAATTTATTTATCCCATTGGGCTAGCATTAAATAACCTATGTTATATTTAATTAAATCAAGCATTGGGCTAATTTAATTATTACATGGATCAAGGTTTAATTAATTACATGGACTACTAGGTTAATTAATTTGACCTTGTTTAATACCTCATTTGGATTAAAATATAATTCAACTAGACTTGCTTTAATTAATTATAGCAGCTTGCTTCATTACTTTAAATAGATATACACATACACAAATATATTCATTCAATTATTTAATGCACAATTAATTAGTACAAAAATTTTAATTCATTGCTAATTATTTAATGATTATAATTACAATGACATATAGAATTCGTGGTCATTACAGTTGTCACATTCCACTTCTTCTACTCCTCTTCAATCTCCTGAGATCACCTCTCTTCTTCAACAAATTCTTACCAATCAAACCGAAATAAAGACTGACATGGCTGAGATGAAGTTTGCAATGAAGACTGGACTGATGGAACTTAAACAAAGGCTCATTGCACTCGAGACAAGGGAAAATCTTGTAACTGATCAGGAGGCTACAAATCTGTTTAAACGAATTGAGGATGAGTTTATCGACTTACAGGTTGGTTTTGAAGTTCAGACAACTGCAATGGTGGCTGCTATGCAAAGGAAAATGAATAGGAATGCATGTCAACTTAGTTATGGGATCAAATTTGTTAGCAGTTAACTCAGAACTTTGGGATCTTTCGTTGCTCGTTGCTTTAATGACATTGGTCATCGTCAAGCTCATTCAACTGTTCCGGATTGGCCACAAATAAATTGGATGGCTGAATTTGCTGGTGATTTTCTGGATTTACTCACTAATCCTGACATTCATGTTCCTCATCCACCTCGTTTTGCCCACGAACTATCCTATGAGGAACGGATGGCCCGTGTCCTGCATCGTCCATATTTCACTCGCTGGGCAGATAACAATGTTGTGATTGTAGACCTTGATGATTAAATTCTCTAGTTCTCTTATTTGATTGGGTCTATAATAACTCTACGTTCTACATTCTGCTTGAAGCTTATACTCTGGTTTAAACATATTTTGCCTGCTTACTTATACTTATATTTGTTTCTTTGACTCTCTTTTTACTGATGACAAAGGGGGAGAAAAACATGATTGCATGGTTTTAGGGGGAGTATTATTATTTTCAAACATTATAGGTTACTCGATGCATGATTTTATGGGGAGCCTTATTTTCGTGTGTTGTCATCATAAAAAAGGGGGAGATTGTTGAGATACTCCAATTCTTGATTTTGATGATAACTTTATTTCTATACTAAAACTTTGTTTATTGCTATTAAGATATGTGCAGCAAGTTGAAAATAATGACATACAGCAAACTGATTTCGGTACTGGATTAAAGCTACAAATGGAAAGTCTTGTGAAGATCTATCCTGAGTCCTTAGGTTTTCATGTAAGATCTTGGTTATGACTCATATTTCAATTCAAAGCTCATTAGGTTTAATTCCATATTTAATAAGAAATCTGTTATAAATATATCCAAATAAAGTGTCACACTAAATTGCCGAGTCAGCTATCATGGACATTCCATATTAGGATCAATTAGAATAATTAAGGGAATCTAAATTAAATTATATAATTGATTGACCTTTCCATGTTGGGAGAAACTATTTAATCAAGTCACTAATACTTGATTGATACTTGATTGATTGACAATCAAGAGTTACCATAAATATGTTAACAAACTAACTGAATAAACCTAGAATATTTTCTGGTAACTGTAATGGGCTATTTTTTTGTTTCCATAAATGCTGATCGTGATTGCTAGAATCTTGCAACTATTTATAGTATGAATATTTCCTTGACCTGCATTATGTTGAGGTGTCAAAAAGTTATTTCCAAGATTGTGCTTCAGAACATCTATTATGAGCGTCATAATTATATGGGAATAAATCTATTTTTAATTCGAGATCCTCTTTATCAATCACACGTAATCACCGAAAATATCCCTTGAATAGTTATCAAGTCTAAAAAGGTTAAACGGTAACTTTATTGTGGATCCTCCCTAACGGCTAATTTCAAATGCATATATATATCCTGTCCAGAGACACGAATAATATTGATACTACATTGAATCTTTTAAAAAGCAAAGAAACACTGCACAACAAGTATTATTCTCTCACATGAAAAACTACTGCACTGCTGAAGGACACTTGACAATCTGATTTTTTTCCCAGCCGTGAATCATTTGAGAATAATCTGGTGATATCTTAACTTTTGATCATTGCATTTAGATTTAAGCTTTGTGTTGTTATATAACTCATGCTTTGATCATAGTATTCATTGTAAACAGTTTTGAATCTGCACTAATCTATTTTCTGTTTGAAGGGTTTTTGCAATTAAGTTCTGGGCTAGCTTAATAGCTTTGTGAGTAAGAGTACTCATGTAAGTGGGAGCACAGGTGTTCAGGAGAAACTGTCCTCAAGTGTGGGAACTGTTATTGTAAAAAGGTGTTGTAAGGAAAAATTATTTAATAAAAAGCAATCTCCAATACCATTTGGTATTGGACGTGGAGTAGGCCACTAGAGTAGAAGATAGGGGTCGAACCACGTAAAAGCTCTTGTGTTCATGTGATTGGTTACTTTCATTATCTATATAAACTATTAGCTCAACACATCACATTTATTTCCGAGCAAAAATAATCATATTCCATTAGCAGTGTAAATCAGTTTCTAAATCGGCAGCCTGAAATCATTCTTTCAGTAAACTGGTTTACTTACTGTTTTATTAAATCACGAAAATCAGACATTGTTTTACTCCACACTTATTCAACCCCCCTTCTAAGTGTGCCTGCTTAAATTTCAAAACCAAAGTTCACAAAGAACCATTACAACTGGACACTTAGTCATTCTCACGCAGGGTCTGATTCACTTAGAATTAGGTGAGTCACAAAGTCTCATCTTACATAAGGTTTTGAAGCCCTCGGTCTTTAGGGTCCCTCAACCTATCCACTTTGGGTCTGATTCACTCATAATTAGGTAAGTCACTAATTCTCGTCTTACATAAGGTTTTAAAGCCCTCAATCTCTAGTATTCCTCAACATACCCACTATGGGTCTAATTTACTAAGAATCAGGCGAGTCACTAAGTCTCAACTTTTGTTATTGTTGATGAAGATGGTTGATGTGCTTTTAAGTTGGCTTGAAGGTCAATTTATCTGATAGAACTTAGCGGCTGAATAATTTTTATTTTTTGTTGATCTTTTGAGCTCTTGTGTATATCTTTCTCTCTTCTGCTCTGGCTTTCTTCATTCTAAAAAACATTCCATGATCGATCCTCCAAAGTATAGAATAACTTTGGGTTGATGATATGTCTATTCAGTAGATCAATCTCCTCTACGATCTTTTGTTGGTTGACCTTTTTCTCCTTATACTTCTTCAGTGTATAGATAGGTCATTTTTTTGTTTTGACTGTTTCTCTCTCTTCGACATGATTTCTCTTAGTTGGTCGAGTCTCTTTCTTTCATCTGTTTCAACAACCCCTTTAATTTCAAATTAAGGTTTCTATTTATAGAGATACTTCTGTCGATTTACCCGTTAAAAGGTAGCCGTTACTTTATTCAATGCTCAGATCCTAGAAGATCTCTGATGTTGACATTTAGGATGCGTCAACTTGTTTACTGCTATGATATGCACATCAATCTACTGGTAAGGCGACCACGTGAGTAAGGTCACATCACTAAAGTTGTTGTTAGATACAACTTGAGTTGTTCTTCAATTTAAACCTCGGATGAATAACAACTTCCTTGGGATTTTTAATTTGCATATCTTTTAATAATCAATCCAATGTCAAACCTAACATACTCTATGATTTTCCTAATTGTAGGTTTCCATGGTAGTCATAAAGTGTCTGCTTGGCTAAATCTACGATCTGCGAACTCTACGATTTTGCAGACTCTTCGATCAACTCTGCAATCCTTCAACTCTATGTTCTATAGAGTTTATGATCAACTCTACGATCTTTATCTCAATGATAATATTTGTGTACTCTACGATTTCGTCAGTCATCAATCGCAGTGTATATCTTCTAATTTAACTTTCTCATTAATTCTTATGATAACTCTACTTCTGCGTCTTTAATCATTCCATGATCTTGCATTTTGCTCCATAACTTTGCTGGACATGCTTAGTTCACTTGTTATTTACTAAGACTTCTCCTTCTTTGAACTTGGACTTCTGTTTTCTCAAGTTCTTTCTCTTTCTCTTGAATAACTACCTTATCTGGACACTTGTTGTTTGCATGATTGTGGACTCCACTATGTCTTTGTTCAGTGCACTCCTTCTGTTGTAGTGGATATCATGTGTCCTCTTCTTTTGATAAACTAGCCATAGCTGAATGGTGCTCTCTACTCCTTTATTTTCTTTGACTGGTTTTCCTTAGACTACTTCTTGTTGGAGAACTATTGATAATGATATCCCAATCATGTGTCATAGTGAATCTATCTTTCAGTGTAGTTGACATTAAGAACTTTAATAGGTAGCACTGATGCAGCTCAACAATGATGTAACTATGCATTTTGAAGTAGCTCAACGATATTGCATGACTCAACAATCTGTTAATTTTTAGTTCAGCTTCAATCTGCGATCTTTGCGCACTTTGAGTTGTTTAGACCTGTGAACTTTCTCCCTTCATTTATTCTATTAGAGCCTTTGTCTTGACTTTGCAATGTTGAGACTACTTGATAGAACTCTATAAACTCTTTGTCTTTGTGTTGATCTTCTAGGATGACCCTTGCTTCTTCTGATTTATTCTTCTGTTTTGAAATAAATCTGATTTTTACAATTCTGTGCTTAAGCATTCTTTTTTGACAGTTCAATGCTTATCACATGGTCTCTTATAATATTCTTCAGTCCATTGGCTCTTATCCTTAGTGGTTTTATCTTTCT
Organism: Hedera helix; assembly: GCA_947179155.2. Taxonomy (NCBI): domain Eukaryota; kingdom Viridiplantae; phylum Streptophyta; class Magnoliopsida; order Apiales; family Araliaceae; genus Hedera; species Hedera helix. The sequence continues at coordinate 34,686,565 of OX359267.1, forward strand.
TAATGATCTTCTTTCTGTTCAACAATTCTCCTTTGTTCTATATTCTACAATTTTAAGTTCTGAGTCTTCACTCGACGATCTGAGAGTTATGTATCGTAAAATTCCATGATGATTATAAAGTATTTGACTTGGCTGATTCTATAAAATGCGAACTCTATAATTTGCTCTACGAATGTGTTTCGCCTTACAAACTTAGATCTAACTGTGATGTTCACTTTACTTTGCGAACTTGAACTCTGAGCTTATTTTGCGGACTTGTTCTTACTTTACGATCATATTCATTCATAAGGATTGTTTAAGATTTATCTTTGTAGCACAGATCAACCTAACATATTTGATCCTTAAGCCCTTATATAATGTGTTCTTTTATAAGGGTTGCACAAATTACTTGTTCATCAATTATACATTCATTTCATATTTCATTTGTTATAATTAAATCATCACTAAACATATGCATTAACAAAACCGTCAATATTCTCTTAAGTTCAAAACCCTAACTTCTAAGAAAGCTATTAATCTTAACTTGATCTTTTTTATTTTCAGTTTACATCAATCAAAAGTATCGCCATTAGAAATTAGATGGGCTTTAACAAAGATAATGATGTTGATATCTACATCCATAGAGTCCTCCCTATCGAACGTAAATCAGGCTGTGTCTGCTCGTCTATGAAGAAATTTGGATCTACTAAAGGCTTGAAGAAGAGTTTCATCTCAACGGAAAGATGGATAATGAAGAAATAAGGTTAAAAGCAAAAGGTAAGCTTCTCTTCATTACTCTTATGACTCTAGACTCTGTCATAGGAGAATCTGGGTTCAAGTCGGCTAATGTTAGGTTAGATCTTAAGGCGTTGGATATAAGATATCAAATTATTCATCAGTTCCCAAAGAAGGAGTATCTCCCCATAGCAATGCATCTAGACTACCATGCATATCATCTATAATACCCATCTTTCCAATCATAACAAAGGAATCATTGGTATTAAAAAGGTAGATGGGTACACTAAAAGGCTTTCATTATCTGATGAAATGATGAGTAGTACTGAAACGACAAAGATTAGATAATGAATGATGTCTAGAGAGGTTGAAGGCGATGGTGTCAGCTATTAAAGGGGAGTTTTTAGTTGCTATCATGGGTGAGGAAGGAACTCAAAACAAGAAAATAGCTGAGGGGGAACATCCACTTTGAGAAGCATCAAGACCCAATTGGGCTAAAAGGAAGTAGTAGAGATAGCTCGGGCAGTTAGTCCCACAAACGCTTAGAATGATGCTAAGCAAATAAGGATAACTCGACGCACTGCTAGATGCTAAGATCAGAGAAACAAACTCGAAGATGCTTCGAAGTGATGTTGACAAAACGGGGGAGAAAAGAAAAGCAAGATTAAAAATATTTTAAATAATCACCCCTACCATATTGCAGATCGTCGGGTGCCAAGAAGAAGAAAGCAAGAGGAAAGCAAGAGGAAGTACTTAAGTAGAGTAACTCGAGAGTAGAAAGATCTTCTTGTATTCCAAAAATCATTGAGCAAACATTGTTAAGCACCAGAAAGCCAAGCAAAAGATGAGTCTTTACTGTTTTGATCTTAACTGTAATATTCTTGGCTAGGCTAACAAGTGTTGTAGCTTGTATCATAAACAACACTTTTTCAAATCTTTTGTAAATCAACTATTGATATCAATAAAATTCATACTTGCTTATAAACAATTCAACTTTTAACTGTATCTAGGATCATGTTTAATTATGTATTGTTTGCATTAGAATTATTGATGATTGTTAAAAATTATTTATTTTTGTCATCATCAAATAGAGGAAGATTATTAGTACATTTTTGTTGAACTCCTGTTATTAGATTTAATGATGCTATGCTGACAAAGAGCATAATGTACATTTATAAAAGAAAAACAAGTAATATTGTAAAGTCCCTAAAGAGATAATTATTGTACAATGACATAGGAAAGAAAGATAAGTGATATTGTAAAGTCCTTAAAGAGTTAATCATTACAAGAACTTAGGGATCAAACTTGTTAGGTTAATCCAAATAATAGAATGAGAACTTGAAAAAGACTGAGATTCCAAGTTTGTAGGGCTGAAAACTTAGTTTACTTAGATCACTGAATGAACTAAACTAGTCTAACAGAGTCCTCAAATAAAATGCAAAGGTATTAAGATCGTAGAGTGATTGAAGGAAACTCTAAGATTACAAAACAAATTTAGACAAATAAGCAAAACATAGAACTACAAAGAATCGTATAGTGATGACTGAGCTAACAAAGAATTGTAGAGTGATAAAGGGTTACAAGAATAACAGAGTGAACTTATCTGAGGATTGACTCTACGATCCTAAACACTTAATATCGTAGAGTGCAACTCCTAACATGTCAATAGCCATTCTGATAGGAAGCTTCTCCAACACACCTCCAACCTGAATATCCTTAAAGTGTGTTGACAAAACAAAAAGATGTTCAATCAGTCCCATTTCTAACAACTTTATTTGGAAATTCGAGTCTGTCACATCACACAATAAACTGACAAAGTTGACAAAAGAGGTGGCGACAACAGTCTGTCAGTGTGCCAATTTGCATTAGAAGACTTTTGATTAATTTATCGAGTTGAGTTCGCACATGGTATCGCGTTCCATTGCTCAATCGAAAATGTTCGTGAGTCATGTGGTTCGGTTTGACTTTGTTCATAAACAATTTGGGTTTGGTTCAGTTCTATTAGTTCGTGAGTAGTTTGTGAGATGCTTGAGTTCTAATTGTATTTCTTACATATTTAATATTTTTAAATTTTAAATACAAATAGTTGATTCAAGTGTTCATGAACGGAATCAAGTTCGAATATATTCATGAGTTGTTCACGAATGAGTTTATGTTTGTGAACGTTTAGATGTTCGCGAACATGACGTTTAACTATGTTCACAAACTGTTCACGAACTCGAGCATGTTTACAAACTGTTCGCGAACAGCTAACGATTTAAACTCGCATATGTGTGTTGGTTCAATCATGTTATACGAACATGTTAAAGTTCAACTAATAGTGTTCGAGTTTAGTTCGAGTTCAACAAAGTTCGGATTGAATCGAATCATTTGTAGCCCCTACAGATACCAAAAAAAGCAACGATAACTTCCAATGGATTTTTTTAAAGAGAAAATTCTACAAATAGATTTTGGCTCTAAACTTCAAAGATGTCGATTGATCAAGCAATTGCATAAGATAAAGCGAATCTTACAAGTCAAAGAGCTTAAAGCATACCCAATAATCCAAAGGCCACTTTACGCTTTCTAAAAAGCCACTCTAAGTCTTAGAAGAAATAAATCATTGCTGTTAAGTCATTTGAAGAAGAGCTTAACGCAACTTAATAGTATCCCAAACTCAAACAACAGATAAATCTTTGTGATATCAGGAAAGATAAGTCTAGTTGTCTCACCTGATTCTAAGTGAATCAGACTCTGTGTGAGGCTAAGATGAGTTTAAGTGGCTCGCCTGATTCCAAAGGAATCAATTCTCAATGTGAGGTTAAGATAAGTTTAGATGGCTCGCCTAATTCAGAGGGAATCAACTCTATGTTTGAGATTAAGTCTAAGTGACTTGTTATAATTGGTTTTGAGATAACCGTGGTCTTGGTGACCTTATCCTATAGTGGATGATCCCTGCTTAGAGGAGTGGAAGAAAGGACTAGGAGTAGTTTAGACTTCAAACCTTTTAAAAACTATTGTCTATTTTTTGTTTTCCTTAACTATCATATTAACTGCAATAAACTGTCATATCATCTGAGACTTGATTCCACACTGACTATTACTGAAATCAAAACTGTGATCTTTAATTAATCTTTAAGGTTTATAAAATACAATATTCCGTTATGCGTAACTGAATCAGATTAACTGATATTTATTGGGTAAATAATTTTAATCTGAATTTTTGAAAAGATCTATTCAACTCACCCTTCCACATCTCTTTGTGCCATCTGTGAATAATAGTTGTGTTGAGAATGGTATTTGGGGTCGGTATTGGTAAGATTGCATGTTGAGAATTTGTTATTTTGGGAGAAATGCTGTAAGGTTAAAACACCTTTTTTCCCTTGTCTGCAGGGGATTTTAAGAGGAGGAGCCCTCGAGGTTGGAGAAACCTTCAGGATGTTCTCTCTCACTTGACGTGCTCGGGGACTCTACTTCGTCACCAAGGAAGCTATCGCTAATGATACCTAAAGTGGACGTATCAGGACTTGCTACATCTAATAAAGTATAAACATATTGATACCGAAACCCTAAGGTAGTCCTAACCATCTTTCGCAAATGACACCTAAATCTCGGATGCTATACAAAGGATAAATCTCCCTACTAAGTCTCCCAAAAACAGCATTAGAAGCCTCAATGGAAAATTTTGTCGATGAGGGAAGAAAACATGACTACATAGATAGAATGGGAAAATAGACAAAAAATGAGAAAAATAAATGGTGAAAATGATCAAAATAAGGCGGAACACTTACCTGTGGTCCGATTATGCAAAATCGCTACACAAATTCGAAAAGGGTCACTAGCAGATTTAGAGAGTAAGGAAAGATAATGGAGCACTGTGATGTTCTTGAGTGAGCAAGTGAAATAAAGAGTTTTCCCTTTTTAAAGAGAAATTATAGTTGGATCTTAACAGTTACATTCCGCTGCTCCTATAACACGTGTCGCGCAATCTCCAACCTTATTTCCCCAAGCCAGCGGCCATCACTAAGGGGAAACCAACAAGTGCGTGATCCTCAAGTTCATTAGGCAGTCATTTCGTTCAATTCCCTGAGCCCAAATATTCTCGTAGGATGGTCATTATGTAAACATCTCGGGACATATATCCAACTTACACAAAGTAGGGATTATGGAGTCGTTAAGTAAAACACACTAAATGTACACCCACTAGAGGTTCAACCGGGTACTCGACTCATATACTCTCGAACCGCATTAAAAATGTGTCTCGGGAGTGGGGGCTTGTTAAGGAATGATGCTCAGGCCCATATCGAGATCTTGAACCATCATGATGCACGAGTTGGTGGGTTTGCTCGAAGTTTGGTAAATAGTGGATCAGTGTGCACAACCGACCAAACTCTTAGAGAATAGTCTTAATGAAGATGAGACTTTCATCCAAATTTATTTAGTTATATTTGGACTTATCCAAAAATAGCAAGACATGTGACCTAAAATGTCGACTATAAATATATGGATATCTCTGGTATGCATTTTTTTACGCACTCTTATATTCCCATAACCTTCTAAAAGCTGGTACTGACTTTATCATTGGAGACAAATTTAGAAGAAATTTATTTGCGCATTCATTTGTTTGTGATAACTCGGAGCACACAGATTCGATGGTGGAGTTAGTCGAATATAGCATCATTAGAAATGAATGTTATATATAGACAACTGTTCAATTATAAGATAAAATAAAGGAAGGAAAGTGACTTTTTTTTAATAGTTTTAGTAATACGGCAATCGTCGCGCCGTTTCAGTACTGGAGGTGTAAATTATGAAGTGAAAGTATATATTCCTACCGAAGAATCCAATTGGGTTATTTAATTAAAAAGGAAAGAAGGTAATTAGTGACCAACTTTGTCTTTCTTTCTTGCTCTTTCACAAAAATTAAAGGGAAGGAAAATAATTACTAATTAAACAAGACATTTTGGAAAGCAAAGTTTTTAGCAATTCAATGAGCAAGTTCTGAAGCCATTGTCATTAAATATCTCAAGCTTTGTTTGTCTTTGGGTGAGAGGCGAGATCTTTTTATTTATATTATAAATAGGGTCGACAATGGAAAAAATTAAATTTATTTGATCCTCGCCTGTTTATTCTTTTTATTGAGAATTTATAATATTAGAATTTAATTATGGGGATACATTTTATCTTAGAAGAGGAACTTAGAAAATTTTGGAAAAAACTTACTCTTGAGGTGTAAATATTTGGAATGGTAACTCATACTTAAATATTTTATAAAGTTGAGCTAGTAGAGAGTTACTGATAAATCCATTTTATGAGATTTTAGACAGTGGGACATTACTAAGGATATCTAAAAATTAGTTAAATATTATATTTGGGAGATGCGGTCATAAATATACTTTATATACAAAACATAAGAGAGAGTAAGATCATTATTAGCGGTTTGGACATGCAACACCACAAGAGACAGAGAATATATCATCTTCTCCATTACACCAAATATTAGATCATAATACTCCATCTTTATCAAATTTCAACACACACCGATATACACAGAGTTATAGTGTTATACAGCGTGAACAACAAGCACCATTTATACAAGTCGGTAAACATCGAAGGGTAGTGATATACACCACGTGTATAAAGAAATATTGTCGTGTCTCATTACAGATCATTATATTGTAACACTTCCAATGTCTTTTTAGTGGATTTCTGGCGTATCACCTGTGGTTTTTTCCCGTATTGGATTTTCACGTTAATTATTGTGTTCTTATATTTTGAGTTTAATTTATTTACAGTATAATTTATATTTTCAGCATGTATTGGTGTACTTTTTGACCTGCTCTTTTGGTGATTTTGTCAAGTGCAAAATTGGATGTTAATATTGGCGCTAGAAGGAGGGCCCCCCACGACCACAACAATTTCAAATCACCATATCATTTCTATAAAAAAAAGAGATGTGTTTCTGACATGGAAAAAGGAAATACATCTAAAAGCTAAGTCGTTTATTTTTATTAAATATTATAATATAATTGTAATGTTTCTGATCATGTTTATTACATATAGGCATGTTCACTTTGAATGGGTCCAAGTAATAAACAATGTTCCACTGACGAAAGCTTTTTTTATGAAAAGAGGAGGAACTTATGGGCCCCATACCCATATTCATTATATTGTTCCCAGAGGTTTTTGGTCCATCAGAACTTTCAATTGGGGGGAGGACTTCATTTCCTTTGATCCATTCACCGGCGAAGGAGCACGTCGGCAGCTCAGCTTGGTGACGCTCGGCAGTTTGAGCTCAGTGGCCAGAAATGGTGCAGTTCGACAGCTCGGGGTTTAGCCCGATGAGGCTTGTTGTTCTGAAGTCTGTGCTCGGGTGTCCTGGTTCGGCACTCAGCTCAGATCGGCGGCAGCTCGGTGGTGTTTTGTCGTACCTTGGTAGCACAACAGTGGCTCGAGGGCTGTTCGACAGAGGCTCGACAATGGAGCTCGGTAGCAGCTCAACATATCGGCAGTTAGTGTTGGGTCGGTGGTCGACAGTTTGGGTCTGGATTGGCCTCGGAGGGCTGGTGATGCTCGTTCTCGACAGCTTAGAGGGAGTTTAGCTCATTGGCTATTTTGAGTCGGTGCTCGGTGTGTGGTGCTGGTTGGGTTAGGTCTTTGTTGGTTGGAGCTCGGCGAAGAATATAGCTCGACTATCTGGTGGTTGGTTGGTGCTTAGGTCTTTGTGGGTTGGTGCTCGGTGGCAGGTGGGTGTGCTCAGTGGCTGGCCCTCGATAGTTTGGGTCCTCAGCAGCAGCAACTCGGCTGTCCGGGCTTAGTGTCGGCTGGGTTGGGTCTCGGTGGTAGGTACTCGGAGTTAGGAATTTGTCACTCGGCCTTGGTGGTTTGGTGGGGTGTGCTTGGCGGTTTGGGTTAGAGCTTGAAGGTTGTTGCTCAAGCTCGGTGGTGATGGTGGGTAGTAGTTCAGCAACTGGATGGCTCGGCATGCCGGTTGGTGCTCGAAATAAAGGGGAGCTCGGAGGGAGGGTGCAACTCGGTAGTTTTGACTTGGTCCACGACGGTTGGTGTTTGGTGCTCGGAAGTGGGTACTCGGTAGCTATTGGATGAGAGAGAAAGCTGTTGTAGGAAAGAGAAAGAAAAAAGGTGGAGAGAGAAAAGGTGGTGGGTGAAGAGGTGGTGGGTGAAGAGGACAATGTGGTTTGGGGGTTTTTAAAATTCTACCATGTGTGGTCTTCTCAAGTTTTTGATTCACCCATCAGAAGATAAAAAGTTGAAGAGGAAGAAAGAAGGAGAAAAGGATGAGAGAGAGCGGATGGTGGAAAAAGTTGGTTGAGGAGAGAGAGAGAGAGTTGATGGGTGATAATGGAGAAAGAAAGAATAATATATATAAAAAAAGGAGAAAGTGAGTGGAGGAGAGAGAAGGTTGGTGAAGGAGAGAAAATATTGGTGAAGGTATATATGTAAACAGATACATGGCAATAGGTGGCTCGACGTAGTTTGTATTGAACTTTTGTATTACTCTTCTGTTATAATTTTTTTATAACAGGATAGTGGGGGTTATGTTGTGATGTAAATATTTGAGGTGATGACTCATCATTAATATTTAAAGGTTAGTGGAAAGATAAGGACAAATTCACTTTTTGGAATTTTGGGCGGTGGAACATTATTAAGAATATATTTACACTAATTAAATATTATATTTGGGAGAGGCAGTCACTGAAGGTGTTTTATATATAGAGAGTCAGAGATGAGATATATAAGACACTACACAACACAAGATTATGATGATTATAGTTATTGTTATCAGGAGAAATAAGGGAGTAGAGAGAAACACCACAACAGAGCGTTATTACACAATCAATACATAAACACTAAACTCAAATGCTATATTTTCAAATTTTTCGCAGCAGGGGTGCAATGGGGGCGGACAAAACAAAAGGCCTCAAGTATAGTCACAATTTAAGCAATCAAAACCCAATAAGACATTCAATCATTTCAAATCGACGAGGTCAGGACATTATTATCAGAACTTATTATTGAAGCTTTGATCAAAATATGGCGAAACATGAAGATATAAGGTGATTTCTCCCTCTCAAGGATATAAGGTGGTCTCTCTTGAAGATGCAAGGCCGGACAACAGCCTTCTTAGGGATCGATAGTGCTATATCAGTGATATAAGGATGGGGGGGGGGGGGGGACATAAAAAAGCTCGGTTACTTAGGGATCCAGTAGGCTTAATCGGTTACTGTTTTGATACAGATTATATCTGGTAACCTGTTTAGTGCACAGTTTATATATGTTCACAAGAAAACCAGTTAAATCAAACCACACAATAATCAATCACACAAACACCGAGATTTTTACGTGGTTCGGCCCCTACCCACTAGTCTAGTGGCCTACTTCACGTCCACTCGCTTCTCTTTTTAAGAAAAATGTCATTAACTTTTATCACCTGAAACACCACTGGTCATATTAATACAATTTCACAGTTCCTGGTTATAATCATGCAAGTCAACAGTTCCTCTTTACACTATGGGCCAAAGATATTCAATATATTATCAACGGTCATGATTCTACCAATATTCAGCCTTTGGTCATAATCATACCAAACAACAGTTCATCTTTGCACTACGGGCCAAAGATATTCACAATATCATCAACGGTCATGATTATACCAATATTCAGCCTTTGGTAATAATCATACCAAACAACAGTTCTTCTTTGCCCCCAGTCAAAGAGAACATTCACCACGTACCCTAAAAGACACAAAAATTATATCGCCTTTATCTTATCATCTGTTCCCCAGGCCACAGATATTCATAACAAAATGATTCTTGATGATTAGAATAACAACATGAAATATAATGTGAGCACACTTAGAAGAGGGGGGTTGAATAAGTTTTGGAGAATCTATGTCCAATTTTGGTATTAATGAAACTGTTTGTAAAACAGTATGCTGAATATATAAAACAGTCTGCTGGATAACCAAAATAGTATACTGAATGTTATTATAGTTTGCTGAATTAGAAATCCAGTAGGCTTAATCGGTTACTGTTTTGATACAGATTATATCTGGTAACCTGTTTAGTGCACAGTTTATATATGTTCACAAGAAAACCAGTTAAATCAAACCACACAATAATCAATCACACAAACACCGAGATTTTTACGTGGTTCGGCCCCTACCCACTAGTCTAGTGGCCTACTTCACGTCCAATACCAAATGATATTGGAGACTTCTTTTATTGATAAATTTACTTCACAATTTATCCTATTTACAATTCAAGTTCACTTTCTTTTTTAGGACTTATCCTCCCAAGCACTATATGCTTACTGTTGCACCATTGTGCTCCTTTGAGTTCTTTGACTCACCAAGCTCATAAGCTTCCCTGTGAACTAATTGTAATCCCTCTGATTAGATAGAATGAAATAGATAAAATAATACAAACAGTCTTATGATCAAAGTAAGAGTGATAAAATAATACAAGACCCACTATATGCAATGATCAGTAATGAAACAGTATTACCGAGATAGGATATGATCTTGATTAAGTTTTTCGGTAACTTGCTTTGAGATCTTCACACTACTAGATTGCTTGCTTGCAAACAGATGATGAACAGAATAACCTTTTTCAGAATTGCTCGAGTATGTTTTCTGTTTGTTTTTTCTGAGTGAGGAGCCATATATTTATATACCTAAGACTGGTAAAGATGATTTCCAAAAACAGTATGTTACCATTACGGGATGAAGTAACTTATATTATGAATTTTATTGTTTAGCAATTCATATGGAGTTTTGATAAGAATAGGTCGAATTAGAACTCTATTTAAAATATAGCACGATGTATTTACTGCTTCGGCCCAAAAAATTTGTGGAAGCTTACTCTTTTGCAATAATGTTCGAGCCATTTCTTGTAACGTTCTATTCTTCCTTTCAACCACTCCATTTTGTTGTGGAGTTCTTGGTGCAGAGAATTCTTGGCTAATTCCGCTTTGTTCACAAAATGAGATAAAATCTTTTTAAAATTCACCACCATGATCACTTCTTATTTTTATCAATTTTAGATTATACTTTGTTTCCAAATTCTTTGTTAGTTTAGCAAAATCTCTGAAAGCTTCATCTTTAGTTTTAAGAAATGTAACCCAAGTGAATCTTGAATAATCATCAATTATAACAAATGCATAAAACTTACCATTTAAACTAGCATGTCTTTCTGGACCAAATAAGTCAAGATGTAATAATTGTAAGGGTGAGGAAATTGATACCTGGTTCTTGACCTTGAATGATGTTTTTATTTGCTTACCAAGTTGACACAAAGCACATATTCCTTTATTTTCATAGTTGATTTTGGGCAGTCCTCTCACAAGATTTTTTTATGATAGTTTCTTTAATAGATCCATGTGTACATATCCCAACCTCTTGTGCCATAGATTTGCCATATCTTCCATAGCCGATAGACAAACCTCATTTTCCTGTTGCTCAAAATCAATAGTTTATATATTTCCTTCTCTTTGTGCAACTAGAATAACATTGTTAGTGCCATGAAAAATAGAACATTTATCCTTTTCGAATTTAACTTGATGACCACTATCCATGAGTTGACTTATACTAATGAGGTTAAATCCAAGACATTTGACAAGATGAACATTATTAATACTAATCTTACCATTTCCTATTTTACATTTTCCAATTATTTCACAGGTCTTGTAATCTCCAAACGCCCAGTTCCATTTTTCCTTTTGAGAGATAGTTCCAAAAATTTATCTTTATCACCCGTCATGTGTCGAGAGCATCCACTATCTAGAACCCATTTTTGAGATTGAACTTTTACTTTGAGGCATACTTGAAATAGGAATACAGTTTACTGTTTTGGTACCCATTTCTTTTTGGGTCCATTTGTGTTAGTAACATTTGTTTCGTTTTTCTTTACCCAAACCTTCTTTATCTTTTTGTTGCAATTTGAATGTCCTTTAGTTCCACAATTTTGACATGTAATGAAAGGAGAACAGTAATTCAATGTAACTTGTGATTTCAATATTTTTGTATTAATCTTTTTAGTTGTTTCTTGAAACTCAATTCCTTGTTTTTCGTAGCTAGGTCTTTGTTTTCCTAACATGATTGTTAAATTTTATTTTCCCTGAACAAACATAGCCAGTGATACTTTTAATGATTCAATTTCTTTTTTGTAATTCTCTAGTCTTATCATTATCCTCTTTTGTGCAGGAATTATCATTAAAAGCATCAATACACACATCTCTCTTTTTTATTTCATTTCTTAATTTCTCATTTTCACTATTCATATGATTTGCTTTATTATAAAGTATTTTATTATAATTATCTAGGTAATCATTTTTAGCATTAAGAATTCTCACATCTTGTGATGGTTTTTCCATTTCTTCTTTTTCTTCTATTAGGGTATCAACCTCATTCATTAGTGTACTTATAAAAAAATTTAAATACATATTTTTTTCTTTTAATTTTATATTTTCATGTTTTAACAAATTATACTCAGTAGAAGTTACCTCACTTGTTTATCCTTCAAGTCCCATGAAGCATACTTAAGCGATTTCGTCAGTTACGTCGATTTATATGTCTGAATCATCACTCCATGTTACTAGTGTCTTCTTCTTGTTGTTGTTGAAATTTGTCTTTCCTTTGTTCTTCAATTGAAAGCAGTCCTTTTTAAAATGACCTGGTCGACCACATTCAAAACACGTTTCTTCATTTGACTTTCCTTTGAGCTTGTTGAATGGTGTGAAATTCTTCCTTTTGTTTTTTCTTTGTAGCATCCCTTTCAGCTTCCTAGATAGCATGGCACTTTCTTCATCTGATTCGTCACTTGTTTCATCTTCTTTTCCTGTATTAAGAGCTAACACCTTTTTTTTAGGAGTTTCCTCCTCATCATCATATCTTTTTAATTGATGTTCATATTCTTCTAACTCACCAAATAAAGCTAATGTATCTATAACAGAAATAGTAGAAGAATCTTGAAGTGTAGTTACTTTTGACGCAAACCTTTTGGGCATAGCCCGAAGTAGTTTTCTGTTGATCTCACCTTGAGAAATTGTCTCATCGAGTAACTTTAAGGAGTTCATGAGCACTAGAAACCTAGCCTGTGCTTCTTTGATGGTCTTTTCTCTTTCTAATTTGAACATCTCGTAATCGTGCATAAGCATGCTTAGTTTTAGCTCTTTTACTTTTGATGTTCCCTCATGACTTACCTTTATTATATCCCAAATCTCATTGGCCGTGCTGCATGATGAAACTTTATCTATTTCAGATTGTACCATGCCACTAAGTAATGTGCTCATTACCTTCGAGTCATAAGATGTCATGTATACTTCGGTTGAATCCATTTCAGTTAGAACTTTTGGAGTACCGTCATCCTTTCTTGGAGTAACTGGACCATTTTCTACAACCCACCACTCCCAATGATCCCTTTTTAGATAGATCCTCATTGGGAACTTCCAAAAGTTGTAATTTTCAGTTCCATGTAACAATTGAGGACGATTGGTTGATTGCCCTTCTTGTACGTTACTTCCGTATTGTGCCATAACAAGATTTTACCCTATAAGTCACCTTTAAGACCAAGATAAGTAGAGCCAAGCTCTGATACCAATTGAAATATAATGTAAGCACACTTAGAAGGGGGGGTTGAATAAGTGTGGGAGAATCTATGTCCAATTTTGGTATTAATGAAACTGTTTGTAAAACAGTATGCTGAATATATAAAACAGTCTGCTGGATAACCAAAATAGTATACTGAATGTTATTATAGTTTGCTGAATTAGAAATCCAGTAGGCTTAATCGGTTACTGTTTTGATACAGATTATATCTGGTAACCTGTTTAGTGCACAGTTTATATATGTTCACAAGAAAACCAGTTAAATCAAACCACACGATAATCAACCACACAAACACCGAGATTGTTACGTGGTTCGACCCCTACCCACTAGTCTAGTGGCCTACTCCACGTCCAATACCAAATGATATTGGAGACTTCTTTTATTGATAAATTTACTTCACAATTTATCCTATTTACAATTCAAGTTCACTTTCTTTTTGAGGACTTATCCTCCCAAGCACTATATGCTTACTGTTGCACCCTTGTGCTCCTTTGAGTTCCTTGACTCACCAAGCTCCTAAGCTTCCCTGTGAACTAATTGTAATCCCTCTGATTAGATAGAATGAAATAGATAAAATAATACAAATAGCCTTATGATCAAAGTAAGAGCGATAAAACAATACAAGACCCACTATATGCAATGATCAATAATGAAACAGTATTACCGAGATAGGATATGATATTGATTAAGTTTTTCAATAACTTGTCTTGAGATCTTCACACTACCAGATTGCTTGCTTGCAAACAGATGATGAACAGAATAACCTTTTTCAGAATTGCTCAAGTATGTTTTCTGTTTATTTTTTCTAAGTGAGGAGCCATATATTTATATACCCAAGACTGGTAAAGATGATTTCCAAAACAGTATGTTACCGTTAGGGGATGAAAGACTCAGCATAATATATGGTGATTGACAGCATCAATCATGACAGAAACATGTTTTAACTTTTTAAGGTTTTTCTGAAAACCATATTTTCGTATAGAAGAAAACCCTGATTTAACCCTTTGATTGATATGTAATATCAATAACTGTGATGCCCATCAATCATGATTGACCAATATTACCGTTTAGAAAGATATGTGATACACAGGTATGCACGGGTAATCCCAGAAATTAAGTCACTGATTGATATATGTTTTCAAACCTAAAATGGCAATCAACCCAATGTTTAACATGGAAGGTTTGCACCTTACCAGTTTTGATATTTCCATCAAACCCATCAATCAATCTACCCTTTTAAATGCAGAAAGGTTGTTTCTTTATTAGATTTGATTGATTCATTATATATAAGGAAGGATTTTATAATCATACCCATCATGTGTTATTTATGGTAATCCCAGAATATATTGACTGTTATAATTATATATGGCACTGATCATATTAAAACAGTGCAACCTCTATTTTAGTACTACGACAAGGAGGAATTTAATTAATGTTACCATGTACGCAATGCAATCTAGAAGGCCTTGATTGAATTAACTACTCAAACTAAGATCTTACATTGAACTAAGATCACGCCTGAGATCCTTTCAGCTCTAATACTTTTGCAATCCCAATCCAGCTTTGGTATGTGGAGTGTTGAATAGTTAAATTGTGTTCATGCACCTTCCTAGACAGTTTAGCAGAATGACATTTTAATCCAGTTTAGTAACCAGCTTGCTATACTGATGCATAATTCTGTTTTTCTCCTTCAGGATGCAATTAAGCTTGCTGCAAGGTTAATAAATAATGCAATACATATTATTATAACATGTCATTATCAAAACATAAGGATGGATGGAGTGTGACCAAGTCAACACAACAGTGATATAAATGATGAACAAAAGAAACATGATGATCAATAAATATCGAAAGTTTATGATTTTACTTTGTACAGTTTCAAATAATGTCCAAATTATCAACATGACATGGACTCAAATTCAAGAACGATATTCAAGATCCACAATTTAGAATAACGGTTAAGGTTCAATAGAAAAATTTAGAAAAATAGGAAGACTCAATTGAAATGATATTAGATGAAGTGCAAACTATTAAAGAATAAATAATCATTTCAGGAAACTTTACCAACAAAAGACAAATAAGAAATGAATACGAAGAGTAATTCACCAAAGACGCAGTAGTCCGCGTAATCAGGTTATTCTCAGAGATTAATAAGGATTGAGTACGAAAGGTTATTCACCAAACATGCGGTAGTCCGTGTAGTTAGGTTATTTCTATAGATTAATAAGGAATGAATACGAAAGGTTATTCACCAAACATGCGGTAGTTCGTGTAGTCAGGTTATTCCAATAAATTAATAAGGAATGAATACAAAAGGTTATTCACCATACATGCAGTAGTCCGCGTAGTCAGGTTATTCCCACAAATTAATAAGGAATGAATACGAAAGGTTATTCACCAAACATGCAGTAGTCTGCGTAGTCAGATTATTCCCACAAATTAATAAGGAATGAATATGAAAGGTTATTTACCAAACATACGGTAGTCCGCGTAGTCAGGTTATTCCCACAAATTAATACATGCAAATAAATGACACATCTTATGAGTAAGAAAGAAACGATATCATTTTCAAGAATCAAAGAATGATAATCCCTTACCGTAGTAAGTTTGAATAATGGAAGATGAAAAAGATGGTATCCCTTACCTTATCACGTGACTGGATATTGATAAAAATGAGGTTGATCAACCTATATATTTATAATATAATTAGTAACTACCACATATAATTTCATGGTATATACCAATTCGTATGAAATCATCAAAAGTGATTTGATAGAATAAAGTAAAATAACTTCAATATAGTTTTTAAAAGAAAATAATATTTCAAAATAAATCTTCCAAATGAAGTTTTTCAAAATAAATCTTCTAAAAGAAGGGTCTTCTAAATAAAGATTTATAAATACCGTGTGACGTGTGTGGTTGCTTATATAAACTTTATAAAAAGACTTACTTAAACAGTACTCGTACACTTACAGATCTTCACAAATACTCAAGATGGCTTTAGCACACTCAAAGAAAACTTACACAAAATAATATTTAGAGAGTGAAAGAAAGAAAAAGTAAGGAAGTTTTATGAAAAATCCTTAAGTTAAATGCCTCTATTTATAGCCAAAAATCTTATCATAAACCAAGATTTCTTAATTTAATCCAAACCGTATATTTCAAGATAATATTTAATTCATACCACTCATTTTATCTTTTAAGATTTCCTTAATTTAAACCATTCATTTAAAGATCATCTTTAATCTACATCATTCATTTCAAATTCTATAATTATTACATTATCTTTAATCTATACAATTCATTTCAGATCTCATTTAATCTATACCATTCAATTAACTTTATATATAAAACAATTAACTTTATAAATCAACTAACTTTATATATAAAATAACTAACTTTATATATAAATCCATTATCTTTATTTATAAAACAACAAACTTTATATATAAAATAATTAACTTTATTTAACTCAATTAACTTTATATATAAAATAATTAACTTTATATATAAAATAATTAACTTTATATAAAGTATATAAAATAAATAACTTTATAAATTATTTTAACAATAATTCAAAAATTATTCATTATTATAACTAATTGTTATAAGTGCAATGTAGTTGGCCTTCTGAATTATAGACTCATAATATCAGCGGTAATATCAACTAATAATAAAATACAACAGTTAAATTAACATCATAATAATTATAACAATAATGCTAAAAATAAATAGAACACGTTACTGTGTAATGACAGTTATTGATTCAGTAATGCGAATTACTGTGCATATGCTACTGTAACAATTATTAGCTCAATAATATTAATTATTATGCATGACACTTATTGGTTCAATAAAGTCAATATAGTACAATAGCCACTTTATCAGTTCAATAATATAAAATACTGTGCAATACCGTGTGCTACTGTGCAATATTGTATGTTACTATGTAATACCGTATGTTACTATTCATTTACTACCGGGTATTTTAATAGTTAAAAGTGATAGCACTGTTGACCATTTTTATTTAAAAAGGTTAATGTTGTCGTTTTCTATATCCAAAAATAATTCGTTGTGGGGGGTCCACTAATGTTTGGTTATTTCGGCGCCGTCGTACGAATCGAATATTCCCCGACAAAACGAATATTCCCCGACAAAACGAATATTCTCTGACAAGATAAAATTGGTACAAAATATTTTTTTAACTTTAACTTTTGTTAATTTATCCATTTATCGTTTCAAGAAAAAAAAATATGAGAAAATTTTAAATTGTATTTCATGAAAGTTGGGGTCTTACAACCTCCCCTCCTTATGAAATTTCGTCTCCAAAATTTACGTACCTGGCATTTCGAAGAGATAAGGATATTTAGACTTCATAAAAGTCTATGAGTAGCTTACCAATTATCACATTGTCTTGATCATCAGAACTATTACTAGTAAACCGGTTCCCAAATACTTCTTTCGGATCTTCTCGTATTTCAACCATGGGAATACCACTAAATAAATTTCTAACGAACTGTTCTTCGGATTCGTCAACTTTATCAGTAGTAATGTACCAATTATTTTCAGTAAAATAGTATTTTTGATAAACTGTAGTTTCCGTAATGATGACTAACTTAACCTGAATTCCTTTAAATTGTAACGCCCAAAAATATAAGAACATCATTTTTAAATATTCTCAAAAATCATAACTGGAACACCATAATTTCCAAAGACTGATATTCCTTGACTAGAAATTACATGCCCAAGAAACGTGACTTCCTCAAGCTAGAACTCACATTTCTTCAACTTTGCATATAACTTGTTTTCACGAAGCTTTTAGAGTATCAATTTCAGGTGTTGTTCATGATCCTCACGATTTTTGGAGTATATGAGAATGTCATCAATAAAGACAACCACAAAATAATCCAAATATTCCTTGAATATCTGGTTCATCATGTCCATGAAAGCTGCATAAGCATTGGTTAGTCCAAAAGGCATGACCAAGAACTCATAATGCCCATAACGAGTTCTAAAATTAGTCTTTGGAATGTCCTCAGCTTTAACATTTAACTGATGATATCCAGAACGGAGATCAATCTTTAAGAAGTGTTGAGCACCCTGCAATTGATCAAACATGTCATCAATCCGAGGTAACGGGTACCTGTTTTTGATGGTGACATGGTTCAATTCTTGGTAGTCAATGCACAATCTCATACTCCCGTCTTTCTTCTTCACAAATAGAACAGGAGCACCCCAAGGTGATGCACTTGGACAAATGAAACCAGTATCCAACAATTCATGTAGTTGGACTTTTAACTCTTGAAGTCAATAGGAGCCATTCGGTATGGGACTTTGGAAATAGGCTTAGTACCGGGTTCAAGATCAATACAGAATTCAATTTCACGGTTTAGGGGTAAGCCAGGAAGTTCCTTGGGAAAAACGTCAAGAAACTCATTAACAATGGGAATATCATTCAAGTTTGACGTGTTTTTGTTCAAATCAATGACATGTGCTAAAAAGACTTAACATTCGTTTTTCAATAAACGAAGGGCCTTAAGACTAGAAATAACAGTTATAGATTTCAATGGTTTGGTTGCTTAAATTTGCATGACAGATTGATTAGGAACATAAAAACTAATAATCTTATGAAAATAATCAATTTTAGCATGATAGGTAGTCAACCAATCAATTCCTAAAATCACATCAAATTCATGTATTTCCAAAGAAATAAGGTCAATGGGTAATGTGAGATTGTTGATTTGAACTAGAAAATATTTATATATAGTAGATGTAATGGCTATTTTTTTCTAATGGGGTTTCAACTGATAAGTCAAAGTCCAAATTTTCATGAGTTAAGTTTAATCGTTGAACACGCGTAGGTGAGATAAAAGAATGGGTAGAGCCAGTATCTAACAGGGCATAGACTTCACGAGAATTTATGGATAACTTACCGGTTATCACCTTGTTCGGGTTTCGTGCAATTTGAGATGTCACAACAAAAGCTCTCCCTTGAACTACCGGTTTTCCCTTATCCGTGCTAGCTTTTGGTATCATCATTGCAGCTGAACTTGATTTTGTGACAGAACAAAATCGAGCAACATGACCCTCCTTCCCACAACTGTAGCACATCTTGGACTGTTGTGTACAATTTGGGCTTATGTGACCTTCCTGACCACACCTATAGCATCTCACTGGTGGTCGATCTTCTCCTCTTGAAACTGGGGCTGGTGCTGGTACTGATGCCCTTCCATAATTATTATGGAATCTCTTTCTCTTAAAATTGTTTCCACTAGATTATCCTCTTCTGTTATTCGATGCGGGATTACCGCCAAAGTGTTGGTTACCTCCACTATGTTTCTCGTTCCTGTGGTTGTTATCGTTTCTCTTCTATGTTGGTCATTGATTTTCGGCTGAAATATTTCGTTTTCCTGTTCTACCCTTTGACGCCAAAATTTGGTGTGATGTCGCAAGCACCCAAAAATAAAATCTTACTTTGGAAAAATAAATATGTAGTAGTGCAAGTAAGAGTCGATCCCACAGAGAATGATTATTTAATTTTATGTTTTTGCAAACAAAAATTAGGGGGGTTTTGTAATTAAAGAAATAATTTAAATAAAATTAACTAAAATAAATATGCAAGAAATAAATAAAAATAAAAAGCCTTGGTTTAAGTTAAAATCCACCATCAAGAATTTACAACTGATCACTGATGCAAAAATAAATCAATTAATATTTTGAAGATTCACCGTAGAAAGAACTACTTGCAGGTGGAATAATTTTTCTCCTCTCTCCTTAATTTTAGATAAGTAGCGCCACTTGGTCTAAATACCCTTACTATTAAACAACCTCCGGCACTTGCTAAAGATTTAATTTAATAGCAGCATAAAGAATTAGAGAGATCGTTGAACTAAACAACACAAGCCACTTGTTTGCATTTAATTTAGATGAATATTCTTCCTAAGATAAAATAATCTTTTGATCTGGAAAACAATTATTAAACTTAGTTGCGTCAAAAATAGCAGTAGATTAATATGAATAATAAACTAGTAGTACTCCTAGCAATTAAACAAATCAATCATAAAATTTAAGCATAGAAGAATATTCAATAATCAAAATATAAATTGAACAATTAAAATAAATTAGATCTCACAGTGGATAAATCTTGATGGCTTCAATCACTTAAACCAAGAAAAATAAATTAACTACTCATAAATATAAAGAATACTAAATAATAGAAGAGAGAATTTTTATTCTAATAAGAGTTGTCTCTTACAATGTGTCTCAAGCCCTCTATTTATATTTATAGGCTCCAAATTCCTCCTAACCCTAGTAGGAAGTACAATTTCCAAACCCTAATAGGATTTAAAATACAAATAAAAATAAAAGAAAAAGAAAAATAATTATTATCCTAACCCTAGTTGGAATTAAAATCCAATTTGGAATCAAAAAGTAGCAAAATTCCGAAATAATCTAGTTTTCCAGCAATTCCGCGTCGCCAAACAAGCCTTCCACGCGCCGTTGACCAAGTCAACGCGAAAACGTGTGTGATGAGGTCATCAAGCCTACCGCGCATTGCGCGCGTCCCTTTCTACTACCAAACGACGTCGTTTCTATTATGCGCGTCTGCTGTGTCCGGATACCTCTCGCGCATTGCGCGGCGTGTTTTTCTGGTCAAAACGGCGTCATTTTTCTCCGTGCCACTGGGACCGCCTATACACGCGCATTGCGCGAACGCCAGTTGTGGTTAATAATGAAAATGCCACCGATCTTTTGCAGAATTTACGAATCTGCCCCCAAAGCTTATTTTTCCTACAAAATAAAATATAAAATAGTTAAAAATAATATAAAAATAATAAAAATAATAAAAACACATAATAATTAATAAAACACCTAAAATACTAAAAATAAATAAAAGCACATAAATAAAAAGAAATATAAAATTACTATAAAATTACCTTAATTAACATAAATTAACTAAAACCCTATAAAACCTATTAAAACCAAAATAAACTAAATAATTAAACATTTAAGCATACAATAAATATAAAAATTAAGTATTAGGAAATAAAAATATAATATAATTTAACCCTATCAAGCTCTATCTACAACATCTGAATACAAACAAAATTTATGAGAGCTAAGGTGTTGGCGAATTTTGAGTCTCAAACCTCGCAAAAACATATGACTCATTCGTGCTTCGGCATCCACTAAATGGGTCGCGAAACGAGATAACTCGGCAAACTTAGCTTCATATTGAGAAACTGTCATGTTTCCCTGCTCCAGTTTAATGAACTTCACATCCTTCATATGGCGGATGCTTTCTGGAAAGTACTTTTCGTTAAACAGTTCTTGAAATTTTGTCCAAGACATTTCGAGTGCCGAACGATGG
This sequence comes from Hedera helix, assembly GCA_947179155.2. Taxonomy (NCBI): domain Eukaryota; kingdom Viridiplantae; phylum Streptophyta; class Magnoliopsida; order Apiales; family Araliaceae; genus Hedera; species Hedera helix. The sequence continues at coordinate 34,708,257 of OX359267.1, forward strand.
ATACGTTTTACCGCTTCCCACCAATGGTCCACCTCACCTCGTAACATGAAGGTGGCAAATGGCACCTTCTGATCATCTGCACATCGCAGGACATTAAATATTTTTGTCATCTGCTTCAGCCACGCCTCCGCTTTGAGTGGGTCAGGCTTCCCGAAAAACTCAGGTGGTAAATTGCTTAACGGTGATAATCCTTGAATTATCAACGTTTCTACCGTTATTGTTGACTGGATTTTCTCTTACTTAATTCCGCATGAACTGCATGAAGTTCCTAAAGAATCCATCGTTCATCATGTTATCAGGAACATTATTTCCTGAGTTGGCAGGAGGATTGATTGTGGCCTCTTGATTCTCAGCTACATTGGCTTCGGGCATTCCATAGTTAACTTCCTGATTTCCAGATGTCATACTTAATTGTGATCACAAAATAAATGTTAGTTAAATAAACTGACTCATCACTTCCGGTCATTAAATCGATTCGTTAGATAACAAAATCTACTTTAGGTAGGACATACTAGTGACTGATTATATTCGTCTCTCCTCTCTTATTTCTACCTCAGATCTCCAATAAAGATTATATCCGTAAACTCTGATACCAACTGTGACGCCCCCAAATCCGGGCCTATATAGCCCAATTTGAGACGGTAAAAGACTACAACAAAATTATTACAATCCAATGCAAAGCACAAAAATACAGAATTCAATAATACACAATTAAGTCTTCACTATTATTGTCACACTATTTACAATATGTGAAGACTACTATAGCTATCTCTCGGACCTTCACTCCATTCCCCAGCTAGACCAAGCTACTCTCTCAACTCCTTTTGAAAAACATTGGAACAAAAGTAAAGGGTGAGCTCAAATAGTCCAGTAAGAAAATATCATGACTAAGATAATGACAAATAAATTATCATTAGCATTCAACAGTTAAGTTCTTAATTAAATATAATAGACGATAAGCTTTATATCAAGAACTACAGTTAAATTCTTGAATAAAGTTCAGATCAATGATAGCAGCGGAATGAGCAATCCATTAGAAAAATAATGTAGACTATGATGTCCACTCGCTTCTCTTTTTAAGAAAAATGGCATCAACTTTTATCACTTGAAATACCACTGGTCATATTAATACAATTTCATAGTTCCTGGTCATAATCATACAAGTCAACAGTTCATCTTTGCGCTACGGGCCAAAGATATTCAATATATCACCAACAGTCATGATTATACCAGTATTCAACCTTTGGTCATAATCATACCAAACAACAGTTCATCTTTGCAATACCAGCCAAAGATATTCAAAATATCATCAACGGTCATGATTATACCAGTATTCAGCCTTTAGTCATAATCATACCAAACAACCATTCTTTTTTGCCCCCGGCCAAAGAGAACATTCACCACGTGCCCTAAAAGACACAATAATTATATCACCTTTATCTTATCATCTGTGCCCCAGGCTACAGATATTCACAACAAAATGATTCTTGATGATTAGAATAACAACAGTGATATAAATGATGAACAGAAGAAACAGGATGATCAATAAATATCAAAAGTTTATGATTTTACTTTGTACAGATTCAAATAATGTCCAAATTTTCAACATGATGTGGACTCAAATTCAAGAACGATAAACAAGATCCACAGTTCAGAATAATGGTTAAGGTTTAATAGAAAGATTTAGAAAAATAGGAAGGCTCAATTGAAATAATATTAGATGAAGCGAAACTATTAAAGAATATATAATCATTTCAGGACACTTTACCAACAAAAGACAAATAAGAAATGAATACGAAGAGTAATTCACCAAACATACGGTAGTCCGCGTAATCAGGTTATTCTCAGAGATTAATAAGAACTGAATACAAAAGGTTATTCATCAAACTTGCAGTAGTCCGCGTAGTCAGGTTATTCCCACAAATTAATAAGGAATGAATACGAAAGGTTATTCACCAAACATGTTGTAGTCCGCGTAGTCAGGTTATTCCCATAAATTAATAAGGAATGAATACGAAAGGTTATTCACCAAACATGCAGTAGTCTGCATAGTCAGATTATTCCCACAAATTAATAAGGAATGAATACGAAAGGTTATTCACCAAACATGCAGTAGTCCGCGTAGTCAGGTTATTCCCACAAATTAATAAATAGAAATAAATGACACATCTTATAAGTAAAAAAGAAACGATATCATTTTCGAGAATCAAAGAATGATAATCTCTTACCGTAGTAAGTTTGAATAATGGAAGATGAAAAAAATAGTATCCCTTACCTTATCACGTGACTTGATATTAATAAAAATGAGGTTGATCAACCTATATATTTATAATATAATTAGTAACTACCACATATAATTTCATGGTGTATACCAATTCGTATGAAATCATCAAAAGTGATTTGATAGAATAAAGTAAAATAACTTCAATATAGTTTTTGAAAGAAAATAATATTTCAAAATAAATCTTCCCAATGAAGTTTTCCAAAATAAATCTTCTAAAGGAAGATTTATAAACACCGTGTGACGTGTGTGGTTGCTTATATAACCTTTATTAAAAGACTTACTTAAACAGTACTCGTACACTTACAGATCTTCACAAATACTCAAGATGGATTTAGCACACTCAAAGAAAACTTACACAAAATAATATTTAGAGAGTGAATGAAAGAATAAGCAAGGAAATTTTTATGAAAAATCCTTAAGTTAAGGCCTTTATTTATAGCCAAAAATCTTATCATAAACCAAGATTTTCTAATTTAATCCAAACCGTATATTTCAAGATAATGTTTAATCCATACCACTCATTTTATCTTTTAAGATTTCCTTAATCTAAACCATTCAGTTAAAGATCATCTTTAATCTGCACCATTCATTTCAAATTCTATAATTATTACATTATCTTTAATCTATACAATTCATTTCAAATCTCATTTAATCTATACCATTCAATTAACTTTATATATAAAACAATTAACTTTATAAATCAACTAACTTTATATATAAAATAATTAACTTTATATATAAATCCATTATCTTTATTTATAAAATAACAAACTTTATATATAAAATAATTAACTTTATATATAAAACAATTAACTTTATATATAAAATAATTAACTTTATATAAAGTATATAAAATAAATAACTTTATAAATTATTTTAACAATAATTCGCTAATTATTCATTATTATAACTAATTGTTATAAGTGCAATGTAGTTGGCCTTCTGAATTACAGACTCATAATATCAGTGGTAATATCAACTAATAATAAAATACAACAGTTAAATCAACATCATAATAATGATAACAATAATGCTGAAAATAAATAGAAGAAAGAGCACGTTACTGTGTAATGACAGTTATTGATTTAGTAATGCGAATTACTGTGCATATGCTACTGTGACAATTATCAGCTCAATAATATTAATTATTATGCATGACACTTATTGGTTCAATAAAGTCAATATAGTACCATAGCCACTTTATCAGTTTAATAATATGAAACATTGTGCAATACAATGTGCTACTATGAAATACCGTGTGCTACTGTGCAATACTGTGTGTTACTATGTAATACCGTATGTTACTATTCTTTTACTACCGGGTATTTTAATAGTTAAAAGTGATAGTACCGTTGACCATTTTTATTTAAAAAGGTTAATGTTGTGGTTTTATATATCCGACAATAATTCGTTGTGGGGGGGGTCCACTAATGTTTGGTTATTTCGGCGCCTTCATACGAATTGAATATTCTCCGACAGAACGAATATTCTCCGATAAGATAAAATTTGTACAAAAGATTTTTTAACTTTAACTTTTGTTAATTTATCCATTTACCGTTTCAAGAAAAAAAATATGAGAAATTGTTTAATAGTATTTCATAAAAGTCGGGGTCTTATAATATAAGTTGGCATCTCTTTCAAACTACATATCTGTCTCACATTATATTATGGCGTTATAAGGTCAAATGGCGTTATAAGGTTGGGCCAACCTCCCTTGTTTCCCTCGAGGTACGGGAGCTGTAAAACCCCGACTTTTATGAAATACAAATTAAATTTTTCTTTATATATTTTCTTCTGAAAATGGTAAATGAATAAATTGACAAAAGTAAAAATTAAGAAATGTTTATACAAATTTTATCTTATCAGAGAATATTCGTTTTGTCGAGGAATATTCGTTCTGTCGGGGAATATTCAATTCGTACGGCGGCGCCAAAATAACCAAATAATGGTGGACCTCCACAACGAATTATTGTCGGATATAGAAACCGACATACGTAACCTTTCTAAATAAATATAGTCAACGATACTATCACTTTTAACTGTTAAAATAACCGCTAATAAAATAATAGTAATATACGATATTGCACAGTAGCACACGGTATTGCAAAGTAGCACACAGTATTGCACAGTATTTTATATTATTGAACTGATAAAGTGACTATTGTACTATATTGACTTTATTGAACCAATAATTGTCACATGCATAATAATTTATATTATTGAGCTGATAATTGTCACAGTAGCATATGCACAATAATTCACATTACTAAATCAATAATTGTCATTACACAGTAACGTGCTATTTTCTTATTTATTTTCAGCATTATTGTTATCTCTTTTATGATGTTGATTAAAGTGTTGTATTCTATTATTAGTTAATTTCTTTACTTATCTAACTCGAAAAGTCAACTATACTGCATTTATAACAATTAGTCATAATAATGAATAATTGTGAATTATTATTGAATAATTGGATTAATAAAGTTATTTGTTTTTATTATAAAAAATTATATAAAGTTATTTATTTTTATATAAAAAGTTAATTGATTTATATAAAGTTAGTTGTTTTATATATAAAGTAAATTGAATGGTATAGATTAAAGATGATCTTTAAATGAATAGGATTAAGAAAATCTTAAAAGATGAAATGAGTGGTATAGATTAAACATTATCTTGAAATATACGGTTTGGATTAAATTAGGAAATCTTGGTTTATGATAAGATTTTTGGCTATAAATAGAGGCCGTAACTTAATGATTTTTCATAAAAACTTCCTTGCTTATTCTTTCTTTCATTCTCCAAATATTTCTTTGTATAAGTTTTTTTTGAGTGTGCTAAAGTCATCTTGAGTATTTTTGTGAAGATCTATAAGTGTACGAGTACTGACCAAGTAAGCCTTTTTATAAAAGTTATATAAGTAACCACACACATTACATGGTGTTTATAAATCTTCCTTTAGAAGACTCTTCCTTTAGAAGATTCATTTTAAAAAACTTCATTTGGAAGATTTATTTTGAAATATTATCTTCTTGAAAAACTATATTGAAGTTATTCTACTTTATTCTATTAAATCACTTTTGATGATTTCATACGAATTGGTATATACTATGAAATTATATATGGCAGTTACTAATTAAATTATAAAAATATAAGTTGATCAACTTCATATTCAGTCATGTGTTAAGGTAAAAGATACTATCTATTTCATCTTCCATTATTCAAACTTACTATGATAAGGGATTATCATTATTTAATTCTCGAAAATAATATCGTTTCATTCTTACTCGTAAGATGTGTCATTTATTTTCATGTATTAATTTGTGAGAATAACCTGACTACGCGGACTACCACATGTTTGGTGAATAACCTTTTGTGTTCATTCCTAATTAATTTGTGGGAATAACCTGACTATGCGGACTACCGCATGTTTGGTGAATAATCTTTCGTACTCATTCCTTATTAATCTCTGAGAATAACGTGACTACGTGGACTACCGTATGTTTGGTGAATTACTCTTCGTATCCATTTCTTATTTGTCTCTTGTTGGTAAAGTTTCCTAAAATGATTATATATTGTTTAATAGTTTGCGCTTCATTTAATATCATTTCAATTGAGCCTTCCTATTTTTCTAAATCTTTATATTTAACCTTAACCGTTATTCTGAACTGTGGATCTTGAATATCATTCTTAAATTTGAGTCCAAATTATGTTGACAATTTAGACATTATTTGAATCTGCATAAAAAAAAATCATAAACTTTCGATATTTATTGATCATACTGTTTCTTCTGATTCATCATCTATATCACTGTTGTTATTCTAATCATCAAGAACCATGTTGTTGTGAATATCTGTGGCCTGGGGCACAGATGATAGGATAAAGGCGATATAATTGTTATGTCTTTTAGGGCACGTGGTGAATGTTCTCTTTGACCGGGCGCAAAGAAGAACTGTTGTTTCATATGATTATGAGAATACTGGTATAATCATGACTGTTGGTGATATATTGAATATTTTTTGCCCGTAGTGCAAAGATGAACTGTTGACTTGCATGATTATGACCAGAAACTGTGAATTTATATCATTATGACCAGTGGTGTTTCAAATAATAAAAATTGATGATATTTTTCTTAAAAAGATAAGCGAGTGGACATCATAGTCTACATTAATTTTATAATGGCTTGTTCATTCCGCTGCTATCGTTGATCTAAACTTTATTCAAAAATTTAACTGCAGTTCTTGATATAAAGCGTATTGTCTATTATATTCAATTAAGAACTCAATTGTTGAAGGCTAATGATAATTTATTGGTCATTATCTTAGTCATGATATTTTCTTACTGGGCTATTTGAGGTCACCCTTTCTTTTGTTCCATTGTTTTTCAGAAAATGAGAGAATAACTGGGTTTAGCAGTGGAATAGAGTGACGGTCTGAAAGATAGCTATTGTAGTCTTCATATGTTGTATATAAGGTGGAAATAATAGTGAAGACTTAGTTGTGTATTATTGAGTTCTGTATTTCTGTTCTATATACTGTTTGTATTAGAAATTGTGTATTTTATGGCGTCTCAAATTGGGCTATGTGGGCCTAGATTTGGGAGCGTCACATTTGGTATCCGAGCTTAGGGATATGATCTTTCATGGAGATCTAGGGTAGAAGTAGGAGGAGAGAGACGAATAGATTACATCACTAGTGTGTCCTACATAAATAAAATTTTATTATCTAATAAGTTGGCTTGAATGTGGGGACAGAAAGTGACGAGTCAGTTTGTTTAACTAACCTTTATCTTATGACCGCAGTTAAGAATGGCTTCTGAAAATCAGGGAATGAATTATCCACTGCCCAACGCGAATGTAGCTGAGAATCAAGAAGCTACGAACAATCCTCCTATAGCTTTAGAAAATAATGCTGGTGATCATGCAAATCAGGATGGTTTCTTTAGAAACTTCATGCACTTTATCCAAAATCAGCCGAGGGGAGGTCGTAACGGTGAAAACGTTGATAATTCAAGGATTGTCACCATTAAGCAATTTAAAGAGTTGGGACCACCTGAATTTTTCGGGAAGCTTGAACCACTCAAAGCGAAGACGTGGTTAAAGCAGACGACAAAAATACTTGATATCCTGTGATGTACAGATAATCAGAAGGTGTCATTCACCACCTTTATGTTTCAAGGGGAGGCAAACCATTGGTGAAAAGCGGTAAAACGCATCCATCATTCGGCTCTCGAAATGTCTTGGCCGTAATTCCAAGAGCGGTTCAACGAAAAGTACTTTCCAGAAAGCATCCGTCATATGAAGGAGGTAGAGTTCATAAAACTAGAGCAAGAAAATATGTCAATCTCACAATATGAAGCTAAGTTTGCCGAACTATCTCGTTTTGCAACCCATCTAGTGGATGACGAAGCACGGATGAGTCGGATGATCTTACGAGATTTGAGATTTGAAATTCGTTAACAGCTTAGCTCTTATAAATTTAGTTTGTATTCAGATGTTGTCGATATGGCTCAAAGGGTAGAGCAAACAGATGAAAAATTGCAGCCAAGAGTCAATGATCAGCGTAGAGAGAGAAATGACAACAACCACAGGAATGAGAACCATACAGGAGGTAACCAACACTTCGATGGTAATCCCGTATCGAATAACAGAATAGGAGAATTCAGTGAGAATAATTTCAAGAGAAAGAGATTCCATAATGATTATGTAAGGGCACCGGCACCAGTACCAGCACCGACACCAGTACCAAGGGTAGGAGATCGATCATCGGTAAGATGTTATAGGTGTGGTCAGGAGGGCCACATCAGCCCAAATTATACTCAACAGTCCAAGTAATGCTACAATTGCGGAAAAGAATGTCATGTGACTCGATTTTGTCCTGTTTCAAAATCAACTCCAGCTGCAGTGATGGTACCAAAAGCTAACGCGGATAAGGGAAAATCTGTAGTTCAAGGAAGAGCTTTTGTTGTGACATCCCAAATGGCACGAAACCCGATGAGGTGATAACCGATAAGCTATTCATAAATTCTCATGAAGTCTATGCCCTGTTAGATACTGGTTCTACCCATTCTTTTATCTCACCTACGTGTGCTCAACGATTAAACTTAACTCTTGAAAATTTGGACTTTGACTTATCAGTTGAAACCCCGTTAGGAGCAATAGTCATTACATCTGCTGTATATAAATCTTACTTAGTTCAAATCAATAGCCTTATATTACCCGTTGACCTTATTTTCTTTGGAAATACATGAATTTGATGTGATTTTAGGAATTGATTGGTTGACTAATCATCATGCTAAAATTAATTACTTTCAAAAGATCATTAGTTTTCATATTCCTAATCAACCTGTCATACAAATTCAAACCATCAAACCATTGAAATCTATAACTATCATTTCTAGCCATAAAACCACTCGTTTATTGAAAAACAGATGTCAAGCCTTTTTAGCTCATGTCACTGACTTGAACAAAGATGTGTCAAACTTGAATGATATTCCTATTGTTAATGAGTTTTATGATATTTTTCCCGATGAACTTCTCGGCTTACCTCCAAATCAGAAAATTGAATTTTGTATTGATCTTGAACTCGATATTAAGCCTATTTCCAAAGCCCTATACCGAATGGCTCCTATTGAACTCCAAGAGTTAAAGGTCCAACTACAGGAATTGTTAGATACTGGTTTCATTCGTCCGAGTGCATCGTCTTGGGGTGCCCCTGTTCTTTTTGTCAAGAAGAAGGACGAGAGTATGAGATTGTGCATTGACTACCAAGAGTTGAATCATGTCACCATAAAAAATAGGTACCTGTTACCTCGAATTGATGACATGTTTGATCAATTGCAGGGTGCTCAACATTTCTCAAAGATTGATCTTCGCTCTGGATATCATCAGTTAAACGTTAAAGTTGATGACATTCCAAAGACTGCTTTCAGAACCCGCTACGGGCATTATGAGTTCTTAGTCATGTCTTTCAGACTCACAAATGCTCCTGCAGCTTTCATGGATATGATGAACCGGATATTTAAAGAATATTCGGATCATTTTGTAGTTGTCTTTATTGATGACATTCTCATATACTCCAAGAGTCGTGAGGATCATAAACAACACCTGAGATTAATACTCTAAAAGCTACGTGAGAATAAGTTGTATGTCAAGCTAAAAAAGTGTGAGTTTTGGGTTGAGGAAGTCATGTTCCTTGGGCATGTGATTTTCAGTCAGGGAATATCAGTTGATCCTGCAAAGATTGAAGCAATATTAAATTGGGAGCAACCTCGGTCAGTAACTGAAGTTCAAAGTTTTCTAAGCTTAGCTGGTTATTATCGGAGATTCGTAGAAGGATTTTCTCGAATCGTCACTCCATTAACTCAGCTAACTCAGAAAAGCACAAAATTCGTATGGAACGAGGAATGTGAGAAAAGTTTTCAAGAACTTAAGAAGAGGCTTATTTCAGCTCCTATTCTGACTATACCATCAAGATCGGGAGAATTTATTATCTACAGCGATGCTTCAAGCAAAGGTCTAGGCTATGTACTTATGCAACATGGAAAAGTTATAGCCTATGTCTCTTGACAACTCAAAGATTATGAGAAAAATTATCCTACTCATGATTTAGAGTTGGCGGCGGTCGTTTTTGCATTGAAGATCTGGAGGCACTATTTGTATGAGGAGAAAGTGGAAATCTTCACGGATAACAAAAGCCTCAAGTATTTATTCACCCAGAAATAACTCAACATGCGGCAACGACGTTGGCTTGAGCTGTTAAAAGATTATGACCACACCATCCAGTATCACCCAGGAAAAGTAAACGTTGTAGCTGATACTTTAAGTAGAAAATCTTATGCGAGTACAAGTGCAATACTGACTACGCAGAAATGTATTTTGTACGACTTACAAAAGATGGAGATAGAGTTAAAGCCACCAGGGACCCACATGAAGATTGCGCATGTACAAGTAGAACCAACTTTAATCGATAAAATTAAAACTGTTCAAGCTACTGATCCGGAAATGACGAACATGATGAAGAAAGTACAAGAAGGTGCTATTCCAAAAGCAAAAATCGACGAGAAATGAATACTTCGAGTTAACTCTCGACTTTGTGTTCCTAACGACCCTAAATTGAAGCATAGAATTATAATAGAGGCACACAACACTCCATTTGCAATCCACCCAGGAAGTACCAAAATGTATCGTGACCTTCGACATACATTTTGGTGGAACAATATGAAAAGGGAGATTGTAAAGTTTATCTCAAGGTGCTTAACTTGTCAACGTGTTAAGGCAGAGCATCAAGTGCCTAAGGGTCCATTGCAATCACTAGAAATTCCAGAATGGAAGTGGGAACACATCACTATGGACTTCGTGACGGGTCTTCCCAAAGTTTCTCAAGGCTTTGATGCGATTTGGGTCATCGTAGATAGATTGACCATGTTCACTCATTTCTTGCCTATAAGAGAAAACTTTTCACTCGAGCGTCTAGCCGGTATGTACGTAAATGATATTGTAAGATTGCATGGCATGCCAGTTTTCATAGTTTCTAATCGAGATTCTAGATTCACTTCACGCTTTTGGATCAGTCTACAAAAAGCTATGGGCAACAAGCTATGATTTAGTTTTGCATACCATCCTCAAACAGACAGACAATCTGAAACGACGATTCAGACTCTCGAAGATCTTTTGAGACTTTGTGTATTAGACTTCAAAGGAAGTTGGGACAAATACTTGTCATTGGTTGAATTCTCCTACAATTACAGTTATCAAACACGCATAGGCATGACTCCATTTGAGGCTTTGTATGGACGAAAGTGTCGCTCTCCAGTATGTTGGAATGAGATAGGAGAAGCAAAATTGTTGGGACCTGAGTTGGTACGTTTAACAACAGAAAAGATCCAAACAATTCGACAACGAATACAAACCACACAAGAACGACAAAAGAGTTATGTTGATCTTCATCGAATGGATGAAAGTTTCAATGTCGGAGACCATGTATTCTTACGTGTTTCTCTATGGAAAGGAGTTATGAGATTCGGAAGGAGATGAAAACTCAACCCTCGATTTATTGGCCCATTGAAAATTCTAGACCGAGTAGGAACCGTGGCCTACAGACTAGCCTTACCACTAAGTATGTCTCACATTCATAACGTTTTTCACATATCCATGCTACGTAAATATGTGAAAGATTCGAATCACATAATTAAGTTAGAAACAGACGTTATAGTAGAGGATTTAACGTACGAAGAGGTACCTGTCAAGATCTTAGATAAGAAAGAGTAAATCCTACGCTTAAAGGTTATACCTCAAGTCAAGGTTTTATGGAGAAACCAAGATATTGAGGAAATGACTTGGGAGCTAGAATTTGAAATAAAATCTAAGTATCATTATCTCTTCGAAATACCAGGTACGTCAATTTTGGGGACGAAATTTCATAAGTATGGGAGGTTGTAAGACCCTGACTTTTATAAAATAAAAATTAAATTTTTTTATATATATTTTCTTCTGAAAACGGTAAATGAATAAATTGACAAAAGTAAAAATTAAGAAATATTTGTACAAATTTTATCTTGTCGGAGAATATTCATTTTGTCGGGGAATATTCGTTCTGTCGAGGAATATTCGATTCGTACGACGGCGCTAAAATAACCAAATATTGGTGGACCCCCACAACGAATTATTGTCAGATATAGAAAGCGACATACGTCACCTTTCTAAATATATATAGTCAACGGTATTATCACTTTTACCTGTTAAAATAACTGGTGGTAAAAGAATAGTAATATACGGTATTGCACAGTAGCACACAGTATTACACAATATTTCATATTATTGAACTGATAAAGTGGCTATTGTACTATATTGACTTTATTGAACCAATAATTGTCACATGCATAATAATTTATATTATTGAGCTGATAATTGTCACAGTAGCATATGCACAATAATTCACATTACTAAATCAATAATTGTCATTACACAGTAACGTGCTATTTTCTTATTTACTTTCAGCATTATTGTTATCTCTTTTATAATGTTGATTAAACTGTTGTATTTTATTATTAGTTAATTTCTCTACTTATTTAACTCGAAAAGTCAACTACACTGCATTTATAACAATTAGTCATAATAATGAATAATTGTGAATTATTATTGAATAACTGAATTAATAAAGTTATTTGTTTTTATTATAAAAAATTATATAAAGTTATTTGTTTTTATATATAAAGTTAATTGATTTATATAAAGTTAGTTGTTTTATATATAAAGTAAATTGAATGGTATAGATTAAAGATGATCTTTAAATGAATAGTTTAGATTAAGAAAATCTTAAAAGATGAAATGAATGGTATAGATTAAACATTATCTTGAAATATACGGTTTGGATTAAATTAGGAAATCTTGATTTATGATAAGATTTTTGGTTATAAATAGAGGCCTTAACTTAATGATTTTTCATAAAAACTTCCTTGCTTATTCTTTCTTTCACTCTCCAAATATTTCTTTGTATAAGTTCTCTTTGAGTGTGCTAAAGTCATCTTGAGTATTTGTGAAGATCTATAAGTGTACGAGTACTGACCAAGTAAATCTTTTTATAAAAGTTATATAAGTAACCACACACATCACACGGTGTTTATAAATCTTCCTTTAGAAGACTCTTCCTTTAAGAGATTCATTTTGAAAATCTTCCTTTGAAAGATTTATTTTGAATATTATCTTCTTCAAAAACTATATTGAAGTTATTTTACTTTATTCTATTAAATCACTTTTGATGATTTCATACGAATTGGTATACACCAGGAAATTATATATGGTAGTTACTAATTAAATTATGAAAATATAGATTGATCAACTTCATATCCAGTCACGTGTTAAGGTAAAAGGTACTATCTTTTTCATCTTCCATTATTCAAACTTACTACGATAATGGATTATCATTATTTGATTCTCGAAAATAATATTGTTTCATTCTTACTCGTAAGATGTGTCATTTATTTTCATGTATTAATTTGTGGAAATAACCTGACTACGCTGACTAGCGCATGTTTGGTGAATAACCTTTCGTATTCATTCATTATTAATTTATGAGAATAATCTGACTACGCGGACTATCGCATGTTTGGTGAATAATCTTTCGTATTCATTCCTTATTAATCTCTGAGAATAACCTGACTACGCGAACTATCGCATGTTTGGTGAATTACTCTTCGTATTCATTTCTTATTTGTCACTTGTTGGTAAAGTTTCCTAAAATGATTATATATTCTTTAATAGTTTGCGTTTCATCTAATATCATTTCAATTGAGCCTTCCTATTTTTCTAAATCTTTCTATTGAACCTTAACCGTTATTTTGAACTGTGGATCTTGAATATCATTCTTGAATTTGAGTCCACATCATGTTGACAATTTGAACATTATTTGAATCTGCATAAAGAAAAATCATAAATTTTTGATATTTATTAATCATATTATTTCTTCTGATTCATCATCTATATCACTGTTATTTATCTAATCAACAAGAACCATGTTGTTGTGAATATCTGTGGCCTGGGGCACAAATGATAGAATAAAGGCGATATAATTGTTGTGTCTTTTAGGGCACGTGATGAATGTTCTCTTTGGCCGGGGGCAAAGAAGAACTGTTGTTTTGTATGATTATGACCAAAGGCTGAATACTGGTATAATCATGACCGTTGGTGTTATATTGAATATCTTTGGCTCGTAGTGCAAAGATGAACTGTTGACTTGCATGATTATGACCAGGAACTGTGAATTTGTATCATCATGACCAGTGGTGTTTCAGATGATAAAAATTGATGATATTTTTCTTAAAAAAAGAAGCGAGTAGATATCATAGTCTACATTATTTTTCTAATGGATTGTTTATTCCTCTGCTATCATTGATTTGAACTTTATTCAAGAATTTAACTGCAATTCTTGATATAAAGCTTATTCTCTATTATATTCAATTAAGAACTCAACTGTTGAAGGCTAATGATAATTTATCGGTCATTATCTCAGTCATGGTATTTTCTTACTGTGCTATTTGAGCTCACCCTTTCTTTTGTTCTATTATTTTTTAGAAAATAAGAGAATAGCTGGGTCTAGCAGGGGAATGGAGTGACGGTCCGAGAGATAATTATTGTAGTCTTCACATGTTGTATATAGGGTGGTAATAATAGTGAAGATAGTTGTGTATTATTGAGTTATGTATTTTTGTTTTATGTACTGTTTGTATTAGAAATTGTGTATTTTATGCCATCTCAAATTGGGATATGTAGGCCTAGATTTGGGGGCGTCACAAGAGCGTTGCTTTGAAGATATGGCAGGCCTTCGTATTTCAGTCTGGCTAGGGTGCAGTAATGACCGTCATTCTTAATTTTCTATCTGGACAGGTCAGTCGTGATATTGTAAATAATCAATACCAGCTTCAGGGTTATATGAGGCATCATCGACGAGTCGGTCCTAATATCGCAGATAATCAATACCAGTCTCATGGTTATATGAGGCATCATGGACGGATTGGTCCTGATATTGCAGATAATCAATATCAGCCTCAGGGTTATATAAGGCATCATGGACGGGTCGGTCCTGATATCGCAGATAATCAATACCAACCTCAGGGTTATATGAGGCATTATAGATGTGTCGATCATGATATCACAGATAATCAATAACAGCCTCAAGGTTATATGAGGCATCATGGACAGATCGATCCTAATATTGCAGAAAATCAATACTAGCCTCAGGGTTATATAAGGCATCATGGACGGGTCGATCCTGATATCGCAGATAATCAATATCAGTCTCAGGGTCATATGAGACATCCTGGATAAGTCGGTCAAGATAAGTTTTGTGATCGATAGTTTTATGGTTGGCCAGTCTTAGAGTTGGCCAATTTTGTGGTTCAACCAGTTTGGGTTCAATCGGCTTCGGTTTAGCTCGAACAATTTTGGTTCGATCGGTATGGTTCGCCCAGTTTTGGTCCGGTCAGCTTTAGTTTGGTTCGTCCAGTTTGGGTTCGATCGGCTTTAGTTTAGTTCAACCAGTTTGGGTTTAGTTGGCTTCAGTTTAGTTCGACCAGTTTGGGTTTGATCGGCCTCAGTTTGGTTCAGCCAGTTTGGGTTCAATCGGCTTTGGTTTGGCTCAATTAGTTTTGGTTCGATCAGTATGGTTTGCCCAGTTTGGGTCCGGTCAGCTTAAGTTTGGTTTGTCTAGTTTGGGTTCGATCAGCTTCAATTTAGTTAAGCTAGTTTGGATTTGGTCGGCTTCAGTTTGGTTCAGCCAGTTGGGTTCGATTGGCTTCAATTTGGTTTGATCGGTATGGTTCGCCCAGTTTGGGTCTGGTCAGCTTCAGTTTGGTTCGGCCAGTTTGGGTTCGATCAGCTTTAGTTTCATTCGGTAGTTTGGGTTGGGTTAACAGTTTGGGACGGTTTCGCAGTTTTGGGTTGGTTCGGCAATTTTGGTTTACTAGTTTGGTTCGGCTCGTCAGGTTCACTTCGCAGTTTGTTTGGCAAGTTAGAAAATTTGTTTGGTTGGCTTGGCAGTAGATGGGTTTGGCGGACTTTTTGCTCCTATTATAATTTTTTTTATAACTAGAGAGTGGGGGGGCTATGTTGAGGTGTAAATATTTAGAGTGATGACTCATACTTAAATATTTTATAAAGTTGAACTAGTGGAGAGTTAATGACAAATCCACTTTATGAGATTTTGGGCGGTGGGACATTAACAAGGATATCTACATATTAGTTAAATATTATATATGGGAGATGCAGTTATAGATATACTTTATATACAAAACATGAGAGAGAATGAGATCATTATCAGTGGTTTGAACATATATCATCTTCTCTATTATACCAAATATTAGATCGAAATACTTCATCTTGATCAGATTTCAGCACATACCGATATACATAGAGTTATAGTGATATACAACGTGAACAACATGCACCATTTATACACATCGATAAACATCGAAGGATAGTGATATACACCACGTGTATAAAGAAATATTGTTATGTCTCGTTACAGATCATATATTATAACACTTCTAATATTTTTTTAGTGAATATATGGCGTATCACCTGTGATTTTTTTTCGTATTGGATTTTCACGTTAATTCTTGTGTTCTTATATTTTGAGTTTAATTTTTATATAGTATAATTTATATTTTTAGTATGTATTGTCATACTTTTTGACTTGCTCTTTTTATAATTTTGTCAGATGCAAAATTGGACGTTAACATCTACATTCAATTTTCAAATTTTTACTACTGAGCTATCATATTTGGTCTCTCAATCCTCCGCTCTAAGTTTTTAAAATTTATTTAAAATATATATTTAAGTTATCTTTTATAAGACAGATATTGTATTGTTTTACTTTAAAAAACAAAGGATGGGGAAGTTCTTTTCCCATTTATATTGAGAAAAATATTTGACTATTTCAGTATACAATTTAGTTTCCAAACGGTGTCGTATCAAACTCCAAGTCACACTGGCCAAACCAACCTCTAGGCTGTAACACGTGACTAATAAAAAAACTAGTTCATCCACACGTAGGGTTGAGGGAAAAAATAGATAAAGTCAAATTATTGAACTAAATTAAAAAAAATTAATAGAATTATTTTAATTATTCGGTTATTTTATTTAATTAAAATATAATCATTTAATTATTTGATATTTAAATACGGTTATAATTTTTAAAATTATGTTATTCAGATATTCGAATGATCAAATTAAATATTTAAAAATAAAATTTACTTTACCTTATGAGATTATGTATTTATATATTATTAATTTAAAATTATTAAATTATCATATTTCTGAATTATAGTTAAATATTATTTAAAAATTTTAGTATAAAATTTGAAATAATTTCTTTTGTTAAAAATAAATTTATATTTTAATTATATAACAAATAATCAAATAATATAATTCGACTATTTGATAATACTAAATTTAGATATTTAATCGGATATTTGTTTAAATAATATAATTATATAAAATTTGGTGTTTAATTATAATTAAATAAACAATTCAGGTTCAAAAATAACCAAATACTCAACCAGTCAACCCTACCAAGCATACCTACACGTCACCGATCTCGCGGGCCCACAAAGGGTAAAGTACTGTACAATTTCACAGAAAAACATACCAAGTCACCGAATCACAATAAAAATACTAAAATAATAAGATGAGATAAATCAGGCGGTCTCCTTGGCGATACGACCGCCATAGCAAAACCCTACTCACTTTCTCTCTGGACAATTTCCCCTCTCAAATATAATCGGATTTTTAGCAGGCGAAGAATTAAACGCGAGCGGAATCAGGAGAACAGGTAAAAGGAAGGAGTTTTGGGAGTAACACCTTTTCATCTCCATCTTACTGAATTTGAGGATCAACGGTATATCATTGTCAAACCCTAACCGTGATTATGGTTTGATTTATGTTATGTGCATTTAGATCTGAGTTTTGACTGCTGGATGTTGATGTTTGGATGTTGATTTGGTTATGTTTGATTTTTTGAGTTTGCTGAAATAATGTTGTGTGTAATTTGTGATTTTTTGTGTAATTTTTGGGGAGCAGATGGATCGGTATCAGAGGGTGGAGAAGCCGAGACCGGAGACGTCGATTAATGAGAATGAGATTCGGATAACCACTCAGGGGAGAATGAGGAATTACATTACTTATGCTACCACTCTACTGCAGGTTGGTTTATTTTCTGTAGATATGCGTGTATTGTTTATTATATTTGATGAGTTTGGATTTGTTTTGGGACACTAATGTAGTGATTATTCTTCCTGCTCAGTAAATTTTGTGCCTTTTGTTATTCTCTCTTCACGTAGGTTTTTTTTATGCCCGTCTATAAATGGGCTTTTTAAAGAGTTTTATTGCAACCAGTGTCACGTCTTTCACACAATCTGATAATCTGCTATTTTTATGATTTTTTATGTGAAGTTTGTTTTTTGGAATTGTGATAAAATAAGTATCTGGCTTTAACTTTATTTTGATGTAGTATTATAGAAAAATATGATAAAAGCAAATCTGGAGAAGTTGTAATTCCAATGTTTCAAGTGATGAGAATGGTTGAAAAACCTGGAGAAGTTGTAATGCTAATTGTTTCAACTGATGGAAGCCATTGAATTTCATCCATGTGAATCATATTTTTTTGTATCCCATCTGTACTTGTTCTCTGTCCACTCTCTTTATGTACACACATACATATGTTTTTACTGTCTTAGGTTTTATTAAATGTAATTTTTTTTGTGTAGGAGAAAGGTTCTGATGAAATTGCTCTTAAAGCAATGGGCAGAGCTATTAGCAAAACTGTGATGATTGCTGAACTGATTAAGGTATAGTTACTGGCCATAGTTATTTCCAACAATTTCATTGTTTCCCTATTTTTCTCTAGTGTTTTCACATGGGTCCTGGTTCTCTTTAGAAAGTTTGTTGTGCCTTTGTTTTATCTGAAAAACTGATAACAACACTCTTTTGGGGGGTAACAGAGGAGGATTGCTGGTCTCCATCAGAACACAGTGATTGGTTCTACAGATATAACCGATATGTGGGAACCATTAGAAGAAGGCCTTCTTCCGTAAGACCACAAATCATTCTCGTGTCCTTAACTTTAATGACATGTAGGCTACTTTTTTTAATGGTTGGCTGATAAGTTCTAATTTTTCAAAAATTCAGCCTAGAAACTACTCGCCATGTGTCAGTGATAACAATTACCTTGTCCAAGAAGGAGCTGGATACATCATCCCCAGGGTAAATATCGTCTCGACTTTTGTTTTTTGTTTGCATATAGTTTATTACGTAATGCTAATTCATTCGGTGTCAGATTGGTAAGCATTAGAATATGTTAACCAGCTGTTATTTCTTGAAAAGAAGAATAAAATAAATTAGTAGGGATTTGGTACACCATGTAGCTTTTGTTTGTTCCATTGCTTCTCATTAAGATTTTTTATGTAGACTCCAAAGGAGGTCGTTTCGTGGAGCCATGTGATGAATTAAAGCACTTAGAATTTAAAGAATTGCATTTAAGAGTGAACATAATAAAATTGTTTTTTTTGGTTCAAACGAACTTTAAGGGGTAGCTATGGTGCTGTTGAAAGTTCGTTTACATTTAAATTTAGAATTACCAACATATCTCTGTGAAGTGCTTTTAAAAATATTTACCAAGCACTATTTGACTTGAAATCAACTGAATCTTTACTCAATGCTATTCTAGTAAAAAAATAAAAATTGTGTCCACAACAGTTATGCCTGCCAAACGGGCAATGATCCACCTTTAAATATCTCTTTATCTATAATAGAAATTGGAACATAAATTGAAACACAACTGGAGATGCCACACGAGTTATTTCCCAACTAAGGTCTTGAAATTTGGCATGATGGTGAATGTTTAGTATAGTTTGCCAGACTATTAGGAAAGCAAAGTTGCTAGCGTTGACCCGGGTGTCACTCGTTTCCTCTCCAAGAGATGCTATCTTCAGAACAACCTTTCACGAGGTACAACTCACCTTTATAGAGGAGAGAACTAGAGGGCTGCTATTCCCGATATAATGAATAAATGCCAAGGGGACAGGAGAGAATCAGGCTATTAGATAGAGGTATATAAGGCTATTAGGTAGAAGTATATAGAATTAGCCAAATACAATACGTTTCTCTCTTGATCCCTTGGAAAAAGACCTATTAGCCTATCTCTCTTGTTTTGGAGAAATAAGTGGTTAACGAGGAATAGAAAGAAACATATTGTATTTGATCTTGAAGTCCTTATATAGCACTTCTCCCCATCCTGGAATCAGAAAGAACTCTTCTTCTAGAGTGAAAGCTCAAGTGTCTCGTTCCTCCCCGTGAAGAGTATCCCTGAGCTATTCTGTTTAGGTCAAGCAAGTACATAAACAGCCTTCGGTTATTCGCTTAGCAGCATTTGATAAAGTATGGAAAGAAAGGCAAGCTGAGCTTGAGGGACCTATTTAGTTGATTAGTTCCATCAAGAAAACTCTTTTGTATATTATGTTGCCTCTTATATGGGTATTGCAAATGCGAACCATAAGTATTTTTGTTTGTCTACACTTTTTTCCTGTGTTTGACAACTCAATGTTTGCAACAGATGTTATCATGGTCTTTACCAATGTAAAGCTATCTTTGGTTGATGATATTGTTGTTGTCGTTTGTGCTTGTTAGTTATTCCTGTTTTGGTTATTACATTAGGCAAATCAATGTCTTGACATGTTGCAATACATTTGAGCTACTGATGGATGCATGGTTCATCTTGATGCTTAGTTTATAATTATCATTTCCTGTGTTGCATTTTATAATCAAGGATGTAGTTAGGGTTGTACAGGTGATATTATAACCTCTGGACTCAATATTTTGCTTCTGCTCAACTACAGGTATCAACAACCTATTCCGGTCAATCAAGTGAAACCATTGAACGAATATGAATATGAAGGAGGTATAGCAATAACAATATCTCTGCTTGTTTAACTCCTTTCTTAATTGTGTTTGATATATTGTTTTCTCTTATCAAATCAGAGGGCTCTCCTAGCATGCGAGGGAGAGGTCGTGGTGGTCGTGGGAGGGGCAGAGGCAGAGGTAAATACTGTATTAACTTTATTGTGGAAAGGAAAATACTGGCAATCTATTTGATATCATCTTCAATGATTAATCCTCTCTATACCCTGGGCTTTGTTCTATTCGTTCATATACATAAAAGCTTTAACTTGCTGTCTTTATGGTCAGTGAAAAGAAATAGATGTTCTTATGCAGCATCTTCTATTATGTGTAGGAAGCAATAGCAATGGAGTGGTTGAGAACAACGGAGATGGTGGCTGGGAAGGTGGACGCGGATATGGTGGCTGGGATGGTGGGCGTGGTTATGGTGGAAGGGTTCGAGGACGTGGAAGAGGACGCGGTTATCGTGGACGTGGAAGAGGCTATGGTGGTGGGGAAATTCAACAAGAGTTTGGTGGTTACAACGACTACGGCGGTTCAGGTGTAGTGCCTGCTCAAGGCCGCGGTAAGCTAATATACTTTTACTATATCAACAATATTGTTTTTATTGTGATGATTATCACCTTTGTTATAGAGTTGTCTCGTCAAAAGTTTTAAGTAGAACAGTGGTGACATCAACTCGAAAATCTTGGTTATCTATCCCGTCATGCTTATGCTTCAGATTGGGCTTTCCCTGGTTGCAGGGTTGGTAGAGACTGGTTTGTGTCAAAGTGTTTTTTCTTCTTTGCTTCAAAATGTTTTTTTTCTGTTATATGATAAGATGAAATTTCCTCCCAGAGAGGTTTGTTCCAAATTTTGAATCCTCCTCCTTGCTTTTCTTTGGCTTCATGAAATAATGTGGTGTCCTTTTCATTATTTTGATTTTCACTTTTATCAATTATGTCTGTATAAAGTTTATTTATTTATTTATAATAATCTGTGGGAAAATTGATCCAGTGCTATAAGCTCTTATTATGTTCGCTAGTTGGTTGTTATGGTATCATTCGATATAGGACAGAGAGGCTGAATTTCAATTGCATGGTGTTGGAGCTCTCAGCCTGCTTTGTTTCTATTGTGAAATTATCGGAACCTGACAATTTCTTGTTCATACTGGAATAATGACTTACTTTTTTATTTTAATAATTTACAATACTCTCTGGTGTCCTGTAGGCCGTGGCCGTGGTCGTGGGAGGGGCAGAGGAGGTGGACGCGGGCGTGATTTCAGGCCGGATGGTCCAGTCCAGGTAGCTGCCCGAGAGCCCTAGACTAGTTGAGATATAGGATGTGGTTTAAATCGAAAGTTGTGGATGCCTGCTCGCTGTTATGTCGTATTGCAGACTAATATGAAAACAGAAAAAGTGTATTCCGGTCATAAATCTCTAGGGTTAATAGTTATAGTGATCTGCTACAGTTGCGTGCGTGGTGGGTATGTTTTTGATAGCTAAAGGTAGGATTATTCTTATTTTAATGTCGACAGGAACTCAGAATCTGTATACCTTTTTTAGAAATAATAGAGCAGTACATTCTTTCATTCTTAATTTTGAAATTGCACTCTATTGAATCACAGAGGTTATATGGTTCTATTTGTGCTCATTGATTTCTGGGCGATCACCAAAATATTTTTGCTTTTGATCCCTGCCTGGAAGATAAAGCAAAGAAAGAACATCAGAAAAAGTCAGAGAGGGGTCATAATCTTCATCTTCTCCGTCGTCTTTAATCCTTCCGTTTCTGATTTTTCCAGCTCTTCATAATGTGGCTGACCCTTTTTAAGTTTAGCTCTAGTTTTGAAGTAAATGTGTATCATTTTGTTCCCTGAAACCGTGATAATTATGAATGTATCACATTATCTTGTGCCCTCATGTTATAGATGTGTGCACATTTTCCACGTCTTTGTTAGTAAGATCCAACTATATCAATAGATTGTTTATATATATGCGAAGTGACCCAATTGGATGAGAGTTCCTATCCTTTTAACGCAAATCTAGCCCTCCAATCGTTGTACCAAAAGTTCAGATTACTTCCGTTCGTATAACTATTATTAGGACGCTAATACGTCAAGTCTGAACCCACTTAGCAAGTGTTCCTTTTACCCCATCTGAAAAAGAGGCACCGCACACTATTGTGCAATAGGGTACTTTCTTTTAAAAAAGGCTTGTGATTTATGTAAATGCTCGTTTACAAAAGTTTTTTTTTTGGCTCTTTCGAAATTCACAAACAAGATGAATGGATTTAAACTTATATTTTCATTTATTTATCTTCTTTTCCTTTTGTTTTAAAACTTAAAAACTGTATGAATAAAATATAATTTACCATTATTTATACAATATAACCTCTATTACTTGATTTTTAATTAATATTAATGTCACGTTTGTGAATATAAAATTATTTTTAGAAATACTCATTCCTCATTTTAAAAATATATTTCAAATTTTAAAATAAAGAAAGTACATTGTATTTAAATTTTATTTATTTCACTCTATTTTTTTTACTTAATTTCGTATATAAAAAATAATTTTACCTACAAGTCAAATCCTAGATCTGCCAAATGAGTGGAAAATGGTTAATAATAAAACAAAGATGATCAGAACTCCAAAGTTCATTTATCAAACATGGAGAAAGAATAAAATTGAGATGGAGAACAATGGCAGGGACATTAATAGAGAGAAGATAACTTGCAAGAAAAAGAAAAAGTAATAGATGAACGTAAGAATTGAGAGAAGAAGAGTAGAAGAAATACGTACTTGTTTTAGTTGCAGCAAGCAGGGTTCTTATTGTACTAGTAGCAGTGGGGAAGAAGAGTGCTTTAGAATTGTTTATCATGGGGTACATAAGGAATCTGCTCAAAATAATCTCCCTACTGCACAATTATTTTTTGAGTTATTAGACTCCTAATAATAGTTGTTGTACAGATTCTTTTTTTCTTTCAGCTATTGGATCCAGTGACCAAGTCAAAAAAAAAAAAAAAAAATCAGTGGGGGTCAAATTAGTCTATAAATAATTTAGCAGGAATTTAGAGAAAACGGACCTGAGTTAATTTTTTTGAATAATTTTATATTTTTAAGTTATATATATGAAACATATATTTAATTATAATAATAATATAGTAATTGTTAACTCTCTATATATTTATATACATGTATATATATACTCTATTGATCACTAATAGATTTTTTTAAAGACAAATTGTATATAAATAATTAATTCTTCAAAAAAAAATATAAAATAAATTATTAATTAGTTTAAGAAAATTATATGAATATACATACATATATAGATGAAATATGAATAATATGAGATTGAGACTTAAGTGAAAAAGATATAAATTTTTAATTTAACCCCATATATTAAAAAAATTATAAAATTTTAATAGAGTCAATTTATATATAATATTTCAAATTTTTAAATTTTTTTGTATATTATAAAATAAAACAAAAAAATAATAGAGTCAATTGACCCCAGGAGTCTAGGTGCTTCGTCCCTGATTGGATTAAGAGACGGAAGGCTAAATCTGCATGGGAAGGATTATTTCATATATATATATATATATATATATATTGATTTTGGATTTGCATCGGTCTTATTTAGAGTCTCATTTCACACCGTTTATTTTAAATTTGAGCGATTGCTATTAAAATATAACTTAAAATATTTGTAAAGAATTAATATTTACTGATAAAAGAAAATTTAGAACATTCATTTGATCTTAAAATAATTTTTTCTCTTTTTTCAGTTAAACTTTAAAATTTAATATTTTTTTGTTATAAATTTAAAATTATCAATTTATATATTGTTTAAAAGCTATTGTAAAAATCTATAAAATAAAATGTGTCGTTCATATATTTTTTGATTTAATTAAAATGACCAAAATTAAGGTCAAAATTTATATTTTTAATTTTTCATAGCATATTATATTATTTTTTTCTCAGATAATTAAAAAAACTAACATGCCGTCATCATTACATGCTAACTAAAGTTATCAAAGCAAATACAAACATATTAAACTACTTATAATTATAAATGACCTCTCAATAAGATTCGAAAAATTATAAATATTTAGGGAACTGATATTTTTATAATAAAAAATTAATATTTTTATTTAAAAAATTCACATAAATAATAAATAAAATCTACTTTATATGAGTAAATTTTTATAAAAATATTAATTTTTTTTTATAAAAATATCAATTCTCAACATTTATCAGAGAAAAAGAACGAAAGATTAAAGCATGAGGCTTACGCACCCCGCACCACCTGGTATACACCCAATACTTTACGCGATATTTTATTATTACTCTAATAATCTCATTTTGTGCTCTAATAATATTAACCGCCTTATTTTCTTCTTCAACAATCAACCCCATGTTACTTTCACGAACCACAATTATTCTATCTCCAGCGATGACTAGCTTTAGGGCATGGTCGGTCACAAACTTATAGGTTACTCAAAGCAATTTATAAATTATTTTTTATTATTTAAGTATTTTAATGCGACATATTTTTAAATTTATAAATTGAGTTATAAGTAATTTTTAAAAAAGAATGATTTTTTTATTTTTAAGAAATTAATTTTTAAGTCATTTTAAAATACGTAAGTTTGATCAAATATAATTAAAAAAAATTAATTTTAATAGTTTTTATGTTTTATTTTAATTTATAAATTATTTTAGCCAAATATTTTTATATTTTATTTCAACATAATTTTAAATTTATAAGTTAAAATAAAATTAAATACTTTTATTTATAAATTAAAATTTAAAAAAAATTATAAATCATTTTAAATTTTAATTTATAAAACATTTTAAAATAAATCATCTCCGCAGGCAAGTTATATTTAATTACTAACCACCCCAAAGAAAACCACTTGCTCTTTTTCCTTTCCCCTCCTGAATTCTCTCTTTCTCACCCTACTATGGCCTTGGTCACAACTGCCGAAGTTTGCGATGCAAACCCCCAACTCATCGGCAGCGGCGAGCTCCGAGCACTCCAGCCCATTTTCCAGATCTACGGCCGCCGCCAAGTCTTCTCAGGCCCGGTAGTCACGCTCAAGGTATTCGAAGACAACGTTTTAGTCCGCGAATTCCTCGAAGAAAAGGGCAACGGCCGAGTTCTGGTCGTCGACGGCGGCGGCAGCTTGCGATGCGCGATTTTGGGCGGCAATCCGGTGGTTCAGGCCCAGAATAACGGGTGGGCGGGGATAGTTGTTAATGGGTGTATTAGAGATGTTGATGAAATCAACGGCTGTGATGTTGGGGTTAGAGCGCTGGCTTCGCATCCGATGAAGGCGAATAAGAAGGGGATCGGGGAGAAACATGTTCCGATTATGGTGGGTGGGACCAGGATTTTTGATGGGGAGTGGCTTTATGCTGACACTGATGGGATTTTGATTTCCAAATCGGAGTTGTCTGTTTGAGTATTTCCAATATTGGGTATGTTTTGATATGTAGAATTGTAATCGTATGTTGCTACTTACCTTTTATTCTATATGATCTGAAAATTGGGCGATCTTATATTTAATGTGTTAGTTTTTATGGTGTTTATTATATGTTCTGCTTTTGATCATATAATACTGGGTATGTGTTGATTTTTGTTGGTATTGTTTGTGGAATTGTAATCTTATGCTGTTGATGCCGCTCACTTGTTATTCTATATGATCTGAAAATTGGGTGATATTATATTTAATGTATTAGTTTTTCTGGTGTTCATTATATGATCTGCTTTTGAAGTTTGTTCTTTTGTTTATGTATTAGTTTTTCTGGTGTTCATTATATAGACTATTAATGCAGTCTTTCATCATCTGTAGTTGATGAATCTGTTGATATTTAGGTTTTTTGCTTTATGTATGACTTGTGATTTCAGTTATGATCGAAACCAATATTTCACTTTGACAATACAAAGTTTTAAAGGAAAGTTTTTGGCTTTAACATAGACTCGATCACCATGTTTTGAGAAGGGGTGTGTTTGTGGAGGTCTTTCGGTGACCAATTAGCCAGTTACGGACATTTTTTGTGTTAATGGTCTGTATGTCACCTACAGCATTACTGTGTTGAGTGCTTTTCGTAGTGGGACACTGATGAATTGGTTGCACTCATGAGCTTATTAACTACATTTCATTTCTAAATTTTCTCTCCAAAACCTATCCTTGATTCTCTCTCTTTGTATAGAAATACTGATGTAAGACAAAGGAGGGGTGGAGGGATTAAGGGGGTAAACAAGCCACAAGACACAATTCCCAAATCAGTTCATATTTAATAATCTAAAAAATAATAACGATTACAACTCTTCTAATAAAGTTACACTTGATCTTCGCATTGGGTAACTTCTTCAATGTCAGTTTTCTCTGCTTCATTATTAGTTGCCGAATCCTCAATTTGTGTGGTATACACAGTTTCAATTTTGTCAGTAGTTGGCTCATCTTGATTTGGTATTGTAGTCACGGTCGTTCACAGTTGGTTGTGCAACTTTAAGTTTGTCAGCGTGCTGAATCACTTTCGGAAAATATGGAGGGGTTGCTTCCGCATGCTCTACTTGTATATCTCTAAGATCTCGCCATACTAAAAGCTCCCAATGTTCGTGCGATGAACAAAAAAATTAAACTTAACTCACTTTATGGCATTGTAAAACTTTTTGTGTTTTTTTTTTGTCTTAGAAGTTGCTGAAAAAGTAACTTCAAGGGCTGAATGGAAAAGAAAAATAAATCCAGGGGCTAATTTAACAGAACCAAATTTGAGGAACTTTTTTGGAAATTTAAGTAACCGGGGCATTGAAATGACTTTGTATGAAAACGCGGGGTACCTAAATGTAATTTTTAGAAGATACTTAGAAGACAATTATTGAGAGTGCAAATCAGTGATAAGGGCAAATAGACCATTGAGTCGGCTAAAGATGGCAAAGGAAGATGACGGCTGCCGAGGTGAATGGCAACGACTGAACAACGGCGGCTGAAGCAGAAAATTATTTGTACTGTAATCCTACAAGAAAATAAAAAATCATATAAAAAATAACTTGATAAATATATTAAAAATCTTAACAAAATACAAGTAAAAATTAAAATAAATTTTAAGTTTAGGTTTTAAAATTATGTAAATTGACCTAAAATATGTATATCTTGAAACGAAAGGAATAAATAATAGGAAACATCAGTTGGTAAACTGTGTTTGGTAACCAAGTTCAATGTTTTTAGAATCAGACAAATCATTGAATCGATAAAAATATTGAATAGACAAATTATTGGTTCAACTATTGATCGAACCATTATTGACATAATGACGTCATTAATATGTAATAAATAATAAATATATTAGTTATATTATATATAATATTTAGTAAATATGTAAAATTAATTAATTTATCTATATAAAAATAAATAAACTTATTTGTATAACATTTACTTTATAGTTTATACAATTTAAATAAATATTAAATTCATATGAGAAAAAATATATTAAATCATGTTTTAAATTTAATTAGTGTAGTGTGGAGTATCTTTCTCACCGTCCAAACTCCAAAGGAGCATTCTTCCACGTTTACTCCAAGAAATCCATTTAACTTGACACACCAAATCAAGCATGACCTCCTCTTTCCTTACTCCCACGCTCTTGTAAAATAAACCCCTCATTTTCTCTCTTATCTCTCCCTTTCTCTCTCCTAATGAATACCCTCCTCCTCCACTGCCCATCCTCCATTGGCATGGTCAAACGACCCTGCTGCTCCTCTTCCATCGCTTGAGAACCCACAATCACATCATTACAAAATTGGAATTACACAACTCCTCAAGAATGGATGCTCTATTGGAATCTTTCATCTCTCTCCAATTCCTCAACTTCTTCTCTCGAGCTTTCTTTCAATTGATTGATTGAATCTTCCGTTTTTGATTAATTAAAATTTTAATTTTTATTGTAAGTATGTGAACCAGTCAAATCCGTGACCCAGTCATCGGTTCAATGACCCGGACAGTTCGACTGCTGGGTCAACGATTTTGAACGGTTATTAGCTAATTTCAGTTCAAAAGCTTAAATCGATTTATTTGACTAACCGGTTCTCGATTTAACTGATTGAAGTTCAAAAGCTTAAATCGATTTATTTGACTAACCGGTTCTCGATTTAACTGATTGAACCAACGATTTCTAACTAAGTTTTAATACATTGACCAAGCCTAATGTAGGCCAATAGTTACACCTACTCTAAAGTGACCATGAGATCTTGAAATTCAATCTTGACTCAAAATTATTAAATTTTAGCCTTACATAGCCACAAAAAAAAACTGTGTTTGGTACATTAATAATAATAACACAGACTTAATAACTCAAAAAAATCATGAACTTTACATTTTTTTCATGTAACCAACAATTAATGAATTATTTTAAATAAATTTGCGAATTTCAAATCGGTGGTGGGTTTAGGTGGAAAAGTGTGTGTGAGAGGATTATTTTTTATAAATTTATAAAAACATATAAACTATACTTCTTGTAAAAAAAATTTTAAATGGTTTATTTATATATATTTGTTTTTCATATTTTATTTTATTATTAAATTGATTAAATTTTAATTTCTGTAATATATTGTTATTTGAAAATTTAATGTTTTTTGTGGTGCGTGTGAGGAAATATATTTTCTTTGTAATACTTCTAAATTGCTTATTTATTTTAATGTTTGGTATTTTTAATTGGTTAAATATGATATTAGGATAAAAATAAAATAACTTTTTTTCCCACTATAATGCCATGTCATATGCCACATTAATATGGGTTACTCATTAGACTCAGTGTGATGCCAACTCAATCTTAGTTAATCATGGTTCATCTTTTGATAAATTTCAAGGGCATTTTTTGTCCAATTATTAAAGTTCAAATTCTTTTATGAAAAAAACAAAAAGGTTCATAGATTAAACTGATTTTTTTTTTATAAAGTTCAATGGTTTTTTAGATCATTCTTATAAGATATCAAGATTACTAGTTGAATTAGATATTTAGATAAAAGGGATAACTTCTTCCTTAGTCCCAAATTATAGATGTTTTTCACATTTAGTCGCTTAACTATTATTTTTGCATATATCATCCTCATACTTTATAGTTTCTGCAATCGCTGTCCAATTTTACAAAAATACAACAATTAAAAGGGAATAAATATATAAAAGATAATAATTTTAGATTGAGGAGTAAACGTGTAAAACAACTACAATTTGAGGATTAAACGTGAAAAGGCTACTATACTTTGGGAGCTAACATGAAATATATATATATATAATTTGAGGATAAAGTATACAAAAGAAATAATTAAAGGACTAAATGTGAGAATAACTATAATTTGGGGACTAATGAAGATGTTATCCCTAAATAAAACTAGCATGTATACACTGCAAAAGCACATGGTTTTATTATTATTATTTTTAATAATTTGATTATATGATTTGTTAATATATTATATTTATATTTATATTTTAATAATAGTAACAATTTAGTACTCTCACCGTTTCAAATTATAAAATCATTATTGACTTTTTAAAATTTAATTTAAGACATTTTTCAATTTAAAATTGACACTATTCACTTAAACTTTTAAAATAATAGATCTTATAACTAGTATAATTTTTAAGTAGTTTATGATATTCATAATTGTATTGATATAAATTAAATTAATACATTTCAATTTTAAGTTTGAAAATATTTGAAATTGACTTTTTAAATGTTAATATTGATCTTATAATTTGAAATAAATGGAGTATTATGTAAGCTAATTCTCATAAGAATATAATTTTATGTTAAAAATATTATATAGTTAATAATAAAATGTTTATATTTGAAATATAATTATATTTATATTGGGAATATAATTATATTTATATTTTAACAATAGTAACAAATTTAAGTTAGTTAAGATGATTTTTATGAAATATTATTTTCTTGTCAAACTATATTATCTAAATAGCAATAAAATCTTATTTAATAATTGCAACAAATTAATATTTGATAATATGATCTTATAAAAAAAATTTATTGGAAAAAAATATATTTCAAAATTTAGTTGTTGACTTGGTTGAATAAATATATAATAATGTTAATGTTTTTAATTTTATTATTACAAATTATCATTAAATAGAAAAAAATAAATTTTATTTTATTATTTAATAATTGATTCGTATTGTTGGTTAGTATATTATTTCTATACATTTTATTTTAACAATAGTAACCATTTAATATTAGGTAAGACCTTATAAGAAAATTATTTTCTTAATACACACACACACACACATTCAAAATTTAAAAATAATAACAAATTAATATCGGTAAGGTGATTTTATAATTGTTTTGTTCTAAAATTGCATAACTTATCTCATGGTCTTATTATACAATTAAGATGATACTTAGTTCTAATGATATTTTTTACAAACATATTTTTAAAAAGAGTAATTTTTTTTTAATATTATACATTTTAATTTAATAATTGAATCAAATTATTGGTCAAGGTATTGTTTTTATACCACACACACACACACATTTGGTAAAGTGATTTTCGTAATTAAGTAGTTTCCTTCTAAAGCTATACTATCTAAGTATTAGTAAAATGCCACTTATACTTGAAATGTAAAAATACTTATATTTTAGTAATAGTTACAAATTAAATTATGAAATTAATATAGTTTAGAATTTAACTCTTTCTCAAACTATATTATTCAAGTAGTAAATAATTTTAATTAAATCCTAATTATTGTATATATATTTCAATAAAAGTAACAAACTAATATTATATAAGATATCTTATTTTGATTATTTTTTTGTAAAACTGTATTACTAAATTTATTTTCTTATAAAATTATGTTACTAATTCTAGTTACTAATATGGATAGATTAGTAATAGAAGTTGATTTAATGTAGAAAAAGTAATAGGTCGAACCAAAAAAGAATGAACCAAAAAAAGACAAACTAAAAAGGAAAAAAAGGATGAACCAAAATATTTATTAAATTATAGTAAATAGATGAAGTAGTAATTTGATTGTCACATACTGATTATCTTCGCAAGTTTTTCATATAAAAATATTCCTCGTATTTTAATCATTTGAAAATTAATATCCTTATTTGTTGTAAAATTACACGACGTATAGCAAGACATACCAATATGTCATTTTTTTTGGTTTAAATAGTTATTGTTTAATTTAGGGTAAAATATAATTTATCACATATAGTTTATACGTTTTTACACTTAGTCCTCTATGGTAAAAAGCCGTCAATTACCATATGTGATTTAAAAAAGTAGCATACTCTCACTTGTATCAAAACACTGTTAACTGTAGTCATCGATCGACAATAATGCCCATAACTTTTTATTAAATTTAACAAAAGATACTCCTTATTTATCAATAACACAATTTTTAGTTAAACGACAAAACACAACCTTAAATCCTCATAATTCAATATATTTAAATGATTATGTTAGTTTTTAGGAGAATAAGACTCCTCACATAATTTAATATATTTAAATAATTAATTTTTTTACAACTTATAATGAAAGAGTAATTTTAAAACCATCTAAACTGTGATAACTAAAAATGATGTTAATAAAAGTAAAAAAACAAATAAAATAGATTAACCTAATAATTATTGCAAAACAGTAGCTTATGTTTTTAAATTAAAAATCTATAATATTAAATTCGTATCAAACATTTACATAAGCATTACCTACATTTAAATAACTTTTATCAAACAAAAATGACAAAAAATGATTGATTTTTATTACAAATTCCCAACCATCTAAATTTTATGATAATATATTAATGACACGTATCAAACGCTTCTTATATAATATAAGATTTGTTTAGTTAATTAATATTTGTGGTGGTAACGTTAAGCACCATTTTTAGTACGTTGCTTTTGAACTCTAACTATTGCACTTGTGATTTAATTTGATTATATTTAAAATAAATTAATTCTAAATGAAGTAGAATTTCAAGTGCATAACCAAACATACACAAAATAGGTGTAATCTCCTCCATAAGTCTGGCGTATTCACAAGGTTGTCGTTTTAGTTCAATTTTTACCCAAAAAATGACTGAAAAGGATCAAGTTAGTACTCATTGTTTCAATATAAAGAATTAAAAAAAAAAAAAAAAACATCAGGATGATATATTTTTAAATTTTAAATTTACATAATTTATTTTATATTTAAAAATATTTTAAATCAATTACAAATAGTCTATTTTGATCTTATAATTTTACTTTTTGTTTTTATTAAAAATAGAGAGTTGTATTTTGAATAATTCTATGCGGACAAGCTATAGACTAACACTATCATATACTTCTAATTTATACAACGGATACTAAAAAATTGTTGTTAAAAATTAACAAATCTTATCAATAATTTAAATGGTAAAACCCACACACTATCTTTTCTCTTTATTTATATACTAAGTGTTTGTGCATAATTTATGCAAAAATCGATTACTGGTCAACAATCAGATTTTAACTTCAACCACAATAACTTTTTGTGATAGGGCCAAAGTCAATAACAAAAATTCTATCACAATAAACTGTTGCGACATGTAACTTTTAACAAAAAGAAATTGACTCCTATATTGATTGCTGAAATAGTATTTCCGATTGTTGTGGATGAACACCCATATATATATAAGGACTGCATCCATGACAAACGGTTGTCAGGAGAACTGTACTAATAACCAAAACAGGGGGCAATTTATTTGTTAAATTGCCTATTGTTAAAGGCTCTAGCGGCAGGTGAAAATTATTATTTTTTGTCAGCCGCTACTACTAGAGCCTCTAGTGGTAGTGTTAATTATTTTTTTTGGCTGTCACTAGAGGCTCTAGCGGCAGTATACTCCCAGTAACCATTTGTTGTGGATGCGTTACCATCTATATATATATATGTGTGTGTGTGTGTGTGTGTGTATGTGTGTGTGTGTGTGAGAGAGAGAGAGACCGCATCCACAACAAACGTTTGGCGGGAGTACTGTTGCAACAACCAAATACAGGAGGCAAATTGACTGTGAAATTGTCTGCCACTAGAAAAAAAAAATTGTCTTGCCACTAGAGCTTTTAGCGAAAGTATACTAACAACAAACGTTTATTGTAGATGTCTTACATATATATATATATGTGTGTGTGTGTGTGGTCGCATCCACAGCAATCGATTGTTAGAGTATTGTTTCGACTATCAAAACAAGGGGACATTTTTACTGTAAAAGTCCCACTGCTAGAGCCTCTAGCGGTAGGACTTTTTCAAGCTAATTTTGAGTTACTAGAACAGTAGCCA
This sequence comes from Hedera helix, assembly GCA_947179155.2. Classification (NCBI taxonomy): domain Eukaryota; kingdom Viridiplantae; phylum Streptophyta; class Magnoliopsida; order Apiales; family Araliaceae; genus Hedera; species Hedera helix. The sequence goes on from OX359267.1 coordinate 34,742,285, forward strand.
TAGCAACCGGTTGCTATAGATTAACTCCATATATATGTGTGTGTGTGTGTGTAAAATAATTTATCACCCAACTCTTCAACAAACTACCTATTATTATGTAAAACTTTGAAGCAGGTAAAGCTTATACATAACAACTAATCAGGCCCCCACCAATAACCAACAAACCGCTAAAAATACTACCAGGATAGTTCTCTGAGGACCTCTTAATCTGCAAATTAAAAGCTTTGACGGAGAAAAATTACCACCAAAGCGAGCACCAGTACTACCAGCAGGGATTGCAAGAGTGAAGGATAATCTTCGGCCGAGAAGAAAGCACTGATTTACAGTGCAGCAGCATCTGGTACCAGAGGCATGGTTTTGGACCTAGAACCTAAGACCATAGCGAGTACATCTAAGAGGGACGAGGTATGTTTCACTTATAAATACATTAGCAATTAGGCTGGCAGTTGTACCAATAAGGTTGCCTCTTACCACTCATGTTATTAGAAGATAATTACTTAGATTTTGAATTGTCAATGTCGGAAGTGTCCGATATCAAGACCGGAGGTAGGATAACAAGAATAGTAGTACTTGAGGGAAGGAAACTCCATTACCCTACCTGGCTCAACCAATCAAAGCTATAAATATGACCAAGTTGATTTGATCAAACTGCCACAAAGGTAAATAGTCGATTTATGATTGTCTGAAGGTTCAACAGGAGGAGTTCAGCTAGAAGGGAGTTCATCTAGAGGAGTTCAGCTAGAAGGCTCAAGCAACCGTGCTTTGGTGACTAAAGACCAAAAGAATAATACTAAAAGTGTACTATATAATTGCCTACCACTATTTAGCTAAAGAGATCCTAACTCAATATACTCAAACAATTACTCTCTTTATTTTACTTGAAAAATCTCACCAGGAATAAATCTCCTACAAGTCTTCAACGGTGTCTCTATCCGCTAAAGTTGAAAATAACTAACTTAATCAAAGTGGTACTGCATGTATAGGTGAATAAATCACAAAAACAATAAGCAGACATTATAATATCACGTAATTAAAGTAATAAAATAAGGGTTTTTCATAATATGCCAAACCAACAAACATCCATGCTTCATCAAATACTACTACATAGTAAACATGTTAAGCAGAAAACTTCTGCTCAAAGCATAAACTTCCCCTCATTAATATGTTTTGGAACTTATTGAATACGAAAAGACTTCTTCAGATAACATAACCATATATATATATATATATATACAAGGAAGTCACCATGGACACAACTCCTCCGTGCGATACTGGCCATATGGTGTACTGGCTCTTCACGGATGGAATGGGTCTAGCATTGGTGGGGCCACTCCTATGTGAGAGACGGTCAATCCAGTAGCAAGGATCGTTTTCCGTTCTCCATTATAACCAACCGATTCTGAACAAGTATTCCAAAATGCTGATAGATGGATCTTCAAGGTCTTGCTCAAGTCATCCAACAAGTTGATGCAAAAGCAAAAGACAGATTCAAATAGTCCCCTGCAAGCACAGAAAGAAGGGACCAGGACTGTTCCATCCAGAAGATCTATCCAACTGGTTCAACACATACCATACGCAATCACAAAATAAGCTTTTCAGTTGTTTCCATCTAACTTCTAAAATAAGATGAAAAAATGAAGGACATCGCATGCATATCATCAACAATTAAAAAATCATACTCTAGTTCTAGAAATTATTGAGACAAAGAAAAGACTGGGACGCACCTTATTAAGAACTTCTTCATACTTTTCAGGATATAGACGAGCAGCAACATCAAGCGCGAGAGCTCGCGCCGTCCCAGTGCAGGACTTCTGCCCCACCCCCTTGCACCGGCATTGAAAAAGGTGATTGATTGCTATTCAGAATCTTCATAAACTTCATCATCAGACAGCTCATCAAAGGTTCGAATATCAAGCTGGTAGCGGAGGATTCCCCCAATTCCACCAAAGCCTCTGCAAAACTGGGATCCCTCTTGCGATTTGTTGGTGACAAACTCTAGTGTGCAACCAAACTTCTTGTACTCATTAGCAAACCACTCAAGAAGTGACATCTTCTCCTGAACCTCCAGCTCGGCTTTGCTGGCTGCATCTCTGTAGTTGCCCTGAACTGCATCTTGCTCTTTGTTCAAGTGTTTTATAATAATTTCACCAGTAACGCTATTTTTAAGCACATACCTATTCATGTCCAGATTTTCCCACACAATAAGGATCTCAACAGCACCCATCTCTAGAGCTTTCAAAGTGTCATCCACACCAAAGACATACTTCCCGGTATCCTGACTAATCTCCTCAAAGTACTTGCTTATCAAACGCTTCTCCTGTATAAACTTCACGTTGGATAGGATTTCAGAGGACAACTCAATAGCCTGATTGAAACCATTTTCCCCACCATAAGAAACATCTACAACATTCAGAATTTTTGCCTGAAGACGGGGATCAAACATATCAGACTGACTCAGCTCAGTCTTGAAGTCCGCAGATCCAGCGAGTATAAGTCCTGCAACATTTGGCTGGCTAGTGGAAGGATTGATAAAGAACTGTGTGGAAAGCTCTGCCGTCTTCCTTACATAATTGTGACGCTTCTCCATACGAAGGCGAGCAAAGCGCAGAGCTGACTGCCCTCCTCTCCCATGTTTCTTTGGTAGATCAACACTAAATTTGTGAAGCACCTCTCTCGTGTTGCCACTCAATGTGCCAAAAAGGGTCCCATTCCCATCCATAACAATAAAACCAAATTTGTCATCAGACTCTAAGAGTTCATTCAGAGCTTCTGTATGGAACTTGTTATCACAGAGATAAAGAGATGCATTTATGGGCCTGAAGGGCTCAAAGTCAATGGTAACCTTCTTTTCCTTCCCATCGTCTGTTATAATGGTTCCAGTGTAAAGCACAAGCCCACTGGGAGGAACCCTATTGTACAGCTTAAGTCTCTGCTGAGCAGATGTAATTGCACCTAGAACAGACTGACGATTGACCCTGCTTTTAATGTTTGAAGCGGTTCCAAATTCATCTCCTAACATCTTGGTAACTCGCGAGACTTGATCACGTGGAGGCATAATAAGCGAGATCATGCTGGTGCCATTTCCTCGTGCAGCTTCCAGAGCCTTTATAAGCTTCTTGATCTTCCATATCTCAATGTTCTTATCGGTTTCATGACCATCTGCCATTGTAAGAGGTAGTAAAGGTTGTTGAATTAATGAAATCACCTGCAAATATAACATCAGTCAAATTTACGCCTCAAAATATACAGGAAAATGGCATCCCAAAGAAGCAAGATTAGGATAATGAAACAAAACTAGAAAAGGAACAGCAAGATATAATAGTATACTGGAAATTATGGCATACATATCAAATAAGGAATAGTATAAACAGTTATGGCAAATTAACAGTACATTTTCAGGAAGAGGGCAGCATACTTTGTGAGACTATAAGAAATTACAGTGTAAAATCAATATGAGGGGCAAAAAGATATTATAGAGCCTAGATCCAAAGATGTTTCACATATGCACCCTCCATATATTTAGGTAATTCTTAGCATTATGCATTACACAATGTTGTACGGGTAATTACTTCAGATTTATGATTATGGGTTTCAAGGAGAGGTCAAAACACTAATTCCAATTCTCCCTCTAGAAACTACCCAAAAAAAAGACACTAGATGACTGTTCCAAAAGCTTTTCAGACAAATATGAAATATAGCGCTATATTTGGCTTCATATTCAGACGATGGAAATGGATGCAAGTTGGAAAGTAAGTTTTCTGAATCCCAATACTTTCACTTTTCCAGATATGGAATAATTATCAAGAAATAAGAAACATTAGTTAGAGAAAACAGCAATCTTCCCTACTTCTCTCATTTGATAAAAATCTTATCAGAAGTACAAACCATTTTAGGCATCTCTATCACCAAGGATGAAAAACCATGCCAATATGCAAATTCAGTTGATGCCTAAGTCACAAAATTGATTATTACATGTTATTCTGTGTTTAAATTCAAAATCTTTGAAAAGGACAGGTAGGTGAAGCATGGGGTGTATCTGTCGCTAAGAATGCTCATGGTGCGGTTTTGGTCTTAAACTGCAGTTAAACCACAATTAAACCAAGCCACTATGATCTTTTAAATTCATAAACCAAATCAAACCACTATGTGATCTTGTTTGATTTGGTTTTTATAAACCACCTACACCATTTCACTCAAAAACTTTATTAAAAAAACAGTAATCTATATTATTAAGGGAGAGGGAGAAAAATTATTGCCTTCTTGAGAGTATGTCGCCTGTAACTTCCTTTCTCTTTCCCATATTTTATTCCTAAAATCTCTCATATTTTCTCAACCATATTTTTAATTTTTATTAATTTTTTTAATTGCACACACATAGTGTGTGTATGTGTGTGCCACAGATGCTAGTTTTAATAAATGTACATAACTTGAAAAATGAACAAGAAAGAACTTCTATTAAATTACATTTATTTTTGATAAATACAGAAAGAACTTATATTGAGAATCAAAAGTAGAAGGATATCAAAAAGGAAAAACACTATATTACATGTCAAAGCAAAGGCTTTCATGGAATTTCAAGCATGAAGATATCATACACATAGGACATGTAAAAGCATTTATGTGGACGTCATATGCTCATCATACCAATGACAAATCTTTATAAGCAGAGCAGAAAATACATTCATCAAGCAAATGGTTAATATGATTAAACCACACAATATCAGACACATAATATTACATAACCCTGTCATATGCAGCATAGGACATCTAGGGATTGGAATAAACAGTAGCTGTCTAGAATAAATAGTAGTTATCTAAATAAATATTAATTATCATTATCAACAAGCAGAAACAAATCTCTTACAGTTAATATGCCACTTTATTCAACTAAAGTGATCTATGAGCCAACAATTGTTTAGTCTATGTACATTTTCTGTGTCTTGTGAGTGATTTTATGGTACCCCGAAGACATATCATTAAGATTAAAATTAGCCATACATCTTATTAGCCATAAATAATTCAATTTTCCGCCTGAAGAATTTTGAAGTAACATAGTTTCTCTAACTGATATTATGCCTCAAATTAGGTTAGTCTTTCGAGCCCTCCAGATAGGCTCTTACAATACATTCACAAAGACATAAGGGAACACAGAATTGCGCAGGACGCACATATATGACATATCCACATTTGAAGATAATGGTAGCAAATTATGTTCAAGTATCATCCACGTATGATGGAAAATAAAGTTGATGTATATACAGAAACAGATATATGAATGTATGCATGGACTTATTATTTCCAAACATTCGACAATACACAGCCACAACTCACAAGTGTCAAAATCAAAAGTTATCAGGATAATTTTTTTTAAACAATCACAAGACATAAGGCTCATATAAGTTATAAATACAAGAGAAGATCCAGCACAGCCAGCAAATCCTCATATCACTCCCCAACTCATAAACCAAAATTCTCACAATCGAAGATAAAAATTAACAGCAGAGTTTTTTTAAAGTAATTCAAATCTTATCAAATAACAAAAACTACAAATAACACTTGAACAAAACAGATATAGCATCTTGTCACCATAATTAACCATATTCAGATCAGGAAAACATCAAAACAAATCAAATTCTTGTACTTTTTCCGGATGAGATTAAATCTAATAACAACAAATCTTCAAAATTATGCATAAGGCACAACTGATTTCACCTTGTGCGTTATATACAAGCAATTCAATCCCGTCGTATATATATTGTTTAAAACAGATATTTTTACATCAAAACTAGAAATCACAAGAACAGATAAATTAATAGAACAAATCTACAAATCAATGGATTGATATATATTAAGTAAGGATCGTAAAAGGTACAGAGATTAGATTGGAGAGAGAAACCTGTGGCAAATTGCTGTGAAGCGGTGCCGACTCTCTCTGCTCGCTCGGGTATATATATCTTATTTTTGATTAATTAATAAATAGGACTTAAGTTTATTATATAATATTTTGAATATAATAACTAATATTATTTTTGACTATTTTATTTTTTATATGCTAATATTTTTTAAACTTTTATTAAATTTAAGAATTAAGAATAGAGCATATTTATTAATTAATCAAAAATAAGTAATAAATTTATTACTTATTTATTACTGTTGACTTATCAGGCTACTTTATTTTTTACATGTTAATATTTTGAACTTTTATTGAATTTTATTTTTTAATTATTTATTTTTAATGATAAACTTTTTGTTTTTGTAAAAAAATTATTCTTTAGGTTAATTTTTTGTACATATTTTTTTTATTATTTAAATTTTTTTGAGCTATGTATGTTTAGACTTCTTATTTTAAAATATAGAAAATTTTATACTCATAATTGTACATTAAACAAGAACTTTTTTTTACCTTCAATTCAAAATATTTTGAAATCATACAGTTGCTTAGTATATTATATTTTTATTTTAATAATAATAACAATTATATTATCTAAATGATTAAATCTTTCTTATATTTAAAACGATAATTATATTATATTTAATAAAAGTAACAAACTTTATTATCTAAGTGATAATATAATTTTATTTAGACTTGTATTATTGTATATATATTTGAATAAAGAAATCAATTAATGTGACGCCCCCAAATCTGGGCCCACACAGCCCAAACTTGAGTCGTCAAAAGACTACAACAAAATTATTACAACAAAGCACAACGTACTACAATACAGTGTATAATAATACACAACTAAGTCTTCACTATTATTGCCACACTATTTTACAAAACGTGAAGACTATGATAACTATTCCTCGGACCCTCACTCCATTCCCCGGCTAGACCCTGTTATGTTTTCATTTCCTGTTGAAAAACAATGGAACAAAAGAAAGGGTGAGCTCAAATAGCCCAGTAAAGAATATCATGACTAAGATAATGACGAATAAATTATCATTAGTCTTCAACAGTTGAGTTCTTGATAGAATACAATAGACTACAAGGTTTATATCAAAAACTGCAGTTAAATTCTTAAACAACGTTCAGATCAATAATAGCAGCGGAATGAGTAATCTATTAGAAGAATAATGCAGACTATAATGTCCACTCGGTTCTCTTTTTAGGAAAAACATCATCAACTTTTATCATCTGAAATATCATTAGTCAAGATAATACAAATTCACAGTTCCTGATCATAATCATGCAGATCAACAGTTCATCTTTGCACTACGGGCCAAAGACATTCAATATAACACCAACGGTCATGATTATACCAGATTCAGCCTTTGGTCATAATCATACCAAACAACAGTTCATCTTTGCACTACGGGTCAAAGAGAACATTCACCACGTGCCATAAAAGACACCGAACAGATGTATCGCCTTTAACCTATTATATCGCCTTTAACCTATCATCTGTTCAACAAATATATCACATCTGTGCCCCCGGCCACAGATATTCACAATAGCTTGATTTTTGGATGATTAGAATGATATAAATGATGAACAGAAGAAATAGGATAACAATAAGTATCGGAAGTTTACTTTGTATGTAAGACCCCGAATTTTATGAAATACAAAATTTAATTTTTCTTCATATATATATTTTTTGAAACAGTAAGTGGTTAAATCGATAAAGTTAAAAGTTAAGGATGTTATGTGCAAATTTTATTTTGTCGGACAATATTCGCTTTGTCGGGGAATATTCGTTTGGTCGGGGAATATTCGTTTGGTCCGACGGCGCCGAAATAACAAATTATTGGTGGACCCCACAACAGAATATTTGTCGGATATAGAAAACGACAGAAATAACCTTTTTAAATAAAAATAGTCAACGGAACTGTTAAAATACCGGTGATAAAAGAATAGTAGCATACGGTAGTTATTGGTATTTTCTGTAGCACTCGGTACTCTACAGTAACACGCGGTATTGCACAGTGTCTCATATTATTGGTCTGATAATTGACACCGTAACTGTTACGCATCATTTCATCGATAATTGTCACTGCATAATATTTTATATTATCAATTCAATAATTGTTGTTACACAGTATTTTGCATTATTGATTTAATAATTGTCATTACACTGTATTTTATATCATTGAGTCAATAATTGTTGTTGCACTGTTTTTAAAATTATTGAACCTAATAATTGTCACAGTAACATATGCACAGTAATTCACATTATTGAATCAATAATTGTCATTACACAGTAACGTATGCTTTATTTTACATTATTGTTATCTCTATTATGATGTTATTTAAACAGTTGTATTTCATTAATTTATTGACTTGATATCTAAGAACTAACTATACTGTATTTATAACAATTAGTCATAATAATTGAATTGATAAAGTTATTTGTTTATAATATAAAGTTAGGTGATTATTAGGTGATATGAAATGAATGGTGTAGATTAAAGTGTGAATTATTGTTGAATAATTGAATTGATTTGTTTATAATATAAAGTTAGGTGATTATTAGGTGATATGAAATGAATGGTGTAGATTAAAGTGTGAATTATTGTTGAATAATTAAATTGATTTGTTTATAATATAAAGTTAGGTGATTATTAGGTGATATGAAATGAATGGTGTAGATTAAAGATAATATAATATTTGAAATGGATGGTGTAGATTAAAAGATGATCTTTAAATGAATGGTTTAGATTAAATGAATGATAAGATTTTTGGCTATAAATAGAAGCCTTAACTTAAGGATTTTTCATAAACTTCCTTACTTGTTCTTTCTTTCTCTCTCTAAATACTTCTTGTGAAAGTTCTCTCTAAGTGTGCTTAAGTCATCTTGAGTATTTGTGAAGATCTATAAGTATACGTGTACTGTTCAAGTTAATCAACCTCATTTAAATCAATATCCAGTCACGTGTTGAGGTAAGGGATACCATCTTTTTCATCTTCCATTATTCAAACATACTATGGTAAGGGATTATCATTATTTGATTCTCGATAATAATATTGTTTCTTCCTTACTCATAAGACGTGCCTTTTATTTCCATGTATTAAATTGTGGGAATAACCTTACGGAGCGGATTGCCGCCTGTTGGTGAATAACCTTTCGTATTCATTCATTATTAATCTCTGAGAATAACCTTACGGAGCGGATTGCCGCCTGTTTGGTGAATAACTCTTTGTACTCAAATTCTATTAAATTGTGGGAATAACCTTACGGAGCGGATTGCCGCCTGTTTGGTGAATAACTCTTTGTACTCAAATTCTATTAAATTGTGGGAATAACCTTACGGAGCGGATTGCCGCCTGTTGGTGAATAACCCTTTGTATTAATTTCCTTCACCTTTTGTTAATCAAACCTGCTACGGTAAGGGATATTATTTTCTTTCATACTCCTAAATCGAAATTTATTATGGAACTATTGCTTCTATAATTCCTGAAAATATTATATGTTCCATAATAGTTGAACTTCATTATTTCAACTGAACCTTCCTATTTACGTGAACCTTTCTATTGAATTGTAACCGTTATTCTGAACTGTGGATCTTGAATTTCACTCCACATCATGTTAACAATTTGGACATTATTTGAATCTGTACAAAGTAAACTTCCGATACTTATTGTTATCCTATTTCTTCTGTTCATCATTTATATCATTCTAATCATCCAAAAATCAAGCTGTTGTGAATATCTGTGGCCGGGGGCACAGATGTGTTATATTTGTTGAACAGATGATAGGTTAAAGGCGATATAATAGGTTAAAGGCGATACATCTGTTCGGTGTCTTTTATGGCACGTGGTGAATGTTCTCTTTGGCCCGTAGTGCAAAGATGAGCTGTTGTTTGGTATGATTATGACCAAAGGCTGAATCTGGTATAATCATGACCGTTGGTGCTATATGGAATATCTTTGGCCCGTAGTACAAAGATGAACTGTTGATGTGCATGATTATGATCAGGAACTGTGAATTTGTATTATCTTGACTAATGATATTTCAGATGATAAAAGTTGATGATGTTTTTCCTAAAAAGAGAACCGAGTGGACATTATAGTCTGCATTATTCTTCTAATAGATTACTCATTCCGCTGCTATTATTGATCTGAACGTTGTTTAAGAATTTAACTGCAGTTTTTGATATAAACCTTGTAGTCTATTGTATTCTATCAAGAACTCAACTGTTGAAGACTAATGATAATTTATTCGTCATTATCTTAGTCATGATATTCTTTACTGGGCTATTTGAGCTCACCCTTTCTTTTGTTCCATTGTTTTTCAACAGGAGATGAAAACATAACAGGGTCTAGCCGGGGAATGGAGTGAGGGTCCGAGGAATAGTTATCATAGTCTTCACGTTTTGTAAAATAGTGTGGTAATAATAGTGAAGACTTAGTTGTGTATTATTATACACTGTATTGTTGTACGTTGTGCTTTGTTGTAATAATTTTGTTGTAGTCTTTTGACGACTCAAGTTTGGGCTGTGTGGGCCCAGATTTGGGGGCGTCACATTGTACATATTCAAATAATGTCCAAATTGTCAACATGATGTGGAGTGAAATTTAAAAATGATATTCAAGATCCACAGTTCAGAATAACGGTTACAATTCAATAGAAAGGTTCACGTAAATAGGAAGGTTCAGTTGAAATAATGAAGTTCAACTATTATGGAACATATAATATTTTTAGGAATTATAGAAGCAATAGTTCCATAATAAATTTCGATTTAGGAGTATGAAAGAAAATAATATCCCTTACCGTTGCAGGTTTGATTAACAAAAGGTGAAGGAAATTAATACAAAGGGTTATTCACCAAACAGGCGGCAATCCGCTCCGTAAGGTTATTCTCAGAGATTAATAATGAATGAATACGAAAGGTTATTCACCAACAGGCGGCAATCCGCTCCGTAAGGTTATTCCCACAATTTAATACATGGAAATAAAAGGCACGTCTTATGAGTAAGGAATAAACAATATTATTATCGAGAATCAAATAATGATAATCCCTTACCATAGTACGTTTGAATAATGGAAGATGAAAAAGATGGTATCCCTTACAAGTAAGAAAAGAAAATGACATTCCTTACCGTAATAAATTTAAGAGTGTGAAAAGAATGATATTCCTTACGAGTAGTAAATTTAAGAGTATGAAAGAAAATGACATCCCTTACCGTAGTAAGTTTAAAAGTGTGGAAAAAAAATGATATTCCTTACCTTGATATTGTGAAACAAGTTTATAGCCGAACAAATCCTTCCTTGTTTGTAGCAGTAAAGAATCTGACTTTTGAGTCTTCTAGAGTTTTTAAAATCTCTTTATGTTTTTAAAATAATGTTACTCTCAGAAAGATAGACGGCATAGACTCAAGAATCACTCAATTCGGAGTTAATATGAATGAGTTATGAATTTTCAAAACTAAGACTGAAAATAGTGACGAAAATCAGAATAGGTTACGGTTTTTAGTATTTTAAGGCATGAAGATGATTTCAGATGACTTTTTTTCCTTCTTCAAAGTTGTAGAGGACGAAAAACTGAAGAGACAGGCTTTTAATTCATTACATTCTGACAAATAATTAATTTACTATGATTTTTCGAAAGAGTTACTGTACATAAGAAAATTCCACTCGGGAATTCAAAGAAGAATGCAAAAGATTTCAAAACTAGGAATGACTTAAGAACACTTAGAGAGAACTTACACAAAGAAGTATTTAGAGAGTGAAAGAAAGAATAAGTAAGGAAGTTTATGAAAAATCCTTAAGTTAAGGCTTCTATTTATAGCCAAAAATCTTATCATTCCTTTAATCTAAACCATTCATTTAAAGATCATCTTTTAATCTACACCATCCATTTCAAATATTATATTATCTTTAATCTACACCATTCATTTCATATCACCTAATAATCACCTAACTTTATATTATAAACAAATCAATTTAATTATTCAACAATAATTCACACTTTAATCTACACCATTCATTTCATATCACCTAATAATCACCTAACTTTATATTATAAACAAATCAATTCAATTATTCAACAATAATTCACACTTTAGTCTACACCATTCATTTCATATCACCTAATAATCACCTAACTTTATATTATAAACAAATCAATTCAATTATTCAACAATAATTCACACTTTAATCTACACCATTCATTTCATATCACCTAATAATCACCTAACTTTATATTATAAACAAATAACTTTATCAATTCAATTATTATGACTAATTGTTATAAATACAGTATAGTTAGCTCTTAGATATCAAGTCAATAAATTAATGAAATACAACTGTTTAAATAACATCATAATAGAGATAACAATAATGTAAAATAAAGCATACGTTACTGTGTAATGACAATTATTGATTCAATAATGTGAATTACTGTGCATATATTACTGTGACAATTATTAGGTTCAATAATTTTAAAAACAGTGCAGCAACAATTATTGACTCAATGATATAAAATACAGTGTAATGACAATTATTAAATCAATAATGCAAAATACTGTGTAACAACAATTATTGAATTGATAATATAAAATATTATGCAGTGACAATTATCGATGAAATGATGCGTAACAGTTACGGTGTCAATTATCAGACCAATAATATGAGACACTATGCAATACCGTGTGTTACTGTAGAGTACCATGTGCTACAGAAAATACCAAAAACTACCGTATGCTACTATTCTTTTATCATCGGTATTTTAACAGTTCCGTTGACTATTTTTATTTAAAAAGGTTATTTCTGTCGTTTTCTATATCCGACAAATATTCCGTTGTGGGGTCCACCAATAATTTGTTATTTCGGCGCCGTCGTACGACACAAATATTCTCCGACCAAACGAATATTCCCCGACAAAGCGAATATTGTCCGACAAAATAAAATTTGCAGATAACATCCTTAACTTTTAACTTGATCGATTTAACTACTTACTGTTTCAAAAAAATATATATGAAGAAAAACTAAATTTTGTATTTCATAAAATTCGGGGTCTTACAATTAATATAATGTAAGATGATCTTATTTTAATTATTTTTTTATAAAATTATATTACGATTTCATGTTTTCTTATAAAACTACAATATTAATTCCAAAAATATCACAAATTAATATTAGATAATATGATATTATTTTGATTATTTTTTTATAAAACTATATTATTAATTTTTGTTACCTTATAAAATTGTGATACAAAAATTGTGATACAAATTCTATTGTTTGATTTGAATTGATAAATAATAAAAGTAATCTTTGACATAAGATAAGAAAATTAATTTTTTGATTTAGAGTAGAAAAAATAATAATATACGAAAAGTAATTTAATTTTTGATTTAAAATAGGAAAAGTAACTGATTGTATTATAAATGAATGTAAAAAAGTTAAATTAGTGTATAAATAAAAAAGAGTTGATTTAATGTAAAAAATTAAAATAAAAAACAAGTGATCCAAAATAATAAAAAAACTATAAAAAAAAAAAAGAGAAAACAAAATTGTGTATTTATTTAATTATTATATTATAGATAGATAGACACAGAGACAGGTAGGCAGGAAAAACCTTATTGTATTGTAGCACGACCAAATTAGTGGCCCACTTGAAATATTGAGGAAAGTTCAAATAAAAAACAAAAGCCTTCACCACTCGATTATTTTACACTTTATCGATTACGTGGTTATTTAGTATTCCTAGTCTTATAATTTATTAGTCCCTCCGTCCTAAAGATAAAAATTATAATTAACTTGTTATGTATATTAAAAAAATAATAAAATGATAAAATTATTTATATTTAAATTCTCATTTAATTGTATAATTTTTTATATATGATTAGTGATATTTCATAAATATACATAGAGAATAGAAATATGACAATTAGTATTAAAAATATTATAGGTAAATTATTATAAAAAATAAATCATTTAAAGTAAGTAGACATTTAATTTGAGATTATTTAAAATAATAATAAAGACTTTTATTTTAAGACGGATAGAGTATATATTAAGTATTTTAAAATTTATACAAATTTGATTCTATATATATACATTAATATTTGTAGTACACACTTCGTCTGTGTAAAAAAAAAAAATTAAATAAAAATTATAAAATGTGGATGAAAAAATATGTGAGAGATTTTAAAAATAAAAAATAAGAAAGAGAAAGAAAGTAAATGTGACGCATCTTCCCGAAGAAGGGGTTATTTTTCTTCCTCTCTCGTTATATAAGAGATATTTCAACCATGAGCTGATAAACGATATCATATTTCCTCTAAATACTGTAACCCTGTACGAAAATATAAATAATAATATGTGATTGATTTATATTATAAAAGTATTGTATTGTCTTTATTTGTGATATATATAAATTTTGTGTATTTAATAGGACTATATAACATAGTATAATTTATTATATTATCTTAATTAATTATATAAAATTGTAATAAAAAAATTGTAAAAAATTAGTATAACCAAAAATAAAAATTATCTTAAAAGTTATTTTTTCTATAAAAGATTGGTTGAATTTTTATTGAATAATTTACAAATTTGAATAGTATACATTTACTTATTATAAATTTGTACAGCACGTATACCAATTTGAATAGAAAAGAAAAATATTATTTTTTTCTACTCCTATTAAAAATAAGAATATTTTTAAATTTGGATAGTATTTAACTGATATAAATTTGAAAAGTACTTATGGCAATATGAATAGAAAAATTGAACCAAAAATTTATAAAACTAAATCAAACTTATTCTTTTAATTATATAGTTGATTTATAAATTGACTTATAACTTATTTTTTAGAAGTAATTTTTTTTTATTTCTCAAAAAATAACTTATAAATCTTTTTAAATAAGTAAGTTTAACAAAATATAATAACCATTCTACCCTTCATTGTTTTCACAAATTAATTTTAATCCCTCTCCCCCCCCCCCCCCCCCCTCCCCCCTCCCCCCCTCCCCCCTCCTAATAATTAGTTAATTCTTCAAGTATGGGTTGTTTTAAAATGTATTTTTATAAAAAAAAAATTATTAATAAATAATAATAATAACATTAATATCTTAAAATAAAATAAATATTCAGTACTTATTTTTTATACAGCTCTTTTACTTTAAATTGATTTGAAATACATAACATTTATATAAGTATATAAATAAATTAACTTTAATATGTAAGTAAATTATACTATCTGTTCAATAGATTTTTTAATCTATTTTGAATAAAATATTTCATCGACGTGCCACTCATTATTATCAATATTTACTTGAAATTTATGAAAATTTTTAAAAAATAAAAATTTTAAAGTACTTATATATATAATTTTATTTATAAGAAACTCTAAAATGAAAAACTTATGGATTAAACTTTTAATTTACTATTTTAAGCTATTTTATATAAATGTATAAAGTTTAATCCACTAAAAAGGTGTATGAGTATTGTCTCAAATTTAATAAGTAATTGATAGAGGACAAATATTAACTTTATATATATAATATACAATTTATCTGTAACAATATATGTTATAATAAAAAAAAAATGCATTTTTACAATAAATTCAAAACTTAGCAATACTGTTCCTACAAAAGCATAGTTTAAAAAAGTAATTACATGTCCTGAATTTTAATAATAATAATAATAATAATAAAGTTATTATTGTTTGTATAATATATACAAAAAGATAAAAAGAGGATTGCAAAAGCTGTATAACATTGAATAAATATATTGTCGCGTAAAAAGAATTTTATTTGTAAAATTATAAAATTTAAATATGCACGTTTGTTTCAATGTTTACCTCATAAATTGGTTGAGCGTTTCTTTATTTTTTTTCTTTTTCTCTTTTACTTGAATGAATTTAAAGCAGTTTAAAAATTAAAATTTTGTGATTTTACAAATATTTGAAATGTGTACTATGCAGTATGAAAATCTTTAATATTTGAAAAATAATTTAATTTTAGTCATTGATCCTTATGCAAAAATGCTTTGATAAAATTAAGTTACAGAGTACAAATCAGTGCAAAAGATCGGCTCACAATTTACGGTTATTGTATTAGCAGATTTCATGTAAATAATCCCATTAATCATCATTAAATAAGAAATTAAGTATTTAAAAATTTTACGTATGAAAGTGATACTATTGTTAGGATAGAGTATGAAAAAATATTTCGAACTTCAATTTTTAAACTAATAGGTCCATCCATAGTATAACCTAGACATTCACAATAAGGCAGCCTGGTCTGATTTGCTTTGGGCCTGTTAGGTGTTGAGTTTTGATCAAGTCAAGTTAGCTCAGGTCATTGACTTTGATCTTTCAGGCCAGATCAGGTCATTGACTTTGGTATGCCAAGTCAGGTCAAGTTGTTATGGCCTGGATTGCTTATTTATTTATTTATTTCTTACTTGGATTAGGTAAGGCTTAACTCCAATCTAATTAATTAGTTAAGCTTGAATTATGCAATAATGATAGTGGGTTGTGGGAGGGCCAAACCCAAGCCAAATTAACAGACTAGACCCCAGCCCAGCCTAGACCAAACTTTTTGTTAGACTAGTATAGGTTGGGCATTAAGTCAAAAAAGGCGACCTATTTACAGCCTTGTAAGTTAGACCCGACCTATTCAGGCCTTAACCAGGTCAAATCCAAGTTAGACAAAAGTCAAGTCATAAGTTGTATGTGTATCCTTATAACCACTTCAACATGACAAACCAGGGGAGAATCTATGCAAAAGGCAGGGGCCAATTGACCCCACCGAATTTTTAGAGGGGTCAAATTAAATTTTTTTTTTATTTGAGGGAATTTAATAAAATTATCATGTTTTAGACTATAAAATTATTAAAATTCCTAAAGTCCAAATACAATCCCACTTGTACTTCAGTAACTCCAATCACAATTGGCAACTTCAGGCTATACAACAATATTTTTTTCTCTCTCCCAACTCTCCGTGACTTGGCTCGTTCAATTCCTTTAAAACTATTTTTCACACTCGACTTTTGAGAAATTTCTTATTCAGGTATATTTTAATTTTAGTTTTTTAATTTCACAAATTTAACAATTGCTTTAGGAATTTTTATAATTATTTATGGATTCTTCTTTTTTGTACTTTTATAAAATTAGGGTTTTTTACTTCTTAATGCAACACTGCAACAATGAAGAGAACTTCGTCAAATAAAAAGTTCTTCAAGTATATGTTCTATTCTATTTTTACTTTCTTTAAATTTTGTAATTTATTTTGTAATGTTACTTGTTAGTGGTTTAATTGGGATTGTTTATTGTATATTGATCTTGTTTTGATGTTGAATTAGTTTTTAAATATTTATTAATTGTCAGGCATGAACATACGTAATTGGGTTACAAAAACAAAACGTATAAAATTTGAATTTATTCATGAAAATGTCCAAGTCGAAGGGACTAGTGACGAACGTGTCACTGCTGATATTCACCAAGAAACTCACCCGCAAAATGTTAACCCCCAAACTCAAGTACCAAAATCATTTACCCAAAATATGCAGTTCCAAACTCATACATTGGTATCTCATTCCCTTAATATTGAGGGGGATCCTTGTAAAAGACCACCAATAAGTTCTTATCCCACTAGTGAAAGAGAGAATTTTCGAAGAAGTTATTTACTCAGGGGCCCGACTCAACTAATACCACACAAATTTCTTGATACACTAATTAGTGGAGTTGCTCGTAAATTCAACAAGAATTTGTACAAGAAATATCCAAGTTGGTTGGAATATAATTTGAGTGAAGATGCTCTATTTTGTTTGTGTTGTTACCTATTTAAAATTGATCATGGTAACCAAGGTGGTGGGGATGCATTGGTGGCTATGGATTTAGAAATTGGAAGATGGATAGATTGGAAATACATGTTGGAGATCATGGTAGTGTTCATCGTAAATGTGAACAGGCTTGTCGTGATTTATTGAATCAACTTCAACACATAGATATCAATCTTGCTAACATAACTGAGCTACAAAGGATCAATTATCGTCTTCTATTGCTTGCATTAGTTAAATGTGTTATTTTCCAGAGGCACATGAATATGATCTAGAAAGATGGTTGAATAGATCATTATACAATTATGTATAACTTGTGCATTTAGGCAGTTTTTACTAAATTATTAAGTATTTGTATGCGCAGCGGAATTAGTTTATTTAGTAAAACTCCTTTCTGATCATAAGTAATAACATACACAGTTATGTACAATATTTGCTATTGGAAAGTCATTATAAATAGTTACGATATACACAACATACATATATATATATATATATATATATATATATATATGAAAGATGAAGAAGGGGTGAAGAGACATTGAGAACATAGGGATTTTTAAGAGGTTCGAAGCCTGAACTACTCTTACTCCTCTGCCACTCCGTTGAGTAGGGATATTCCATTAAGGATAAATGGACATTGAGCCCTTATAATTTTGGACGTTGAGTCCTAGACATTAAGTCCTCCCACTAAGGGCCTGATTCATTAAGAATCAGGTGGGTCACTAAGTCCCGTCTTATCTCCTCAGGACACTATGTCCTATTTACTCAACAGAGGTTAATTCCTTTAAATCAAACGGGTCTCACCCAATTTTCTCCTTAGGACACAGTCTTTTTCCCATCTTGGGCATATACCTCTAAATTTGGCTGATCATTAAGTTTAGACTTTGTTGTTGTTAAAGTTGGTGTATGTTGGGGGTGCTGCCAAGTTAGCTTTAAGCTCATATTGAATGAACTTGGTACCTAAGAAATGATTCTAAGAGCCTTTAATAATTTTCTTGTCAGTTTCAGCTCTGAATCATTTTGGATTGATCATTCAAAGTGTAGAATGACTTGGGTTGAGGATAGCTCTGTTCAGCTGATTGATCTCTTCTACGGTCTTTAGTAGATTGGTCTTTTATTTCTTATACTCCTTTAGTGCGTAGACCAATCTTCTTCGTTCAGCTCTGACCGTTTCTTCTTTAACCTAATAAGTTTTAGTTGGTCAACTAAGTCTCTCTCCTATTTTCTCTTTTCGACCTGATGTCAGCATTGGTCGATATCTCTCTTAGACCTAATGTTCTCGTTGGTCTTTCTCTCTCTTTCATCTTCTCTTGCTCTGTCCATTTATGAATAGATGTTTGTTGATTTTTTAATTGGAAAATAGTTGTTGATTCATTTAATGTGTTGATTCTTGAAGATCTCTGATGTTGATATTTAGAAGAAAATGTTAGCTTACTTTCGACTATGTTTTCTTCTTTAGTATGCTAAAAATGAAAACCACGTGACAATCGTCATACTATCAAAATGGTTGTTAGACACCTTCTTCTGCCTTTCATTTTAAAGCATCTAACGGTCAATTAATGTCTTGAGATCTTCACTATTCAAGACTTCTCATTATCAGCTCCATGTCATATCTGATTAACCATAAACAAATCTCTCAATCGTATAGTTTCTTAGGAATAATGATGTTTGACTTGGCTAACTTTACAATCTGCAGTTCCACAATCAACTCTGCGTTCTGATAACTTTACGAACTGCTCTACGAATTTACAGACTTCACGTTTTGCATGATTTTACAAACTGTTCTGCGATCTATATTTCACTCTAAGATCTTGGAGTGACCTGTACGACTTTACAATTTACTCTACAAACTTTGAAATTATCATGTGATCTTCAACTCTATCACCACATTTCAGAGTTAATTTTACGAGTTTTTCTTGCTTTGCAGATTCTATGATCAACTTTACAATTTTTCAACTTTGCGATCTTACATTATGCTATTTGACTTTACTGGATAAGTTTAGTTCACTTTCTGATAACCATGTCTCCTTCTTTTGTAAACTTGAACTTTAGCCTTTCTCAAGTTTATTCTTCTTCTTCAGCTTGATTAGCTCCCCCTTAATTTTTCAGTTGTTGTCTTCAATATTATTGACTTCACTTTTTCTTCTTCTTGATTAGCTCCCCATTTCTTGAACACTTGATGTCACATGTTTTTTTTCCTGATGAACCAACCTCTTATGAATAGATCTTTGTTCTTTTTTCTTCTATGACTAATTTCCCTCAAATTATTTCTTGATGGAGAATTCTTGACGTGGATATCCCAATCATATATCGTAGAAAACTATCTCTTAGTGTTGTTGGCATTATGTTTTCTGATAGGTATAACATTGAGGCAGCTTATTAATAATATAACTCTACATTCTGAAGTGACTCCACAGAATTTGTAGCTTAACGATCTGAGGATATTTATTTTAGCTTCATTCTTAGATCTTGCGTACTTTGACTTGTTTAGCATATGTGAACTTCTATCTTTACTTCTTTAGCTATAACATTTTATCTTTGATGTGTTGTGATGAGTCTACTTGACAGAATTCTACGAACTCTTTTTATTTGTTGATCTTGTGGGATGATCTTGCTTCTCCTTGGTCTAATTTCTCCAATTCAGTGCTTTAGCATTCTTCTATTGTCTACTTTGCATAGGATTTCTTAAGATCTTCTTGTGGTTGTTCAGTTTATATCCTTAGTGGTTTTGTTGTCATTTTCAATGATCTCCTATCAATGATTCTTTTGATATGTTATGCTTTCGAGTCTTCTAATTATTCTTTATTCTATACTCTTCGATCTTGAAATTCCTGTTAGTTGTACTTTACTGAACGATCTAAGAGTTTTGTATCATAGGATTGAGCTTATAGTATCTTTTTACTTCATGACCTTATTGATAATTCTACGTTCTGCTTTATGAATATGTCTGGCTTTACGATCTTTGATCATACTCTACGACTTATAGTTTTACTTAACGATCTTGACCTAGCTTGGTATCCGTAGAGTTAGTCGTTACTCATTTTTCTACGATTTCTTATGTTCTTCTTCTTTACTCTAAGAACTCTTAGCTCTTAGTCTCTGCTTGTTTCAACGATCCTAGTTTGCTCTGTCGACGATCTCTTGCTTCCTTCTTTGTTCAGCTAAGTTGATATTTGATTCCTAATCCATTCCATTTTGATGATAATATTCTATATTTGGATTCAACCTAACAATTTTGATCCCTAATGTCCTTTTACAACTATATTCTGTTAAGGATAATATAGAGTTTATCTTTTGGATCAACCTAACAAGTTTGACCTTCTAACTACTCTATCTTTTTCAAATACGAATCAACCTAATAAATTTGATCCATTAGTCCTTTTATAATAATTGTTCTTTTTAAGGACTGTACAAGGTTACAACAAATGTTTATATATTCACATTTGTTTTCATATCATTTATTTTTCTTTTGTTTTCTTATACAGATATAACTCTATGAAAAATATAATATCATTTAATCACATTAAGTATATTACTTCATTGTTTTATCATCATTAAATTCAAATAGGCTTATACATAAATTTGCTAACAAAATGTGTTAGGTTTTGTTTAAAAGAAGGATTGCCTTTTCGTGGTCACGATGAGTCAGAGGGTTCAAGAAAAATAGGGTTATTTATTTCTCAGTTAGAATTTCATTCAAAAAACAATGATGAGGGGCATAAAGTTGTCATAAAAATGGTCCAGAGAATTATAAATTGATTGCACCCTCAATCAAAAAAAGATATTTGTAGAGCCACTGCATTTTTGACTACACAAACTATCATTAAAGAAATTAAGGATGCGTTTTTTCTTTGTTAGTTGATGAGGCTCATGATACATCAATCAAAGAACAAATGACAGTGGTTTTACGATATGTGGACAAGTATGGTTGTATCATTGAGAGATTTCCTAACATTATTCATGTTCCTGAAACTTATGCTTTGACACTAAAAGTTGTTATTAATCAACATTTTTCTAAACATGGATTGGGCATGTCATGTGTGTGTGGCCAAGGTTATGACGGAGCTAGAAAATGTCAGGGAAGTTTAAAGGTCTTAAGAGTTTAACATTATCTGAAAATCCACGTGTTTTCTATATTCATTGTTTTGCACATCAGCTTCAGATGACACTTGTTGCAGTTGCTAAGAAATATAAGTCATTATGTTCTTTCTTTGATTATCTTGGATTGTTAGAAAATGTCGTTAGGGCTTCTTGCAAGTGAAAAGAAATTCTTTAATTAAAGGAATTTTAAAAAGTAGATGGAGTTGCTAGTGGTGCAATCAAGAGTGGACGAGGTTTGAATCAAGAAACAACATTAAAGTGGCCTAGAGAAATGCATTGAAGTTCACATTTTAAAAATATTTTGAGTGTTGTTACTTTGTTTTCTCCAATAATGGATGTGTTCAAGTTTATAGTTGATGATATCATAGGGGCGAAAAATGAAAAAGCTAGTACACTTTCACGCATGATTTTGAGTTTGTGCTCTTGTTACACTTATTAAAAGGAGTCATAGGAGTTACAAATGACTTATCACAAGCCTTATAGAGAAAAGATGTGACGCCCCAAATTTAGGCCTACATAACCCAAATTTGAGTTGCTAAAAGACAAGCAACAGCTGTTTCAATACAGTGCAAAGTACAACAATACAATACTTGTTAATACACAACTAAGTCTTCACTATTATTATCGCACTCTTTTATAACATGGTGAAGACTATCAACTACTAACCCGAACCATCACTTCATTCCTCTGCTAGTCCCAGTTATACTCTCATCTCCTGAACAACAATGGAACAAAAAGAAAATGGTGAGCTCAAATAGCCCAGTAAAAAATATAATGACTAAGATAACAATAATAAATTATCTTTAGCCTTCAACAGTGATAAATCAGAGATAAAATATAATAGAAAATAAATTTTCAACAAATAATTACAGCAGAATAAGCAATCCATTAAGAGAATAAAATAGATCATAAGGTCTACTATCTTCTCCAATTTAAAAATTCACCATCAAGCTTTCATCAAACGTAACATCCATGGTCAAGATCATGTCAGTCAACTGTTCTTCTTTACATCCAGGCCAAAGTTAACTTTCACCACGTGTCCTTGCCATACCGGCCAAAGACACTCAACAATAATATCATTTGTGCACTCAGGCGATATTCACAACAATTTGATTCTTGATGATTAGTAAAAAAACGAAGGATGAACAAAAATAATCATAATAATAAAATAAAAGAATAAACATTCGAGATTTGAAATTTAATTTGTCCAGAGTTCAATAATGTCCAAATTATTAACATGATATTCAGAATATCGAGTCAAATTCAAGAATGATATTCCATGTTCATATTTAAAAAATAATGGTTAAAATTCAATAGAAAGGTTCAGGTCAATAGGAAGGTCCATGTGAAATGATATTAAATGTGTAAGACCCCGAATTTTATGAAATACAAAATTTAATTTTTCTTCATATAGATATTTTTTTTTTAAACAGTAAGTGGTTAAATCGATAAAGTTAAAAGTTAAGGATGTTATGTGCAAATTTTATTTTGTCGGACAATATTCGCTTTGTCGGACAATATTCGCTTTGTCGGGGAATATTCGTTTGGTCGGAGAATATTCGTTTGGTCCGACGGCGCCGAAATAACAAATTATTGGTGGACCCCACAACGGAATATTTGTCGGATATAGAAAACGACAGAAATAACCTTTTTAAATAAAAATAGTCAACGGAACTGTTAAAATACCGGTGATAAAAGAATAGTAGCATACGGTAGTTATTGGTATTTTCTGTAGCACACGGTACTCTACAGTAACACACGGTATTGCATAGTGTCTCATATTATTGGTCTGATAATTGACACCGTAACTGTTACGCATCATTTCATCGATAATTGTCACTGCATAATATTTTATATTATCAATTCAATAATTGTTGTTACACAGTATTTTACATTATTGATTTAATAATTGTCATTACACTGTATTTTATATCATTGAGTCAATAATTGTTGTTGCACTGTTTTTAAAATTATTGAACCTAATAATTGTCACAGTAACATATGCACAGTAATTCACATTATTGAATCAATAATTGTCATTACACAGTAACGTATGCTTTATTTTACATTATTGTTATCTCTATTATGATGTTATTTAAACAGTTGTATTTCATTAATTTATTGACTTGATATCTAAGAGCTAACTATACTGTATTTATAACAATTAGTCATAATAATTGAATTGATAAAGTTATTTGTTTATAATATAAAGTTAGGTGATTATTAGGTGATATGAAATGAATGGTGTAGATTAAAGTGTGAATTATTGTTGAATAATTGAATTGATTTGTTTATAATATAAAGTTAGGTGATTATTAGGTGATATGAAATGAATGGTGTAGATTAAAGTGTGAATTATTGTTGAATAATTAAATTAATTTGTTTATAATATAAAGTTAGGTGATTATTAGGTGATATGAAATGAATGGTGTAGATTAAAGATAATATAATATTTGAAATGGATGGTGTAGATTAAAAGATGATCTTTAAATGAATGGTTTAGATTAAATGAATGATAAGATTTTTGGCTATAAATAGAAGCCTTAACTTAAGGATTTTTCATAAACTTCCTTACTTGTTCTTTCTTTCTCTCTCTAAATACTTCTTGTGAAAGTTCTCTCTAAGTGTGCTTAAGTCATCTTGAGTATTTGTGAAGATCTATAAGTATACGTGTACTGTTCAAGTTAATCAACCTCATTTAAATCAATATTCAGTCACGTGTTACGGTAAGGGATACCATCTTTTTCATCTTCCATTATTCAAACATACTATGGTAAGGGATTATCATTATTTGATTCTCGATAATAATATTGTTTCTTCCTTACTCATAAGACGTGCCTTTTATTTCCATGTATTAAATTGTGGGAATAACCTTACGGAGCGGATTGCCGCCTGTTGGTGAATAACCTTTCGTATTCATTCATTATTAATCTCTGAGAATAACCTTACGGAGCGGATTGCCGCCTGTTTGGTGAATAACTCTTTGTACTCAAATTCTATTAAATTGTGGGAATAACCTTACGGAGCGGATTGCCGCCTGTTGGTGAATAACCCTTTGTATTAAATTCCTTCACCTTTTGTTAATCAAACTTGCTACGGTAAGGGATATTATTTTCTTTCATACTCCTAAATCGAAATTTATTATGGAACTATTGCTTCTATAATTCCTGAAAATATTATATGTTCCATAATAGTTGAACTTCATTATTTCAACTGAACCTTCCTATTTACGTGAACCTTTCTATTGAATTGTAACCGTTATTCTGAACTGTGGATC
This sequence comes from Hedera helix, assembly GCA_947179155.2. Taxonomy (NCBI): domain Eukaryota; kingdom Viridiplantae; phylum Streptophyta; class Magnoliopsida; order Apiales; family Araliaceae; genus Hedera; species Hedera helix. The sequence continues at coordinate 34,767,395 of OX359267.1, forward strand.
TTGAATATCATTTTTAAATTTCACTCCACATCATGTTGACAATTTGGACATTATTTGAATCTGTACAAAGTAAACTTCCGATACTTATTGTTATCCTATTTCTTCTGTTCATCATTTACATCATTCTAATCATCCAAAAAATCAAGCTGTTGTGAATATCTGTGGCCGGGGGCACAGATGTGATATATTTGTTGAACAGATGATAGGTTAAAGGCGATATAATAGGTTAAAGGCGATACATCTGTTCGGTGTCTTTTATGGCACGTGGTGAATGTTCTCTTTGGCCCGTAGTGCAAAGATGAACTGTTGTTTGGTATGATTATGACCAAAGGCTGAATCTGGTATAATCATGACCGTTGGTGCTATATTGAATATCTTTGGCCCGTAGTACAAAGATGAACTGTTGATGTGCATGATTATGATCAGGAACTGTGAATTTGTATTATCTTGACTAATGATATTTCAGATGATAAAAGTTGATGATGTTTTTCCTAAAAAGAGAACCGAGTGGACATTATAGTCTGCATTATTCTTCTAATAGATTACTCATTCCGCTGCTATTATTGATCTGAACGTTGTTTAAGAATTTAACTGTAGTTTTTGATATAAACCTTGTAGTCTATTGTATTCTATCAAGAACTCAACTGTTGAAGACTAATGATAATTTATTCGTCATTATCTTAGTCATGATATTCTTTACTGGGCTATTTGAGCTCACCCTTTCTTTTGTTCCATTGTTTTTCAACAGGAGATGAAAACATAACAGGGTCTAGCCGGGGAATGGAGTGAGGGTCCGAGGAATAGCTATCATAGTCTTCACGTTTTGTAAAATAGTGTGGCAATAATAGTGAAGACTTAGTTGTGTATTATTATACACTGTATTGTTGTACGTTGTGCTTTGTTGTAATAATTTTGTTGTAGTATTTTGACGACTCAAGTTTGGGCTGTGTGGGCCCAGATTTGGGGGCGTCACAGTTGGCATCAGAGCTTAGGGATATGGTCTTTAATGGAGATCTGGGGTAGAACTAGGAGGGGAGAGACGAATAGAATCAGTCACTAGTGTGTCCTACCTAAAATAGATTTTATTATCTAATGAGTCGATTTGAATGTAGGAACATGAAGTGATGAGTCAGTTTATTTGAACTAACATTTATTTTGTGACCACAGTTAATTATGGCATCTGAAAATCAAGAGGTTAACTATGGAATACCCGAAGCAAATGTAGCCGAGAATCAAGAGGCCCCAAACAATCCTCCTGCCAACTCAGGAAATAATGTTCCTGATAACATGATGAACGATGGATTCTTTAGGAATTTCATGCAGTTCATACAGAATCAAGGAAGAGGAAATCCAGTCAATAATAACGGTAGAAACGCTGGCAATTTGAGGATGGTCACTGTTAAGCAATTTAAAGAATTAGGACCACCTGAATTCCACGGGAAGCCTGACCCACTCAAAGCGGAGGCATGGCTGAAGCAGACGACAAAAATACTTGATGTCTTACAATGCGCTGATGATCAGAAGGTGCCATTTGCCACTTTTATGTTACGAGGTGAGGCGGACCATTGGTGGGAAGCGGTAAAACGTATCCAACCTTCAGCACTCGAAATGTCTTGGACAGAATTCGAAGAACTGTTTAACGAGAAGTACTTCCCAGAAAGCATCCGCCATATGAAGGAAGTGGAATTCATTAAGCTGGAGCAGGGAAACATGACAGTTTCTCAATATGAAGCTAAGTTTGCTGAATTGTCTCGTTTTGCGACTCATCTAGTAGATGACGAAGCACGAATGAGTCGAATGTTCCTGAGAGGTTTGAGACTCAAAATTCGTCAACAACTTAGTTCACATAAATTCAGTTTGTATTCAGATGTTGTAGATAGGGCTCAAAGGGTGGAGCAAACAGATGAAACATTGCAACCAAGAGTTAATGATCAGCATAGAGAAAGGAGTGACAACAACCACAGGAACGAAAACCATCGAGGAGGTAACCAACACTTCGGTGGTAATTCCACACCAAATAACAGAAGAGGAGAATCTAGTGGGAACAATTTCAAAAGAAAGAGATTCCATAATAATTATGGAAGGGCACCAGCACCAGTACCAACACCAGCACCGACCCCAGTTTCAAGGGGAGAAGATCGACCACCAGTGAGATGCTATAGGTGTGGTCAGGAAGGTCACATCAGCCCAAACTGTACTCTGCAGTCCAAAAAGTGCTACAGTTGTGGGAAAGAGGGTCATCTTGCGCGGTTTTGTCCTGCCACAAAATCAAGTCCAGCTGCAATGATGATACCAAAAGCTAGCGCGGATAAGGGAAAATCTGTAGTTCAAGGGAGAGCTTTTGTTGTGACATCCCAAATGGCGCGAAACTCGAACGAGGTGATAACCGGTAAGCTATTCATAAATTCTCGTGAAGTCTACGCTTTGTTAGATACTGGCTCTACCCATTCTTTTATCTCACCTGCATGTGCTCAGCGTTTAAACTTAACTCCTGAAAACTTGGACTTTGACTTATCAGTTGAAACCCCATTAGGAGAAATGACCATTACATCTACTGTCTATAAATCTTGCCTAGTTCAAATCAACAACCTCACATTACCTGTTGACCTTATTTCTTTGGAGATGCGTGAATTTGATGTGATTTTAGGAATTGATTGGTTGACTACCCATCATGCTAAAATTGATTGTTTTCATAAGATTATTAGTTTTCATATTCCTAATCAACCTGTCATGCAAATTCAAGCAACTAAACCATTGAAATCTATAACTGTTATTTCTAGCCATAAAGCCATTCGTTTATTGAAAAACGGATGTCAAGCCTTTTTAGCTCATGTCACTGATTTGAACAAAAATACGTCAAACTTGAATGATATTCCCATTGTTAATGAGTTTCCTGACGTTTTTCCTGAAGAACTTCCTGGCTTACCCCCAAACCGTGAAATTGATTTTTATATTGATCTTGAACCCGGTACCAAGCCCATTTCCAAAGCTCCCTACCGAATGGCTCCCATTGAACTTCAAGAGTTAAAAGTCCAACTACAGGAATTGTTGGATACCGGTTTCATTCGTCCGAGTGCATCACCTTGGGGTGCTCCTGTTCTATTTGTGAAGAAGAAAGACGGGAGTATGAGATTGTGCATTGACTACCGAGAATTGAACCATGTCACCATCAAGAACAGGTACCCGTTACCTCGGATTGATGACATGTTTGATCAATTGCAAGGCGCTCAACATTTCTCAAAGATTGATCTCCGTTCTGGATATCATCAGTTAAAGGTTAAAGCTGAGGACATTCCAAAGACTGCTTTCAGAACTCGTTATGGGCATTATGAGTTCTTAGTCATGCCTTTTGGACTAACTAATGCTCCTGCAGCTTTCATGGACATGATGAACCGGATATTCAAGGAATATTTGGATCATTTTGTGGTTGTCTTTATTGATGACATCCTCATATACTCCAAGAGTCGCGAGGATCATGAACAACACCTGAGATTGATACTACAAAAGCTCCGTGAAAACAAATTATATGCCAAGTTGAAGAAATGTGAGTTCTGGCTTGAGGAGGTCGCGTTTCTTGGGCATGTGATTTCTAGTCAAGGAATATCAGTCGATCCTGCGAAGATTGAAACGGTACTAAATTGGGAACAACCCAAAACAGTAACCGAAGTCCGAAGTTTTCTGGGTCTAGCTGGTTATTATCGGAGATTCGTAGAAGGATTTTCTCGAATCGCCACTCCATTAACGCAGCTTACTCGGAAAAGCACAAAATTCATATGGAGCGAGGAATGCAAGAAAAGTTTCCAAGAACTCAAGAAGAGATTGGTTTCAGCTCCTGTTCTGACCATACCATCAGGATCAGGAGAATTTGTTATCTACAGCGATGCTTCTGGCAAAGGTCTAGGTTGTGTCCTTATGCAACATGGAAAGGTTATAGCCTACGCCTCTCGACAACTCAAAGATTATGAGAAAAATTATCCTACTCATGATCTAGAGTTGGCAGCAGTCGTTTTCGCGTTGAAGATCTGGAGACACTACTTGTACGGAGAAAAAGTGGATATCTATACGAATCATAAAAGTCTCAAGTATTTCTTCACCCAGAAGGAACTCAACATGCGACAACGACGTTGGCTTGAGCTGTTAAAGGATTATGACCACACAATCCAGTATCACCCGGGAAAGGCGAACGTTGTAGCTGACGCTTTGAGCAGAAAATCTTATGCAAGTACAAGTGCACTGCTGACAACACAAAAGTGTATTTTGTACGACTTGCAAAAGATGGAGATAGAGCTAAAGACACCAGGGACCCACTCGAAGATTGCTCACGTGCGAGTAGAACCAACTTTAATCGATAAAATTAAAGCTGCTCAAGCTACCGATCCGGAACTGATAAACATGATAAAGAAAGTACAAGAAGGTGTCATTCCCGAAGCAAGAATCGACGAGAAAGGAATACTTCGAGTCAACTCTCGACTCTGTGTTCCTAACGATCCTGAATTAAAGCATAAAATTATGATGGAGGCACACAACACGCCGTTTGCAATCCACCCAGGAGGTACCAAGATGTATCGAGATCTTCGACATACATTTTGGTGGAACAATATGAAAAGAGAGATTGCGGAGTTTATCTCAAGGTGCCTAACTTTTCAACGTGTCAAGGCAGAACATCAAGTTCCTAAAGGTCCATTACAATCACTTGAAGTTCCCGAATGGAAGTGGGAACACATCAATATGGACTTCGTGACGGGTCTTCCAAAAGTTTCTCAAGGCTTAGATGCAATTTGGGTGATCGTAGATAGATTGACCAAATCTGCTCATTTCTTGCCTATACGAGAAAACTTTTCACTTGAACGTCTTGCCGGTATGTACATAAATGAGATCGTGAGATTGCATGGCATGCCAGTTTCCATAGTTTCTGATCGAGATCCTAGATTCACTTCACGCTTTTGGATCAGTCTACAAAAAGCTATGGGCACTGAACTACGTTTTAGTTCTGCATACCATCCTCAAACGGACGGACAATCGGAAAGGACGATCCAGACCCTCGAAGATCTTTTGAGACTTTGTGTATTAGACTTCAAAGGAAGTTGGGATAAGTACTTGCCGTTGGTGGAATTTTCTTACAACAACAGTTACCAAGCAAGCATAGGCATGGCTCCATTCGAGGCATTGTATGGAAGGAAGTGTCGCTCTCCAATATGTTGGAATGAGGTAGGAGAAGCAAAATTGTTGGGACCCGAGTTGGTACGCTTGACGACCGAAAAGATCCAAATGATCCGACAACGAATACAGACCGCACAAGAACGACAAAAGAGTTATGTTGATCTTCATCGGAGAGACGAAAGTTTCAACGTCGGAGATCATGTATTCTTACGTGTTTCTCCATGAAAAGGGGTTACGAGATTCGGAAAGAGAGGAAAGCTCAACCCTCGATTTATTGGCCCATTTGAAATCCTCGATCGAATAGGAACCGTAGCCTACAGACTAGCCCTACCACCAAGTATGTCTCGCATCCATAACGTTTTTCACATATCTATGTTACGTAAATATGTGAAGGACCCAAACCACGTCATTGAGTTAGAACCAGATGTTATAGCAGAGGATTTAACATACGAGGAGGTACCTGTTAAGATCCTGGATAAGAAGGAGCAGATCCTACGCTCAAAGGTTATACCTCAAGTTAAGGTTTTATGGAGGAACCAAGATACTGAGGAAATGACCTGGGAGCTAGAATCTGAGATGAAATCTAAGTATCCTTACCTCTTCGATATGTCAGGTACGTCAATTTCGGGGACAAAATTTCATAAGGAGGGGAGGTTGTAAGACCCCGAATTTTATGAAATACAAAATTTAATTTTTCTTCATATAGATATTTTTTTTTTAAACAGTAAGTGGTTAAATCGATAAAGTTAAAAGTTAAGGATGTTATGTGCAAATTTTATTTTGTCGGACAATATTCGCTTTGTCGGACAATATTCGCTTTGTCGGGGAATATTCGTTTGGTCGGGGAATATTCGTTTGGTCCGACGGCGCCGAAATAACAAATTATTGGTGGACCCCACAACGGAATATTTGTCGGATATAGAAAACGACAGAAATAACCTTTTTAAATAAAAATAGTCAACGGAACTGTTAAAATACCGGTGATAAAAGAATAGTAGCATACGGTAGTTATTGGTATTTTCTGTAGCACACGGTACTCTACAGTAACACACGGTATTGCATAGTGTCTCATATTATTGGTCTGATAATTGACACCGTAACTGTTACGCATCATTTCATCGATAATTGTCACTGCATAATATTTTATATTATCAATTCAATAATTGTTGTTACACAGTATTTTACATTATTGATTTAATAATTGTCATTACACTGTATTTTATATCATTGAGTCAATAATTGTTGTTGCACTGTTTTTAAAATTATTGAACCTAATAATTGTCACAGTAACATATGCACAGTAATTCACATTATTGAATCAATAATTGTCATTACACAGTAACGTATGCTTTATTTTACATTATTGTTATCTCTATTATGATGTTATTTAAACAGTTGTATTTCATTAATTTATTGACTTGATATCTAAGAGCTAACTATACTGTATTTATAACAATTAGTCATAATAATTGAATTGATAAAGTTATTTGTTTATAATATAAAGTTAGGTGATTATTAGGTGATATGAAATGAATGGTGTAGATTAAAGTGTGAATTATTGTTGAATAATTGAATTGATTTGTTTATAATATAAAGTTAGGTGATTATTAGGTGATATGAAATGAATGGTGTAGATTAAAGTGTGAATTATTGTTGAATAATTAAATTAATTTGTTTATAATATAAAGTTAGGTGATTATTAGGTGATATGAAATGAATGGTGTAGATTAAAGATAATATAATATTTGAAATGGATGGTGTAGATTAAAAGATGATCTTTAAATGAATGGTTTAGATTAAATGAATGATAAGATTTTTGGCTATAAATAGAAGCCTTAACTTAAGGATTTTTCATAAACTTCCTTACTTGTTCTTTCTTTCTCTCTCTAAATACTTCTTGTGAAAGTTCTCTCTAAGTGTGCTTAAGTCATCTTGAGTATTTGTGAAGATCTATAAGTATACGTGTACTGTTCAAGTTAATCAACCTCATTTAAATCAATATTCAGTCACGTGTTACGGTAAGGGATACCATCTTTTTCATCTTCCATTATTCAAACATACTATGGTAAGGGATTATCATTATTTGATTCTCGATAATAATATTGTTTCTTCCTTACTCATAAGACGTGCCTTTTATTTCCATGTATTAAATTGTGGGAATAACCTTACGGAGCGGATTGCCGCCTGTTGGTGAATAACCTTTCGTATTCATTCATTATTAATCTCTGAGAATAACCTTACGGAGCGGATTGCCGCCTGTTTGGTGAATAACTCTTTGTACTCAAATTCTATTAAATTGTGGGAATAACCTTACGGAGCGGATTGCCGCCTGTTGGTGAATAACCCTTTGTATTAAATTCCTTCACCTTTTGTTAATCAAACTTGCTACGGTAAGGGATATTATTTTCTTTCATACTCCTAAATCGAAATTTATTATGGAACTATTGCTTCTATAATTCCTGAAAATATTATATGTTCCATAATAGTTGAACTTCATTATTTCAACTGAACCTTCCTATTTACGTGAACCTTTCTATTGAATTGTAACCGTTATTCTGAACTGTGGATCTTGAATATCATTTTTAAATTTCACTCCACATCATGTTGACAATTTGGACATTATTTGAATCTGTACAAAGTAAACTTCCGATACTTATTGTTATCCTATTTCTTCTGTTCATCATTTACATCATTCTAATCATCCAAAAAATCAAGCTGTTGTGAATATCTGTGGCCGGGGGCACAGATGTGATATATTTGTTGAACAGATGATAGGTTAAAGGCGATATAATAGGTTAAAGGCGATACATCTGTTCGGTGTCTTTTATGGCACGTGGTGAATGTTCTCTTTGGCCCGTAGTGCAAAGATGAACTGTTGTTTGGTATGATTATGACCAAAGGCTGAATCTGGTATAATCATGACCGTTGGTGCTATATTGAATATCTTTGGCCCGTAGTACAAAGATGAACTGTTGATGTGCATGATTATGATCAGGAACTGTGAATTTGTATTATCTTGATTAATGATATTTCAGATGATAAAAGTTGATGATGTTTTTCCTAAAAAGAGAACCGAGTGGACATTATAGTCTGCATTATTCTTCTAATAGATTACTCATTCCGCTGCTATTATTGATCTGAACGTTGTTTAAGAATTTAACTGCAGTTTTTGATATAAACCTTGTAGTCTATTGTATTCTATCAAGAACTCAACTGTTGAAGACTAATGATAATTTATTCGTCATTATCTTAGTCATGATATTCTTTACTGGGCTATTTGAGCTCACCCTTTCTTTTGTTCCATTGTTTTTCAACAGGAGATGAAAACATAACAGGGTCTAGCCGGGGAATGGAGTGAGGGTCCGAGGAATAGCTATCATAGTCTTCACGTTTTGTAAAATAGTGTGGCAATAATAGTGAAGACTTAGTTGTGTATTATTATACACTGTATTGTTGTACGTTGTGCTTTGTTGTAATAATTTTGTTGTAGTATTTTGACGACTCAAGTTTGGGCTGTGTGGGCCCAGATTTGGGGGCGTCACAAAATGAAGCACAAATTATTATGGAACATATAATCATTTCAGAAATTTCACCATTTAATGATAAGAATTGTAGAAACGAGCAACATTTACTTACCATAGTAAGTTTAAATTTAGGAGTATGAAAGAAAATGATATCTCTTATATTAACACGTTACTAGATACTGCTTTCTATGAAGTTGATCAACATATATGCATATTTATAATTTAATTAGTAAATAACACATAAATTTCATGGTGTACACTAACTCGTATATTATGAAATCATCAAAAGTAACTATATAGTATAAATTTATGTAGTGTACAGAACAAAGTAGAATAAAACTTTAAAATAGTTTTTGAAAGAAAATAATATTTCAAATTAACATCTTCCAAAAAAAAAATTCAAAATAAATCTTCTAAAGAAATAATCTTATAAAAGAATATTTGTGAACATCATGTGAAGTGTGTATTTGTGCAATTATTACTTTTAAAGAAAAGACTCACTTGAGAAATTCTTGCACTCCTTTTGACTTTACCAACACTCAGAGTAACCTTACTACACTCAAAGTATACTCACAATATTGTAATAGAAGAATTTTATGTTTTTGGTGTTCTTCGTTGTTCAACTGAGCAACCTATTTATTGGAGAATGGTAGCACACGTTTAAAATTTTTTGTAGGAGAAACATAGAGGCACGCCAAGTTTAAAAATTTTGATCATCTAATTAAATTATAATAATATAATATTATAATAAAACAAATAAATTTATATATATTGTAATAAAACAAATAACTTTATATATATTATAATAATAAAAATTCTAACTGTGGGTCCCACTGAAGAAAATAAGCTTCATGGCAAATGGTTTTGGAAAAAATTTCTTATTTTAGGTCCCATAAGAGAAAATAAGCCTCCTAACTTCTTCTTCCACTTTGTTTGTTTTTTTTTTCTTTCTTTTCTTTTTTCTTCCCATGATATTATTTTCCTTTCTTTTTCTTTTATTATACTTACGTGATCTTTTTTTCTTTTCTTTCTCTTTTATTATATTATATCCAAAATATCAACTAATAAACAAATATAATAATAAAAATAATGTTACAATAGTGATAACAATAATTCAAAAATAATGTAAAAATACGTTACTGTGATAATTATAGTGCATGAGTTACTGTAACAATTATTAATTCAATAATTTAAAATACTATGCAATATCAATTATTGATTTAATAATATAACATACGGTGCAATAGCTACTGTGTCAATTATCAGATCAATAATATGAATTATTGTACATTCGCTACTGTGACTATTATTGGTTTGATAAAGTCAAATATTGTGCAATACCATGTACTACTGCGTGCTACTGTTTCTTTACTATTGGGTATTTTAACAGTTAAAAGTGATAGAACTGTTGACAATTTTTATTTAAAAAAATTATTGTTGTCGTTTTCTATATCCGACAATATTTCGTTGTGAAGCCCCCACCAATGATTGATTATTTTGGCATCATCGTAGGAATCGAATATTTCTCAATAAATCGAATATTCCCCAATATATTATAATTTACACATGACATCCTTAAATTTAACTTTTATCAATATAATATTTTACTGTTTCAGAATAATATATGAAAAATAATTAAATTTTATTCAATATAAAAGTTGGGGTACAACCTCCGCTCCTTATGAAATTTTATTCTCGAAATTGACGTACTTGGTATTTCGAAGAGGTAAGGATACTTAGATTTCATTTCAGATTCGAACTCCAAGGTCATTTCCTCTATATTTTGCAGTTTCTCCATATAACCTTGACTTGAGGTATAACTTTTGAGCGTATGATCTACTCATTCTTATCTAAGATCCTGGTAGGTACCTCCTCGTATGTTAAATCTTTTGTTATCACGTTTGGCTCCAACTCAATAATTTGATTTGGGTCTTTCATATATTTATGTAACATAGATATATGAAAAACATTATAAATACGAGACAGTTTGGCGGTAGAGCTAGTCTGTAGGCCACAGTTCCTACTCAGTCAAAAATTTCAAATGGGCCAATAAATCGAGGGTTGGGCTTTCCTATCTTTCTGAATCTTGTAACTCATTTCCATGAAAAAACTCGTAAGAATACATAGTCTCCGATATTGAATCTCTCATCCCTTTAATGAAGTTCATCATAACTCTTTTGTCGTTCTTGTGTGATTTGTATTCGTTATTGGATCATTTGGATATTTTCTATTGTCATGCGCACCAACTTGGGTTCCAATAATTTTGTTTCTCCTACCTCATTTCAGTATACTAGAGAGCAACACTTTCATCTATATAAAGCCTCAAATGAAGTCATGCCTAAACTTGCTTGATAACTGTTGTTGTAGGACAATTCAACCAATAGCAAATACTTGTCCCAATTTCCTTTGAAGTCTAGTACGCAAAGTCTCAATAGATCTTCGAGAGTCTGAATTGTCCTTTTTGATTGTCCATCCATTTGAGGATGGTATGCAGAACTGAATCGTAGCTCAGTGTCCATAGCTTTTTGTAAGCTGATCCAAAATTGTGAAGTGAATCTAAGATCTCGCTCAGAAACTATGGATACTGGTATGCCATGCAATCTCACAATTTTACTTTTGTACATACTGGTAAGAAATTCACGTGAATAGTTTTCTCGTATGGGCAAGAAATAAGCGAATTTGGTCAATCTATCTACAATGACTGAAATTGCATCTAAGCCTTAAGAAACCTTGGGAAGACCTGTCACAAAATTTATATTGATTTGTTTTCACTTCAATTCGAAAATCTCAAGTGGTTACAATGGATCCTTAGGTACTTAATGCTCCGTCTTGACACGTTAACAAATCAAGCACCTAGAGATAAACTCGATTATCTCCCTCTTCATATTGCTCCACCAAAATGTATGTCAAAGGTCATGATACATTTTGGTACTTCCATGATTGATAGCAAATGGTGTGTTATGTGTCTCCATCATAATTTTATGCTTCAATTCAAGGTCGTTAGAAACACAGAGTTGGGAGTTGACTCGAAGTATCCCTTTCTCGTTGATCTTCGCTTCTGGAATAGCACATTCATGTACTTTTTTCATCATTCATCGATTCTGGATCAGTAATTTGAACAACTTTAATTTTATCGATTAAAGTCAGTTCTACTCGTATGTGTGCAATCTTCATATAGATCCCAAGTGTCTTTAATTCTATTTTTATCTTTTGTAAGTCGTACAAAATATGCCTTTGTGTTGTCAGTATTGCACTTGTACTCACATATGATCTTCTACTTAATGCGTCAGCTACAACATTCGTCTTTCCTGGGTAATATTGGATGGTGTGGTCGAAATCCTTCAACAGCTCAAGGCAACGTCATTATCGCATGTTGAGTTCCTTCTAAGTGAAGAAATAATTGAGGCTTTTATGATCTGTAAAGATATCCACTTTCTCTCCGTACAAGTATTGTCTCCAAATCTTTAATGCGAAAACGACCGCTGCCAACTTTAGATCATGAGTAAGGTAATTCTTCTCATAATCCTTGAGTTGATGAGAGGCATTAGCTATAAATTTTTCATGTTGTATAAGAATGTAACTTAGACCTCTGCCTGAAGCATTGCTGTAGATGATAAAATTCTCCCAATCCTAATGGTATGGTCAGAACAGGGGTTGAAACAAGTCTCATATTAAGTTCTTGAAAGCTTTTCTCTCATTTCTCGCTTCATTCGAATTTTGTTCTTTTCTGAGTCAATTGAGTTAATGGAGTAGAGATTCGAGAAAATCCTTCTACGAAACTCCAATAATAACCAGTTAGACCCAGAAAGCTTCATACTTCAGTTACTTTCTTAGGTTTCTCGTAATTTAGTATTGCTTTAATCTTCGTAGGGTCAACTGATATTCCCTGACTAAAAATCACATGCCCAAGGAACGTGACTTGCTCAAGCCAAAACTCACATTTCTTCAACTTGGCATACAACTTGTTCTCGCATAGCTTATAGAGTATCAATCTCAAGTGTTGTGCATGATTCTAACGACTCTTGGAGTATATGAGTATGTCATCAATAAAGATAACCACAAAATGATCCAAATATTCCTTGAATGTTCGGTTCATCATATCCATGAAAACTGCAGGAGCATTAGTTAATCCAAAATGCATGACTTAGAACTCATAATACCTATAACGAGTTCTGGAAGCAGTCTGCGGAATGTCATCAATTTTTACCTTTAACTGATGATATCTAGAACGAAGATCAATTTTTAAAAAATATTGAGCACTCTGCAATTGATCAAACATGTCATCAATTTGAGGTAATGAGTACATGTTTTTTATGGTGACATGATTTAACTTTCGATAGTCAATACATAATCTCATACTTCCATCTTTCTTCTTATTAAAAAGAACATGAGCACCCCAAGGCGATGTACTCGGACGTATGAAACCAGTATTGAACAATTATTGTAGTTAGACTTTTAACTCTTGAAGTTCAATGGGACCCATTCGTTATGGGGCTTTGGAAATAGGCTTAGTATTGGGTTCAAGATCAATACAAAATTTAATTTTACGATTTGGGGGTAAGCTAGAAAGTTCTTTGGGAAACACATCAGGAAATTCATTAACAATATAATAAATCATTCAAGTCTAACGTATTTTTATTTAAATAAATGATATGGGCTAAGAAGGCTTGACATCGATTTTTCAATAAACGAATGATTTTATGGCTAGCAATGATAGTTATTGATTTAAATGATTTTGTTGCTTGAATTTGCATAACAAGTTAATTAGGAATATGAAAGCTAATGATATTATAAAATTAATCAATTTTATCATGATGGGTAGTCAACCAATTAATTTCTAAAATCACATCAAATTCATGTATTTCCTAAAAAATAAGATCAACGGGTAATGTGAGGCTGTTGATTTAAACTAAACAAGATTTATAGACAGTAGATGTAATAGTTATTTCTCTTAATGGGGTTTTAACTGATAAGTTAAAGTTTAATCTCTCTGGAATCAAATTTAAATGTTGAGCACATGCAGATAAGATAAAAGAGTGGGTAGAGTCAGTATCTAACAGGACATAGACTTCATAAGAGTTTATGAGTAGCTTACCGATTATCACTTCATTTAGATTTCACATCTTTTAGGATGTTACGACAATAGTTGTCCCCTGAACCATAGGTTTTGTCTTGTCTGTGCTAGCCTTTAATGCTATCATTATAGTTGAACTTGATTTTGCTACATGACAAAATCTAGCTATGTGGCCTTCATTTCCATAACTATAGCACACATTGGACGACTGTGTACAGTTTGGGCTGATGTGACCCTCTTGTCCACACTTGTAACATCTGACTGATGGTCATTTTCCTCCCCTTGAAACTGGTGCTGGTGCTGGTGTCTTTTCGTGATCATTGTTAAATCTCCTCTTCTTGAAATTGTTTCCACTTGACGCACTTCTTCTATTATCTGGGTCAGGATTACCACTAAAGTGGTTGCCATTTATGGCATGATAATTGCCTCATCGCTGTTTCTCGTTGTTTCGGTGATTGCTGTTGTTCTTTTTTTGTCGGTCATTGCCTCTTAATTGCAATGTTTCTTTATCTATTTGATGATATGGAACTTTTGGCACTTGATGGTCAACTCTAAAATTATATTATGGAATTGGCACTTGATGGTCAAGTCTAATTTTTCAAGTATAAAAGGAATTGGTGAATTGGCTCAAATGCTGGTTAAAAAAAAGGATGATGTGTATCCTCAAGTCTATTTGTTGCTGAAGTTGGATTTTCTTTTGCCTGTTGCTACTGCAATTATTGAAAGAACATTTTCAGCCATGAATATCTTGAAGAATGAACTCCGTAACCAAATAGGAGATGAATGGTTGAATGACTATTTAGTAACTTACATTGTGCGTGATATTTTTGCAACTATTAAAAATGAGGTTATCATGAAACAATTTCAAGCAATGAAACCTTAAAAAATGTTATTGTAAATAATATTTGAGAATTATTTAGTTTTGTGATTCATTTTATTAAATTTTCATTTTTAAGGAATTTTTTTTTTCAAATTTGACCTCACTAAACTAAAAGGCTGAATCTGCCCACGTGACTAATGTGATTGACAAAACATTAAATGAGTCACCTTCAACATGTAACAAAATCAAAAGCATATGAGAACAATCTTCATCAAACCTAATGCGTTAAAGCACATGATTAAAGCACATGTGTGTTAAGTCATGTGACTGAAACATGTGACACATCTCTATAAATATAGGACTCTTACACTAATCACTCTATAATCCATCCATTACTCTACTTGTGCAAACTTATTAACTAGGAAAATTCTAGATCTACCCACTTTTATTACCCGCATATAGGACAAATAAGTGTGGCGCACTCATTTGGGTTAAAGATAAAATGAGGTGGGGCCACACTCATTGATCTTATATGTGGGTAAAAAAAGTGCGTAAAAAAAGTAGGTAATTGTAGAAAGACTCTATTAACTATTACATTGAAAGTTTCTCCCCAACGTAAACAACTGTCGAGTCACTAATTTGCTATTTATGTCACGTTTTAGACTCAAATATAGATTATAGAGAGTGGTAAGGTCACAAACATCATCTAGTGAGTATTTAATACATTATAATTTGATTTGGACTCGACCTAAGTTGTTACAACTTATGTTGTTATGTATGTATAACATCCCTGAAGAACCAAAGATCGTACCTAAGACTAATTAGAGTGCTAGTAATAATATTGACACTGTAAGAGTAGGGCTTCCAACTAGATTATATTTACCTAACTTGAATTATCCAACTCACTAATATAAGTTGTTTTTAGTTAAATTGATACCCTCATGTTTATTTGTAATGATAACACTTTGATTGTACTATTTAATTCTAAACTTTTATTTGTTTTAAAAATTAAATTTAAAATTATTAATTCTGGGATAACAAAATAACTTGAAATGGAAAATTATTTAATACTCTATTTCTAATTAGGTATTATAATTCCCATCATTTGGGATTAAAAATTTGTAAACAAAATTAAGCTCGACTTTTTAAAAAATGAACAACGTATCATATTCTATTAATCAATACTCACGCTACTGAGAAGACGATGTATTTATTATTATTAGTTATGGTTTCGTAGTTCAAACGAGAACTTTTTTATCCAATCTTTTAAATAACTTTGAACAAAATAAATATAATATGAGATTGTTTTGTTAGACCTTGAAATAACGAAGTAGATCTAGAAAGAAAAAGGGGTTGAATAGACCTTTAAAGTTTCTTTTTGAGAGTATACCAATTAATTTAACACAGTTAATTATTGTTGTAGCGGAATATGAATTTTTAGAAAATTCTCTTTTCTAAACAAGGACAATAATAACAAACAGATAATCTAAGTGATAATAGAGAATGACATAAAATAAAGAACACAACAAGTTTTAAGTGGCTCAGATATAAATGACCATAGTCCACTCTTTTTCTCCGATGAGAAGGAATCCTCCACTAAGAAGAAAACAGTGATCACAAAAATCAATTACAGCTTCAGTTCACATAAAATTATTCAAGTAATGCAGACTTTTCAATCATAAAGATTAAGCTCGCAAGATAATTAAATGAGTTTGAACTGTTGCGCTATTGAAGTTCTCCTAACAGAGTAGAATGTGCAGCAAACGTAGAATGCTCTGCTCTTCAATAGAGTACGTACTAGTAGACTGCTTTGATAAAGTGCTTTTTCACTTAAGATTTTTAAGTTAGTGAATGATTAACCTTTTCATTTTTGAAAGGTTTAGTATTTATAATCTCATTAAAAATCTTTTCAACAACTATTTAATATACTGTTTGACTGAACTCTATCTTTGTAGCAAATGTTCCTTTAGTCTCGTGGATTTTTCAAGGTGAGCTCTACTAACTGCTCTATGACTTCTTTAGATATACAAAGTGAACTTTCCTTGAATTTTGAAGAGTTCTGAGCCTGATGCTATGCTGAGGTATCTTAACTCTACTATTGATGACCCATGCATAGGCATGCTCTGCTTGTTTTCTATGAAACTTTTCCCAACACCATAGATTTTGCTAACATCTTAACTTACTAACAAGAATTGCGGGCTCTGCTATAGCATCCCAAAAAATTACTAAGCCCTTTTATAATCAAAATAAAGTAAGAACTGCACAACAGGATCTTATACATCAATACTATAATATAATAACGTATTTGGCAATCCCAACTTCGTTCGTCATGAGTTCATTCCCTGAGTTTGCCCCATTTCCTTCGTTCTTCCATCTTTTGAGTTTTCAATCCACTTCTTCTTCATTGTTGTTCCATCTTCTCACCTTTACTCTTCCATCTTCCAAGACTCTCTTTTTCAGTTGGTTGTTCCATCTTCTCGCCTTCGGTGTTCAGTCTTCTTCTTCCATTCGAAACATTTATCTAAGGTTTTATTACGAGGATTTACAGGCAAAGCAATAGAGCGTCATCTCTCCAAAATTGGTGAGTTTTGTTCCTACTTTACTACTCTATCACATAGATGCTTCATTTTCTCTAAAAAGATTGAGGGGTAGTGAATGGGTTTTTTTTGAATTGGGGGAAGAAAAATAATTCCTAATCATAAATGGTTCAAACTCAATTTACTTCAAAAAAATCATAATTCATGGCACCTCAACTCACACTAAAAAGACCCTCAATCCATCAAATTTCATAGTATTTGTTGTGACAGAGGGTTTTGCCAACAAATTAAGCAAGTCTGAACAAGAAGAACAACCAATTCCTTCATGGGCTTAGCCTAATTTTGTAGAGCCACCTCTTTGGGCTTGAAATGAAACTCAACATAATACTTATTCCTCCTTTGAGCTCCCCTGCTATTGCTGCTGTAAGAAAGCTTCCCTTTGTTTGTATATAAAGTGTGCATCTTTTTTTCTCTCTTTTCTTTTTGTTTTTTAATCTTTATTTGGAGATGCAAAATTTGTTACTTCGATGAATTTTTTGGTGGGTTTGTGCAGATTGGCTTTGTTTTTTAATATATAAATTAAAAGTTTGTTTTTGGAGTGTTGAATTCATATAGCATTTTTTATGCTCCATTACATAGATTCTTTGCATTTACTGACATACCAACTTCTGTAAGTATCTCTTTACATTTCCCATTTGAAAAGCTTAATTAGAAAAGGGTTCTTGGATGAATTAACATTATGTGAATTTTATCTCTACAAACTTATGTACTTCATTGATCATAATCATATGAATAGATTTTATGAATTTTTTGAACATTTTGCACTATTACGATGATGTCTGATCTTCTCCTAACAACAAATAACCAATTATAAATATAACTAAATATACTAGGGTTGTTTAACTATCTCCTCTACCTATAAGATTTTGTATATATATGTATGTAATGAAGTGACCAATCATTATCATTTCTAGGTCTTTCTTCCGGACATCACTGATCAGTGATCACTCTTTCTGATATACTATTTCTCTCTTTATATGTACATGCAAACATTTTAATCACAAAATTATGTATATTTTAAGTACTAAGTTTGTTTATTTGTTTGGTGATTTATATACTTATTTGTGAATTTAATCATCATTGGACTCTGGTTTTGGAAGTTTGTTCTCAAATCTGGGTTTAATTTTATGGTTATGTATGTTACACATAACTGCTAACTTCAGCCATGAGATACATAATCTAGCATTTTATTAAATTTAATTGAAGGTTTGTGTGGAGGGTGATTCTAAATTAATGTTTATATATGTCTTTATATAGAATGTTTTAGATGATTTTTACCAAATATTTTTTTCCTGGATAAAAGACATTATTTTTCAATTGTAAGTTTATTTTGTGCCTTACAATAGTGTGGACACAATTGAATAGTTAAAATTGGCATTTCTTATATATACTCAGATTATTAAGTTTATATTAGTGAATAAAGTTAATTTTACCTTCTTATTGAAATCAAGTTGTTGGTAAAAGCATATTAAAAGCATATTGTCCCAATTGATGAGTTGTTAGAATGGCCAAAGAAAGATAAGCTAGCGTAGGTTTTTGCACGCTGTGTAACGTGTTGGTGATCTTGATCGCACCATCAAGTATGTCACTTGCTCAAATAGTTAAAGAAATATACAAGCAAATGATCTTATTGTATAATTCATAATTGAATCATAGAGTTCCTCTTGGTGTTTTCAGGTTTTACATTCCCATTTGAAAAGCTTACTTAGAAAAGGGTTCTCATATGAATTAGCATTATGTGAATTTTATCTCTACAAACTTATGTACTCCATTGATCATAATCATATGAAAAGATTTTATGATTTTTTTGAATAATTGAAGGTGGACTGAGCAAGTGTCAGTGATTATGGGAAGCCCTACATGAACTGCTCTCCATCTCTTTTCCCTCTTCATAGCTACCCAAAATGGTAAGGCTCTCAGCCTCCCTAGAGAACAAATTGTATCCATTTACCAAAGTGAGTAATTAATTTCCCACTAAAAATGATTTTTGATTAGTATCCATTTGTCTAAAGTGATTGTTTGTTTGTACCCATTTGTCGAAGTTGATTTTTTTGTTCATTTTTTAGGTAGAAGAGACAATTGATCAAGTTCAACAAGTGTGTTCAAGTGTTTTTTATGTTGCACGCAAAGCTAATAGGGTTGTGATTGATGTTGGGAATCCGAATGTGGATGTGGTATTTCCTATTTCGTAGAAAGTTAGAGGTGAGGCAGTGAAGTTGGCTACTATAATTTAACAATTCATTGACAACTTTATTGAAATTGATCATATGTTGATCGTTTATCTCTCTCTTTCCAATGTTGGTTATTTTAATAAAATAATTAGCTTAATTTTATTGATTATGTATTGGTGTTATTTCAGTTTTCTATGTTAAGGAGTTTTTTTGTGTTTCTAATAATTATAAATGCTATGTTTTTAAATCAAAGGTAGTTACAAATCAAAAAGAGTTACATATCTATTAATTAATATCCTGGTTTACTTTTAAGCCGTTAGAAACATGTTTGAGTTTTCAGTTTTTATTGAGACTTTATTATATATATTATAGTGTATATTGGAGCCTCTCTTTTGTCGCCAACTAATCCAACAATAAATGTGAAAATTTTAACATTGATAAGATAATCATGCCTGTTTGTTTTTCAAATTTTATGAAATCATTATGATCATTATATTTAGTTAAATTAGATAAATATATAACAAATATTACAAAAATACTATAACAATACATAGAAAATTCTAAAAAAAAATTGAAATAAATAATTACAAACTAGCCCGTACTTTGCACGGGCTATCAAACTTGTTTATATTAAAATTTAATCCTATTGCACCATCATCAAATCATAAAAATAACAATAAGCACATCACAGATGTATTTCTAGATTTATGACATTGTAATAGCGTAACTTATCAAAATAAAAGTTTTCGAGAAAAAGAATAAAGAATACAAACCTTAAATTAAGATAGAACATTAAAAAATAAAAAAAAAATTGTAAATTTCCTTTCACGTTATTATTAAGTTTATAAAAGAAATAAAGATAATATATTTTATATTTAAATTACAATTTTTTTCTTATATTAATTTTATCTTGTTTGTTACATAAAAAGTAAGAGGAATTATAAAATATTTGTTTATCTTAAATAATTTCCGTCTATTTTTTAAACGCAAAACTCTGATAATAAAAAAATAGCTTAATCATTTTTTTCCTTCTCTATTAATTAAAAAATTTGAGAACAAGAGAATTGAACAAAAAAAAATAATAATTTTCTGTCTTATTTTCATCCATTTTAAAACAGTGTAAATGCACATGAGGGATTTTTTTATTTTTTTATAACAGAAATATGTGAGTTATAAAAAATAAAATTAATAAATATTGTATTTCCAAGGATTGAACTTAGAACCGTACACGGCTTTGATTAATGCTTCGAATGCCACGCGGTGATCCTCAAACGCCTTATCCATTCCACTCATCACCGGACAGGCGGTCACTGAACAGTCGCGAGTTTGTGTGTTTTGTATACGCTCGAGTGTGTTAAAACGTCTCACAAATTAAAAATTAAAAATTTCCAAAGTGAGTCCTATAAAATACCAAACAGGAATAATTTAAGAAAAAGACCACTCATCCTTGATTCAACTCTCCCTCTCTCCTCTTTGAATTTTGCATCTTCTTTCTTGAGAGCAAATTTTGTAATAAAATCTTCTTTATCAGTTGTTGCGACAAAAATACGTCGATTCTTTCAAGCAACCGCTGAGATTGGAAAAGGATAATCGGTGTCTGCTAAAATTATTAGCGGACTAGTTAAAATTAATATTTGGACAGTTTTACCCCCAATTCCCTAAGTGTAGGCAAGAAAAACGAGGTGTTAATAGTAGCGGATAGAAAGCTACTAAAACAATACTTCAATTCCATATATGTATATGCATTGCAAGTCATCATTCTTTTACTTAATTTTCACGTTCCTTTGTCTAATCTTGTACGTGTGACATACATGGTGGTGATTACTTTTTAAATTGTCAGTAGGTTGCAGTTGCACTTGAAGCCAACATAATACATCTGGAGTTTGTGGACTTCTTTTCCTAGTTTATGGTAGATAAAGAAACAAAAGCATGTTTTGACTTGTGCCCTTTGCCAATCAGAAAATTACACGTTCAAAAATGTGTTTATTTTACTCTAATATATATGAGCAAACCTTGGTACAATACAAGAACCTGTCTAATACTTTTGGAATTTTAACAATTAGTCTTGGATCATTGCTTAGCAAAGAGTCAGTTAAGAGGTGCACTATGTGATGTGACATTACTTGTGTAATTTTTAGCTTCTTCTGATACGGTTGATCAATGAATTTCTCACCAGTTACTTATGCCTCTAATAATATAAGGAACCAAGTTAAAAGCGTTTGCCTTCATCTCTGTGTGAGAGATTAGTAGCCACATTGGACTTCCCATAAAACTTGATGGAGTTTTACGTTGGGCAGGTGCTGGGGATGAAAAAGGCAGAGCCCTGTCCTTCAAATCCATCACCTGGAAAAACATCATAATGTAGTCAACCATCAATAGATGCAAGTGGCATCAGTTGCCTGCCTTTTCTGTCTTTAATATCTCTTATTAGTTCAAGGTAGGCAGGAATTCAAAGGCAAGCAGCTGGAAACAAGTTTGGACGGTAAAAATGTCTTCAGTTGTGCTAATATACAAAACTTTAGGATTCAGATGAACGTAAAATTTGAATTTGGTGATAATAATCATGTAACATGAAACAACAACTACAGAAGATTAACTCTTCTACTTAAGTAGAAGTGTTTAACATTCCACTCAAAACCAACTTACAATAGAAGCATAAGACTTTTTTTTGGCATTTCATCAGTTTTGACATTTGATTTATGGACCAGCTGCCAATCATCTGGTACTTCCTCTTCAACAACCTTAGCTAATGTCACTTCCTCTTCAACCAACCTCAGCTAATGGCACTTCCTCTTCAACAACCTCAGCTACCGGCACTTCCTCTTCAACAGTTGCTATTTCTCCATTATCGGAGGGATATTTCACTTCTTCCCCGTTGGCTTCCTCTGCCAACACATTTGTCTACTCAGATATGTGATCCTCCTGCACTGGAGCAGCATCAAGGGACCCTAGACAAAGAAAGATAAATAACATGTGAAGATAAATAACATGACCCACAATTTTTTTTAAGAAAAGAAGCTTAAAGCACAAGGATAATTTGTTACCTTGCTCAGGAGTGAAATGAACCTCGTCATCTTTAACTAAAACCTGGTTTGCGTCAGGATGCTTGACCTTCTCTACATATCGAAAAATGTCATTTAACACAAAGTAGCCCCCCCTGTCTTGTGGTGCAAGGAAGAAAGTTTAAGCAAAATCCCGCATCATGTTGTCCTTTTTTCTGTTAGATACCCAGTTACAAGGACTTGCACTCCCAAATTAAATGAGTCCTGCGCATCAATAGACTTAATCTCTGCCCTAAATTCACCATAATTAAGGGCCAGAATCTTTTCATTTATAACCTATAAGTTTGACATCAAACAACAATTCAAAAAGGGTTTCAAAATTCCAAATTTTTATTGGTATCTTCCAAAAACCCTCTGTTTGACTAGATAAAGTATAACACAAAAGAATAAACTGGAAAGACTTTGATATTACTGACTTTGATATTACTACAATCCATCAAAGCAGAGAGCCTGTAAAATCAAATAACAAAATGCTATTATACACCATATATCCCCTATACAATATGGAATTGAAGTATTGTTTTAGTAGGTTTCTATAATATAATTATGATCTGGCATGGAATTATGATTACTACAAATGATGTTGCGTCAGACTATGTAAGTCAGGTCTGATATCCGGACACCTTATTTTTCTTACATACTGGCTTGGGGAATTGGGGATAAAGTTGTCCAAATATTAATCTTAACCCGTCCGCTAGTCTTACTTTCTTTTTCCAATCTCAGCCGTTGCTTGGAATAATCAAAAAAGCATTACGCAAGGAACACAAAATTCGTGCCAATTTAACCAATTTGGAGATGGCAGATAGGATTTCATCAATATTCAAAGGTAAAGCCATTTTTGCATTTCAGTTGAACATATCTACATCAATATGGTTAACTATCTTGAAGAAAACGTAAGATTTTTGAGTTTTTTTTTCTATGTTTTGTGTTTATGCCCATTATGGAAGTACAGTCTTCCTTGATAAATTCTGCTGAAAAATTGAGTGAAAGTGATTCTGACATTGCTGAAAAGAGACTCAAGAAAGCAAAGATTTAGTAATGAAAATGAGAATAAGAGAATTGGTATTACACCAAAGAGAAGTGACATTACTAGTGCTGAAGTTTTTAAGTACAAATTGGTTGTGGCAGATGGTTGAACTACTCAGCCTGAAATGGGTTTAAGACGATCTAAGCGAATTGCTGATAAACACGTGGCAGATCAAGAAGTTTTAAGAGGATAATCATCAGATGGGATTGGAGTCTGCACCAAAATCTTGTTTGAAGAGACAAAAGTGCTTATATAGAGTTATCTGATTCAAAGAAAGTTGGAAATTCAGTAATACAGGGGAATGAAGATCTGGAAATAGAAGAATCACCGGTAGTTTCAAGTGGAACTGGAGTTGGAGATTCAATGGCATTGGGGAATGAAGAACTGGAACCAGAAGAATCAGTGCAGATGTAGCTGATAATAGTGCCATTGCTACTAGTAATGATAGCATTTTATGCTGTCAGACACCATTGAATGGACTTGATGGAAGTGAACACAGTTAGTTCTGTAGTACTCCCTTTGTTCCGCAAAATGAGTCTTATTTGAATTTTTATTTTCAAAGTCAATTTGTGAAATTCTAAAATTTGAAATTGATGTGAATTTAGTTGATTTTGATTATGTAACAGTTAATACTGTAAACTACGTAATAGGTATTACTAAGCACAATATTATTTTTCTAAACTTAAAGAAATTCATATCAAAGTTTAAATTTTAGGATTTTGGAAACAAACTAGGATCAAACTAAAATAAGACATTTTTTGTGGAACTGGGGGAGTGGAAATAATACTTTCCAGCCAGTTATCGCATACTTTTTCTCTAATTTTTTCCCTTCCTTGATGCCTAGTAGTAGATCATAAAATCTGTTTATGACATCAAGCAATGGTACAAATTCTTACTTTTACTCATGGACTGACAGGTATGCCCATGGTTATGGGCGAGACTAGTATGAAGGTTGGAGATGAACAGGAACCTCAAGAAGTGATCGGAGAAGATTTTGAAGTGTTTGATCAGCAAATGATTGCTGAGCATTGTGAAAGCACTTCCTCGAGTGTAAAAGGAATGGATGGCCTTAAGCATCAAAACGACGAACAAGTTGTTTCATCTGCTGTCCTAGAAGCAGATGTTTGCGGCAAGGATACTAATGACTCTCATCAATTTATTGAGGCTGTACCACAATTGGTTATGAAGTTTGGTGAAACTGACCGTCACTTGAAAGAGATGGTTCAGGGGATGGATGAAAAGGATTTCTTAGTTCGAGGGGTTAATGAAGTTAATAAGTTGAAAGATGTGGAAGCCACAAGAAATGGCATTGATGAAGCTTCAGGAGTACCCACTGAGGTATTGCTTGTAAAACCTAAAGTTTTGGTGGATTTAAATGTTTGAATCTGCATTAAATGTCAATACCTTCATAGTTCATACGAACTGGATGCCTGCATTGTGCCAATTCTGAGTCAAAAGATAAAGGTGAAAGCTTTTGTTTTTCCTTTTTTTTTTTGTTTTATTAATCATCTAAAGGGAATTTATGTGTAGTCAGAAAAAATTCATTTCATTTGACCATATTCTGTTATGTTTGGTACTAACAAAGTGAAACACTTACCTGGACATTTTATTGACAAATATTTGCCTAATCAATGTATATCTTTTTCTATTTGAATTGCAGAGGAGTACCGTTCAAATCAAAAACTTTGCCTTCAACATGAATGGATTGATGCGAGTAAGACTACATTGGCTGATAGAGATGTTGAAATCTTTGATGGAGTAATGTCTGAAAGAGAGGATTCAGTGTATGATGATAGTGTTGGTGTAGGCTGTCAAGAGAGTAGAGAAGAGGCAACTGCTGCTGAAGAGACTAATAAAATTGATTTTGAAGGAAATTTATGCATGGATGGTGCCCATTATGATTTTGATGGTCAACTATCCCTGGCTGGAGAAAAAAGCATGGAGATAACTTGTTCTAATTCTGGAGATGTCAAGGAGATAAGAACACATGAAACTTCCATTGGAGAAACAGGCAGCCCCATCATTTTTGAAGAGACAAACATTGATAGAGGTGGTATTATGTGTGAGTGCATTTGATTAATCAAACTTTTGAAATTGTTTCAAGAATCATTTTCTTCAAAATGTGTTTAATTTTGGTAAGCCTTGATTTATGTGATTTCTTACAACGATGCGATTTCCATGCAGTATCTGCCACTGTTAATGATGACTTTTTGTGCTGTGTCAGACACCATTAAAGGGCAGTGATGAAAGTGAGCAAGGTTTATTCTTCTTCTCTTTTTCTCGTTCCCCTGATGCCAATAGTGGATCATAAAATCTGTTTCAAGCAATTGTACAAATTCTTATTTTTACTCATGGACACCCAAATGACAGGTATAGCCTTGTCCCTTGACGAGACTAGCAGGAAGGTGGGTGAAGAAGAGGAACCTCAAGAAGTGATCGAAAGGAAAGGAAAACGATGATGCATGTTTGTTCAAAAGTTAGTGCAAAATACTGAAAAGGAGGATTTTAGTCCTGGTTCAGTGGAAAGTGAACAAGGTTTAGTAAATGTTTTTGATTGTGTTCGGATTTGATACCATTTAGTGTGCCTGCTAATGTGTAATCTTTTTCTTTGATTTACATCCCTTGAAATGTATGTTTAATTATTATTATTTTCTTGCATACAGAAAATCAACTTAAAATGCTCTAATGAAAAGAAGAGTCCTAGCAATGATGCAGAAAATGCAGAAGGAACTGCATTCAGATCCAATGAAAGTGATGCTGAATATTTACTATAATTCAATTCGTTGCAAACTACCGAGAAGGAAATTACTAGTCCTAGTTCTATGGAAAGTGAATGAGGTTAGTTAAATTTATTATTTCCTAACACATGGTATGTATGTTAAATTTATTACTTTCTTTGATTTCATATCCCTTATAATGAATGTCTTGTTACTAAAAATTTGTTGAAATCTACTTCAGATTCTATCCGACACTCCTGACAAAACTTCAACTAGTTTTAATGAACAGCAAACTTCAAGTCATGCTCCAAAAATTTCAACTGTATCATCAATGTCTTTGGAGAATACTCTAAAGAAGTCCATTCTTGGAAGGTTTAGTCATGGCAAGTCCCCAGAAGTGGTTGAATTAAAGGAAAGGGGAGTTGATGAACAAAGTGCATTGAAATCTAAGGGAAAGGAAATTACTGGAAAGGATTCTAACAGCATTGATGAAGAAATTGCTTCGCCTGGTCCACTAATGTAACACCCCCTTCCCGACCAGTGGAAAGGGAGGCTACGCACGAACGAATTCTAAACAGAATGTCAAAACAAAAAGGAAACTCTCCTCACACTTGCCCTTGAATCCCCTTGCAAACCTGCCGGAAGAAAAACACAGCATGAGCCAAATGCCCAGTACGGATAAAGAGTGCACAAATAAGAACTGAAATTGAATAACAAAATCAACTGAATCAAACTGAGATTAACAAAATCAACTGAACTGAATAATTTTATCTTACTGAACTAAACTGATTTACTGAACTGAAACTGACCCACTGAACTGAACTGATTTACTGAACAACACAAAAAGGCTGAATTGAATGGTTGTGTTTATTTCATACCGAGCTCAGAACAAAACAGAAATATACCTTGTCACAAAGACAAGTCAAAATACTGTCACAAAGGCAGGCACACATTGGACTACAGATCCAAATGTATGCAAAATCGGAAAGGTGTGATCGGCACTACAAACAACACCAGACCGCAAAACAGAACAGAACAAAATGCTAGGGTCGACCCATACGCCTCCCACAACAAAACACCAATGCCCACCGAAACACAAAATGGAGACGCCGCGGACTGATCACACCGCCACGGAAGGTGTCATGCCTCAGTGCCCAGAGACATGCCTGTGGTACCCCCACAGGTGGTTATAGCTCAGGTATACCCTACGGTACTTTCTAACAAAAATATCATGTCACAACGAATGCGACACAATATTACAAAAGGGGTTCTAATACGCACATGCTAAACCGAAATAAATTGACACAAAGTCTCCCAAATATACTAGCATGTACGTTTCTACAGAATCAAAATAAGTACTAGATATGCTTAATAAGTCTAAAGAGTACAAGCTAAGTTGCGAATATCTAAAATCAAACCAAGCTATCATATGCATTTGATCATGAACAATATATCGAAATAATATCCAAATTCTAATAAGGAACAAAACAAACAAATTAAAATCAAAGGAATATCGCTGAAGGAGTACGGAATCCGTACCTGGAATACGCAATGTAATACCCAAAATTATATTCCAAAAACGACTCGTTAAATTCCCTCCGTCGAAACTAATAAAGGAACAAATAAATAAATAGTTAATTAATTGATTAAACTTTACAATTTCTTTCTCTTAGGCGAATCCAAAATTCTTCCTTTATAAACAAACTTCTACCTAAAGTTATACATACATAAATATTTTAATCATGGTAACGTATATATTAATAAATAATAGCTTTCTTGTTCTTCCGAAATACAAATAAAAATATTTACAAAGTATTCTTTCCATTTTTAATTCTATTACAAACAAACAAATATTATTATTATTATTATTATTATTATTTTCTTTCAAAACTTTAAAGTTACAAAAATATTAATTTAATATTCTAAAATGCTAATTACTAACAAAGATATACCAAAATATATTAACTAACAAACTAAATAGCATACAAAAATTAAAACTACAAAATTATAACTAATACAGAAAATTAAATAATTACACAAAGAAATAAAAAGAGACATACCCGAAATTATGAGGTTCGCAGTCCGCCCACGTCCTCGACACCGAAAAATATTTTAACTAAGGAGGTCCTTACTAAAAAGGTCCTCACACAAAAAGGTTTCCTCACATTGGGAAAAGCCTTAATGTTTTTGTTGTTAAAATGGGAAGGGGTATGGCCATACATATAGGTAAAGGCAAGGGAGATGGTTTAATATTTAGGTGATGTGGGACTTTTCTTTTAAAAACTAACCGGGTATTACATTATCTCCCCCTTAAAAAGGATTCCGTCCCCGGAATCAAAAAAAATAAAATGTAACGAACTTAATTATCAAAAGATGCAAAAATTTCACTCAAATAAAATTTTTCACAAAACAAACGAAGTAGTTTTCCTCCGAAATCTTATCAAAACAGATAGTGCACCATGTGCAACAGATGATAATGATAACTCTTCAGCACTAAGACACGTGAACTGACTATGAAGGCAAAACTAACTGAGATGCAACTTTGCGTTTCTAAAATCTCAAATGGGACAATAAAACGCAGACTGAGTAATTTCCCTAGCACCTTAAGTACTTCAAAATATCAAAATCTCAATTCGAATTAGTTCTTAAATATTATTACTCAAAATAATATACTACTAAAATATTGAAATCACCATATTAAACTCCAAGTCACATTCCATTATCTGCATAAGTAAACTGTCTACTCTAAACTATTCAATGTCTCTCAAAATTTATTGAATCTCATCACTTAATATAAAATCATTTAAATAAATCAATCATCTCTTAGTGCAAACCTTAGTCCAACAATTTCCAAGATCTTCTCATACTATTACTCATCATTTAACAAAACTCCAAAAATAGCTGCAAAATTGATCATTAGCCTCAATGATTAATCTAATTACCTCGAATATCTACAACTCAAGTTTACAAGAGATCATCTATAAATACCAAATAGTTTTCACTTATCATATTGTCCCATCAATACACATACCTCACATCATCCACGAGCTTAACACAAATCCCACCCGACCTAGATCAAATCCTTATGTCTAAGATCATAACAGATTATTACTAAAAGAACTCTAACGATTAATTCTCCAAAATCAAATATACTTGCTGATACAAATACTCATATCATAACCATATTACATATATGATCATTTTTTTAACTGTACAAAATATAACTTTATTTTCCTTAATGCTTCAATCACAATTTTTAACTAATATCCTTACTCCATTGTATCAATAATAACCTTGACAAATTATCTCACTTTCCTCATATCAACTACAAATCAAAACAGATTAACATTTGGTCAAAATCAAGATCAACCAAACAAAGAACCAAATCGAAATAAACTTATATGTCTGCCTAGTGATTTACTCATAACTCACAGATCAAGCCTAAAGACAATCTACATAATCATAACCTAAGCTCTGACAGTCCATCCCAAGAATCATATCAAAGTCGTACATACGCATCGACCGAAAATTAGACCCACGAATCTTTATTTCCAAAACTAATAGAAACAACCTCGGTACAAATCAGAGATAACAAAAAAAATTTCTCATCGGAGCAGCAATAGACATAGCAGAATCTAAGAACTGAGATGGCACACCAAGATGCCGAACAAAAGAATACGAAACAATCGAATGAGTAGAGTCAAAATCAATAAAAGTTTCACGACTGCCAACTAAAAGAGTGCCGAAATAGAATATTGCGCATCTATCATCTAATTATATGACAAGGCGAACACACGTCCTCCGTGATACCGACCAACATTGTCACCATTATCACCGCCTTCACCACCTCTAGTGGTTTTACGAGCCCTCGACAAAACAAAACGGACGAAAGCGAAATTGATTTCAGGCAAATTCGAATACAAACGGATAGAATAACTGAACATAATTTCAAACAGAACAAAAACCTAACCCAAATGTCTACCCATAACTCACAGGTCAAATCTAAATAGGTTTTCTACAAGAAAGAACCCTAGCTCTGATACCAACTCTGTAACACCCCCTTCCCGACCAGTGGAAAGGGAGGCTACGCACGAACGAATTCTAAACAGAATGTCAAAACAAAAAGGAAACTCTCCTCACACTTGCCCTTGAATCCCCTTGCAAACCTGCCGGAAGAAAAACACAGCATGAGCCAAATGCCCAGTACGGATAAAGAGTGCACAAATAAGAACTGAAATTGAATAACAAAATCAACTGAATCAAACTGAGATTAACAAAATCAACTGAACTGAATAATTTTATCTTACTGAACTAAACTGATTTACTGAACTGAAACTGACCCACTGAACTGAACTGATTTACTGAACAACACAAAAAGGCTGAATTGAATGGTTGTGTTTATTTCATACCGAGCTCAGAACAAAACAGAAATATACCTTGTCACAAAGACAAGTCAAAATACTGTCACAAAGGCAGGCACACATTGGACTGCAGATCCAAATGTATGCAAAATCGGAAAGGTGTGATCGGCACTACAAACAACACCAGACCGCAAAACAGAACAGAACAAAATGCTAGGGTCGACCCATACGCCTCCCACAACAAAACACCAATGCCCACCGAAACACAAAATGGAGACGCCGCGGACTGATCACACCGCCACGGAAGGTGTCATGCCTCAGTGCCCAGAGACATGCCTGTGGTACCCCCACAGGTGGTTATAGCTCAGGTATACCCTACGGTACTTTCTAACAAAAATATCATGTCACAACGAATGCGACACAATATTACAAAAGGGGTTCTAATACGCACATGCTAAACCGAAATAAATTGACACAAAGTCTCCCAAATATACTAGCATGTACGTTTCTACAGAATCAAAATAAGTACTAGACATGCTTAATAAGTCTAAAGAGTACAAGCTAAGTTGCGAATATCTAAAATCAAACCAAGCTATCATATGCATTTGATCATGAACAATATATCGAAATAATATCCAAATTCTAATAAGGAACAAAACAAACAAATTAAAATCAAAGGAATATCGCTGAAGGAGTACGGAATCCGTACCTGGAATACGCAATGTAATACCCAAAATTATATTCCAAAAACGACTCGTTAAATTCCCTCCGTCGAAACTAATAAAGGAACAAATAAATAAATAGTTAATTAATTGATTAAACTTTACAATTTCTTTCTCTTAGGCGAATCCAAAATTCTTCCTTTATAAACAAACTTCTACCTAAAGTTATACATACATAAATATTTTAATCATGGTAACGTATATATTAATAAATAATAGCTTTCTTGTTCTTCCGAAATACAAATAAAAATATTTACAAAGTATTCTTTCCATTTTTAATTCTATTACAAACAAACAAATATTATTATTATTATTATTATTATTATTTTCTTTCAAAACTTTAAAGTTACAAAAATATTAATTTAATATTCTAAAATGCTAATTACT
The DNA here is from genome assembly GCA_947179155.2 of Hedera helix. Classification (NCBI taxonomy): domain Eukaryota; kingdom Viridiplantae; phylum Streptophyta; class Magnoliopsida; order Apiales; family Araliaceae; genus Hedera; species Hedera helix. Next base: position 34,799,017 of record OX359267.1, read on the forward strand.
AACAAAGATATACCAAAATATATTAACTAACAAACTAAATAGCATACAAAAATTAAAACTACAAAATTATAACTAATACAGAAAATTAAATAATTACACAAAGAAATAAAAAGAGACATACCCGAAATTATGAGGTTCGCAGTCCGCCCACGTCCTCGACACCGAAAAATATTTTAACTAAGGAGGTCCTTACTAAAAAGGTCCTCACACAAAAATGTTTCCTCACATTGGGAAAAGCCTTAATATTTTTGTTGTTAAAATGGGAAGGGGTATGGCCATACATATAGGTAAAGGCAAGGGAGATGGTTTAATATTTAGGTGATGTGGGACTTTTCTTTTAAAAACTAACCGGGTATTACAACTAAGGTGCTGTTTGAAGATGGGAATGAATCTGTAAAGGGAAATGTGAATACTCCATTTGGGGACTTACTAGAAGAAGGTGGAGGCTGCATTGAGATATCAAGCAAAGCTACGGGGCTGAGATACTTAGTGATGAAGTTTTTAAGGCAAGGATGCTAACGACTCTCGTTTCGTCCATTCATGGAGACTGTACCACAATTGGATATGACTATTGGTGAAACTGACCATCACTTGAAAGAATTATTTCTAGGGATGGATGAAAGGGATTTCCTAGTTCAAGGGGTCGTTGACATTATGAAGGCGAAAGATGTGGAAGCTACAAGACATGGCTTTGATGCAACTGATGGTAAACATTTTGACCTAGGAGGTGAAGCTTCAGGAATGCCCACAGAGGAACTGCTTAGAAATGAAGATGCAATGAAGGAAGATGCTCCTGCTAAGTTATTACATGGTTCCTTGGCCTATTTGAATGATAGCTCTGGTGAGTTTAAGTACGCAAAATCTAAAATTTTGGTGGATTTTATGTTGGTATGTGCATTAAATGTTAATACCTTCGTATAAACAATGGATGCAATTTTAAAACTATTGATAAAGGTATGCAATATTTCATTTGAATTTTATCACCAGGGCAATGTTCGTTTGCAAAAATGATAGGTGGGATAATATTATTTGTACTAATTTACACCACCATGTCTATTTTATCTCATGAATAGCCCGTTATTTAATCCCACAGAGTATATTTTGTTTAGCTTTCTGAATCTTATTATATTTATGGACTAGTTGATGATAACTAGGTATGAATTATTTGTGTGGGCATGTTCATATTGTTTTGGAAGGAACAATTAGAGAGGGACATAGTTGAAACTAAAGACTCAAGCTATTTCAGAAGGCAAAATTCCTGTTGGGCATCTTTTCTCTACCATTTTGACTAAAAAACACGCCCGGTAAGTCAATAATGACAGCTAGCATAATTCATTCAATGGGTGCTCTTAGTTTGAGTTTCATGAACAGTTGACATTCTATATGGAATTTGTAATGAACTGATTGTAGCAGAATACAAGCTTTTTTACTTGTCAGAATTGAACTTATTTTATTATGTATGTTTGATTTCTAGTATTACTGTTTCCATGATATTGAAATGCATCTCTTTTCTGGGACAGACAAGAAAAATGTACTTCTAATTTTGGAACAGAAAATTAACAACTAAAACATTATGAACGGAATTTGTAATGAATTGACTGAATTACCATACCAAGATTATTTTTAAAGAAAATTGAAGAAATATTATCTTTTGCTTTGACTGCATTGCTTCAAACAAGTCAGCTGCAGAATTTATTTATCACTTTAATTGGGTCAAATTGGCACTATATATTGATTTTTACAATACTTAAAGATCTTTTCTTTATTTGCTGTTACTGGTAAAAATAAAATCAGGGGAGTAGCAAATAACCTAGGTTAATTGTTATTTGAGGACCTCGTATTTAGAATTGTAACTACATGGTAATTAATTGAAGCGTCTACTTATAATACAAGTACATATTTTTTTATCGGGAGAATGACATTCTTTTTATGTGGCTAGCAACTCCAGCAATATTTTACCGGGAAAACACAATCAATTTTATTCTGTAAACAGGAGAGCAAGACATTGAGATCTTGAAATCCAATTTCTTAAGAAACATGACTGAAACACTTCAAGAAATATAAAACTAGAATATCTTACAAAACATGACTGCATGAAGAGGCCCCTTATTCAGAAGGGAATTTAAATTATGGAGGAACTAGCTTGATATTCTACTGGGATCACAGACAGATTCACTGAAGGTCCATTCTTTCCAAACACCCCCACAAAAGAACCCAAATGTACCAAAAGAATCAATAGAAAGAAAAATCATTTGTGTCAGGCCCTGCCCATTTATCTACACACCACCATGAATATCATCCTTTTTAACTCATCTATGCTATTGACAAAGTCAATTTCGTAGACGATAAAACCTTGTCAAGAAATTGGCTTGATCTTTGCCCCAAGCGGCCTTCCTTTTCTGCAATTCTCGGACAATCTTTCCAAATATAGAAACTTAATAACTTCCACCCCCCCCCCCCCCCCCCCCTCCTCTTTTTACCTGTCACAATCCAACCCACAAACTTCTAATACAATGCCGTCTCTTGACAAAAATGGGTTTATTCGTACCCACAAAAGCGAGAAGATTGAAGCGAGAAGAATCGACCACACTAGAATAATGGTGGGAACTCCAGATTGCTTCCCCATCATTCCTTTGAGGAAAGGGTACAGATGGAGAATGACCCAGATGGCGAAGAACAGTTTGCCAAAGAGCGGACCCCACGACTCGTAACCATTGGTGATGGCATCCGAAATCCCAACTAGGACACCAATTATGTTAAAGATTAACAAAGTCAGGGGAGGGATCAACAATGTTGTCCACTTGAAAAGGTAAAGCTCGGAAAACTCCCCATCGTCTCCTCCTTTGGAAGTAACCGTGAAACTTGTGTTGACCCCTGCTAAAACCTTGAGAAGACCTTGAAAGAGAGCAAAAAGGTGCGAGGAGACTCCACCAATCACCCAGAACTGCTCGTTTCTCCACCAGTCATCTATGCCAACACCTCCCCACTGCATTTCTAGGATACTAGTTGCAGCAATCAATATGAACATGGCCATAAACACAAGACTGGCATAATTGCTAATCTGCATATGATATAGAAGCCTGTTAGCTAAAGCAAAATATAAAAATGTAGGATTTTCCTTTCTCAATTTGGATTTTCTTATTTTCTACTATTTTATCACATGATGAATTACACGCAAAGTACACCAGATGAAAGTAGAAAGATGATTGTTGTAAGAGCTTGAAAAAATTAAACAATTTCATCAATATTCTCAAAGATTAGTCAAGAAAAACTATTAATATTTAATAGAAAGAAACAATTACACGGCATTAAAATACTAATGATCGGGTCTTGAAATCAAATGAAACTGGAGCATACCTCTGGCACAATGAACTTCCCAGTAAGGAGACAGACAGCCGGCAATGTACAGTATGCGACCAAGGGAACGGATGTTAATGGATAGACAACTGAGTTTATATATGAGAATCGCTCTAGAGGCTTCAAACCACACCCGTACCCGTACCAGATGGGACAATGCTTGCTCATTAAAATCTCAACAGATCCCAGGGCCCACCGTAGAACTTGGTGCAGACGATCGGAAAGATTAATGGGAGCAGACCCCTTAAATGCAGGCCTTTTAGGTATGCAGTACACAGATCGCCAGCCATGGCAGTGCATCTTGAAGCCAGTTAATATATCCTCAGTAACAGAGCCGTAGATCCACCCAACCTGATAATAAAATCATTATGAAGGAGACGTCATAATCTAAATCCTACTTTTGTAAGAAATTAAAAATAGACGAGTAGCATTTTGAAGCAGTTCAAATACCTCTTTTCCCCATTCTGTTTTATCTTCATAACTGCAACTAATAACATGGATGGCTTCTTTCAGGAGCGAAGCAGAAGTTGCTCCCGGAGGAACTCCACCTTCTTCTAGAAGTGTTGAAGCTATGAAGACCGGTGACTGTCCTAACTTTTTCTCAAATTTTATCTGGGGCATGAGGGATGTTTTTTCACCATCTATTCCTGCAATAAAGATTCATGTAAGTAACATTATGGGTTTGATCTGGATATCCAAAAATGAGCAAATGATCTAGACATCATCCCGCAAACACATTTAGAAACTTGCTTTAGAAATTTGACAAGCTACAGTAAACACTAAAAACTCATTCCCTACCTTCAATTCCTTCCTCAATATTTTCAAGTGCATGTATTTGTGTCGAAGCCTCCCTGCTCTTTGTTGTCTTCTTTTTCTCCGTTGTTTTCCCTTTCCTGTTCTTCTTTCTAGTAGATCCAGAACAACAGCAACACCATTTTGGTAAACAGTTGCAACTCTTCCCTGGGGGTTTCTTCTTGATAGGAGCATCGTATCCATAGAGTGCTTGCCTCCTGAATACACAACCGGTTCCAACATAAATCGGCCCCTGGATCCCGTCTAGTCCTTTCATATTAATCTGTAGTTGATTATTAAAAGAAATCAGCTTTGCAACAAGACAGTAAAAATATAATACAGAGATACACAAATGAAAAGAAATCCAAATAAGGCACCGAAATGCAAATATACACATTAGATGATATGATGCGAGTCTATAACAACGACTCTTTAAGAAGGTTCTTTACTTACATCAAAGAATACGACATTGCGATTTGAGTATCTATCATGACGATCAATCCCATCAAACCTTTGGGGAAATTGCACATAGCATATTTTCTTTCCAGATGTAGGGTCCATCATGAAGCACATTGATTCCCGGAGTGCCTTACTGTTGTTTATATAGTGATCACAATCAACATTGAGTAGGTAAGGTGCATTTGAGATGACTGCTGATACGCGGATCTAGAAAAGGGGAAAAATAGTAAAAAGAAATCATAAAATGGACAATATTTAACCACAATTTGACAGGAAGACGGAGAAGACAGAAGGAGTGAAAGAGGAACTAACCAGAGAATTCATGGCCCCAGCTTTTTTGTGGTGTTCAAATCCAGGCCTCTTCTCACGAGAAACATAAACAAGACGAGGCAACTCATTTCCTTCACAATCAAGGACGCCATTATTACCCAGGAACACCTGTGATTACACATAAATTAAAAACAGTAAAATTATCATTATCTAAATACTAGCAAGTGTCAGAAGCATATAGCCTGGCATGAAATCTGTAGTAGCATCCAAAGAAATACAAACCCACACACCTGAATCATCCCAGGATGATCTCTAACATTGTTCCCAGGCCATGGAGTTCCATCCTGCATTGTCCACCCTTCTTCAGGAACCTTCTGTGCCATTGCAACCAATCCATTTATCCGTATTTTAAACTCTTCGTAGTCCCTCTGCATCAACAAATAAGATAGTTAGCAAATACGGATTACAGAACAAAACCCAAAATTCGGGTTAATGTCACAATAGCTAATTCAGCTTCACAATAATTTGAATTATTAATGGTCACTGTTATATTGAATATCTCAATCACTTCATCCCAGTTCATAAAAATCACAATAAAGATTATAACCACGTCATTTAATGAACATTCAAACATGACTTCTCTCTATTATGGTAACTAGTTTACATATGATTTCATGTCATGTACTCCACTAGTGCATTCGTTTCATGCAGTTCATTACCCTGCACATTTGAACTCGCATGGAAATAGTTGGACAAGTAAGGGAAAAGTTATACACCTTCATTGCACGGCGTTCCCTCACAAATGTAGGATGTACTTTGTCTCTCAGATAGTCGACCTTTTCTGCAAAATACCACTCTGGGGCACGAGGCTCTATATTAAATTTCTTGCAAAAAGGAACCCACTTCCTTGCAAATTCAGATGTCTCAGACAGGGCCTCAAAAGTAAGCATGGCAGCACCATCATCTGAGACATAACAAGCAATCTTGTCCACTGGATAATCCACAGCAAGGATGGACAAAACTGTGTTTGCTGTGATAAGCGGAGGTTCTTTCATTGGATCAACTGTACTGACAAATACATCGATAGGCGCTAACTCAGAAGGCTTCCCGTCTTTCTCATACCTGAAACCCATTTGATAATGTCACAAAATTAGAGCACAGAACAGATACAAACATATACATATATCTTTAGTTCTATAGATATACATATATATACATAACATACGTATATATATTTTATATATACATATGTATATGTGTCTGTGTGTGTGTGTGTGTGTGTGTGTGTGTATATAGAGAGAGAGAGAGTGGAAAAACTTATACCTTAGTGATAGTCTATCTAGGTATGTTTCCCGCTCAATTGGGAACCATTTTGGGAACTGATCAAAAATCCATGATACAGCAAACCATATCTCACAAATAACTGATGTCAACCATAATCCATATGCATCATGGACTGGATGGCAAATCCTATAGTGAAAAAACAATCCAAGAATAACAAGACGGATCAAAATGATCATCCTGTATGGATTTATCTTGCTTGAAGGAATTGGTAACTTCCTTGACAATGGCTGCCTCCCTTCATCCATCCTATAGAGAAAATAAAGAAAGAAAAGTACAAAACTAATAAGTAAACTGAAAAATGAAAAAATAAAAGAGAAAAGGCAGTGCATAAATAATTGGAAGATAGACAACAATTCTTATTCTTATATCTGATCTCCATTCAGAATTCATTTTCGATTTTACTGGCAACAAATGCTTCATTTTTCATTTTAATATATTCCCTTTTCAATTCTAACCAAATGGGACTCACAATATAATTACTAATCAGTATGACCACCTTTCCCAATAACTATATCAAGCTTTGGTTGCAAACCTTTCATATTGAAATGTGAAACGCAATTTAGATGCCAACTTTAAACCATTCAAGAATATGATCTCATAATCTCAACTGAAATTCATTGTCGTTATATTGGTAATGTGCTTGTTATTTATTTTTATTTTTTTAATTAAATAATGTGGTTCTTACAATATCTGAACACTAGCTCAGAGCCTGAGGTAAAACCTATAGATTTCTCAAAGAACTTGATACTAACTCAAGTATATACACTTCTTTTTAACCTAATTTGGAATTCTTGGACAAATTGTAAATATGGAAGAAGTTATTAATTGAGGATTACTCTTGTCATATACTACTATCAAAAAGAAACTTTGTTATGATCTACTTAGACAATGTGGGACCCAAAAAACAGTTGACTAAAAAGGTAACGTCTCATTATTTGTGATCGTTCTAATGAACAATTACATTGATCTTCAAAAAGTAATTTGTTTCTAGATTTCACTATAATGAGTGGAATCACAAATTTTTCCTATGTAACTAACTACACAGTTTCCATCCAATACCTTCTTGCTAAAGACAGATTAGGAAAAGGTAGAATAAGAAAAGACATTAGCCAACAAGACATCAACGCTTTCCACAAGTGCAAAACCTGATCAGACTCTAGTGCAGCCAAGTTCAAGGTTTCATAAAGCAAAGTATTATTTAATTTATGACAATTAAATATAGACTATGATCCTAAGGTCTAGGTCTCACCAAACAAATAAGTTTAGCATAATTAATCTCAAGACATATTAACTTCATGTGATAAGCCAAATAGCCAAGATTAGTGAAAAGATTGCACTTACTTGGGCAAATCGGGATCATCCAGCTCATCTCCATTGCCCCCACCACCATTTGTTCCTTGGTGCTTAACCACTTGAAGTTTATCAGTCTGCCTTTTTCTCCACTCATCCATCCTTTCCTTCCATGCTACAGTACCATACCCATATACAGCCAAGTCTTTCTTAGGATCCATTGAACGAGGTGGAACTGCAAAATTAACATTTAAAATAGACTAAGACAAGTAACTTCATTAACTGGTCAGAAAATTATAATTTAGCCAAGACAAGAAAACTTACATGAGACTGAGGAATCTGAATATGGCATAGGATGAACTCGCTTTGCACGCCCCATAAATGGGGGAATGATAAGAGCATGCTTGTCAGCTGATATCCCATCATCCTTCACCAGAGAAAGATACGTCCAATTATAATTCACAATATCCAGATCCACAATTTCACAAGATTTAACAAGACTGGGAGCATGTCAAGTTAGTTTACCTCTTGACCATATGTAAGGAGAGGTATTTCAGGATTAAGCGTAGCGGAATCCATCTCTAAGGGAGTAGTGATCCCAGAAGCATTAGAATGAGCACGAGCAATATTGGGGTGACCAGAGGGGGGCATTGCTTCTCCTAAGTGTTGATAGTGTCTTCGGTCATTGTTCTCATAATCAAACTCGTTGTCCAAATCATCAAATTCCTCCTCTTCTTCGTCTCCGTCGACTCTAGGACTCCCTTTTATTTGGTTGGAATGAGAAAAATATTAGGACAAAATAAGGAAGAATAACAAACGCCAACTGAAATGACGAGCTTCTTACCTTTAATGCGCTTGTATCTAGTTCTGCATTGAGGGCAAGATTGATTGCCCTCCCTTCTCTCGTATTCATAGCAGTTTCTGCAAACAGGGAAAGCACATTCATTGCAGGCAACAAATGGCTCCCCTTCCTCAGTTACTTCAATCTCATCTCCACAAATCTGGCAAAAATGCCCACTCAATTCTTTTACAGAAGTCACCTGTTAAAAACAGACAAATTGGCAATGTAAAATTAGCGACGGATCTAGAAATAATTAGACTTCAGTAAAGGCAACTGAGACTAAAAAGATATTTAAAATCCAAATACACATTCCAGTAATTAGGGATTATTGGTGGCTCTGAAATCTAGAAACTTTGGGAAAAGAAAAAGGTAAAACAATCTCAAAAACCAGTAACTTGAATCTAGATACTATTAGATTTACATGGTAAGAACAAAGATAATGGACATTAATGTTTGGATACATGGTTTCTTCCTCTTCTCATTCTGAAGAACTTTAGTGAAAGAGAAAGAGTTAATTGGCTAAAATAGCTTAAAACCCCCAAAAAAAATACAAAGAAATATTTTTACTCACACCCCAAAATCAAACATTGAGCAAAGGCAATGGAGATAGACTATTAACCACATCCAAGAAAATGAAAGGAAAAGGCTTCAAATACAAAGATCAAATCTTTATCAAAGGACCTCAATTTGAGCAATTAGATTCTTCAAAAGAAAAATCAGAAAAAATGAGAAAGGCAAAAAGAACACATTCTGAGAAATTTCTTTTGAAACCCAGTTCAAAACTACTTCTAAAATAGCATAAAAATGGAACTTTGGTACACTTACTCTTCCAATCTCATCAGCATTGATAAGAACAAACTCATTTCTGTTATGTGAACCGGCAACAAGTCTTCCTTTGGTATCCATCAAAAAAACCCAACAATCTCTCTTTTCACACACACAAAACCCCTTCAAAAACACACTCAATCAAGACCCATAAGGGAAAGAAAGAAAGAAAGAAAGGCTTTTTACTCTTCTTTAGCTCACTCCCTTAAAAACACATCACAAGAAACGCCTAACCGTCATTAAAGAATGACTGATTGTGATATGTGAACAGCAAATACGTATTAACAGCTTAAATTACCAAATACTTGACTAAAAATACCCCCAACCCTATATTGGACTATTATATAAAAAAATGTATACTAGTACTAGAATATATATATATATATATATATATATATATATATATATATATATATATATATATATATATAATAAAAATAAAATAAAAAATCCCTCTTTTGGGAGCTTTGATTCCTTTCTTGATAGAAACCCAGTTGTGGATCAGAGGAGAGAATCAATGCCAGGAGGTTGAAGAAGAGATCCACAAATAGAAATAGGAATTTTGGAGAGAGAAAAAGAGAACGGTTAAAAGGTAAAACGCGTAAGGCTAAAGGGACAGAGATCGGTTTGTTGATCGATCTGTCTGTATAATTTTTGGGTGATCAAAAAAATGGGGTGTTCGGTTTTTTGTTGAGGTGGGGCCCACCGGTGGTGGTGGAAGGGCCCCGCCGCGATGCGGGGGAGCTTGGGTGGAGAGGAAGGTTATTCTAGTAACTTCATTTGGAGTTGGGTAGCTACTTGCTAGGAGTAAATGGCCTTTTTACTGTCAGTCTCTCTCTAAAACTGAAGAAATTATGTGCTGCATCATAAGTAAATAAATAATTTATTTTTATTTCTTATATAACATGGGGTTTACAAAAGTTCTGTTTATTATGTGAGAGACATAAATAAATTATTTATTTGTTCTTGATATATTACATAATTTTTTCTAAAATCGGTACTAATCTAGGAGTATGTGTGTGTGTGTGTGTGTATATATATATATATATATATATATATTTATTTATTTTAAATTATTTTTTTTGGTTAAATATATATATGTATTACTCCAATATATAGATATAGAGAGAGAGAGAGAGAGACAGGGAAAATGAGTGAAGTTAGTGAGAGAGTATAGACTAGAGAACATTAGGAAGTCAAGAAGCTAGCTGTCAGGTGCGACTCATGTGAAATTAGTGTGATTTATTAATTAAAAAGAATTTATCATGTAATTTTATTGTTCTTGTTAACTTTTAATTCTTGGAGAAGCATTTGTTGCTTTCGAATATAACCGTAGACACTACCAAAAATTTATAAACAATAATATTACAGTCTTTATAAACTCATTATACTCAATATATATATATATATATAATTTCTTTTATATAAATTACATTAAAGTAATATAATTTAACATTGTTAACTTTAAAAGGTCCTGAAGTTATATTGATGTACATTTGAATTTCTGAAGTCGTTTTTATAGTTTCATTAATTTTGACTACATTTTTTATTTTTACCTGATTATGTATTTTTACTTTTTTTTTGGAAAATATTTACATAAGGGATATAGTTATGCCAAATAGGTCCAATACACACCAATTTGTCACTTCTATTTTTGGTGATTTTGTCTTGCAGTTGACCAAATCTATAGTAATAGTGGGGCCAGAGGGTAGTTTAATCTACGTTAGTGGTGTACAAATAGTCTACGAGTTATGGTCCGGCCTTAGTCAGACCTGGTCAAAGTCCGACCTAACCCTGCCTAAAGGCTACGAACGGATCACATTTTTTTAGTTTAGATCCTACTTGGCGTGACATGGCTTGCCAACAAGCCCACCCACCCTCCCTGAGACCCGCCCTGGTCTGAGGCCTGACCTAGTTTGAGGTCCGGCCTGATTCACCCAAAGTCTAATCCTCCTTGTCAATTTTCTTTCTTTACTACTTCAATTCTCCTACTGCATGCGAAAATTTCTTCTTTGTGACAACTCATTCAATAAATCAAATAAAATTGGCGTCTTTCAATACGTTTATTCATACATGTTTGTTTATATACGAATAAATAAATCTATAAAAACACATTGAGTAATATAATATATAAAGATTTTTCTTACCTAGCAAGTAACTTATACTTTTTTCAGACCTTTCATTACATCTTCATTTTAATAAATACTTAACGTAAAAATTAGAAAATCAGTTGTAAAATAATAATAATAATAATAATAATAATAATAATAAAAATAATAAAGAAGATAGTTTTCATAAAATAATAATAATTTTTTGTATTAATGATAGTATAAAATAATACAATATCTTTAAAATTATAAAATATTTTAATTCATTATTGTAATTAAAAAGATGTAATTTATAAGTTGTAATATATTACTTTTAATTAATACATCAATTGAGTTTAAAATTTTAATTGATATTTTTATAATATTTAAAATTACTAAAAATTAAATTAAATGGATCGGCCTGGCCTTAGGGGTGCACACAAAATCAACCAAAATCGAAAAATCGACCGGATCGAACCAAATCGTTATTATTTCAAACTGAAAAACATAAAATCGAAAAAATCGAACACTATAAAATTAAAAAATCGAGAATAGTTCGGCCAGTTTGGTTTGGCTTCTCAAAAAATCGAAACCGACCAAACCGATCGAACAATTTAAAATTATAATATAATTTATATATTTTTTAATAAATATTTATTTTATATAATTATATATTTATTATATATTTTTATTATGACGAATTTACAAAACTTCTATCCTAGTGAGTGAGTTAGGTGATTTTTGTTTTTCGGATTTAGAGAACTTCTATTATAATTAGTAGTTATTGAGTTAGTGATTTATTAATTATTATGAAAAATTAGCAATATAATAAATATCAAATTATCAATTACGAAACCGAATTATCGAATAAACCAACCGATTTAACCAAAATCGAATAAACCGATAACCGATTACGATGTAAAAATTTGGGCAGCTTTGGTTTTTAATTTTTTATAACCGACTTAAATGGTTTGGTTATTTTTTTCCCCAAAAAACTGACCAAACCGACCGTGTGCACCCCTACCTGGCCTGCAGCCCTCAGTAGGCCCCCTTTTCAAGGGGCAAGCCTGGCCTGGCCTGACCTGCAGGCTATAAAAGTCAAAGGCTCAGTCCGGCCTGATCAACGACCAAAGCTTGGCTGGCCTAGGTCGGCCTATTGTGCATGACTAATCTATGTGCAATCAAACTTGTCCCAATAACTTTTAACCAAAAAAAGTAGAAAGCACTAATTCTCGTACTTTGGGCAAATATTAACAATTAACTCAAGTTAATTAATAATATATACAAGGAACATATTCATTAACAACATTGTAAAAATAGAATTATTTTTACAACTGATTTTAGTTATCTAGGTTGAGATTTAACTGTTTTAATGACACTCGTCTGTAGTATAATATCCATAATATTATATTGTGAACGGTATTAAATGTTCAAAATACCCCCAACATCCAAATGAATAAACTCATCGTTCGCGGACGATAGAATTTTGGCTTTTCCCCATTTTTGGCTTAATATTAAACTACGGATGACTTTATTATTTAAAAATGGTCTACTTTTTCTCACAACACACTACTTCTTCTTCATCTACAATAACATCAAAATTTTAAAATAATTGTAATAGAGATGATGATGATGATGATGATGAAGAAACATTCATAGCCATATCTAACCATACGCCAATCCATCTTTATCTATCTGATATATAATATATCAACTTAGCCACTAGATTGTAAGGTTGAGGGGGTTCAATGCCAGAAATTATGTTAATCTTATAATTTATAAATTCATTATGTTAAAAATAAATCAGCACACAATGACAATTCATTCATACGACATCATGACGACGTTTTTGGGTTTGGTTTGGGTTTGGCCAATTTGTTGTCATCCCAATTTAATACTGTGGACAGTAGAAATTGCGAAAATGCCATCCAACAATATTTCTACAGTTCGCAGTATTACACTAAGATGGCAAAAAAAAAAAGTGGCCTAACCTAAAACCAAAAACGTCGTCATAATGTCGTGTGAATGGATTCCATAAGATAATGCCTGAATGCCTGTTTATTTTTAATAAAATAGATTCATAAATTATAAGGTTGACATAATTTCTGGCAATAAGTCTCTTCAAGCTTACAATCCAGTAACTAAGTTAATATATTATATATGAGATAGCCAAAGATGGCTTGGCGTATGGTTAGATATAACTATGAATGCTTATTCATCATCATCTTTGTTACAATTATTTCAAGGTTTTGATGTTATTGTGAATAAAGAAGAAGCAGGGTGTTGAGAGAGAAAGTAAGCCACTTTTAGAGAATAAAGTCATCCGCGATTTAATACTGCAGACCGTACCTAAAGCTAAAAACGACGTAATTTGGGGGATAGTTAAAATTCTATCATCCGTAGTATTATATTGCAAACGATGAGTCTATTCATTTAGATGTTGGGGGATATTTTAGACATTTAATACCGTCCGCAGTATAATACTGCGGATACCTGGATATTATACTGCGGACGAAGATCATTTAAATTGCCAGATCTCAACCTAGACAACTAAGATATGTTGTAAATATAGTTTTATTTTTATAACGTTGTCAATAGATCGGTCCACACACACACACACACACACACACAGATATATATATATATATATATATATATATATATATATATATATATATATATATATATATATATATATATATATATATCGTGAGATTAACTCATATTTTTATAAGTCTGATCAATGACTAATACGATAAGGTAATTGGAGATCTCACTACTCGATAAGCGAGTGACTGTCCACCTCACCAGTAAGTTGGTGAGGGACAGTGTCCTTAAAAGTCAAACGTAATGTTTATTTAGGTTTAAACATTTATTAATAATCCAAACTTAACTTTAATTAATTGTATTGGGTCTTATAAGATTGAAATCATGTTATAAGAGCTCAACTTTCTAATTATTATAAAAGTATTGTTTGGTGTATGAATCATGTAGAATATGTGAAGGTAGTGAAGTCGTTAAATAAATACATTAGACAAATAAAACTAACCAAATTAATAAATTCGTGTGTTTTTATTTTTTTTATTCTTATTTATTTTCTGTGTATAATTATTGTGTGATTCGATGTTAAAATTTAACACACTTACTTTACAATGTGTTAGACGCCGGTTAATAAGTGACTGTAACCATTAATCAGTGTTCACACACACACACACACGTACATATATACGTATCATAAAATATGAACAATATAGTTGAATAAACGTTCACTTCTTCACCAAAAATAATATAGAAATTGAAACTTAAGTTTGCCAATTGTTCATAGCTACTACACCTTTCTAATTGTCTTACAATTAAAGGTAACCAACTACTTCATTAATTCCAAAAAAAATAAAATCTTATTTTATGATTTTATACATTTTATAAAAGGAACATTTTTTGTGAAAAGGAGTGAGTATTTAATTTATTTTCAACTACTCACAACATACAGGTCCTTGAAAATGATTGAGCAACTATTTGCAGGTGAAGTGTCTCGATTTCTCAAGGAATGAATTTTTTTTCTAAAGGTTAGTACTTCCACATGTTTGTTTAAGAATAGCATCCCATACCAACATTTTACAAGTATTCATATGATTGAAAATACTATAATAATTTATTATTTATATATATATATATATATATATATATATATATATATATGTAACAATAAAAAATAAGGAGGACAAAAAATTAAAGAAGTGTAATTTTATGTAATAAGGAAAAGTAATTATTTCCTGGGTAATCTCTTTACTCAGTTTAATCAATAAACTTGATAAAACGACGGCTAAACACACTTAATAGTTTATTAATAATGAAAATTTTAATACCTTAATTTGTATGCTTTGTAATATAGAAAGGAAATTCTCATTTGGGTAGGGTAGCGTAGGGCAGGGTAGGGGTGTGTCGGTGTGGAGTCGGCGTCATTTCATTTAAATAGGGAGAGAAATTATAATAATTATATATACATTTTTATATTATGTTTGAATCGAAAAAATAATATATTAGATAATTATTTTAGAGGATAAATTATTCTAGTAAAATAAAAATTCATTCAATTTTTTTAATTTTTATTTCACGTGAGAAGTAATAAAATAAAATTAATTTTAATCAAATATATACTTAAAATATTTTAAAATTATTTTATTTATTTTATTTTTTTAATTTAAACGCAAAATAAAAGTTTAGGGAGATAAAAGAAAAGTTTGTCAAAGCAATGAGAATACCACCGGGGCAAGGACGCAAGGTTTTCCTCAATGGAGAAGGTGACAACTTTAATGATTTATTTTATTTAAATGGGTAGATTGTGGGGGGGGGGGGGGGGGGGGGGGGGGGGGCGCTCAAGGTTTTCCTCAATGGAGAAGGTGACAACTTTAACGATTTATTTTATTTAAATGGGTAGATGTGGATGCTTCCCTAGAGGTAGTCTGTCCATTTTCACTACAATAAATAGGTTTCAGAGGTATCGGCAAATTTTAAATGTGTTTGTACTATTTCAGCCTTATTTCCTTTTAAAGTTTTTTTATGTTTCATAATAACGATTGATATTATTACAGTAAAAAAATTATATTTTATAAAAGTGATTAATATTATTACGGTTAAAATAATATTATTAGAATAAATATTTACTTACTAATATTTTTATGATTACTCTAGCGATGGAGTAGATAATTTCTTCTGAAGAAAACATATATTGATAATTGAAATAGCCTGAAATTTTATATCCTAATTTTGAATCCAATATATAATATATATATATATATTGGTTGTCTCTATTTGTAGAGTTTTGACTTTCCATTTTTATTTTCATTGATGCCGTAGTAGTATTATTTATTTAAGTATTGTAAATCGGTAGAGGAAATATGATGAACATGACAATGAAATCATGTTCTAACCACTTTATCTCTGACAAGACATGCGTATATTAATTAAAAGAACATAGACTTTTAAGGAATTTACTTAAAAACCCCTTGTACTAAAATAAGGAGGGGAAAATTGAGCTCCTATAAATGTAAAGCAACTGCTACTTCCTGTGCCCTTTTGGTATAGATATGATGGACCTCCTGCCTCGGTTGAAAAATTAATTTTTTTTATATTTTCTTTTAAAAATTAATTAAATTTTAATATTAAAGTTTTAAGTCGTGGACGCTTAAATATACTACAATGCAATTTAGTCTTTTTATTTGATCTTTTTAAAAAAAATAATTAGATATATGAAAAACAAATAATAATTAAAGTGGAGTTACCAAAATGGACAGATGGAATAGTGTGTGCTTTAGTCTACCCTAAACTTCAATTTTGTTGAGTGTGGGAACCACATGGTCCATTCCTCCATTAGTATAGAATATAGATAGAGGAAGACTTTGTTAAATTATTGCCAACTAGGTTTAGTTTGGCACATGCTGGACAACTAGGTGTTTCATATGGGTATTCAGGTTAGATATTAGAATATTATTAAATTATATTCAATACATATGATTTTCATGCATATATAAGAAGAAATGTAGTTAGTTTACCCAAACACAGCTGGTTGTTATTGTTTGGGGGCAAAAAGGAATAATAATGACTTGGCAATAATAATAAGATAAGTTTACGCACACAAATATAAATTTAATTATAAATGTTTATCTCATCGTGAAAAAATAAAATTTAACATGAATTTCGTATCATGCCTCACTTTTTAATAGTGAAATAAAAATTTGTGTTTTGAAGTTATGTTTGTAAATTCATTCATAACAATAACTGCACTTATGTGAGCTTGTCCTTGTTGTTGTGCCTTTATTTCATGTCCAAATTTGAGAATTAAGTTAAATTCAAGGACTAGGTCAAAACTTTAACAAAGAATTCATTTTAAAGAGATTTATAATATTAAAATGGTTATTTTTGTTGAATTTAGAAACGTTATAGTTGATGATTATCTTGATTAGTGAGAATTAACTATACGTGTGTCATGGAAGTCTTGGAAACCCTAGATTTAAAAATAAAAATAAAAAACCTTTATTTTTTGAAAAGGCCCTCCTTTAAATTTATTTATTTATTTATTATTAATCTACTATTTGGTTGTTAATTGTTATGTTTTCTTTTTGTGTAGTTTATTTTCTCTCTTTGTGATATTTTATTTTTTTCTTAATTTGGGGTTAGATCTCTCATTCTTTCTTCGCTTGTAGGAGTCATTTGTCTTCTTTTGAAAGCTTAGACTCTCTTTATGTACTGAGTTTTTTTTTGGGTGGTGGGTAACTGCAAATATGCTAATTGGATGTAGCATGCGGTATGTTTTCAACAATTGTTTCTTGATTTTTTTTTTCTGCTTAGACCATAAAAGTTTATAATTCGAATTTTATTTTTTGATAGAATAAGTATCCCCTCAACTCGATTAATACATGTAATTCGTCTCTTTTTGATCAAATGAATTAATCTTTTCTGGTATTATTCATAAGATTTATCAAAAAAAAATAAAAAAATACAAACTATTCGATTGTGTTTGGATCGACTTTTATTCCAAGTATATTCCTGAATTTAGCTTTATGGAACCATTTTTTCTCTTGGATTTTTTTTATAAAATCAGTCCTCTTCACAGGAAAAAAAATTACATTAATATAGATTAAAGTTTTTTGAATTATTGCAATAAATGAAAACCTTTTTTAATTAAATGTCAACTTGCCAATAAATTTTCATTTTATTATAAAGATATTAATATCCATGAAACATGACCAAATTCAGTGGCAGTTTATATGGACCACCACTTGAACTATTATGGCCGCTTAAATGATACAATAGTTGATAACAATAAGTCAATAACAAGGTGGATGAGACTCATCCAAGGGGAAGGGGGTATGTCTAAAATAGCAAGCAAGATGATAAAATTATTTTTATGGTTCCTCATTTGATCATAATTTAGATTAATAAGGCCAATCAATTGATTTATATACTGTAAACTAACCTCATATGTATAATATTATATATTAAGAGGATTAATATATATTACTAGAGATAAAAATAATATTGTCAGAGTTAATAATTGTCGCTTAAACCGTTAAGTATTGATAAAATAACTATAAAATTGTTGCTACATATATATTTATTCTTAAAACAAAAAAATTTCTATGCAATCTCCACAAAAAAATTTAATAATTTTACATGATTCCATTCAAATGAATAATAAGACCATTATTCATGTGAATAAGACCTAATGAATTCTTTTAAAAATTCCCTAATAGAAATAACAATTTCTTCTATTAAAAGCCACAGTGTATATATAGTTTTGTATATACTAAAATCATATGTAGAAAAGACATTAATTAAAAAAATAAAGTGAAGGTTGCTGAGACTATTACAATTCCAGCCCTGGGCTACCTCTTGTCCCAAAAATAGAGACCCATTCTAAAAATGGTGCATTATTATGATAAAAAAAATTTGGTGGTTGCTAGCAAGTGCTTTCTATTGCCATATAATAAAGCATAAAATACTGATTAAAATATATAAAGCACAACATAATGATTAAAAAATATAAAAGCATAAAACAATGGAGAAAAATCTAAAATACACTTTTCTTTTATAGTTTCCTTATATGGTAAAATTTCGTAGCACTCTAACCTAAAGTCCAAGCTGCTTCTGAAAGTCTGTCTATCTATCTATCTATCTATCTATATATATATATATATGTACTTGATTAGCATAATTAGGATAATCATTTTTCCGTCCAAGTTAAACAATTATGAACATTTTTATTCTAGCCTAATAAGAATTTAACACTTGTACGGGGAAATGATGCAAATTTACGGCAAGACAAAGCTTTATTAGTGAAACCCTTTTGTCATTTTGAGTAGGTTTCCTTTTTTTTGTTATAGAATTCATTCATAATCAAACAAAAATGGAAGTATTCATAATTAGGATATGTTAGTGTTATTTTAGTATGTTTTGAAAATTAATTCTTTACTCTCTTTTTTTCAACTTTAGTCTTTTACAAATCTTTATTCTTTTACTCTTTGTTGTCTGATAATAATTTATTTTCTCTTCTTTTGAGTTTTTTTTTCCTTTTTGTGCGATTTGTTTTTTTTCCATAAGATAATTGATTTATTTCACTTTTTGTGAGAGTGTTTCATTATCATCTCTTTTTTGGAAATTATTTTTCTTGCTTGTGAGAATTTTTTTCGATGCACGAATCGAAAGAGACGAGTCATTCAGGTTTGAGTGTGTCGTTATTATAACGGTTGTTATTTTGTTACTCTTGTTGAAAAACTGTATATTAATGCGATTGTTTTTCAGGAGTATTCGTGGTGTTCGCTAAATGTTGCTCCCTCTTTCCTGATTATCTGTTATTTTTTTAAAAAGGATTGCTTTTTCGAATTTTTTTTATTGTAATTTTTTTATCTTTTGCAATATATTTCAATTTAATATATTTCACCATTTTAAACCGTTTGATAAAAAATGTAAACCTTTAGGCTATGTTTGTTTGTAAAAAATATGATTGAGATTAGACTATTTACCTTAATTTAATACTACTTTGCACTATTTAATTCTTTGACGAGTGATTATTAATCTCTTAATATTAGACTATTAGTTACATAAAACTATTTAATAGCTTAAAATGAGGGAGTATTAATTCTAAATTTATCATGGAATTATATAATCTCATGTAAATAGCCTTAGGAATAATTAAAAAAAATAGTCCATAAGATTATTTGAAGGACTATTAATCTCCTATTATAAGATAAAATAGTCCGAAATAATATTAAATTAATATAAATAGTCTAATTCTAAATACGTTTTTTATAAACAAACATATCCTTATAGTATATGTTTTAACAGAAAGAAATAGCTGTAAAATGAAAAAAAAAATAGAGATGAAAATTACTTTATTTTTTTATAATTGGATGGCTGGTTAGTCCGTCTGATTTTATACAACTTACCCAATGAATTTGATTCCTCTACGTGATATTTCTTTCCAATTTCTTGAAAATTTCAATTATTATTTTTTTTAATTTTATCATTGGATTTATATTATTGAGTTGCATCTCTATAATTTATTTGTCATTTAATTTACATGTGATTTTATTTAATAATATTTGAATGGCTTAAGAAAATTAATGAATTTTAACGGTAAAATCCATTAAATCATACTAAATTCCATAAGACGTTGACTAATCAATGGGATTATTTTATTTGACCTAAAACAAATTTTGAATTAACTGTTAATACCGAGAATTCTACTCTTGCAATTAATGTGAAATAAATAGTTAAGGGGATTGACGCTTAAAAATAAAATTTATATAAATAATGATATTTTATAAATTATTAAAATAAATATATATTTAACGATATTTTTATAATTATTTTAACAGTATTATATACTTTAAACAACACTTGTTATTGTGCTGATAACACTTTTGGTTTAGTAAATATCAATGGCTTTAATGCTACATTCATGTGAGGTCAGATGGTTTCCTGCATCCACAGAATTGTTAGATTTGTCCTTCCCAAGGCTGTCAATTTAACCTCATTTTCAACAAAAATAAAGTCCATTTTTGCTTAGCCAATCCAACCTTATGACTACCTACCTACTAGTACTAGCTAAAGTGCTTGTTTTGTTTTTCTATACATCTAATGGCAAGTTTGGTGTGTTTAGAGATCTTAATACAATTCAAAATCTTATTTGTTTAGAAGTGTCACGTATCGTAAATTTATTCTATTAGCAAATATAATGTTTGTAGTCTAAACATATTAAAAATTATTGTTACGGTCAAAAAAGATATTAAAGGTGATAATTAGTGATAAATTATTTTTTTTACTGTACAAGATTAAATATTTGAGCCTATTCTTCTTCAAAAATCAGAAGATTTAAAAACACATGTACGGCACGTGATGAACATTAGGGTTTACAGTCATAGAAAAGAGAGGAAGGAAGGAAGGGGTACAAGGGAAGTTATTCCAAGTTTTTTGATGAGTAGTATAGTACTAGTAGAGAGAGACTTCTTGGTCAATCAATTTACCTCACTCCCAGGCATGGCACAAATGAATATGCCACCTGCCAAAGTAGCAGGTCACACGTGAGGATTATTACACCATTCCTTTTATTTTCCGCTTTCTCCCTCATAAGCAAATAATGATTAATTCAATCCAATTTTATTTAACTTACCTAATTTTAATCTTTTGTATGGTTATCAATATTATCGGAATTGAATTGCTGAAAATTATTACCTTGATTGGAGCACATAATCGTATTTATAACATATACACATGTTGCATGTACATATACATGTACATGTGCTTGTAGTCTGTTATTTATTTATAATCAAGTTCATTAAAGAAAAAAAAATCTGTCAAAAAATAATGAGAATATAGAATTATTTTTTGCCATTCGTTTGAGATATTTTTTTTAATTTTAAATTTTCACATAAATTATGTGTTTTCATTTTTATTTTTAGTTATTGATTTTTTGTGTGTTGAAGTTATATCATGAAGACATCAAGGAACATGGTATTGCTAATGAATTAAAGAAGTATGTACTGACATTAAAAGAATGACAAAAAGAAATTTACTGCTTGATAAATGATTTGAGATGTGCAGAGAAGAATGAGAAAGTTTCAACTGAGCTAAAGTTGGGAACTAGTGAAAAATAAGATTTGTGAAGTTAGTTTTTTTTTTTTTTTTGGTATTTTGATTTGCACAGTATGTGTTTTTTTAAATAGAACAATATTAATAAAAATTTCTAATTTCATTTCTTGTCATAAAATGAAATACATTTCTATTCTACTTTGTGAATAGAACATAATTTTCAATCAGAACAACTTAAATTACAAGCTAAGTACACAAAATCGGACTAATTACTCATAAATTATCAATCATCAAATAAATCCTGACTCTCATACATATGGTAAAATAATCATCTGTCACAGAGTTGAAAAAAATGGAGGTCATCCAGGTCATAATAGTTAGTATCTCTGTCTTGATCCTAAATGTCTTTCGAAGATTGTAATTGAAACATATTGTAGTTATTGATTGATTGTCGTTCATTGTTGTCTTGGACCGAAAGTGGAGAAAATTTTTTATGTTGTCTGAGTAAACCCCTCGTAGTTGGTGCTCAGTAATGCAACTATCGATATAAAGGAAAAGGTAACCGCAGTTGAA
This sequence comes from Hedera helix, assembly GCA_947179155.2. NCBI lineage: Eukaryota > Viridiplantae > Streptophyta > Magnoliopsida > Apiales > Araliaceae > Hedera > Hedera helix. The sequence continues at coordinate 34,821,445 of OX359267.1, forward strand.
TTTAATTTGCTTCCTTCTCGTTCTTTTCTTCGCTCTCGCGTGTTGAGGTTTGATTTTGGAAGAATTGGAGAAGAAAGATTGAGAAACAAAGAAATATTCAGCGTTTGACAGTATTTACGTTTTGAGGATGACATTTTCAATCCTATTTAAGAATTTTTTATACGAACTTTTTATCCTAATATTACATTAAAAAAAAAAAATGGTTAACACACTCCTTTTTATTAAAATAAATTTGACAGACTTACAATTTGATTATTCGAGATCATTTTTCTAGGACATCTAAAAATAAAATAATTATGTATTACTATCAGTATACTAATCTAAGAGGGTTTGCTTGTGGTTTTCATGATAATCATATTAGTATCATCAAATTCCTAACAACTAAAATAAAAGATTAGAAATATAGATTAAATAACTCTCCCAACCAATGAGTAAACTGAAAATGAAATCTATCTCAAAAAGTAATTATTGATAAGTAATGATTTCCAGACTGCCGCGTGGAAAAGAACACACCATGTAAGGAGGGACCCACGGCAAACCTTTTCTGACAGGCAAGTTACGGATGGACAATCCCACTGTTTTCGTCGGTGGGGAGTGGAACAGCCACTAGTGAATGGGCCGCCGGGCCCTACATTATAATTAACAAACACGGTGGGTCGAATATAAAGTAGGCCGTGGTGCGTATTGTACCACCCCGCCGACAGATTGTAGTTGATGGAGCGGGAGTATAATCCAATGTTGAATATTCCGCCACGTGTTACATCAGAGTGGGCCCGAAGACAGCTCAGTGAGCGGAATAAAGTAGTACTCGGTTTTTTGTTTGTCGCTCTCGTCAGCTGTACCGCAATAATACATAATTGTCCGTAGAGAAAAACCATGAAAACTTGATGACGTCATATATATATATATATACACTTTTAGTTATTTTAAAATCATAATATATATTTATATTTTTAAACTATAAAATGATGTGAATATTTTAATACGCTATAATTAATATACTCCGCTCGTTCTGAACTATAAAATTATTCTTAGTTTTTAAAAGTATTTTAAGAAATAATTTAAATTTAAAATTGATATAATTTATTTAATTTTTAAAAATAATAAATCTTATAATTAATAATATTTTTAATTTTTTTAATTGTCTTGTCTAAAAATTAATGGATTCATATTAGTTTTAATTATAATTTCAAAAGGCCAATACTAATTATATATTTTGTAACGGATGGAGAACTGAAGTAACTAGCCTAATTCCGCATGGATTTATTTTTTAAAATTTAAATTATTGTTGTTAAAATAATGTGAAATTCTTAATATGCTATAATTTATATACTCTGTTAGTATCAATATTTTAAAAATATTTTAAAATTTTAAAATTATTGTGATTCAGTATGAAGATTTAAAGCTAATGAGAAATGGACAAGTCTACACACACAATATCTAAATATAAAATTAAATATTATATTCATCTTAATTATTAAAAAATAAAGTATGACATAAATTTCAATATCATATTTTATTTTTTAATAATTTAAATAAATATAATATTTGAATATTTTATATTTATATTTATTCATGAGAAATACGAATATTCAATTCTAATGGGTACTAATCATGCCAATTGACATTGCCAAAACTATTATAATTTTAGCATAAATATCTTTGAGTAAATTATTATTTTTTTTTAAAATTATCGTTTCAAAAATATATTTTAAATTTTATGACAAAATACGAAATGTCATTCTCCTTTCGTTTTAAATTAGAGATATTTTTTTTTATTCAAATCAAAATTAAAAAAATATTTTTGTTTTTAATCTATAAAGTAATACTAAATTACTGATGTACCATTATATGTATTCTAGATTAATTGAGTTCTACTATTGTGACGCCCCCAAATCTAGGCCCACACAGCCCAAACTTGAGTCGTCAAAAGACTACAACAAAATTATTACAATGAAATACAACGTACAACAATACAGTGGATAATACAACACAACTAAGTCTTCATTATTATTGCCACACTATTTTATAACACGTGAAGACTATGATAGCTATCCCCGCACTCTCACTCCATTCCCCGGCTAGACCCCGTTACGTTCTCATCTCCTGTTGAAAAACAATGGAACGAAAAGAAAGGGTGAGCTCAAATAGCCCAGTAAGAAATATCATAACTAAGATAATGACGAATAATTTATCATTAGCCTTCAACAGTTGAGTTCTTGATAGAATACAATAGACTACAAGGTTTATATCAAAAACTGCAGTTAAATTCTTATACAACGTTCAGATCAATAATAGCAGCGGAATGAGCAATCTATTAGAAGAATAATGCAGACTATAATGTCCACTCGCTTCTCTTTTTAGTAAAAATATCATCAACTTTTATCATCTGAAATACCATTAGTCAAGATAATACAACTTCACAGTTCCTGGTCATAATCATGCAGATCAACAGTTCGTCTTTGCACTACGGGCCAAAGACATTCAATATAACACCAACGGTCATGATTATACCAGATTCAGCCTTTGGTCATAATCATACCAACCAACAGTTCATCTTTGCACTACGGGCCAAAGAGAACATTCACCACGTGTCATAAAAGACACCGAACAGATGTATCGCCTTTAACCTAGTATATCGCCTTTAACCTATTATCTGTTCAACAATTATATCACATCTGTGCCCCCGGCCACAGATATTCACAACAACTTGATTCTTGATGATTAATACAAATAACAGTGATACAAATGATGAACAGAAGAACAGGATAAACAATAAGTATCGGAAGTTTACTTTGTGCAGATTCAAATAATGTCCAAATTGCCAACATGATGTGGAGTGAAATTTAAAAATGATATTCAAGATCCACAGTTCAGAATAACGATTACAGTTCAATAGAAATGTTCAGAAAATAGGAAGGTTCAGTTGAACTAATGAAATTCAACTATTATGGAACATATAATATTTTCAGGAATTATAGAAGCAATAGTTCCATAATAAGTTTCGATTTAGGTGTATGGAAGAAAATAATATCCCTTACCGTAGCAGGTTTGATTAACAAAAGGTGAAGGGAATTAATATCCCTTACCATAGTAAGTTTGAATAATGGAAGATGAAAAAGATGGTATCCCTTATGAGTATAAAGGAAAATGATATCACTTACGAATATGGAATAAAAGTGTCATGTGATAATTCGTGTAGACAAATTATTTCCACACGAGACAAATAAAAAGGGTTATTCACCAACAGGCGATAATCCGCACCGTAAGGTTATTCCCATCAATTTGAATACGAATAGTTATTCACCAAACAGGCGTAATCCGCACCGTAAGGTTATTCCCACAATTTAATAGAATTTGAACACGAAGAGTTATTCACCAAACAGACGATAATCCGCACCGTAAGGTTATTCTCAAAGATTAATAAGGAATGAATACAAAAGGTTATTCACCAACAGGCGGTAAACCGCGCCGTAAGGTTATTCCCACAATTTAATACATGGAAATAAATGGCACAAGAAAGAAAAGATATTATTTTCGAGAATCAAAGAATGATAATCCCTTCAAGTAAGAAAGAAAATAATATCCATTTATGATGATGAAAAGAGTGATACCCCTTACCTTAACACGTGACTGAATATTGATTTAAATGAGATTGATCAACCTATATATTTTTAATATAATTAGTAATTACCACATATAAATTTCAAGGTGTACGATAACTCGTATATTATGAACTATCAAAATTATATATATTTAACATAATTTTTGTAGTATAATATAACAACTTTAAAATAGTTTTTAAAATAATATTCCAAAATAAATCTTCCAAAGGAAGCTTTTAAAAATGAATCTTCTCAAAGAAGAGTCTTCTAAAGGAAGATTTGTGAATACCGTGAAAAATAGGAATTTATGAAATTACTACTCTTTAATAAAAGACTTACTTGAAAATTTTCTGCACTCCTTTTGGCTTTCAAACTCTCAAAATAACCTTACTATTCTCAGAGAAAACTCATAAAATTCTTATAGAAAAATTTTATGTTTTAGGTGTGATTTTTCTATTCAGCTGAACAATCTATTTATAGGAGAAAATAAGTTACTATGCATGGTAGGTGAACAGAAAAAAATTCAGCAGAGGCTGCTGCGCAGCCTCCACCAACTCTTCAGCAAATTCTCACATTTCTCACATTTCATGTGGGCCCCACAATGGGTCCCACATGTTTCTTACTATTCACGTACTATTCACGTCACTATTCACGTCACTATTCACGTTACTATTTCAAATAGTAAAATTAATTATTTTATTTTTTATTTATTTTTTATTTATTTATTTATTCTTCCTGTGAGTCCAACATATAAAGTAATGTTACCACAATAATGTAAGAAACACGTTACATATTATTATTAATTTAATAATATAAATTACAGTATATTTCCAACTGTGACAATTATTAGGTTCAATAATTTTAAAAACAGTGCAGCAACAATTATTGAGTCGATGATATGAAATACAGTGTAATGACAATTATTGAATCAATAATGCAAAATACTGTGTAATAACACTTATTAAATTGATAACATAAAATATTATGCAGTGACAATTATTGATGAAATGATGCGCAACAGTTACGGTGTCAATTATCAGACCAATAATACGAGACACTGTGCAATACCGTGTGCTACTGTAGAATACCGTGTGCTATACTGAAATACCATAAATTACCGTATACTACTATTCTTTTATCACCAGTATTTAAACAGTTAACACCGTTGACTATTTTTATTTAAAAAGGTTACTTCTGTCGTTTTCTATATCCGACAATTATTCCGTTGTGGGGTCCACAAATAATTTGTTATTTCGGCGCCGTCGTACGGCACGAATATTCCCCGACCAAACGAATATTCCCCGACAAAATAAAATTTGCACATAACATCCTTAACTTTCAATTTTGTCAATTTAACCATTTACTGTTTCAGGAAAAATATATATGAAGAAAAATTAAATTTTGTATTTCATAAATTCGGGGTCTTACAACCTCCCCTCCTTATGAAATTTCGTCCCCGAAATTGACGTACCTGGCATTTCGAAGAGGTATGGATACCTAGACTTCATTTCAGATTCTAGCTCCCAGGTTATTTCCTCAATATCTTGGTTCCTCCATAAAACCTTAACTTGAGGTATAACCTTTGAGCGTAAGATCTGCTCCTTCTTATCTAGGATCTTAATAGGTACCTCCTCATACGTTAAATCTTCTGCTATAACATCTGGTTCTAACTCAATGACGTGGTTTGGGTCCTTCACATATTTACGTAACATAGATATGTGAAAAACGTTATGGATGCGAGACATACTTGGTGGTAAGGCTAGTCTGTAAGCTACAGTTCCCACCCGATCGAGGATTTCAAATGGGCCAATAAATCGAGGGTTGAGTTTTCCTCTCTTTCCGAATCTCGTAACCCCTTTCCATGGAGAAACACGTAACAATACATGATCTCCGACGTTGAATCTCTCATCTCTCCGATGAAGATCGGCATAACTCTTTTGTCGTTCTTGTGCTGTCTGTATTCGTTGTCGGATCATTTGGATCTTTTCGGTCGTCAAGCGTACCAACTCGGGTCCCAACAGTTTTGCTTCTCCTACCTCATTCCAACATACTGGAGAGCGACACTTGCGTCCATATAAAGCCTCGAATGGAGCCATACCTATACTTGCTTGGTAACTGTTGTTGTAGGAAAATTCCACCAATGGCAAGTACTTATCCCAACTTCCTTTGAAATCTAGTACGCAAAGTCTCAAAAGATCTTCGAGGGTCTGGATCGTCCTTTCCGATTGTCCGTCCGTTTGAGGATGGTATGCAGAACTAAAACGTAGTTCAGTGCCCATAGCTTTTTGTAGACTGATCCAAAAGCGTGAAGTGAATCTAGGATCTCGATCAGAAACTATGGAAACTGGCATGCCATGCAATCTCACGATCTCATTTATGTACATACCGGCAAGACGTTCAAGTGAAAAGTTTTCTCGTATAGGCAAGAAATGAGCGGATTTGGTCAATGTGACGACCCCAAATCCGGGTTCCTTAAACCCTAGACTTGGTACATCACGATACATCATCTTCATACATGTTCTATAACTAATGCGGAATATATAAACATAAATTGTTTATTCTACAATATTTCCCAAGGTTTCTAACCTTAACTTACATATATATACCTTTAGATTCATAAAAAGGTTTACAAAATTACTTACATCATATAACAATTTAGTTATAATGAATAACACTATAATCTTGTCTTTTGCTTCTGTCTCCGTCTCTCCTCGGACATTCGTATTATTCTGAAATTTGTTATCATGATATAGCAAGAGTGAGCAACGACTTTGCTCAGCAAGTTTAAATACAATAACGATATATCATGATTGAAAGAAAGAACAAGCTTTCGGATTTTCAACAATATAATAATTGTGAAAGAGTACGAATCATAATTTCAATAATTGAATGACTGAATCAAGTAATGTTGAGTGTCAATAATGACCATGAACAAATTTAACTGAACCTTATGGTAATGAAGGTGATCAGCCTTTCATACCTGATGAACATATGCAACAAGCACTATGTGCGAATCATCAATTTAAAGAGGTGGAATAATTATACAGAATTAAACCATAGCATGCTTGAAACGTAACAACTTGAGTTTGAGTTAGAAACTTGAACAATAAAATAATATATTCTGCTCGAATATAAATTGAGTAGGGTTTAGGAAAACTTGCCTGTCTGCTCAGCTACAATTAATGTCTAGCTTTAACTAACTGGCTTTGAAAGACCTAACATTAATAAAGTTGGTCTAATAATTAGTACAACGTATTTGTACAACTATACGCTCACTAAGGAACTTATCTACCACACATAAGTACTAACACATAATTTACATCAGTCAAAACGATATTATTAACCTTATAGACCCTCAATCAAATTAGGTTAATAATTTAATAAGTTAGAAAATAATTTTCTCAAGTGTTAAACACTTATTAAACTATTAAACAATTTATTAATAATTGTTTAAACAAAAGAGTTAAAAGACATTTTCTTTATTTCATTTAATTACTATTTAACATTAATTAAATATTAAGTAATTAAATACCTTTAGTTATTATTTAATAATAAATAATAACTTACTAGATTTATTTATTATTTAAAGTTAATCAAATAATAAATAATTATATTATATTAAAATAATCAAATATCTTTAGTTATTATTTAATAATAAATAATAACTAATTAACTAGATCCATTTATTATTTAAAGTTAATTAAATAATAAATAATAAAATTATATAGTAAATACTCAAATATCATTAGTTATTATTTAATAATAAATAATAACTAACTGAATTTATTTATTATTTAAAGTTAATCAAATAATAAATAATCAATCTTAGTTATCTTTAATTATTATTTAATAGTAAATAAATAATAATTAATTAATTTATCATCCTTGTTTATTATTTAATATAAATTAAATAATAATTAGTTTAATCATAAATTCAGAAGATATAATATTAACTAGATTAATATTTACAACATTTAAATATTAATCCTAAAAACTTATTATATTAAAAAAAAATATAATATTAAACTAACTAGATTAATATTTACAACATTTAAATATTAATCCTAAATACCTATTATATTTGAAAAAAAAATATAATATTAAACTAACAAGATTAATATTTACAACATTTAAATATTAATCCTAAATACCTATTATATTTGAAAAATATAATATTAAACTAACTAGATTAATATTTACAACATTTAAATATTAATCCTAAATACTTATTATATTTGGAAAATATAATATTAAATACCTAAATATCATTTTTGTATTATTATTATTTTTGTTATAATTTTAAATTAATTTTTAAACATTTAAATTAATTTAAATTATCCAGAATGGCATTTTCGTAAATAAACTGAAAAACCGGACCGATGGCAATTTCGTAATTAATCAGAAAACCGAACGGAGGGGCAAAATTGTAATTTCAGCCGAAATCTGTTTCTTGCGCATTGCGCGCGCTGTAATTCTTTGGTCTCAAAACGGTGTCGTTTGAAGGTCACCGTTGCTGGCTTCCGCGCATAACGCGCGGATGAAATTTTCTTCGCCTAAAACGACGCCGTTTTTCGTCCCGCGTCTGGCGATGAACAGTGGTCCGCGCATTGCGCGGCCAGTGTTTTTTTCCTTCTTCCATGCAGATTGTGAACAGTAATTTTTATACACCACTTTAATAAAAATTATACATTCAAGTAAGCTTTAAAAATCCAAAAAAATTACCAATCACTTAATATCAATTTATAACATGAAAATTTAATTTTTCATGATTTAATATTAAAAAAAATTTATAAAAATTTTTACATCACATAAACTACCACAAATCATAACTTTTTGTGTATAACTCCATTTTGAGTGATTCAAACTTTGTTTTTCTCATGATTTAATGTTCTAAAATATTATGACATTAAATCTAAATTTTATAAAAATTAATTTCTTGTCATTACTTTGAGACTTGATTTAACACCACCAATCACATGTTTTTAGCATATAAATTATACCAAAACACAAACCAAGTATATTAAAATCAAGCATGACATAAATATTACTATCACATATTATTAACTACATTAACATGTTTATACTCACATGTTGGTTTATTTAAAAAAAATAAACTACATTTAAAATAACCATTACCTCATTTTAATGGTTATCTTCATTTTTCTTCCAAAATGGGTTGTGCAACTTGAAGATATGCACCAAGATCTCATTCTCTACCTTCTCCATGCTCTCTCTCAAAATTCTTACTCTCCCAAACTATTTCTCTCAAACTCTCTCTTTTGGAACTTAGAAAATAAATGAAGTATAATGTCTACCATTTCAAGTATACATGCAAAATTCTTAGATACAAAATTATATCTATAAGTTATGATGCTCCTCACTTGGATACTTGCACAAGAAAAGTAGCCCATAACTTAGTTGGTGGAAGAGGGATGGTCCAAGTACTTTAAAAATCAATACAAGCAACCATTAATTAAATAAATGCAAAATAAACTAAAATAAACACCAAATCAATTCTTTTCTCTCTCTCCTCCTACATGGTCGGCTGACCTCTCTTTCTTTTGTCCCAAAATGTTAGTCACATGCCACTTTTTAATAAATAATAGTTTACTTAAGTATTTTCCAAGTGGGCCAAACATTGGGCTTTAATTTAAAATACCAATTGGGCTTCTATTAAATTGTTTGGGCTACTAAATTGCCAAATTTTATTATTCTCCACTTGGGCTACTAATTGACCCATGTTGGGTTAATTTAATAATTTACACATTAATTATTCAATCCATGATTAAATAAATAATTAGATTGAATAAATAATTAAATATTCTAACCCATAAGTATTAAATTACTAAATGGACTAATAATATTATTAATAATATTTTACATTATTTACATTAATTAATTATCATATTAATTAATTTATAAAATTTAATTCACTCATTATATTCAATTTAATTGAATATTTAATTAATGGCAACTTGTCAATTATTTTGATATTAAAACTTTAGAGTGTGTTCGCTAATAATAATATATATAAACTATATATATTATTTATACACATTACCTTACCTCAAAACAATTTCACAATAAATTATGAAATTAAAATAAATACAATATATAATTTAATATATATTATTTAGGCCATAAATTAAATTATTTAATACATTTACATTAAATAATTTATTTCTCATAAATTATGGAAATAATTCCATTTACCCGAAAATACATTAAAATAATAATATATTTACTCAATTTCTTATTTAAATAATTTATTAAATTATTTAATTAATATTACACAAATAATTGTATAATTCAATTTCTCACTCTCATAAATCATTTACAATGATTTATTTAATTATAGAATATATTCATTTAATATATTCAATTACAATTTAAAATTTCTCAATTAATTTAAACCCTTTATATATATGTACATATATAAGAAATTAAATATTGTACAATATATATAATTACTAATCTCCTTTAATTAATTCAACTACTTTATATAATTATAATTATATAATTTACATAATTATTCCTCACAAATAATTTATCAACAATTTGCATAATTGTTGATTAATGAATAAATTAATTCCACAATAAACCTTTTAATTCAATTCGGATTAATTTAATATTAATCTATCTATTTATCACAATTTAATTAACCATTAAATTATGTTACTAAATGTGCACGCATATATATATTCATATAAATACATATTTAATTTACACGCAACCAAGTCGCTTAATTACATAACTCCACTAATTAATTCTCTTAATTTAATTAGACTTGTTGTTAGTCAAGTTTATTGAATTATCACTTTGCTTGCTAACGTATCAAAAATTTTGATATCACCATATCTAAGTTAGTCCGTTAAATTTAATTTGGACCTCTATTTATCTATCACTACTAGGTTATCAAACTCCAACCTTTATTAAATATTAAATATTTTATTTCTAATTTATTTAAATATCCGGGATATTACATTCACCCCTTCTTCTAAAAATTTCGTCCCCGAAATTATCTCATACACATTTCTACCAATTTTCATCTCTGAGTATAACTCTTTACTCATCATAGTCTGTGACCACCCTTTTCTAGGAAGTTCATACTTCTAAACTCATAATTCCAGAACAATGGAATATCTTGCAGAAGAATAAATTGAAAATCAATATCTTACAGAAGAATAAATTGAAAATCAAAATATTCATTAAAACTTTCATAATATGCTGAGGAGTCATCAAGACTGTGAACATGGAATTAACTGAATTCCGAATAAATAGTATTTATCCCTGTAAATACTTATAAACAGAGTGTTTATCAATCACAAAGACTGAAAACATTCCATAGGTGTACGCTAGGTGATCAGCCTATCGTACTTCTGCGTTGTGCACAACGACTTCTCACGGGGTCGAACTCTTTGGATTTACCAACCCATATCAGTATGCCACCACTGTTGGGCGCCCCCTCGCGGGTTCTTTATTCATGGCTCTGACATATCCCCCATTATGGGGTTGTTCACCTCAGACTTACTACAAAATTCCGCTCCAGCATAAGTTGGATTGGAAAATAAAACTCGAGTCATTTCTGACCAAAAAGTGTCCAGTCAAAATAAATGACATAGACTCACATCATTGAACTGTTCGTATATTACGACTCAAAAATCATTTCAGATTAGTTAAAGTACTGAAATTCATTTATAGGACTTCATGATACCGCACCGTTGCAACAGTGCGTTGAGGATTCCGTCTTTTTCATCTCTGCACCATGGCTTTAATGGCGTGTGATGATTTTATAAATACATTTTGATATTTTCAAATCAATTTGTCTTGCCGAAACAATTAGCATAGACTCTTCTTTAAACGTTTCAAAATACTAAAAATTATTTTGACTTTGTCATATTACATCATATCATAGTGGGCTTAAAAATACATCCAACACTAGGTTACTCTGCATTGATGACTCCATCGGTTATCATCTCTGCACTAAATGCATTAATGATTTCAAAAATACATTTGTCTTTTCAAAAGCACAAAAGTGCGAATTTGGCACGATTTTTAAGAATTTCAAAGTCTAGCATAGCTAGAAGATTTGGAATATCCTAAAACCTCAAAACACCTCAAATTTTTCCTCCACATTCTTTTCCAGCTTAATAACTATATCTATTATAGCCTTAACCTGACTACTTAACTCTATCCATACCTACTGTTCATCAAACTTACCACATATTTGGGCTCAGCAACTTACCACAATCATATGGTTTGAGGAACTTGTCCTAGTCAGGCCAAAGTCGCCCATTCGCTGAGGGGCTCCACCACATGACTATGAGTCACGAACTTACTATGCGTGTCAGTTCTCAGAACACGAACTTATCTTAACATCCTTTACCTATCCGTTATACACATGAGAAAAGAATCACCTTCTCAACATACATATAGTGAATAGCGCGACACCAGGTTTCAGTTGATTATCATTATAGGAAGCCAAGTGATCGTCAAACCAAACACAATCTCCTGCCCATACAAGAAATTGGTCAACTCAGCCACTAATCAATATAGGAAGTTAAGCGGTCGTTAAACCAAGAACAAATCCCCTGCCCATACAAAGGACTGTTCAACTCAACCACTGTATCAATATAGAAAGCTAAGCGGTTCTAAAACCAAGCACTAATTCCCCGCCCATACAAGGAATTGTACAACTCAGCCACTAATATGAGTCATCAATTAAAAACCTACAAACCTCTAACTTCTCTTAACTTAATATGAATTTTGTCAATTCATACCTTATCACACTCAACACTTCAAGAGTTCACTTGTTACTATTTCAGTATCTTCATTGTTATAGCACCATGCTATCAAAACCACCTCTTTAATCATTTAACAGACCATTTGTCATTCCATGATTTTACTATGATCATCGTGATCTTATAACACAATTGATTTCACCGTACTATTTCTCCTTTATTCTTGGATCGTTTATTTCTATCATCTTATCATTCATCTCTGGTCATTTTACTGTACGATCCTTCTCTTTTTAAATTCTTGAATCAAGTGTTCCCTGATTCTTATTCCATTTATTTGGATTACACTCATTGAAGATCCTTCTTTGAATCTTTTCATATATCTATGTATCTATATAGATTTATTTCCTCATTTATGAACTGTATATGTTCATTTCTAAACTCTATCTGAGTTTATCCTTTCACTGTCTTCATTATCTTTCCACGATTATAGCCTAAGGTACTGCTACCTAAGAACTATAACCTATCAGCTTTGATACCAACCTGTGACGACCCCAAATCCGGGTTCCTTAAACCCTAGACTTGGTACATCACGATACATCATCTTCATACATGTTCTATAACTAATGCGGAATATATAAACATAAATTGTTTATTCTACAACATTTCCCAAGGTTTCTAACCTTAACTTACATATATATACCTTTAGATTCATAAAAAGGTTTACAAAATTACTTACATCATATAACAATTTAGTTATAATGAATAACACTATAATCTTGTCTTTTGCTTCTGTCTCCGTCTCTCCTCGGACATTCGTATTATTCTGAAATTTGTTATCATGATATAGCAAGAGTGAGCAACGACTTTGCTCAGCAAGTTTAAATACAATAACGATATATCATGATTGAAAGAAAGAACAAGCTTTCGGATTTTCAACAATATAATAATTGTGAAAGAGTACGAATCATAATTTCAATAATTGAATGACTGAATCAAGTAATGTTGAGTGTCAATAATGACCATGAACAAATTTAACTGAACCTTATGGTAATGAAGGTGATCAGCCTTTCATACCTGATGAACATATGCAACAAGCACTATGTGCGAATCATCAATTTAAAGAGGTGGAATAATTATACAGAATTAAACCATAGCATGCTTGAAACGTAACAACTTGAGTTTGAGTTAGAAACTTGAACAATAAAATAATATATTCTGCTCGAATATAAATTGAGTAGGGTTTAGGAAAACTTGCCTGTCTGCTCAGCTACAATTAATGTCTAGCTTTAACTAACTGGCTTTGAAAGACCTAACATTAATAAAGTTGGTCTAATAATTAGTACAACGTATTTGTACAACTATACGCTCACTAAGGAACTTATCTACCACACATAAGTACTAACACATAATTTACATCAGTCAAAACGATATTATTAACCTTATAGACCCTCAATCAAATTAGGTTAATAATTTAATAAGTTAGAAAATAATTTTCTCAAGTGTTAAACACTTATTAAACTATTAAACAATTTATTAATAATTGTTTAAACAAAAGAGTTAAAAGACATTTTCTTTATTTCATTTAATTACTATTTAACATTAATTAAATATTAAGTAATTAAATACCTTTAGTTATTATTTAATAATAAATAATAACTTACTAGATTTATTTATTATTTAAAGTTAATCAAATAATAAATAATTATATTATATTAAAATAATCAAATATCTTTAGTTATTATTTAATAATAAATAATAACTAATTAACTAGATCCATTTATTATTTAAAGTTAATTAAATAATAAATAATAAAATTATATAGTAAATACTCAAATATCATTAGTTATTATTTAATAATAAATAATAACTAACTGAATTTATTTATTATTTAAAGTTAATCAAATAATAAATAATCAATCTTAGTTATCTTTAATTATTATTTAATAGTAAATAAATAATAATTAATTAATTTATCATCCTTGTTTATTATTTAATATAAATTAAATAATAATTAGTTTAATCATAAATTCAGAAGATATAATATTAACTAGATTAATATTTACAACATTTAAATATTAATCCTAAAAACTTATTATATTAAAAAAAAATATAATATTAAACTAACTAGATTAATATTTACAACATTTAAATATTAATCCTAAATACCTATTATATTTGAAAAAAAAATATAATATTAAACTAACAAGATTAATATTTACAACATTTAAATATTAATCCTAAATACCTATTATATTTGAAAAATATAATATTAAACTAACTAGATTAATATTTACAACATTTAAATATTAATCCTAAATACTTATTATATTTGGAAAATATAATATTAAATACCTAAATATCATTTTTGTATTATTATTATTTTTGTTATAATTTTAAATTAATTTTTAAACATTTAAATTAATTTAAATTATCCAGAATGGCATTTTCGTAAATAAACTGAAAAACCGGACCGATGGCAATTTCGTAATTAATCAGAAAACCGAACGGAGGGGCAAAATTGTAATTTCAGCCGAAATCTGTTTCTTGCGCATTGCGCGCGCTGTAATTCTTTGGTCTCAAAACGGTGTCGTTTGAAGGTCACCGTTGCTGGCTTCCGCGCATAACGCGCGGATGAAATTTTCTTCGCCTAAAACGACGCCGTTTTTCGTCCCGCGTCTGGCGATGAACAGTGGTCCGCGCATTGCGCGGCCAGTGTTTTTTTCCTTCTTCCATGCAGATTGTGAACAGTAATTTTTATACACCACTTTAATAAAAATTATACATTCAAGTAAGCTTTAAAAATCCAAAAAAATTACCAATCACTTAATATCAATTTATAACATGAAAATTTAATTTTTCATGATTTAATATTAAAAAAAATTTATAAAAATTTTTACATCACATAAACTACCACAAATCATAACTTTTTGTGTATAACTCCATTTTGAGTGATTCAAACTTTATTTTTCTCATGATTTAATGTTCTAAAATATTATGACATTAAATCTAAATTTTATAAAAATTAATTTCTTGTCATTACTTTGAGACTTGATTTAACACCACCAATCACATGTTTTTAGCATATAAATTATACCAAAACACAAACCAAGTATATTAAAATCAAGCATGACATAAATATTACTATCACATATTATTAACTACATTAACATGTTTATACTCACATGTTGGTTTATTTAAAAAAAATAAACTACATTTAAAATAACCATTACCTCATTTTAATGGTTATCTTCATTTTTCTTCCAAAATGGGTTGTGCAACTTGAAGATATGCACCAAGATCTCATTCTCTACCTTCTCCATGCTCTCTCTCAAAATTCTTACTCTCCCAAACTATTTCTCTCAAACTCTCTCTTTTGGAACTTAGAAAATAAATGAAGTATAATGTCTACCATTTCAAGTATACATGCAAAATTCTTAGATACAAAATTATATCTATAAGTTATGATGCTCCTCACTTGGATACTTGCACAAGAAAAGTAGCCCATAACTTAGTTGGTGGAAGAGGGATGGTCCAAGTACTTTAAAAATCAATACAAGCAACCATTAATTAAATAAATGCAAAATAAACTAAAATAAACACCAAATCAATTCTTTTCTCTCTCTCCTCCTACATGGTCGGCTGACCTCTCTTTCTTTTGTCCCAAAATGTTAGTCACATGCCACTTTTTAATAAATAATAGTTTACTTAAGTATTTTCCAAGTGGGCCAAACATTGGGCTTTAATTTAAAATACCAATTGGGCTTCTATTAAATTGTTTGGGCTACTAAATTGCCAAATTTTATTATTCTCCACTTGGGCTACTAATTGACCCATGTTGGGTTAATTTAATAATTTACACATTAATTATTCAATCCATGATTAAATAAATAATTAGATTGAATAAATAATTAAATATTCTAACCCATAAGTATTAAATTACTAAATGGACTAATAATATTATTAATAATATTTTACATTATTTACATTAATTAATTATCATATTAATTAATTTATAAAATTTAATTCACTCATTATATTCAATTTAATTGAATATTTAATTAATGGCAACTTGTCAATTATTTTGATATTAAAACTTTAGAGTGTGTTCGCTAATAATAATATATATAAACTATATATATTATTTATACACATTACCTTACCTCAAAACAATTTCACAATAAATTATGAAATTAAAATAAATACAATATATAATTTAATATATATTATTTAGGCCATAAATTAAATTATTTAATACATTTACATTAAATAATTTATTTCTCATAAATTATGGAAATAATTCCATTTACCCGAAAATACATTAAAATAATAATATATTTACTCAATTTCTTATTTAAATAATTTATTAAATTATTTAATTAATATTACACAAATAATTGTATAATTCAATTTCTCACTCTCATAAATCATTTACAATGATTTATTTAATTATAGAATATATTCATTTAATATATTCAATTACAATTTAAAATTTCTCAATTAATTTAAACCCTTTATATATATGTACATATATAAGAAATTAAATATTGTACAATATATATAATTACTAATCTCCTTTAATTAATTCAACTACTTTATATAATTATAATTATATAATTTACATAATTATTCCTCACAAATAATTTATCAACAATTTGCATAATTGTTGATTAATGAATAAATTAATTCCACAATAAACCTTTTAATTCAATTCGGATTAATTTAATATTAATCTATCTATTTATCACAATTTAATTAACCATTAAATTATGTTACTAAATGTGCACGCATATATATATTCATATAAATACATATTTAATTTACACGCAACCAAGTCGCTTAATTACATAACTCCACTAATTAATTCTCTTAATTTAATTAGACTTGTTGTTAGTCAAGTTTATTGAATTATCACTTTGCTTGCTAACGTATCAAAAATTTTGATATCACCATATCTAAGTTAGTCCGTTAAATTTAATTTGGACCTCTATTTATCTATCACTACTAGGTTATCAAACTCCAACCTTTATTAAATATTAAATATTTTATTTCTAATTTATTTAAATATCCGGGATATTACAGTCAATCTATCTACGATGACCCAAATTGCATCAAGCCTTGAGAAACTTTGGGAAGACTCGTCACGAAATCCATATTGATGTGTTCCCACTTCCATTCGGGAACCTCAAGTGGTTGTAAAGGACCCTTAGGTACTTGATGCTCTGCCTTGACACGTTGACAAGTTAAGCACCTTGAGATAAACTCTGCAATCTCCCTTTTCATATTGTTCCACCAAAATGTATGTCGAAGATCTCGATACATCTTGGTACCTCCTGGGTGGATTGCAAATGACGTGTTGTGTGCCTCCATCATGATTTTATGCTTTAATTCAGGATCGTTAGGAACACAGAGTCGAGAGTTGACTCGAAGTATTCCTTTCTCGTCGATTCTTGCTTCGGGAATGGTACCTTCTTGTACTTTCTTTATCATGTTTATCAGTTCCGGATCGGTAGCTTGAGCAGCTTTAATTTTATCGATTAAAGCTGGTTCTACTCGCACGTGAGCAATCTTCGAGTGGGTCCCTGGTGTCTTTAGCTCCATCTCCATCTTTTGCAAGTCGTACAAAATACGCTTTTGTGTTGTCAGCAGTGCACTTGTACTCGCATAAGATTTTCTGCTCAAAGCGTCAGCTACAACGTTCGCCTTTCCCGGGTGATACTGGATTGTGTGATCATAATCCTTCAACTGCTCAAGCCAACGTCGTTGTCGCATGTTGAGTTCCTTCTGGGTGAAGAAATACTTGAGACTTTTATGATCCGTATAGATATCCACTTTCTCTCCGTACAAGTAGTGTCTCCAGATCTTCAACGCGAAAACGACTGCTGCCAACTCTAGATCATGAGTAGGGTAATTTTTCTCATAATCTTTGAGTTGTCGAGAGGCATAGGCTATAACCTTTCCATGTTGCATAAGGACACAGCCTAAACCTTTGCCTGAAGCATCGCTGTATATGACAAATTCTCCCGATCCTGATGGAATGGTCAGAACAGGAGCTGAAACAAGTCTCCTCTTAAGCTTTTGAAAACTTTTCTCGCATTGCTCGCTCCATATGAATTTTGTGCTTTTCCGAGTAAGCTGAGTTAATGGAGTGGCGATTCGAGAAAATCCTTCTACGAATCTCCGATAATAACCAGCTAGGCCCAGAAAACTTCGGACTTCGGTTACTGTCTTGGGTTGTTCCCAATTTAGTACCGTTTCAATCTTCGCAGGATCGACTGATATTCCTTGACTAGAAATCACATGCCCAAGAAACGTGACCTCCTCAAGCCAGAACTCACATTTCTTCAACTTGGCATATAATTTGTTCTCACGGAGCTTCTAGAGTATCAATCTCAGGTGTTGTTCATGATCCTCACGACTTTTGGAGTATATGAGGATGTCATCAATAAAGACAACCACAAAATGATCCAATTATTCCTTGAATATTCGGTTCATCATGTCCATGAAAGCTGCAGGAGCATTGGTTAGTCCAAAAGGCATGACTAAAAACTCATAATGCCCATAACGAGTTCTGAAAGCAGTCTTTGGAATGTCCTCAGCTTTAACCTTTAACTGATGATATCCAGAACGGAGATCAATCTTTGAGAAATGTTGAGCACCTTGTAATTGATCAAACATGTCATCAATTCGAGGTAACGGATACCTGTTTTTGATGGTGACATGGTTCAATTCTCGGTAGTCAATGCATAATCTCATACTCCCGTCTTTCTTCTTCACAAATAGAACAGGAGCACCCCAAGGTGATGCACTCGGACGAATGAAACCAGTATCCAACAATTCCTGTAGTTGGACTTTTAACTCTTGAAGTTCAATGGGAGCCATTCGGTATGGAGTTTTGGAAATGAGCTTGGTACCAGGTTCAAGATCAATACAAAATTCAATTTCACGGTTTGGGGGTAAACCAGGAAGTTCCTCCGGAAAAACGTCAGGAAACTCATTAACAATGGGAATATCATTCAAGTTTGACGTATTTTTGTTCAAATCAGTGACATGAGCTAAAAAGGCTTGACATCCGTTTTTCAATAAACGAATGGCTTTATGGCTAGAAATAACAGTTATAGATTTCAATGGTTTAGTTGCTTGAATTTGCATGACAGGTTGATTAGGAATATGAAAACTAATAATCTTATGAAAACAATCAATTTTAGCATGATGGGTAGTCAACCAATCAATTCCTAAAATCACATCAAATTCATGCATCTCCAAAGAAATAAGGTCAACAGGTAATGTGAGGTTGTTGATTTGAACTAGGCAAGATTTATAGACAGTAGATGTAATGGTCATTTCTCCTAATGGGGTTTCAACTGACAAGTCAAAGTCCAAATTTTCAGGAGTTAAGTTTAAACGCTGAGCACATGCAGGTGAGATAAAAGAATGGGTAGAACCAGTATCTAACAAAGCGTAGACTTCACGAGAATTTATGAATAGCTTACCGGTTATCACCTCGTTCGAGTTTCGTGCCATTTGGGATGTCACAACAAAAGCTCTCCCTTGAACTACAGATTTTCCCTTATCCGCGCTAGCTTTTGGTATCATCACTGCAGCTGGACTTGATTTTGTGGCAGGACAAAATCGCGCAAGATGACCCTCTTTCCCACAACTGTAGCACTTTTTGGACTGCAGTGTACAGTTTGGGCTGATGTGACCTTCCTGACCACACCTATAGCATCTCACTGGTGGTCGATCTTCTCCCCTTGAAACTGGGGTCGGTGCTGGTGCTGGTACTGGTGCCCTTCCATAATTATTATGGAATCTCTTTCTTTTGAAATTGTTCCCACTGGATTCTCCTCTTCTGTTATTTGATGTGGAATTACCACCGAAGTGTTGGTTACCTCCTCGATGGTTCTCGTTCCTGTGGTTGTTATCATTTCTCTGATCATTGACTCTTGGCTGTAATTTTTCATCTGTTTGCTCCACCCTTTGAGCCCTATCAACAACATCTGAATACAAATTAAATTTATGAGAGCTAAGTTGTTGACGGATTTCGAATCTTAGACCACGTAAGAACATCCGACTCATCCGTGCTTCGTCATCTACTAGATGAGTCGCAAAACGAGACAGTTCAGCAAACTTAGCTTCATAGTGAGAAACTGTCATGTTTCCCTGCTCCAGCTTAATGAATTCCACTTCCTTCATATGGCGGATGCTTTCTGGGAAGTACTTTTCATTAAATAGCTCTTGGAATTCTGTCCAAGACATCTCAAGTGCTGAAGGGTGGATACGTTTTACCGCTTCCCACCAGTGATCCGCCTCACCTCGAAACATAAAGGTAGCAAAGGGCACCTTCTGATCATCAGCGCATTGTAGGACATCAAGTATTTTTGTCGTCTGCTTCAGCCATGCCTCCGCTTTGAGTGGGTCAGGCTTCCCGTGGAATTCAGGTGGTCCCAATTCTTTAAATTGCTTGACAGTGATCATCCTCAAATTACCAGCGTTTCTACCGTTATTGTTAACTGGATTTCCTCTTGCCTGATTCTGCATGAACTGCATGAAATTCCTAAAGAATCCATCATTCATCATGTTATCAGGAATATTATTTCCTGAGTTGGCAGGAGGATTGTTTGTGGCTTCTTGATTTTCGGCTACATTCGCTTCGGGTATTTCGTAGTTAACCTCTTGATTTCCAGATGCCATACTAAACTGTGGTCACAAAATAAATGTTAGTTCAAATAAACTGACTCATCACTTCATGTCCCTATATTCAAATCAACTCATTAGATAATAAAATCTAATTTAGGTAGGACACACTAGTGACTGATTCTATTCGTCTCTCCCCTCCTAGTTCTAACCCCAGATCTCCATTAAAGACCATATCCCTAAGCTCTGATACCAACTGTGACGCCCCCAAATCTAGGCCCACACAGCCCAAACTTGAGTCGTCAAAAGACTACAACAAAATTATTACAATGAAATACAACGTACAACAATACAGTGGATAATACAACACAACTAAGTCTTCATTATTATTGCCACACTATTTTATAACACGTGAAGACTATGATAGCTATCCCCGCACTCTCACTCCATTCCCCGGCTAGACCCCGTTACGTTCTCATCTCCTGTTGAAAAACAATGGAACGAAAAGAAAGGGTGAGCTCAAATAGCCCAGTAAGAAATATCATGACTAAGATAATGACGAATAATTTATCATTAGCCTTCAACAGTTGAGTTCTTGATAGAATACAATAGACTACAAGGTTTATATCAAAAACTGCAGTTAAATTCTTAAACAACGTTCAGATCAATAATAGCAGCGGAATGAGCAATCTATTAGAAGAATAATGCAGACTATAATGTCCACTCGCTTCTCTTTTTAGTAAAAATATCATCAACTTTTATCATCTGAAATACCATTAGTCAAGATAATACAACTTCACAGTTCCTGGTCATAATCATGCAGATCAACAATTCGTCTTTGCACTACGGGCCAAAGACATTCAATATAACACCAACTGTAAGACCCCGAATTTTATGAAATACAAAATTTAATTTTTCTCCATATATATATTTTTTTGAAACAGTAAGTGGTTAAATCGATAAAGTTAAAAGTTAAGGATGTTATGTGCAAATTTTATTTTGTCGGACAATATTCGCTTTGTCGGGGAATATTCGTTTGGTCGGGGAATATTCGTTTGGTCCGACGGCGCCGAAATAACAAATTATTGGTGGACCCCACAACGGAATATTTGTCGGATATAGAAAACGACAGAAATAACCTTTTTAAATAAAAATAGTCAACGGAACAGTTAAAATACCGGTGATAAAAGAATAGTAGCATACGGTAGTTATTGGTATTTTCTGTAGCACACGGTACTCTACAGTAACACACGGTATTGCATAGTGTCTCATATTATTGGTCTGATAATTGACACCGTAACTGTTACGCATCATTTCATCGATAATTGTCACTGCATAATATTTTATATTATCAATTCAATAATTGTTGTTACACAGTATTTTGCATTATTGATTTAATAATTGTCATTACACTGTATTTTATATCATTGAGTCAATAATTGTTGTTGCACTGTTTTTAAAATTATTGAACCTAATAATTGT
Organism: Hedera helix; assembly: GCA_947179155.2. Classification (NCBI taxonomy): domain Eukaryota; kingdom Viridiplantae; phylum Streptophyta; class Magnoliopsida; order Apiales; family Araliaceae; genus Hedera; species Hedera helix. Next base: position 34,843,907 of record OX359267.1, read on the forward strand.
CACAGTAACATATGCACAGTAATTCACATTATTGAATCAATAATTGTCATTACACAGTAACGTATGCTTTATTTTACATTATTGTTATCTCTATTATGATGTTATTTAAACAGTTGTATTTCATTAATTTATTGACTTGATATCTAAGAGCTAACTATACTGTATTTATAACAATTAGTCATAATAATTGAATTGATAAAGTTATTTGTTTATAATATAAAGTTAGGTGATTATTAGGTGATATGAAATGAATGGTGTAGATTAAAGTGTGAATTATTGTTGAATAATTGAATTGATTTGTTTATAATATAAAGTTAGGTGATTATTAGGTGATATGAAATGAATGGTGTAGATTAAAGTGTGAATTATTGTTGAATAATTAAATTGATTTGTTTATAATATAAAGTTAGGTGATTATTAGGTGATATGAAATGAATGGTGTAGATTAAAGATAATATAATATTTGAAATGGATGGTGTAGATTAAAAGAGGATCTTTAAATGAATGGTTTAGATTAAATGAATGATAAGATTTTTGGCTATAAATAGAAGCCTTAACTTAAGGATTTTTCATAAACTTCCTTACTTGTTCTTTCTTTCTCTCTCTAAATACTTCTTGTGAAAGTTCTCTCTAAGTGTGCTTAAGTCATCTTGAGTATTTGTGAAGATCTATAAGTATACGTGTACTGTTCAAGTTAATCAACCTCATTTAAATCAATATCCAGTCACGTGTTACGGTAAGGGATACCATCTTTTTCATCTTCCATTATTCAAACGTACTATGGTAAGGGATTATCATTATTTGATTCTCGATAATAATATTGTTTCTTCCTTACTCATAAGACGTGCATTTTATTTCCATGTATTAAATTGTGGGAATAACCTTACGGAGCGGATTGCCGCCTGTTGGTGAATAACCTTTCGTATTCATTCATTATTAATCTCTGAGAATAACCTTACGGAGCGGATTGCCGCCTGTTTGGTGAATAACTCTTTGTACTCAAATTCTATTAAATTGTGGGAATAACCTTATGGAGCGGATTGCCGCCTGTTGGTGAATAACCCTTTGTATTAATTTCCTTCACCTTTTATTAATCAAACCTGCTACGGTAAGGGATATTATTTTCTTTCATACTCCTAAATCGAAATTTATTATGGAACTATTGCTTCTATAATTCCTGAAAATATTATATGTTCCATAATAGTTGAACTTCATTATTTCAACTGAACCTTCCTATTTACGTGAACCTTTCTATTGAATTGTAACCGTTATTCTGAACTGTGGATCTTGAATATCATTTTTAAATTTCACTCCACATCATGTTGACAATTTGGACATTATTTGAATCTGTACAAAGTAAACTTCCGATACTTATTGTTATCCTATTTCTTCTGTTCATCTTTTATATCATTCTAATCATCCAAAAATCAAGCTGTTGTGAATATCTGTGGCCGGGGGCACAGATGTGTTATATTTGTTGAACAGATGATAGGTTAAAGGCGATATAATAGGTTAAAGGCGATACATCTGTTCGGTGTCTTTTATGGCACGTGGTGAATGTTCTCTTTGGCCCGTAGTGCAAAGATGAACTGTTGTTTGGTATGATTATGACCAAAGGCTGAATCTGGTATAATCATGACCGTTGGTGCTATATTGAATATCTTTGGCCCGTAGTACAAAGATGAACTGTTGATGTGCATGATTATGATCAGGAACTGTGAATTTGTATTATCTTGACTAATGATATTTCAGATGATAAAAGTTGATGATGTTTTTCCTAAAAAGAGAACCGAGTGGACATTATAGTCTGCATTATTCTTCTAATAGATTACTCATTCCGCTGCTATTATTGATCTGAACGTTGTTTAAGAATTTAACTGCAGTTTTTGATATAAACCTTGTAGTCTATTGTATTCTATCAAGAACTCAACTGTTGAAGACTAATGATAATTTATTCGTCATTATCTTAGTCATGATATTCTTTACTGGGCTATTTGAGCTCACCATTTCTTTTGTTCCATTGTTTTTCAACAGGAGATGAAAACATAACAGGGTCTAGCCGGAGAATGGAGTGAGGGTCCGAGAAATAGTTATCATAGTCTTCACGTTTTGTAAAATAGTGTGGCAATAATAGTGAAGACTTAGTTGTGTATTATTATACACTGTATTGTTGTACGTTGTGCTTTGTTGTAATAATTTTGTTGTAGTATTTTGACGACTCAAGTTTGGGCTGTGTGGGCCCAGATTTGGGGGCGTCACAGTTGGCATCAGAGCTTAGGGATATGGTCTTTAATGGAGATCTGGGGTAGAACTAGGAGGGGAGAGACGAATAGAATCAGTCACTAGTGTGTCCTACCTAAAATAGATTTTATTATCTAATGAGTCGATTTGAATGTAGGAACATGAAGTGATGAGTCAGTTTATTTGAACTAACATTTATTTTGTGACCACAGTTAAGTATGGCATCTGAAAATCAAGAGGTTAACTATGGAATACCCGAAGCAAATGTAGCCGAGAATCAAGAGGCCCCAAACAATCCTCCTGCCAACTCAGGAAATAATGTTCCTGATAACATGATGAACGATGGATTCTTTAGGAATTTCATGCAGTTCATACAGAATCAAGGAAGAGGAAATCCAGTCAATAATAACGGTAGAAACGCTGGCAATTTGAGGATGGTCACTGTCAAACAATTTAAAGAATTGGGACCACCTGAATTCCACGGGAAGCCTGACCCACTCAAAGCGGAGGCATGGCTGAAGCAGACGACAAAAATACTTGATGTCTTACAATGCGCTGATGATCAGAAGGTGCCATTTGCCACTTTTATGTTACGAGGTGAGGCGGACCATTGGTGGGAAGCGGTAAAACGTATCCAACCTTCAGCACTCGAAATGTCTTGGACAGAATTCGAAGAACTGTTTAACGAGAAGTACTTCCCAGAAAGCATCCGCCATATGAAGGAAGTGGAATTCATTAAGCTGGAGCAGGGAAACATGACAGTTTCTCAATATGAAGCTAAGTTTGCTGAACTGTCTCGTTTTGCGACTCATCTAGTAGATGACGAAGCACGAATGAGTCGAATGTTCCTGAGAGGTTTGAGACTCAAAATTCGTCAACAACTTAGTTCTCATAAATTCAGTTTGTATTCAGATGTTGTAGATAGGGCTCAAAGGGTGGAGCAAACAGATGAAACATTGCAGCCAAGAGTTAATGATCAGCATAGAGAAAGGAGTGACAACAACCACAGGAACGAGAACCATCGAGGAGGTAACCAACATTTCGGTGGTAATTCCATACCAAATAACAGAAGAGGAGAATCTAGTGGGAACAATTTCAAAAGAAAGAGATTCCATAATAATTATGGAAGGGCACCAGCACCAGTACCAACACCAGCACCGACCCCAGTTTCAAGGGGAGAAGATCGACCACCAGTGAGATGCTATAGGTGTGGTCAGGAAGATCACATCAGCCTAAACTGTACACTACAGTCCAAAAAGTGCTACAGTTGTGGGAAAGAGGGTCATCTTGCGCGGTTTTGTCCTGCCACAAAATCAAGTCCAGCTGCAATGATGATACCAAAAGCTAGCGCGGATAAAGGAAAATCTGTAGTTCAAGGGAGAGCTTTTGTTGTGACATCCCAAATGGCACGAAACTCGAACGAGGTGATAACCGGTAAGCTATTCATAAATTCTCGTGAAGTCTACGCTTTGTTAGATACTGGCTCTACCCATTCTTTTATCTCACCTGCATGTGCTCAGCGTTTAAACTTAACTCCTGAAAACTTGGACTTTGACTTATCAGTTGAAACCCCATTAGGAGAAATGACCATTACATCTACTGTCTATAAATCTTGCCTAGTTCAAATCAACAACCTCACATTACCTGTTGACCTTATTTCTTTGGAGATGCGTGAATTTGATGTGATTTTAGGAATTGATTGGTTGACTACCCATCATGCTAAAATTGATTGTTTTCATAAGATTATTAGTTTTCATATTCCTAATCAACCTGTCATGCAAATTCAAGCAACTAAACCATTGAAATCTATAACTGTTATTTCTAGCCATAAAGCCATTCGTTTATTGAAAAACGGATGTCAAGCCTTTTTAGCTCATGTCACTGATTTGAACAAAAATACGTCAAACTTGAATGATATTCCCATTGTTAATGAGTTTCCTGACGTTTTTCCTGAAGAACTTCCTGGCTTACCCCCAAACCGTGAAATTGATTTTTCTATTGATCTTGAACCCGATACCAAGCCCATTTCCAAAGCCCCATACCGAATGGCTCCCATAGAATGCCAAGAGTTAAAAGTTTAATTATTAGATATTGGTATCATTCGTTCTAGTACAAAACTTATATCGAGCGAGGAATGCGAGAAGAGTTTCCAATAACTCAAGAGGAGACTTGTTTCAGCTCCTGTTCTGACCATACCATCGGGATCGGGAGAATTCGTCATATTTAGCGATGCTTCTGGCAAAGGTCTAGGCTGTGTCCTTATTCAACATGGAAAGGTTATAGCCTACGCCTCTCGACAACTCAAAGATTATGAGAAAAATTATCCTACTCATGATCTAGAGTTGGCAGCAGTCGTTTTCGCGTTGAAGATCTGGAGACACTACTTGTACGGAGAAAAAGTGGATATCTATACGGATCATAAAAGTCTCAAGTATTTCTTCACCCAGAAGGAACTCAACATGCGACAACGACGTTGGCTTGAGCTGTTAAAGGATTATGACCACACAATCCAGTATCACCCGGGAAAGGCGAACGTTGTAGCTGACGCTTTGAGCAGAAAATCTTATGCAAGTACAAGTGCACTGCTGACAACACAAAAGTGTATTTTGTACGACTTGCAAAAGATGGAGATAGAGCTAAAGACACCAGGGACCCGCTCGAAGATTGCTCACGTGCGAGTAGAACCAACTTTAATCGATAAAATTAAAGCTGCTCAAGCTACCGATCCGGAACTGATAAACATGATAAAGAAAGTACAAGAAGGTGCCATTCCCGAAGCAAGAATCGACGAGAAAGGAATACTTCGAGTCAACTCTCGACTCTGTGTTCCTAACAATCCTGAATTAAAGCATAAAATCATGATGGAGGCACACAACACGCCGTTTACAATCCACCCAGGAGGTACCAAGATGTATCGAGATCTTCGACATACATTTTGGTGGAACAATATGAAAAGAGAGATTGCGGAGTTTATCTCAAGGTGCCTAACTTGTCAACGTGTCAAGGCAGAACATCAAGTTCCTAAAGGTCCATTACAATCACTTGAAGTTCCCGAATGGAAGTGGGAACACATCAATATGGATTTCGTGACGGGTCTTCCAAAAGTTTCTCAAGGCTTAGATGCAATTTGGGTGATCGTAGATAGATTGACCAAATCTGCTCATTTCTTGCCTATACGAGAAAACTTTTCACTTGAACGTCTTGCCGGTATGTACATAAATGAGATCGTGAGATTGCATGGCATGCCAGTTTCCATAGTTTCTGATTGAGATCCTAGATTCACTTCACGCTTTTGGATCAGTCTACAAAAAGCTATGGGCACTGAACTACGTTTTAGTTCTGCATACCATCCTCAAACGGACGGACAATCGGAAAGGACGATCCAGACCCTCGAAGATCTTTTGAGACTTTGTGTATTAGACTTCAAAGGAAGTTGGGATAAGTACTTGCCGTTGGTGGAATTTTCTTACAACAACAGTTACCAAGCAAGCATAGGCATGGCTCCATTCGAGGCTTTGTATGGAAGGAAGTGTCGCTCTCCAATATGTTGGAATGAGGTAGGAGAAGCAAAATTGTTGGGACCCAAGTTGGTACGCTTGACGACCGAAAAGATCCAAATGATCCGACAACGAATACAGACCGCACAAGAACGACAAAAGAGTTATGCTGATCTTCATCGGAGAGACGAAAGTTTCAACGTCGGAGATCATGTATTCTTACGTGTTTCTCCATGGAAAGGGGTTACGAGATTCGGAAAGAGAGGAAAGCTCAACCCTCGATTTATTGGCCCATTTGAAATCCTCGATCGAATAGGAACCGTAGCCTACAGACTAGCCCTACCACCAAGTATGTCTCGCATCCATAACGTTTTTCACATATCTATGTTACGTAAATATGTGAAGGACCCAAACCACGTCATTGAGTTAGAACCAGACGTTATAGCGATTTAACATACGAGGAGGTACCTGTTAAGATCCTGGATAAGAAGGAGCAGATCCTACGCTCAAAGGTTATACCTCAAGTTAAGGTTTTATGGAGGAACCGAGATACTGAGGAAATGACCTGGGAGCTAGAATCTGAGATAAAATCTAAGTATCCTTACCTCTTCGATATGTCAGGTACGTCAATTTCGGGGACGAAATTTCATAAGGAGGGGAGGTTGTAAGACCCCGAATTTTATGAAATACAAAATTTAATTTTTCTCCATATATATATTTTTTTGAAACAGTAAGTGGTTAAATCGATAAAGTTAAAAGTTAAGGATGTTATGTGCAAATTTTATTTTGTCGGACAATATTCGCTTTGTCGGGGAATATTCGTTTGGTCGGGGAATATTCGTTTGGTCCGACGGCGCCGAAATAACAAATTATTGGTGGACCCCACAACGGAATATTTGTCGGATATAGAAAACGACAGAAATAACCTTTTTAAATAAAAATAGTCAACGGAACAGTTAAAATACCGGTGATAAAAGAATAGTAGCATACGGTAGTTATTGGTATTTTCTGTAGCACACGGTACTCTACAGTAACACACGGTATTGCATAGTGTCTCATATTATTGGTCTGATAATTGACACCGTAACTGTTACGCATCATTTCATCGATAATTGTCACTGCATAATATTTTATATTATCAATTCAATAATTGTTGTTACACAGTATTTTGCATTATTGATTTAATAATTGTCATTACACTGTATTTTATATCATTGAGTCAATAATTATTGTTGCACTGTTTTTAAAATTATTGAACCTAATAATTGTGACAGTAACATATGCACAGTAATTCACATTATTGAATCAATAATTGTCATTACACAGTAACGTATGCTTTATTTTACATTATTGTTATCTCTATTATGATGTTATTTAAACAGTTGTATTTCATTAATTTATTGACTTGATATCTAAGAGCTAACTATACTGTATTTATAACAATTAGTCATAATAATTGAATTGATAAAGTTATTTGTTTATAATATAAAGTTAGGTGATTATTAGGTGATATGAAATGAATGGTGTAGATTAAAGTGTGAATTATTGTTGAATAATTGAATTGATTTGTTTATAATATAAAGTTAGGTGATTATTAGGTGATATGAAATGAATGGTGTAGATTAAAGTGTGAATTATTGTTGAATAATTAAATTGATTTGTTTATAATATAAAGTTAGGTGATTATTAGGTGATATGAAATGAATGGTGTAGATTAAAGATAATATAATATTTGAAATGGATGGTGTAGATTAAAAGAGGATCTTTAAATGAATGGTTTAGATTAAATGAATGATAAGATTTTTGGCTATAAATAGAAGCCTTAACTTAAGGATTTTTCATAAACTTCCTTACTTGTTCTTTCTTTCTCTCTCTAAATACTTCTTGTGAAAGTTCTGTCTAAGTGTGCTTAAGTCATCTTGAGTATTTGTGAAGATCTATAAGTATACGTGTACTGTTCAAGTTAATCAACCTCATTTAAATCAATATCCAGTCACGTGTTACGGTAAGGGATACCATCTTTTTCATCTTCCATTATTCAAACGTACTATGGTAAGGGATTATCATTATTTGATTCTCGATAATAATATTGTTTCTTCCTTACTCATAAGACGTGCATTTTATTTCCATGTATTAAATTGTGGGAATAACCTTACGGAGCGGATTGCCGCCTGTTGGTGAATAACCTTTCGTATTCATTCATTATTAATCTCTGAGAATAACCTTACGGAGCGGATTGCCGCCTGTTTGGTGAATAACTCTTTGTACTCAAATTCTATTAAATTGTGGGAATAACCTTATGGAGCGGATTGCCGCCTGTTGGTGAATAACCCTTTGTATTAATTTCCTTCACCTTTTGTTAATCAAACCTGCTACGGTAAGGGATATTATTTTCTTTCATACTCCTAAATCGAAATTTATTATGGAACTATTGCTTCTATAATTCCTGAAAATATTATATGTTCCATAATAGTTGAACTTCATTATTTCAACTGAACCTTCCTATTTACGTGAACCTTTCTATTGAATTGTAACCGTTATTCTGAACTGTGGATCTTGAATATCATTTTTAAATTTCACTCCACATCATGTTGACAATTTGGACATTATTTGAATCTGTACAAAGTAAACTTCCGATACTTATTGTTATCCTATTTCTTCTGTTCATCTTTTATATCATTCTAATCATCCAAAAATCAAGCTGTTGTGAATATCTGTGGCAGGGGGCACAGATGTGTTATATTTGTTGAACAGATGATAGGTTAAAGGCGATATAATAGGTTAAAGGCGATACATCTGTTCGGTGTCTTTTATGGCACGTGGTGAATGTTCTCTTTGGCCCGTAGTGCAAAGATGAACTGTTGTTTGGTATGATTATGACCAAAGGCTGAATCTGGTATAATCATGACCGTTGGTGCTATATTGAATATCTTTGGCCCGTAGTACAAAGATGAACTGTTGATGTGCATGATTATGATCAGGAACTGTGAATTTGTATTATCTTGACTAATGATATTTCAGATGATAAAAGTTGATGATGTTTTTCCTAAAAAGAGAACCGAGTGGACATTATAGTCTGCATTATTCTTCTAATAGATTACTCATTCCGCTGCTATTATTGATCTGAACGTTGTTTAAGAATTTAACTGCAGTTTTTGATATAAACCTTGTAGTCTATTGTATTCTATCAAGAACTCAACTGTTGAAGACTAATGATAATTTATTCGTCATTATCTTAGTCATGATATTCTTTACTGGGCTATTTGAGCTCACCCTTTCTTTTGTTCCATTGTTTTTCAACAGGAGATGAAAACATAACAGGGTCTAGCCGGAGAATGGAGTGAGGGTCCGAGGAATAGTTATCATAGTCTTCACGTTTTGTAAAATAGTGTGGCAATAATAGTGAAGACTTAGTTGTGTATTATTATACACTGTATTGTTGTACGTTGTGCTTTGTTGTAATAATTTTGTTGTAGTATTTTGACGACTCAAGTTTGGGCTGTGTGGGCCCAGATTTGGGGGCGTCACACCAACGGTCATGATTATACCAGATTCAGCCTTTGGTCATAATCATACCAACCAACAGTTCATCTTTGCACTACGGGCCAAAGAGAACATTCACCACGTGTCATAAAAGACACCGAACAAATGTATCGCCTTTAACCTAGTATATCGCCTTTAACCTATCATCTGTTCAACAATTATATCACATATGTGCCCTCGGCCACAGATATTCACAACAGCTTGATTCTTGATGATTAATACAAATAACAGTGATACAAATGATGAACAGAAGAACAGGATAAACAATAAGTATCGGAAGTTTACTTTGTGCAGATTCAAATAATGTCCAAATTGCCAACATGATGTGGAGTGAAATTTAAAAATGATATTCAAGATCCACAGTTCAGAATAACGATTACAGTTCAATAGAAATGTTCAGAAAATAGGAAGGTTCAGTTGAACTAATGAAATTCAACTATTATGGAACATATAATATTTTCAGAAATTATAAAAGCAATAGTTCCATAATAAGTTTCGATTTAGGTGTATGGAAGAAAATAATATCCCTTACCGTAGCAGGTTTGATTAACAAAAGGTGAAGGGAATTAATATCCCTTACCATAGTAAGTTTGAATAATGGAAGATGAAAAAAATGGTATCCCTTATGAGTATAAAGGAAAATGATATCACTTACGAATATGGAATAAAAGTGTCATGTGATAATTCGTGTAGACAAATTATTTCCACACGAGACAAATAAAAAGGGTTATTCACCAACAGGCGATAATCCGCACCGTAAGGTTATTCCCATCAATTTGAATACGAATAGTTATTCACCAAACAGGCGTAATCCGCACCGTAAGGTTATTCCCACAATTTAATAGAATTTGAACACGAAGAGTTATTCACCAAACAGACGATAATCCGCACCGTAAGGTTATTCTCAAAGATTAATAAGGAATGAATACAAAAGGTTATTCACCAACAGGCGGTAAACCGCGCCGTAAGGTTATTCCCACAATTTAATACATGGAAATAAATGGCACAAGAAAGAAAAGATATTATTTTCGAGAATCAAAGAATGATAATCCCTTCAAGTAAGAAAGAAAATAATATCCATTTATGATGATGAAAAGAGTGATACCCCTTACCTTAACACGTGACTGAATATTGATTTAAATGAGATTGATCAACCTATATATTTTTAATATAATTAGTAATTACCACATATAAATTTCAAGGTGTACGATAACTCGTATATTATGAACTATCAAAATTATATATATTTAACATAATTTTTGTAGTATAATATAACAACTTTAAAATAGTTTTTAAAATAATATTCCAAAATAAATCTTCCAAAGGAAGCTTTTAAAAATGAATCTTCTCAAAGAAGAGTCTTCTAAAGGAAGATTTGTGAATACCGTGAAAAATAGGAATTTATGAAATTACTACTCTTTAATAAAAGACTTACTTGAAAATTTTCTGCACTCCTTTTGGCTTTCAAACTCTCAAAATAACCTTACTATTCTCAGAGAAAACTCATAAAATTCTTATAGAAAAATTTTATGTTTTAGGTGTGATTTTTCTATTCAGCTGAACAATCTATTTATAGGAGAAAATAAGTTACTATGCATGGTAGGTGAACAGAAAAAAATTCAGCAGAGGCTGCTGCGCAGCCTCCACCAACTCTTCAGCAAATTCTCACATTTCTCACATTTCATGTGGGCCCCACAATGGGTCCCACATGTTTCTTACTATTCACGTACTATTCACGTCACTATTCACGTCACTATTCACGTTACTATTTCAAATAGTAAAATTAATTATTTTATTTTTTATTTATTTTTTATTTATTTATTTATTCTTCCTGTGAGTCCAACATATAAAATAATGTTACCACAATAATGTAAGAAACACGTTACATATTATTATTAATTTAATAATATAAATTACAGTATATTTCCAACTGTGACAATTATTAGGTTCAATAATTTTAAAAACAGTGCAGCAACAATTATTGAGTCGATGATATGAAATACAGTGTAATGACAATTATTGAATCAATAATGCAAAATACTGTGTAATAACACTTATTAAATTGATAACATAAAATATTATGCAGTGACAATTATTGATGAAATGATGCGCAACAGTTACGGTGTCAATTATCAGACCAATAATACGAGACACTGTGCAATACCGTGTGCTACTGTAGAATACCGTGTGCTATACTGAAATACCATAAATTACCGTATACTACTATTCTTTTATCACCAGTATTTAAACAGTTAACACCGTTGACTATTTTTATTTAAAAAGGTTACTTCTGTCGTTTTCTATATCCGACAATTATTCCGTTGTGGGGTCCACAAATAATTTGTTATTTCGGCGCCGTCGTACGGCACGAATATTCCCCGACCAAACGAATATTCCCCGACAAAATAAAATTTGCACATAACATCCTTAACTTTCAATTTTGTCGATTTAACCATTTACTGTTTCAGGAAAAATATATATGAAGAAAAATTAAATTTTGTATTTCATAAATTCGGGGTCTTACAACTATGCCATCATCAATACATTCTAGTCAATGTTAAAAATAAATTTAGAAAATTAAAATTATCCTTAAAAGTATTATTTTATAAAAGTATTTCTAATTTTAAAATGCGGAACAACGGGAATATTAATAGTGTTGTCGAAGTTTTAAAATTTGAGATTTTTTTATTTTATTTTAAAATTAAAAAAGTATATTTATTTTAAAATTATATACGTGATATTTTTAATTTATTGTCACATTTTTATTTTTATTTTTAGTGTCGCAATAAAATTATTATTTATAATTAAAAATAAATTTAAAGAATATTAAATTATCTTATAAATATTTTATTTTAATTTTAAAATGTAAGGAGCACTAACAATTTTACACTTATAGGGAGTGCTGATTATTTTTATTTGGTGGGCGGTTTTATTTGTCGGTGGGATTTATATCGCGTAAATTAATGAACAACTTTTGAACATGCGAGCTCGAAAACGTGGTTTGACTTTATTTTATTGACTGATAAAAAAAAAGGTCATTTCCATTTTTGTAAGTTCTTGTTTGGGTAATGTTGGGGCTTTTAATATCAATGGCCTATTTTCTCATTTCTCTCAAATTTTACTTAATTTAAATATTTTTAAGATGAAAAATCGGAGAAATATTGTTATGATGACAATTTTTTTTAAAAGAAAAATGACTTATAAAATAATATGACAAAACGTAATTAGTCGATGATATATCATAGATGAGCGTGTTTAGTGAAAATAATTAACCAAAACTAACCATATCATTTTGTATTTATTTTTAGTAATAATTTTTTAATTACCCAAACATTATTGAAATTTTAGATCACCTAATTGTATTTTTTTTCTTTTTTTTTTATAAAAAAAATGTTGAAGGGTAAAGAAGAAGAATAATTAAAATAATTCTAAATTTCATGTTTGTAAATTGTTTTAAGAGGGGAATAGAAAAATATACTTTAACAATTAAAATCTTTGCCTTTGCCTTCTCTTGTAAAACACAGTACAAACTCCAAAAATATATATTTTTTAAGCTTTTAAAATTATCTTTAGATAGGAGCAATTATTTCTTAAACTTAATATTTTTTTTTTCTTCTCTCAACTCCTTTATTAATTTATATGTTCTCTCCAATATTAACTCATTTAATCTACGCACGTAATAATAATTTTCATAAAAAGATCAAATATATTCAACAAATAATTATCAAAACATTTATACTTAAAAAATCTTTATAAATACTTTATTGAGTTTGATGTAAGGTTCAATCTAGTTAGATTTGACCTGTTTAAATTCGATTTAAATTTAACTCGACTCATTTAGTTCATCTCATTAAGTCTACCATAATTGAATAAGGTTCATTTCATTAAATTTAGACAACTCGATTCAATCTAACTCGTTTAAATAGTATATTCAGCTCAAGTTTGGTAACTCATGCTTATTGGTATGTAAAACAAATCTCATTTTATTAATTTATATTATAAAGTCTCCACCAGGCTCTCTCTACAAGTTTTGTAGTGTATTTGTATCACACTTTTTTCTCTTTTTTTTTTAAAATTCTTTTACACTTATAATAAATTATATATATTATTATTAGTTTGTCTTTTTTAATATTTTTTTTTATATTTTATATTTACTTTTTTAAATTTTAAATTTTGTTTCACATAATTTAAAAACGCAACGGGTACAGCGGCCCCGGTTATTAATAGTTTTTAGCAAACAATGACAACAAATAATACAAGGACCACTTTACACACACAACATTTAAATACAATATTAAACACTATATCACATTTTATCATTAAAAAATGAGGTATAACACGAATTTCTGTGTTAAGACGCACTTTTTAATAATGAGATGAGATATAATATTTAATGTTATAATTGAATATAGTGTATCTAAACTTATTCATAATACAAACAACACCATTACACCACCAATCTTCTAGGATTATTTTTCCTTTTCTTTGCTCAAAGAGCAAGCGACCAAATTCCAATAACCAGAGTTCAATGAGTTGGCATACACTTGGATGATGTTAACCCGTGAGATCAACCTGCAGCCGGAAAAGGCTTTTGTCTAAGATTGAGTATAACTTTTCCTTAACCCCAAAATACTTATAATGATTAGTACACATTAAGAAACCATAATGAGGTAAGTTTTTTTGCTAATGGTTTTAACCTAATAGTTAATATTTAGAAAGACTATTAAGTTCTTGAGTAATTTCTGAATATTATCGCATGAAATTATGAATATTTTATATTTAAAATTAATTAATAAAATTTTAAACATAAAAATTGAGGTGGACGAAACTAATTACGAAATTTTATTTTGAATTACACTGTTGGTAAAAAAGAAAATATTAATAACCTTTCATTGACGACTGTGAACAACTCAAATTTCATATTAAATTTAATTTTGTCTTTTTATTGCCGTCCGTGTCAATTGCTTCTTATATCTACTAAGAACAACATTGTTCACATATAAAATTATACACAAAGAATTACGAATAAAAATTGTATAACGGACTAAAATGAAATTAAAGGAAGAATACAAGAACAAAAAGAGTTCTTTTGAATTTTTTTCACGTGTTTGGCCCAAATCAAACATAATTTTTCTTCTTCTATTTTTTGGATATTTTAAGGTCAATTTATCTAGGTTCACGTCTTTCTCCACATTAAGAATTTCACCGGTACATGATTGCCACATATTTGTGATCTCTCCCCTGCCTTTATCTCTCCACATGCACGAAGAATTTCACTGTTACATGGGAGCGACTATATATATATATATATATATATTGGTCCCTCCTCCCTACTGTCCTTGTCCATGAATGCCTCATACTTCAAGAAATTGAAACCAGGAACCATAAGTTTGTTGTCTATTTATGGACCAAGTGGGCCTTTCTTTCACATGCATGCAAGTCACTCTTTTTACTGTATATTCTTATACAAATAAATAAATAAAAAAAACAAAATAAATGCTAGAATAAAATTTGTTGCATAAGTTTGTTGTCTATTTTTGTTTTTTAACAATTACAATTATACAATATAATTGTAAATTAATTGTTAAAAAATTGACTTGAAGCAAATCAGGCTTGTAAATTATGAAGCACTTTTGCTAATCATAAAAATAAAAAATCCATGATACTCTAACTAAACTATCCATGAGGCTGCAAATCGAACTAAACAGTTTGAGCTCGACTCAAAAAAATGTGAGTGAGACTCGAATTCGTTAATAATATGATCTAAATCTGAACACAAAAAATAGTTCGAATAAAAATATGAGTAGAATCTGAATAAGATTATACTCGACTCATTTAGGATTCGAACTACTCGAATTTTTAATCATGATTCAATACATAATCGATTGATACATATTCAAATAGATATTCGATACATTCTCTTATAATATATACACAATTAATTTTTTTTTGAATGATCAGTTATTATTATTATTTTTTATTTATAATTTTATATATTTAAAGTGTAATTATAATTATATTTTTTCATTTCTAAGTAAAATAATAAGTTCAATTAATAATTATATGTATTGTAAAATTAGTTACTATGTGGAGACTCGAATTCGAGTTTGAATTTGAAGTTCTCGGGTAGTTTAAATATAATTTGATCCGAGTTGTATCGAATTCGAGTAACGAAAATTCGAGTCGAATTGAATCTGAGTAAAATTTATCAAATAAAATTCGAATCCGAGTCGAATTCGAGTACGAATTTAACTTTCCGAGTTAAATCTGAGCAGTTTAAAATCCGGATCGATTTGATTCGTTTGTAGCCATATCTATCCATGATATTATGATGGAGAAGGCAGCAGTAAACTTGTAGTTAAGAATTCTGAATGAGGCCTTGTAAGTTGCAATCAGTAAAGACATACAGGGATTAATGTTTCACCATGATTTCCAGTGAAGAATAACTTATTTAATTTATTTTCTACCTGTAAACTTCTCCATTTAATTTTAGGCATCAATTAACAATGTGTAATAATGCTGGAACATGGACTGAACTTATCGTTCTCTATATCGAAAGAATGAACTTCTGTGAAACCCATGGGATTTAAGCAGGGCAAATACACAAGACTAACAGCCTCTACTTCAGTGTATTGGTGAAAGAAAAAAAATACAGCACTAAGCATGACACAACCATCTTATACCTGAAAATCAAGAAGAATAAAAATAAAAAAATTTGGCCCAATGGTTGGGCCAGGCCACCCTCGACCCGAACAAAAATTGAATCGGACCAAAATGACCTAAGTTTTTGTAGGCTAAAAAAGGGACGTACAAAACCCAATTTTTAGTGGCAGGGCCAGGCTGGACCGAGTCGGACTAGCCTAATTTTTTCAGGTCTAACAAACGTAACACAAAATCACCAAAACTTCCACGGAGGCTTTATAATATAGATCTACATTATACCAAAACTCTAAAAAAAAATATGATGTATATTAGTATATGCAATTATGCATGAAAACAATTATGTATACCGTAAAACCTTTAACCTACATAATATTCTATTGAACCTCTAACATGTAAATAATGATCTTATAATATAATGTACAAGCATGATAACTTGTATTTGAGACAAAAAATTTTAGATCCCTAACATTACACTTAAATTTATACCAATCTAATGCGACATTTGGTTATTTCTTTGATAAGTAAAGAATACCTCGACCATAGTGCATCTATCATTTATGTTCAAAGATCAAGCCAAACACTAAGAATGACGCATATTCTTAAAGTTCCTTTTAGAATCAGAAGAACTAAATTGACTGAACGTGACCAGCTGGTTGGCTTGTTCAAGGACCTGGCCATTAAAAAACAGCGTTATGATTTTGGGCATTGGTGAGGGACTCAGCAGGCTTGTTGAGTTTTAAAGCTTTAAAGGTTTGGGTATTTTCGACATCATAACTATAATCCCAAGTCATAAAGTTGTTATACAAGAACTAAAAGAGTTCTTTTGAATTTTTTTTCACGTGTTTGGCCCAAATCAAACATAATTTTTCTTCTTCTTTTTTTTTGGATATTTTAAGGTCAATTTATCTAGGTTCATGTCTTTCTCCACATTAAGAATTTCACCACATGATTGCCACATATTTGTGATCTCTCCCCTGCCTTTATCTCTCTACATGCACGAAGAATTTCACTGTTACATGAGAGAGACTATATATATATATACTGTGCACTTTAATGTGGACTTTTATTAAGTTTTTATTTTTCCTAGGGCATTAATATGTCAGGAAAGATTGGTCCCTCCTCCCTACTGTCCTTCTCCATGAATGCCTCATACTTCAAGAAATTGAAACCTCCAGCCACAAGCTTGTTGTCTATTTTTGGACCAAGTGAGCCTTTCTTTCACATGCATGCAAGTAACTCTTTTTACTGTATATTCTAATACAAATAATAATAAAAAAAAAACAAAATAAATGCTAGTATTTTGTCCACCTAAAATACTCAAAATTTAACTAGAGACCCTAGTTCTTTACCCAATTTTTTTTTTCTTTCTATAAACCTGAGCTAATAGCGACCCTTGCTATACACATAAACATGTTCCAATAAATTATGTCTGTTCTGAATTACTTGTCCTCCTTTCTTATTTTAGTTGTCTTGGACTATGTTCGTTAGCGATGATGTCAGAAATTTTGATAAAAATGGACTAAAATATCCTGAAGAAAAATTCCTGTCACACAACAATATTGGAAGCTCATAGTCATTTAAAAGAGAGCATTATAAGTTCAAGTATTCGTATTAAGAAATTACAAAATGATATGCTGAGGATGACAAATCCTTCTAAGCTAAAAAGAGTGGAAGAGTGTAAAGTACAATGCCCTCGAAAGAGGGCCTCCAATGTCTTTAGCAAAACTACATATGAAGCCCACCAAAAGAACTTATAGGCCATAGCTGAAGACCATGACTATCTATTGATTTAGAGTCATGTGGGCTAACAAGTTTTAGACAACTTACTAGGTTTGGATTTTACTGAGTAGTGAGTGTTATTATTGATTCTAACTATTGCTTTTGCTTACAAGTAATTCTAAAAAAGTATTTTGTTTTTGATAATAAAAAAGTACTTAATCTAGTAGAAAAATAAAAAACATCTGTATCAAAGAAATTGCTTATCACTTATTTGAAATGTAAATTATTAAAAAGGAAAGTTTTGAAAAATAAAGGAGAGTAGGTGGAACTATTAGGTAAATAAAGATAAATTAGTAATATATTTGGTCAAACTTGATTATTAGATTTTGACAATGATTTGAAGCACTAAATTGGGATATATTTTTATTTATTTATAAAAAATGATTATAAACAGTTTTCAAAAAAAATATTACCAAATACTTTCTATTTTTTTTAAAATTAATTATAAACAAGTTTGACTAATTATACGACACATTCTAAGTTTACTTTTAATTCCGCACGGGTTTAGGATTTTTTGATTTATTCAGCAAAATTTGTTTGAACTACTAACATACATTTTGTTGTTTTCTAGATTATTATTACCGGACAGCTCTCAAAAATTTGAAAATTATTTATGGGCAAGTAATAGATTATTGCATTGAGCACACCACTATTAACATTCATCATACTTTATACAGACTACCACCCGGTGGTGCATGTGTATAAATTATATGGTATAAAATTATAACTTTATAAAATTTGAAAAATTAAATAAAAAGATAAAAAAAAATTAAACTAAAACAGACCAAAAAGTAATATATCTTAAAGTTGCAAGGGAGAAAGAAAGAAAAGGCCGGCTAGCGTTAATCCTAGCAAACAGGCCGGGCCATAGGCGAATCGAGTTAAAATAGATTTTTATGAACTGGAAATAAGAGTCTTGAGGTCCAAGTTAGGCTGAATCCGTCTGACAAATGAAAATAGTTTTATTTATTCCATAACAAGCGTAATATAGTCTTCAAATATTAATACTCATTGCATTACATGCTTCATTTCAATGAACCAAACATCTTTCGCACAAAAGTCAAGATTGAACCAAACAAAATAATAGTAATACGCTATTGGTAGTGCATTACATAGCTATTGCATCACGAAAGTCATTGCACTACATCAAAATTCTATTCAACTAAGCAAACCCCACCCAACTCCAATACACTGGGAATGCATTTTCCCATAAGTTAACCAGAACTAATTAATCCAAGCTGTAAAAAGGTTTCAAAATAGAAACCCACATGCTAAAAATAACTAAAATCACAAATACATACAAAAAATAATGAAAAATTCTCAAAATTTCCCTAAAAGAAAAACTTTAACAAGGAGTAGCATAAACATTGAGAAAAATTCCATTACAAAATAAAATTCATTTACACAAACAGAGAGGAAAAAAATAGTATACGAAGGAAAGCAAATTAATTTTACCAAAGGACGAATTCGAGGCGGCGAGCGAGAACTGAAGCCTCGATTTCCAACCCGAAACCGCCGAAGCTGATGAGGAAATTGGAGAGAAGATAAAGACTAGGGCATTTGTGAAGAAGAAGGTGAAGCTAAGGCCACAATACGGTCCGAATTCAGAGAGTTAATTGTTGCTGCTGTAACTAAAATCGCCATTGAAGGTTGGATTTTGTAGGGAGAGAAAAGGCAGAGAGGCCCAAATAGTTTGTAAATGGCGGAGCGGAAAAGAAAAGATAATAGTGATATTAGCGCGAGCAGTCGAATATTGAAATATATGTAGTGATCTAGTGTGGGTGATTGTAGGGTAATTAAGTACAGCTTAGATCGTTATCCGTTAAATACTTGGCATATTTATGCATATTAGTGAATCTGTTACATTCTTTGGCCATTATTTTGTATGTCAGCGTTTTCTGAAAATAACCAAAAGAACCATGGTTAAAGTGGATGACAATGTGTCGTTACCGGCTAGTATGAAGTCAATCATCTTATCCGTCAACATAGTTTCATCAAATTGACCAGCATTTAAAGTGGAGAGATGAAAGATCTTTGCTCGACAATACCCATGTTTTTGTCTAGTCCGAGTTTATGTTTCTTTTCTTTGATTATTCCTCGAATGAAATCGCTAACGTGGTTGATTTCTAGGATTCGTTTCTTTTCTTCTCGGATATTCAAGAACCTCTTAGTTCTCCAAATCAAAGTGAGAAATCTAGAATATAATTAATGACATATTAAAGAATCTCAAATCCATTTATAGTTTAGAAATAAAAACGTATCTTTAATTTTGAAACGATTTTAAAAAGAAAAATATATCTCTAATTTTGAAAAAAAATTAATATATTTTTTTAATCACGTTGTACATGCGTACCATAGGATGTGCACTATATAAACCACAGAGTGCACACATCACCGAGCATGCAAACCAACCCTGCAACAATTTTTCACCACCTTAAACATATGAAGCATAGTGAACAACCTCCATGCCATGCTAAAACAAGAAGAAAATGTATACAACTGTTCATTCAACAATAAAATGTATACAACTGTTCATTGTGCATCACAAACCCAAGGCATTCAATAATTGAATACAAGAGTATCAATTCTTTTGGGGCATTCATTAGAATCACTTCAGAAATTCAACAAAGTAATCTACATCTCATGAAAAACTCGATCAGTATCCCTATGAAACTGCTCTTTTTCAAATGACTACATTACAAGTTGAAACTTTTAACCATTACACTTGCAATAGCAACAACAAAAAAATAGTGGAAAACTTACAGCAACAACAACAACAATATAGTGGAAAGCTTGCTGAAAATTCGTGGTAGAACTTGAAATCATCCATCACTCAACAATGTGAAGGCCAGAAGAACAATGGTAAGGGCAGTAAATATGGTACCGACAGCAAAAAATTGCATACCTCTGCCCTTTTTCAGGCTCTCTTCGCTGCTCAATTCAACCCCTTTCAGGAGATTCCTCACTTCATCAACATCACCATCTTTTGCAGCATGGATCAGTTTACCATGAATCTTCTCGAGCTTATTTACCCTTTTCTCTCTGAACGCATCTTTGATTGGCCAAAGAGAACCAGTCATCTTCCACAGGAGAATGCCCACGTATATAGCCACAATACAGTCTACACTATAATGGTGGCGTTCCCTTATTTCTCTCTGTGCACTGTGGAGTACAAGCATCCAGATAAAAGCTGAGCTATAACCTCCATAAGCTTCCTGGAAAAATTTATCAACTCTGTAAAACTTAACTGTGTAACCATTGTACTAAAACAAATACTTAGAAATGCAGCATTTGGAAATAGAACTAAGGAATGCTGCATCCTACATGTTTTTGCATATAATAGACATAAGGAAAGAAAGACTAAAATCCAAATTGCACCCCAAACTTTACAACGAAAATAAATTTGCACCCTCAACTAATTTTTCAACTAAATACACCCTAAACTTACTCCCAAACAATTAAATGCAAAATCCGCTTGTTTTTCCGGCGAAATCGTCAAATTAGTACTTAAAATAAGGGGTAAAAAGGGCAAATCATGAAATTTTATTAATATAACATATAAAAAATATATAACAATACATATTTTCTCTCTCCCCCAACTTCTACCCCATCTTCTTCCCCAATCTTACTGTCTCTGCACACTCCACCTCCTTTCTCCTTTCTCGACTCCCAAACAGGTTTTCCTACATCAGCTCCTGCTTCCGTACTACTTTCCTCTCATTCCCTTGTCCACCTCCTGCTCCTCCCCTGGTCCACCTCATGCTTTCCTTTTCTTCTGCAGCAGCTTAATGGATTCAAAAGTAAAACAACAAAATCATTCTGAATTGAAGTATGTGGGTGTGTGTTGCAATTTTATGAGACTTTTACACCCCCTAAAAATAGCAACCACATAGGTTTTTACAGAGTAGGGACTGAAACTGTAAACATTGGTGCAATTTGACTGTCCAATAGCTATTTCAACTTATGGAACAAAAGACAAAGACATTTGACATTGGAATTTAAGCACACTGACACATGAAGTAGTGTCATTTTGGTTGTGAACAAAATGAAATACTGCTGCAGGGAATGTTTGCACAATCTTTTCCCTGCAATGTTTCAAAATCCACTAAGTTTTCAATCTCTTGAATTTGTGATACAAGTCACATGATGTTACAGAAAGCTAAATTGCACTACAAAAAAAATTAAGGTTTTGGCATTTCTTCAGAAAATCTAGGAAGTTGAACAAGAGAGTTCACTCGCGTGACACCTTCCAAACCTGACCAGTTCTGATCTTCGGATACAACTGCTTCCCCATTTCCTTCTACCTCAATCGCTGCTCTTTTGTAGGGATCATTCTCTTCAGATGATCTAACGGTGTAATTTCTCTGCAATGATGGCTCAGAATTCTGACCATCTTATTCCACTGCATTACCATAATGATTGCTCTGAAGAGTAGCTGAAGAGAAACCTCGTTCATCATAATCAGGTTCAGAATCCATTTCATATATTGGTTTTTATTCACAATTCTGATCTGTTTTTGCGCCCAATTGAGTTTATTTGTATAGATGTGTACTCAAAAGGTTTTGAGATTTGATAACGGTGTATGTTTCATTGTATGAGGAGAATTAAACTGTAAGTGTTTGTCAAATTTCCTCAACCAACCATAATAATTTGCCAAATCCTGCGTGTTCAATATAAAAATGGCTAATTGCATTTTGGTGATATGGGTAATCAACTGTTTGTTGTCTATATGCAAGAAAGATTTGGGTGAGCTTCTGGTGAGAAGTTGCAATATATTATCACTCTGGCCAACCCTTGTAGCTTAATCTTTTTTAAATACCTGAGTTTAGTATCTTTGAAAAAACATTACCATGATGACTTTCTGTATATCTAATTGAGCTTCATACGTGATTATTTATCAGGGTTGTCCAACTGTACACAGATCATAGAGCTCTATCTTACCGGGAACAAGATAAGTGATGTTGAGTGGTTGCATAGGCTTTTGAAGCTGACAATCTTGGACTTGAGTTTCAATAAGATAACCACAACAAAAGCACTTGGGCAGATTGTAGCACTTGGGTGATGAGGAAGGAGGAGTTTGCAGATGGAGTCTGCAGAGAGAAAGTAAGATTGGGGAAGAAAATGGGGTAAAAGTTGAAGAGAGAAAAATATGTATTGTTATATATTTTTTATATGTTATATTAATAAAATTTTATGATTTGCCCTTTTTACCCCTTATTTTAAGTGCTGATTTGAAGATTTCGCCGAAACAAGCGGAGAGTGCATTTAATTGTGTGGGATTAAGTTTGGGGTGCATTTAGTCGAAAAATTAGTTTAGGGTGCAAATTGATTTTCGGAGTAAAGTTTGGGGTGCAATTTGGATTTTAGTAGGAAAGAAATGAGGACCAAAAAATGGTTTTTTTTTCCTCCATTGACCAGCAACTCTCAACCTTAATACACCAAACAAACTTATAATCTGAAATAGGTAGACTTCCAAGTGTTCATTTTTAACCAAAATGAATTTTACAAAATTTACATCAAGACAATAGAGTATAATTAGTGATCGGTATATGGTCCTGATGAACATTCCAAACAAGGCCCAATTTTATAGTTCTTAATTTCACATCAAGATTTGGATTATGTGAGAAGGAATTACTTGGGAGTCGATACATACCGTCCATGCCATAGCTGTGAGAACTGCGACAAGCATGTGGCCACTGTATAGGAGGTCGTTGCAGCCACCTCCACCTTTCTTTAGTAGGTTGTACCATGCTCCTTCATAAGGAAAAGGTCGCAGGAAATCAGCTAGGAAGCTCATGAAGCCCCAGTTTGGACGATATTCTTTTTTGTATACCCCAGGATCCACTTGAAATGAAAACAGAAGATTAATTTAAGCCTCCCTTAAAATATAAGAACATGCAGTCACATTTTTTACAGCTAAAAAAATATTATAAAAAATAAATATAGAATTTTGAAAGAACAATTTAACTGGAATTTTAAAACAGAAACCAAGTTAAATGTACTAAATGCATTAGAAGGTCGTACCATATGCCATATCTTGGTTAATAAGCTGGTGTATAGCATTAAAATCAGAAGCATAAGGGACATAATATTTCTGTGCCCAGCGATGAGGCTGTGCAGGGACATGGAAACGAGCTGCCGCACACCAAGGCCGAGGAGAAGGCAGAATTGTAAACCCAAAACTGATGGCTCGGAGAAGGCGTCCAATACCCATGGTGAACATGTACCTTGCACCTAATCCAAGACCAGGAGCTTTTACGGAGTCAAATAGTACAGAGAAAGCAAGCATTACAAAAAGCATCAGGAAATGGTGCAATCCAATAACACGAGCTCTCAATATCTGGACCATTGTTTCAGGAAGTTTCTCATTCAATGCCAGCAGCAGCCACTGGCCGGTATCTGGAAGAGGTGAAGTATCCCTGTAAAACATAATTTTTCCACTCAGATATCTAATAGCATGATATTTAGTCACCTTACAAAGCTTACACATAACACTAAAAATATCAGATACGCCGAGCAGTGCGCACACACACACACACACACATATTATGTTTGGAACTGAAACTTTCAATTTTATATATAAACTTGAGATCCCTTACTCATTATCCATTTTTATCCACAATGCATGAAGTATATGACTTACAATGAAGCATAAATGTCTCGCAACAGCAAGACATAGTCTCCCAATAGTTTCAATTTTTTGCATCAACGAATGGTATTGAAGCACATATATTAACATATGCTTTATTTTTTTCTTCTCCTGTTTTTCTTTCCCCTTTTGGTCAGTACTTCTGACCCACGTTCATTGATCTACTTTCTTCTTTTGGGAAGTCCCAAAATTAGTTGAGCCTCTACATTTACTCATATTTAAAGCCTTATGGACCCAATAATTATGCTTGAATAAGAAGATTTTGAGTTTCACTATTGGTGAGCAACACTCAACGAAGGAGCTAAAATTGACATACTTTTTGAAAATGAGCAAACAACATTGAAGTTTGAACCTTCTTGTTTGTCTCCAGCTTATGAAGAAAATCACAGGAAGTTTTATACTGATCCACAGTCAAGGTAAGAAATTCATATTTAGACTTTCAAGAACTAATAGGTAATACATAGTCCATTGCAACAATTATGCATATGTACCAAACCACCTATAGTACTTGGCAAAAAAATTATGTTTTATTATATTACAGAAGCCACATGTCGCTTTAACCTTAACTATAGCCAACTGGTAAGTCTTTGACCATCATAACCAATATTTGCAGCTTTATGATCAGCAGTGAGATTATCATTGGAGCATGTCACTCAAATCCCAATTATTTGGGTATCCAGGGCAAGTCATAAGATAAAAGGTGAATAACAATTTGCAAGATCAGTGGAAGAGTTAATTTGAATGGGAGTGACCCATGGTAGACGAAGTATGACAGTAAAGTGCATATCAATCAGCAGCGCCAGATGGATCAGCCTACTTGAGGACCACACCAAAGCTACTCACTTCGTGCAGAATACACATGCAGAGCTAACGAATTCCTAATGAGCTGATCAAGAAGAAATCATGTGCAGTGGATCAATGGACACTTAAGACGGCAGGAGAGTACTGACAAGTAGACTGATTAGATGGACATTTCAAAAGATAACTTTCAAGTTGCTAATTTTCTAGGCCTGAATGTCTTGGCATTATAGAACTCATGTTTGATGTAACTTATTAGTCACCATAAAATATAGTCCACATATCGAAAGATAGGAGAGAATAAATTATGCTCTGTAATTCTAGTTGGACGATGGCAAATCCCCGATTTAAGCAGAGCAGGCACTCTCATCAAATGGAGGGCACATACATAGCACCGCGGATATATCTTTAAGAAATTGGAATTGGATATATAGGTTTGAACACCTAGCCAACAGCATGTTACCAAGTAAAGGGCTTTCAAGTTTCATCACACACGAAGCATTCTATTGCCCAACCCCAAGTACCCTTGTTTATTATGATGACAGTCCTTATAGTAAAACAGGTAGAGAGCACTTAAAATTTGTTAGAAGGGTCATCTTTAGTGGTGAAGCCTGAGTTCAAATTGATAGGTAAGCTGAAATTCCCTAAGCATTTCTAAAGATAATCCTACAACGAAATGCATCAGTTACTACTGGAAAATGTTACTTCAGTTGAGAGTTTATCTAAAATATTTTCAGAATAACTTACTGGCGAATTCATCATTTGGGTTGTGTAACCTACTAAAAAGAAAGTAAGACTTCTATGATTTGGATGATTCTATCATAACAAATTACCAAAACAGCGAAGCCATAATGTTGAAAGCTTAGCTGTTAAATACATCTTAAATAAAACCCACAAAACAAAGCCCACATTAAATTCTACCCAATCAATCCATGAACCACTCATCCAAATTAAAACCCTTGCTAGATTTGAACACCCAAAAATCTATCCACCCGAACCATAAACTAACCAAACAAGACTGAAATTAATCATATATAAGCACAAATTAAACAACAAAAAGGGCAAAACTAGCATTCACTCTCACTGCAGTTGGACCATTTTCTGCAATAGCCCAGTGTACTTTTAAAAACTGCAATTGCCCAATTAAACTAATTAAAAATGTGAAATAAAGACGCTTTGTCAAATAAATTGAACAGCTGTTATTTATTACCTATGTGGCACTTTAAAAAAAAATAAAAAATGATGAGATAATGAAGTGGCCAAAAAAAAAAAAAAAAGAATGACATGGAATTAAATGGTTTTCTATTTTTTATTCCTTTTTTCTTTCCTTTCTCTTTGTATACCTTCACCAGGTTTCATTTTCTCTTCTCCTTCACCATCGGCTACCCTCCACCATTTGACCAACATAACCACTATTTTCTTTTTCCTATTTTCATACCAGAGCTACAGATGGAGTGATATACACGTTATTATGCATTTTAATATTCTTATTTTTATTATTTTAATATATTTATTTTATTTAATTAATACATTTTATTTTGTTTTGCAATAAATAGATAAATAATTGAAGTTGAGTTGGAAAAGGAGTTCTAGAAACTTTCAAGTTGATTTTTATTTGGACTCCAATAAAGAGTAGGAAGATTATCATGTAGAAGTTGAAGTCAAAAAGGAAAGAAGAGACCAAATTATTCCAAATTAGATTATGATTCAATTTATTTTCTCTATAAATAGAAGTCTTGTTTTAGAGAGAAGGGGGTAATATTTCTAGTTTTTTTTCTTTCTCTTTTTTACTTTCGAGAGGTCTCGGTAGCTTTTTACTTTGTTTCATTCTTCTCATGTTTCGTAGTCGATAAACCAGGAAGTTCTTTTGTTTTCTTTATTCTATTTTCCATTCATTCACGGTAGCTTTGTATGGATCATGAAGTATTGTTTATCATATAATGTCAAACATTCTTTATTAATATAATACAAGTTTACTTTATGATTATTTTATTAGTTTTATTTTATTGCATGATTCATATTAGTAGTTTTAATTTTGTTTTTTTCTATTATTAATTTATTGGCTGGCTAAATTTTTAATATCTAGGATGAAGATGAAGCTAAATATTGCATATTAATTATTTTCTTTCCGTTCCGATATTAATAGCTAATTGGTTGTTCCTTCAAATTATACCTTCGAGCTAAATTCATTTTGGTTCTATATTAATTGGGTGATTTTGATAGTTTATTGTTAATATATGAGTTTTTCATAATTCATACTTGCTCAATGAAATTTTGATGAGTTACAATTAATCTTTAAATTTTCATAATCTATGTTTGTCCATATTAATTATATGAATCACTATTTTTAAAGGGAATGAAAAATAATTAGAAATTAATTAAGGAAATGAATAATTTAATTATTATGTTAGTATTCAGTGGGTTCGGATTCTTAGGTAGTTTTTCTCATTATTATTAGTTTTCGTTATTAATTTTTAATTTGCTTTATTTAGTTAATTAATCATCTCCACCATTTTTTTTTATTTCTAATTTGTTTGGAATATAAATTAAGGTAACATTGAAATTAATTTAGTCCCTGTAGTTCGACCTGTAGTTGTCCGTTCTTCAATTTGATGCTATGTACTTGCAGTTACTAATTTTTATCACATCAAGTTTTTGACGCCGTTGCCATGGACTAAATTTAATTTTTTATTTCTTCAAATTAGTTTTTACCACTAATATTTTTATTTTTTTTCAGGATTATCGAAGGAGCAAAAACATAGATAATTTGTTTTTGCGCTTTCTTGGTACTTCGTAGCTCTATATTTTTTATTTTAAAACAAAATAGAAAAAAACAAAAAAATAGTAGTTTAGTTTATTATTTTTAATTTAAAAACTAATTGTCGCATTCATGCATTCACTCACGTAGCGCACATCCTGCTTAGGTTTTTGTTTAGTTTTTTGTTAAATATAAACTGTGGTGATTGCTGGAGGATTGAGGTACGTCAAATTTCTCATTCTTTCGTAATTCACATAATTTTAGGACATTTTCTTTGTTCACAGTTTTTTTTTTATTTATTACTTATTATTTGTGCGTTTTTATTTTTAAATTTAACATTAACGGTAAAAACCCATAACAAGATAAGATGTAGATTTCAGTACCCTTCTTTGGCCCACAAACAACCACACTTTACATAACAGACTAAATAAAATCAAGTAGACGTTGACCCCTAGAACTTTCGAGCTCAATTAGGACAAGGGATTCTAAGAGGAGTCTGAATTTTAAATTAATCAAACTACTGGTGTCTAGGCAAACGGTTCAAAAGGTAAACGCCTAAAGAACACGTGGTTACTTAATTAGTCACCGTACCTACGGAGAGATTCCCCCGTTCTTACACTTATCTAGTTAGTGGTGTAATTAATTTCGAATTAGGTGAACTTTAAAGAGTAACTTGGAACAGTTAGGAGCTGTCTAGATTTTATTTAAGTTGACCTTAGAAGTAGTTTTTATTTTTATTTATTTATTTATTTTTATTTTCTCTTGTTTTTGTGTGCTTAATTTGCTTATTTGTTAGTAGCGCACGCAAAAAGTGTGGGTTAAGGACAAAGCATCCTGATTAGTATCGGAATTCACTTTAAAAGATCTCACTTTAAAAATGGAGGTAACATAAACCGTTTCTTTAAGGGATTGATGTTATCCTTTCTGCTCTGCCCAACCTTCATGCATCAGTCTACCACCAGTAACTTGTAATAATTTTTAACTTAACCCGCATTTTATAAATATGTTACCAAAATTCACTGGGATAGAAGATCCATTTTTATTCATTTAAGAATTTGAAGAAGTTTGTGTTTTAATGAAAATTCAACAAATGTCTGAAGACTCAATTAAGTTTAAGATTGATCACATTCGCTTTAAAAGATAATGCTAAAAAATGGTTACACGGCTTAGCGAATAATTACATAACCACCTGGGAGGGATTTGTTTTTACATTTCTAAAAAAATAATTTCCAAATCACAAAACTTCCAAAATTAGGACTGCAATTCATTAATTTTGCCAACTTGAAAATGAGTCATTTTGAAAATGTTTTGATAGATTTAAAAATTTGTTATCCCAGTGCCCACACCATAGAATTGAGAAATGAAGATTGTGTCAAATTGCCTACAAAAGTTTAGATTTTCCACTAAAACGATTTTAGAGTCAATGTGTCTAGGGGATTTTTTTAAAAATGATGAGGAAATGGCTTTGGAGTTTTTAGAAGACTTGACAGAAAAAACTATGTAATGGAAAACCACCTAAGAGACCAAAAAACCTAGCTCATCTAAGAGTGTTCATACAATTGACAATTTAATTGCCACTGAAGCTAAGTTGGCTGGTGTACTTAAAAGATTTGAGGCTTTAGAAACAAGGGAGCCATCACATATAAACCAAATTAAAGATTTTGATCAAGTCAATGAAATGTTTCAAAAACCTAGGAATGACCCATTTCAACAAACTTATAATCTAGGTTGGAGAAATCATTCTAATTTTGCATGGAACCAATGACCCTACCCGAATAACTCTTCAATTCAGGTTAACCAGTCTCTAAATCAATCCTTTCAACCTTACCAAAAGTTGAATCCTGGTCCGTACCAAAATTCAAATTCAGCAACTCAATATCCACTAGGGTTTTCTAATGAAAGTGAGAAGAGACTTAACACGTTAGAGAAAAATATGAAAACTTTAATGAAATCTCATATCCAAACTAACCAAGCCATATCTCGTTTAGAGATCTAAATGAGTGAATTGGCCACTATAGTTAGTGAAAGAGAGAAGGGTAAGTTCCCTAATTAGCCCGAAACCAATCTGAAATTTCCAATCCCTAATCAAAAACCTTATCATGCCAAATTCACTTGAAAACAACCAAATCAACCATGTGAATTCTGTAATCTCTTTAAGGTTTGAAAATTATTTTAACAATCATGGTAGCATTGATAATGAATAAGAGAAAAATTTAATTGATGAATCCAATAATCCAACTTTAAAATCAACCCAGCCTGAAAAGCCCACAAGGTCTAAGTCAGTATACCTATCTACTAAGTAATTGTCAAATAATGATCAAACCACATTTTTTGAGTCAAATGAAAAAGTCTATAAACCAAAAGCCCTATTCCCCTAAAGACTAATTTCAAACAAGCAGTCAGTCCAGTTAGACAAAATTATAAAAGTGTTTAAACAAGTGAAAATTAATATTCATCTTCTACCTAAGAAAGCTTTTCTAACAACTCATGTTAGTTCTATCCTGTCATGCCAAGTCCTTGTGAAGTATAAAGACCTCGATTGTCCTACTATTTCATGCATCATAGGAGACAGCTTAATTGAAAAAACTTTACTTGATTTAGGAGTGAGTGTTAACCTTTTACCATTTTCTGTATACTAGATCTTGGGCTCAGGGGAGTTGAAAAAGACAGGAGTCACACTCCAACTAGTTGACCGTTTCATCAAAGTGCCAAATCAATCAAGAGGTTTGTCGCCACTCCTTAAGGTTACCTGTTGTATCATACACTTCTTGCATTCTTTCCCACGCTTCATACCCTCCTCTTTCTTCTTAAGGTAAGGTAAAGGGCCAGGCATGGTAGGGTAGGAGCATCTAGTCGGTAATCTTTTTGGCTTGACCAAAAAGTCTTATGTCCTCCGAGTCACATGGCGTTTTAACCGAAAGAAATTTTGTCGCAATTCATCATTGAGGTTGGCGATTTAATGTTCCTTGTCGATTTTGTTGTTCTCGAAACCCAGCCTGTTGCCAATCCCAACGGTCAAATTCCTGTCATTTTATGTAGACCATTTCTAGCAACCTCTAATGCGTTAATTAATTGTAGAAATGGACTAATGAAATTAACATTTGGAAACATGACAATTGACTTAAATGTGTTTAATATAGGAAAACAACCTAGTGATTTTTCTACCCAACACGTTAAAACAAACATGATTTAGGAAATGTCTGAAAATGAACTTAATAAAGAAGATGAAATTCTTAACTTTTGTTTAAATCACTTTGGTCAAAATTAGGATGAGACAGAATATGTACATAAGGTGAATGAAATGTTAGAGCCCTCTACATCAATGTATTCTAAATGGGAACACGTAACCGAGCCAACCTTACAATCTTTAGAACCTCTTAAAAAGAGTCCACCAGAGTTAGAACTCAAACCTCTTCCTGATGATCTTAAATATGCCTATTTAGGTAATTCCAAAACTCTTCATGTGATCATTGCTTTCGATTTAACAAACCCACAAGAGGAAGAGTTATTGACCATCCTTAGAAAGAACAAAGAAGTCACAGGATAGAGCATAACAGATATTAAGGGGATCAGTCCCGCCATTGTCCAACATAGTATCCATTTAATAGATGATGCAAAACTCGTGAGACCCGCAGAGGCGGTTGAACCCAGTTCTAAAAGAAGTTGTTAGAAAGGAAATTTTTAAATGTCTAGATAATGAGATCATCTATCCCATTTATGATAACTCTTGGGTAAGTCCTGTTCAAGTGGTGCCTAAAAAGTCTGGCTTAACTGTGATTCAAAATGAAGATAATAAGTTAGTTCTCACTCGTGTCCAATCTGTTTGGAGGGTTTGCATAGACTATAGAAAACTTAATGAGCCCACAAGAAATGATACTTTTCCTTTACCTTTCATAGACCAAATCCTAGAAAGGTTAGCTGGTTATGCTTACTATAGTTTTCTAGATGGATATTCGGGTTACTTTCAAATTCTCATAACACCAGAAGACCAAGAAAAGACTACATTCACTTGTCCTTATGGAACTTTTGCATATCGTCGCATACCCTTTGGGCTATGTAGTGCCCCTTCCACTTTTCAAAGATGAATGATGAACATTTTTTCTGACACGATAGACAAATTCCTAGAGATTTTCATAGATGATTTTTTCATATTTGGGTCTACATTTCATGAGTGTCTTCACTACCTTGACTTAGTTCTAAGGAAATGTAAGGAAACTAACTTAATCTTAAATTGGGAAAAATATTATTTCATGGTTAAAAAGGGAATTGTTCTTGGTCATGTCATATCTACAAAGGAAATTGCAGTACATAAAGCCAAAATTGACCTCATTGCCAATCTCCCACCACCTCGGACAGTCAAATAAATTCGTTCATTCCTAGGACATGCAAGTTTTTATAGGCGATTCATCAAAGATTTCAGTAAGAAAGTAAGACCCTTGACCAATCTTCTAGGTAAAGATGCAGAATTTGAATTTAATGAAAAATATTTCCAATCCTTTGAACAACTTAAAAAGGAGTTGACCTCAACTCCTATCATCAAATCACCCGATTGGAATCAGCCATTTGAGTTGATGTGTGATGCATCTGATTATGCAATTGATGTTGTTCTAGGGCAACGAATTAATAAGATTCTCCATATCATATACTATGCTAGTAGGATTCTGAATGATGCACAGTTGAATTATTCAACTATTGAAAAAGAACTTCTAGCTGTAGTTTTTGCCCTATAAAAGTTTTGATATTATTTTATTGGATCTAAAATCATTGTTTACACTGATCATGCATCCCTTAGACACCTTCTCTCCAAAATAAACTCAAAATCCCTTTTAATTCGATGGGTTTTATTTTATTGCTCCAAGAATTTGACCTAAAAATAAGGGATAAAAAAGGGTCCGAAAATGTGGTAGCTGATCATTTGTCTCGTTTAATTGTGGAGTCCAACTCTAAACTGCCTTTAAATGATTCTTTCCCAAATGAGCAGCTTTTCTCCATATCTACTACACCTTGGTTTGCTGATATTGTGAACTACCTAGTTACGAGTGAGATTCCTTCCCATTGGTTCAAACAAGACCGGTCAAAATTTCTTTCATAAGTCAAACATTTATATTAGGACGACCCCTATTTGTTTAAATATTGCTCTAATCAAATTATTAGGAGATGTGTACTGGACCATGAGTTTGGGAGTGCCCTATCATTTTGTCATGACCAAGCTTGTGGAGGATATTTTGGAGGTAAAAAGACGACTGCCAAAGTTCTCCATTGTGGTTTTAATTGGCCTAGTCTATTCAAGGATGCCACAGAATTTTGTGCCATTTGCAATAGGTGTCAATAATTAGGAATGATCACTAGGAGGAATATGATGCTAATGCAACCCATTCTAGTAGTAATTGAGTTGTTTGGTATGTGGGGGATAGATTTCATGGGTCCATTTCCAAATTCTTTTGGAAATCTGTACATTTTACTTGCGGTTGATTACGTGTCTAAGTGGGTAGAAGCTATACCAACCAACACCAACGACAATAAGGTTGTTGTCAAATTTCTGAAACATAATATTTTTTCTCGCTTTGGTACCCCTAGGACTAAAATTAGTGATCAAGGAAAATATTTTCGCAATCAGCCTCTTGAATCCTTGTTGAAAAAGTATTCCATCACCCACAAGCTTTCCACACCATATCACCCTCAAACAAGTGATCAAGTAGAAATCTCGAATAGGCAAATAAAATAAATTCTAGAAAAAACAGTGAGTTCTAATAGAAAAGACTGATCTCTAAAATTGTTAGATGCATTGTGGGCTTACCGTACTGCCTTTAAGACAAACTTAGGAATGTCACAATATAGACTTGTGTTTGGAAAAGCTTGTCACTTACCTGTGGAACTTAAACACCGTGCTTTATGGGCCATAAAACAATTAAATTTTGATTTGTCCACTTATGGGAGACATAGACAATTGCAATTGAATGAGTTGAATGAGATTAAGAATGATACTTACGAAAATGTTAAAATTTACAAGGAAAGAACAAAAATGTTTCATGATAAATCAAATTTGAGAAAATCATTTTTACCTAGTCAAAAAGTTTTTTTTGTATAACTCTAGGCTGCATCTATTTCCTGGCAAATTGCGTTCTAGATGAGATAGACCTTTTGTAGTAAATGTAGTTTACCCTCATGGGACAGTTGATATTGAAAATCCACAAAATGGTGAAATTTTCAAAGTTAATGGTCAACGACTCAAACCCTTTTTAGAAATGCAGAACGAAACAGAGGAGGTGGTGGACCTTACTAACCCACACTATTCAGAATGATTGAAACTGCACTTGTAATTGTAAGTTTTGTACATATATTTTTCTTTTGTAGCATATTTTCATCCCGTTCCTGCCCACCATACAAGTTACAATTTTTTTTATTTCTTTGTTCTCTATTCTTCATTTGCATACATTGAGGACAATGCACGATTTAGGTATGAGGGGAGTTTTGCATTATGATTAGCATTTTTTATATTTTTTTTAGAAAACTAATTTTTACAATAATAAAAAAAAATGAAAAATTTTAAAAATTTGTTTGACCTTTTATAAGTTGAATTAATTCTAACAAGTGTCTGTGGAGTAAAAAACTTGGAGTAGGATTAAAAGATTTAAAACTCTTAAACCTTTGATAAGATACAAAATCCTAGTTTGAAACGCCATCTTGAATAAAATTAAAATTCATATGCATTTTTGCACTTCACGTTCACACTAATTCTTCGTTGTGAGATATAAACTATGAGTCAAGTAATTTCAAGAAAAAAATTTGGAAAGAAAAAAAAAATAATGCAGTAAGATGAGGCGTAAAACGCACTCGTTGTAAGAAAAGGAAAAAAAGATTTGATAAATAATAAATACTGCTTTGATGTCCATCAAATAAAAAAAAAATCACGCTAAAAAGTATGATGGATATAAGCAGTTTGAGTAATCTGATTTTTGTGGTCTTTGTTATTCGAGTTTGTAAGCACTTAGGGGTATCTTTACACTTAGTACCCTACAGTCAACTAGTTTGGGAGTCATAGGTCAAACGCCCGTTACATGGGTAACTCTGAAAAGTCTAAGAAAAATAAACATTGCACAAGTAAATAATGAAAAAATAGAAAAATAAAAAATTGAGTTTGCTTGATTTTCACTGTAAAAGTCTTTACTAAGAGTTACATCACATACACATGCATGCATCATATGAAATTAATTTTATAAAAGATGGTATTTAGAATGAAAACGGAGTATTTTTGATAAGGTGAAAGTGTAATTTTGAATTTGATCTTACTTACGTGTAATGCCCATGAATACTTAGAAGTTCTTTTGATTTCATAATTGGTCAAATTCAAAATAATTTTTTTTTTTTTTTTGTGAATTTTGTGGGTATATTCACTGTAAATCCTCCCGAGACACAACTCGTCCACTTAAATTAACATTGGAGTTTAAAGATTTGTTGCAAATGCTAAATGCAATCGTGTGTTTCCTACGAAAATAGGATAGTTTAGATTTTTTTTTTTGTTTTATTTTCTTTTTATTTTTACTCGAGGACGTGTAAAAGTTAGGTATGAGAGTATTTGATATACACGTTATTATGCGTTTTAATATTTCTATTTTTATTATTTTAATATAATTATTTTATTTAATTAATACATTTTTTTTCACGCATTAAATAGATAAATAATTGAAATTGAGTTGGAAAAAGAGTGCTAGAAGCTTTCAAGTTGATTTTTATTTGGACTCCAATAAAAAGTTGGAAGATTACCATGTAGAAGTTGAAGTCAAAAATGAAAGAAGAAACCAAGTTATTCCAAATTAGATTATGATTTAATTTATTTTCTCTATAAATAGGAGTCTTGTTTTAGAGAGACGGGGGTAGTATTTTTAGTTTTTTTTTCCTCTTTACTTTCGAGAGGACTCGGTAGCTTTTTACTTTGTTTCATTCTTCTCATGTTCCGTAGTCAGTAAAGCAGGAAGTTCTTTTTTATTCTTTATTCTATTTTCCATTCATTCACAGTAGCTTTGCACGGATCATGAAGTATTGTTATCATATAATGCCAAACATTCTTTATTAATATAATACAAGTTTACTTTATGATTATTGTATTAGTTTTATTTTATTGCA
This sequence comes from Hedera helix, assembly GCA_947179155.2. Classification (NCBI taxonomy): domain Eukaryota; kingdom Viridiplantae; phylum Streptophyta; class Magnoliopsida; order Apiales; family Araliaceae; genus Hedera; species Hedera helix. The sequence goes on from OX359267.1 coordinate 34,879,959, forward strand.
TGCAATTCATATTAGTAGTTTTAATTTTGTTTTTCTCTATTATTAATTCCATGGCTAGCTAAAATTTTAATATCTAGAATGAAGATGAAGCTAAATATTGCATATTAATTATTTTCTTCCCGTTCCGATATTAATGGCTAATTGGTTGTTCCTTCAAATTATACCTTAGCGCTAAATTCGTTTTGGTTTTATATTAATTATGAGGTTTTGATAGGTCATTGTTAATATATGAGTTTTTCATGATTGCTCAATGAAGTTTTGATGAGTTATTGTTAATCCTTAAATTTTCATAATCTATGTTTACCCATATTAATTATATGAATCACTATTTTTAAAAGGAAGAAAAAATAATTAGAAATTAATTAAGAAAAGAAAGAATTTAATTATTATGTTAGTATTCAGTGAATTCGGATTCCTAGGTAGTTTTTCTCATTATTAGTTTTCGTTTTAATTTGTAATTTGCATTATTTAGTTAATTAATCATCTCCACCATTTTTTTATTTCTAATTTGTTTGGAATATAAATTAAGGAAATATTAAAATTAATTTAGTTTTTATGGTTCGACCTGTAGTTGTCCGTTCTTCAATTTGATGCTGTGCACTTACCGTTACTAATTTTTATCACATCATGGAGTTAGTGATTTAGAAATAAATTTCATAAATTTCTTCACCCACACTCTCTCCCCATGGTCCCATGGACACCATCACCACCGACTATCTCCGTCACACCTACAACCATCGCAAATTGTTTTTTCTCTTCTATTTCTAAACCAAAATCAAAGGTGAGTTTTGTGATTTTAAAAGGAATTTCTTGAGTTCTTCAAAAATCTTGAATGTTTGGATGATGGGTACATGGGGATGCGATGTTTTTCTGTCAAATCTAGTTAGGGCATTTTAAATTATTGAAAGTTTCTTTCTCTAAATTAGGTGATATGTGGTTTCAATAGAATAGTCATGTGGTTTTTCAACCATAGGATGGTGAACTAGTTTTAGCAGTAAACTGGTGGTGGTGGCCATGGCGGTCATACCCACTACTCCATCAGGAATGAGTAGATGAAAGAGAAAGAAAAAGAAGATTGAGAAAAGGAATAAAATATATAAAAAGAAAATGAATTGAAAATCGCCATTTTTTCCTTTTTCAAGCTTCATTAATTATTTTTTTGAGCTTCTAAGTAGGAGAAAATGTGACGTCCGATGGAATGATATAATTTCACAATTTTAATTAGTTCAATTGGATAATTGTAATTTTTAAAAGTCCAGTGGGCTATCACATAAAAAGTGCCAACTAAATGTTAGTTTTGCCCAACAAAAACTAACAAATACTATGCTAAGATATCAATGTCAATATCTAACTGCAGATATCCAATTCTAACCTCAAAGTCTTTTTTGTAGGCATTACATTTTAAGCTAACAACAAATGAACCTATAATAATTAAAACACACACAAACTAAATTAAACCCACTCAGCCAAAAAGTCAAAACCCCCGTCAAATCTAAATCCCCTGCTTAAAGATCCATAACATTTAATGACCATCAATAAACTAGTTAAAGTAACTCATAAATAAATATCTCTCCCCAAAAACCCACAATGATTAACAGTACCAAACATTAATGTTTAACTATAGATCCAATCCAAAGCTCAAATCAATTCTTCCCATGAAACTATAATTACACTAACAATTCCATTTGGAAACATTATTATAAACCCACAAACATAAATTACCTGTGCCAATTGAGACCTAGAACAGCGGTGACGGAGCGAACGGTGATCATCTCGAAGAGGAGAGCGGCGAGCATAAAGAGCATGGAGGCTATGAAGATGAGTGCTGACCGGAACTCCACCGACCAGTGCTTGTAAAATGGAATCCGAACCACGGCCACCAGTGAAAGTACGACCCACAACACCGGCTGCAGCCACGCGTGCCACGCCGGCGATATGTGGCGGAGGTAGTCCACGCCCACGTAGGCCATTGCGGCCAAACCCAGTCCGCCGCCTCGTAGCGTCGGCCGCCACGACGGCCGTGGCGGCGACGATCTCATGGAGGCGCGTGAAAGGAAACAAAGGGTCTTGAGGAAAGATTGGAGGAGAGAGAAAATGATAATCAATGAAGTGAAGTAGCAGTAGTAGATATAAACTAACGTGGTAAGTTTGGGTAGTTGTGATAATCAGACATTTTTTTTTAATTTCTATAATTAAAAATCACTTTAAATTTTTTAAAATAATATTTCTTAAATGATGATGGCGATGATTTTTAATTTTCTTTAAAAATAATATAATTAAACCAATAGTTATTATTAAAAATTACTTAATAAATATGACTAAATATATAATAAAATGTCTTTCCAAAAATTTAAATAAATTAATATCATAGTTTGAAATTTAATATGAGTGTTTCTATACTTGCCCACTTTTCTTATTTAATTTTTTTACTCACATATAAGACAAATGAGTGTAGTCAAGCCCATCATGACTCAATAGTAAAATAACTACTCATAAGGCTTTAGGTGCATGAGGTGTTGGGATCCAACCTTGGCGATATAGGAATTTCGATACATAAAAGCAGCGAAAATACAACTTTTTAAAATAATTTTCGAAACCCTAAAAGTTGTTATGAATGAAGATCTTAATGCAAGGAGATCAAGAAAATAAAAGAGAAATAGAAGCAATTAAAGGAAAATTATGGCTAGATTTGGAATTGATTAAGAAAAGAATTACAGAAGAAGATAGTAAGACTCAAGAATACAATTTCTGGATAATCCCTCTCCTCAGCTACTCTTCTACTTATAACCGACTACTGACATACTAATTACAAGTAATAGCTAACTAACAAACTTTCCCTCCTAATCCACTATTTGAATTAATTGAATTCTTGATTCCCGCTCACTGCTGCCAGCTGTCTTATTCAGTTATTTCAGTTACTCTCTGTTCCATGTACTGCAATTGGCTTAGCTGCTGTTACTGATTGCTATGCTTGACTTCTGTTACTAGTTGCTGCGACTAACTTGTGCTGCTGTCATAACATTTCCCTTCCCTCACAATGTCCTTGTCCTCAAGGACTAAACTCAAAATCTGGAAACTGTGAAGTCATTTGTTGAGCATCTTCCCATGAGGCATCCTCCTTGCAGCTATTAGCCCATTGTATAAGATATTCAATCTTAGGCCTATTCTGAAATTTAATCACTCTTCGATCCAAAATGGCTATTGGAACAATCTTTGGTCTTCCCTCAGCAGAAATAGGAGGCAATCTAGGAGTCATTTGTGCTTGGACCCCAATATGCTTCTTCAAAAGAGATACATGAAATACATTGTGAATCTGAGCATCACTTGGTAATTCCAACCGATAAGCTACTGATCCCAATTTTTCAATTACCTTATAAGGACCATAGTATCTAGCTGCTAGTTTGAAATTTGACCTTTGAGCTAAGCTGGACTGTTTGTATGGTTACAGCTTTAAGTACACATAATCTCCCAATTCAAAACTCTTCTCCGTCCGCTGCTGATCTACATATGTCTTCATCCTGGTTTGAGCTTGTAGCAATCTTTCCCTTAAATCAGTCAAAACAACAACTCTTTCTCTGATGAAACTGTCTACAGCTGGAAACTTTGTGCTCTCGATTTGATGGAAGTTAAGGTGTGGAGGTGGAAATCCAAACAATGCTTGAAAAGGAGTACATTGTAGAGCTGTATGATAGTTAGTATTGTACCACCATTGTGCTAAACCCAACCAAGTATACCACTTTCTAGGATGTTCACTGCACATGCATCGTAAATAACACTCTAAGCATCTATTTAGTCTCTCTGTTTGTCCATCTGATTGAGGATGGTAGGCTGTGCTCAAGCATAATTTGACTCCCACTTGTTTGAACAAGCTTTGCCAGAATGCACTTACAAACACCTTGTCCCTATCTGTTACGATGTTCTGCGGCAACCCATGAACGGCATAAATGCTTTCAATGAATATTTTTGCTATTGTGCTGGCTGAATAAGGATGATGTAATGCAATGAAATGAGCAAATTTAGTGAATCTGTCTACAACCACCAAAATCACAGTTCTTCCTTCAGAGTTAGGTAAGCCTTCGATGAAGTCCATTGAAATATTGGTCCAAGGTTTGTAAGGAAGCTTCAAAGGCTGCAACAATCCAGGATAAGGATTTGTTTCAGTTTTGTGTCTCTGGCAAATTTCACACTCCTTGACCCAATTTTTTACATCTGTGTTCATAATATCCCAATGGAAGTATGCTCCCAACTTCTTTTTAGTAGCCTGAACTCCTGAGTGGCCTCCCAATGGACTGTGATGAAAAACTGAGAATAGAATTTTCCTGAGATTGGTCTTAGAACCAATATATATCCTGCCATTATACCGTAACACATTGTTCTTGAAAGTAAATTGAGAATTAACATCCTGGTGAATGCTAAGTTCCTGTATTACAGATTGAATCTGGCCATCCCCTTCATAAGAATCTATCACTTCCTGTACCCAAGTAGGTATTACCTCAGTTATAGCCATTACTTGAACACTAGTTTCCTTAGAACTTCTTCTGGAAAGAGCATCAGCTACCAAATTTTCTGATCCCTTTTTATAAGTGATTTCATAATCGAAACCAAGCATTTTACTTAACCACTTTTGCTGAAGGAAGGTGGTCAATCTCTGATCCAAGAAAAATTTGAGGCTTTGGTGGTCAGTCTTTATAATGAAATGATTTCCAAGCAAATATGATCTCCATTTGGTAACAGCTTGAATGATTGCCAGCAACTCTTTCTCATAAACAGATAATCCCAAGTGCTTAGGTGCCAGTGCTTTACTTAAGAATGCCAAGGGTCTGCCCTTTTGCATTAAAACAGCCCCTATTCCTTTGTAACTAGCATCAGTTTCAATGATAAATGATTGAGTGAAATCAGGTAAAGCTAAAACTGGAGTTGAGCTCATAATAGTCTTGAGATTCTGAAATGCTACTGCAGCCTCTTGATCCCAGTGAAACTTATCTTTTTGCAAAAGTTTAGTTAATGGCTTAGTAATTTCACCATAACTTCTAATAAACCTTCTATAGTAGCCAGTTAGCCCCAAAAAACCCCTGAGATCTTTAACTGATTTAGGTTCTGGCCAATTAATCATGCAAGCAATTTTATTAGGGTCTGCTGCAACTCCTTCTGCAGAAATAATGTGTCCCAAATATTCTACTTGATCCTGAGCAAAGGAGCATTTAGAAAGTTTTGCATATAAAGTGTGCTTCCTGAGTAATGACAGAGTAATGGTTAGGTGTTCCACATGTGCAGCCAAATCAGTGCTATATACTAATATACCATCAAAGAAGACTAATATGAACTTCCTTAAGTGATCGGAGAACACTTGATTCATGAGTGCTTGGAATGTGGCCGGAGCATTTGTCAACCCAAAGGGCATGACCAGAAATTCATAATGTCCCACATGAGTTCTAAAAGCTGTCTTGGAAATGTCTGGAGGATACATTCTAATTTGGTGATAACCTGCCCGTAAGTCCAACTTGGAGAATATTCTGACTTTTCCCAATTCATCCAGTAATTCTTCAATTATTGGAATGGGAAATTTGTCTTTGATTGTAATACTATTTAATTCCCTAAAATCCACACAAAACCTCCAAGAACCATCTTTCTTCTTGACCAACAGAACTGGTGAAGCAAACGAACTCTGACTTGGTCGTATAATCCCAGCTGCCAACATTTCTTGAACAATCTTTTCAATTTCTGACTTTTGTATGTGAGGGTATCTGTAAGGCCTCACAGTAAAAGGTTCAGAACCAGTCTTCAAAGGAATATGGTGATCCAAACTTCTTTGAGGTGGCAAGGTTTTAGGTTCTTGGAACACATCTTCAAAAGAATGCAGTATTTGTTGAATCTGCTCAGGCATTTTTGGAATTTCTCTCTTGGTTTCATCATCTTGAATAGAGAAAACACAAGCCATCATAGATAATTGCTCCTTCTTCCAAGCTTCATGAAGGCTCATAGCAGTAATCATAGAAACAGATGGATTCTGCCCCTCCTCGTTTCCTTTTAACATAATCATGTCTTTTCCCACATAAAAACTCAAAGTAAGTGTATTAAAATTAAATACACAATCCCCTAGAGTTTTTAACCATTGAACACCTAAAACAGCATCACGTCCCTTTAAAGGAATGAGTCTCATATTTGTGCGAAATCTGTGTCCTTGAAAAGACCATTCAAAATTCCTACATCTTTCTGTGCACAGCATTTTATAGCCATCTGCCACACAAACCTGCATAGGCTTGTCTTCTTCCCTAACGCAATGTAATTTTTCTACAGTTCTTGTATTCAAGAAATTGTGAGTGCTTCCTGTGTCAATGAGGATTATAATCTCCTTTCCTCCCACAGTAGCTTTTACCCTTAATGTGGTTTCAGTAGTATTCCCATTGAGAGCATGCAAAGATATAGCCATTTCTGATTCTTGTTGAGTATTATCCTTTTCAGTCACAGAATCTGCATCTACCTCATTTTCCTCCTCTATTTCATCATCTCCAATAATCATGTAGATCTGTTTAGTCTTACATCTATAACCCACTTTATATGGTTCATCACAATTGAAACACAATCCTTTTTCTTTTCTAGCTTGCATTTCGCTGTAAGTGAGCCTCCTAACTGGTCCATAAATCTGACCCCTTTGGCTGCTTCCTGCTAGATTAGAATTTCCCCCTTGAAACTGAGGCCCAAAGTTACTTTTATTAACCACTACAGAACTACCATTATCACTTACTGTTGCAGTCTTATGAAAATTAGAAAAGGTCTTGTTATTATTTTTCCTATGAATTGCATCCACAATACCTTCTTGCACCCTAGCTGCTGCTATTACATCAGTCAGCTTCTTGGGTTTAAGAAGACTCACAAACCCCCCTATTTCTTCCTTCAAACCACCCACAAAGCATTTAACAAAGTAAGATTCATCCCAACCAGGGTTTTCAGCCTCTACAATTGATCTTAATTGCTCAAATCTCTTTTGATAATGTCCCACTGTCAGAGTTTGTTGTAATCTGTTAAATTCTGCCAAAGTATTACTATGGAAATTATCCCCAAATATGATTTCAACATCTTCTACAAATTGCTTCCAAGATACCCTTGAATTTGATTTGAAATAAGAAAGAAACCAGGATCCAGCTTCTCCTTCCAAATGAAGTGCCACAGTTCTCATTCTTAACATATCAGCCATGGGATAGAATTGGAAATAGTAATCACATTTCATTACCCAATTCCTAATGTCAAGGCCATTGAACATAGGAAAATCAAATCGAGGATTCCTATTATAATTTCCTGTAGTGTTATTGTGAATTAGGTTGTGTTCTTCATTTTCCTTGTCAGTATTTTCCCTATCAGTGCGTGGAGAATTCATCACTGTTTCAATATCATTTTCAGAAATAGTTCCCTTACCTTTCACGTTGCGTTGGAATTCCGTCATTATTAGCTCCATGGTACTTTGCATCATGTTGAATTTGTTCCCAATATCTTCCACAGATTTCTGCAGCTGATGGTGACTGTTCATCAATTCATGCACCCTTGAATTTGTGTTGCGCAACCCTTCTTCGACTGATTCTTTTGAACGAGTTCCAGCCGCCATTAATGGAGTTTGGGCCAAGGATTGTTAGCTCTGATACCAAGTTGTTATGAATGAAGATCTTAATGCAAGGAGATCAAGAAAATAAAAGAGAAATAGAAGCAATTAAAGGAAAATTATGGCTAGATTTGGAATTGATTAAGAAAAGAATTACAGAAGAAGATAGTAAGACTCAAGAATACAATTTCTGGATAATCCCTCTCCTCAGCTACTCTTCTACTTATAACCGACTACTGACATACTAATTACAAGTAATAGCTAACTAACAAACTTTCCCTCCTAATCCACTATTTGAATTAACTGAATTCTTGATTCTTTCGGTACATAAAAGCAGCGGAAATACAACTTTTTAAAATAATTTTCGAAACCCTAAAACAGGATCTATGCGAAAACATATTAATTCAGAGGTTTAGATTTGTTTTTACCGATTATCCGAGTTTGAATGGAGACGATGAAAAATTATGGAACAACTTCGAATCTTTAACGCAATCCAACGGAACTGCGCCTTTACGGTATCCACACAAACGCTCCGCGAATCGTCACACAATCTGCAGCAAAGAGAGTTGCGGTACTAGCCGCCAAGATATGAATTTTCTAAAGTTTTTCTCTCTAGTCTCTTTCTAAAAGCGGCTAGGGTTTTATTTTGATTTTTTCTCTCTTCTCAAAATCGCTGATATATCATATACATATATAGTAGTCAAAAGGAATTAACCAAAACTTAATCCCATTAGAAAAGTAAAATCCGAATTTATATATATTGTATCTTAATTAAGTCTTACTTAATTAATATACATATATACAAGTTATCCTATTAATTTAAATTCGTAATTTAAATATTATCAATCATATTGACATATTTAAATCCTTATAATATAAATCAATTCCCTTTTAATTACGTTCTAAGTGTGTGACCCTATATGTTACTATTATGTTGGCAATAATTTTAAAATTATATTATAAAATTATAAACAGTGAGCGGCATCTAGTAATGTATCACTGCTACCCAAGTAATAATAAGATTGACGATTCGATACAACCTTTTCCGTGACCAATGTTTTAATGTAATTTAATCCTTTTAACCTTGACATCCTAGATTAAACTCGAGGCATGAAATATGTCATACTCTTCATAATTTAATCTAAGTTTCTTGATCAATGAGTAAACTATATGAAACAAATCACTATTTGAGCTTGGTCACGCATTTCATAGTCCTACTCAATCAAGAGGCTTATTGATATCACCCCTTAATATATAGGAGTGTTAAATTTCATTTACATCACTCATATTCCTCACACGATTCATGATGTACCCAATAATCATCTTTATTGTCCACCCTATTAAATGTGACCTTTGATGATATCAAAGTACATAAATTCTCGTGTAATAATATAGTGATTTCAGGTCGAATGATCATTTCATCATTGTCACTATGAGAATTTCTTATGACACTTTGTATAATGCTCCACGTAGAATTCTCATGGTGGGTATGTCCAGTACATTGTTCTCTAACATGTACCTATGCATTGACTTAGTATCTCATATATTTATGACCAATGAGATTTGACCATCAGTCAATCCTCATACTAGTCTCAATGCATCATTGTTGTTCCATTAACAATGATACTCGACTAGGGACATTTAAGAGCAATGATACTAATTGTAATTATATGATCTCATGTTCAAGTCACATACTTGAAGCTATATAATTTATATCACTATTCTAAGGACTTTTATTATGCTAACATTTATATAACGCAGTAAATAAAATCATAATAAAATAATTCATTTATTCAATCAAATATAATATCAAAAATGTTAAGCAATTACATTAAATAATTGGCCTCTACGGCATGAACTCTAATAGGCGAAACCAAGATTATTAAAAATTCTGCTCAAATTATCAAAATAAATAAATAATAATAATAAAAAATAAGTGTGGTCCTACCTCATTTCATCTTTAACTCAAATGAGTGGGTTACACTCATTTGTCTTATATGCGGGTAAGAAAAGTTAGTAAGTCTATAATTTTCCTTTTAATATTTTATAAATTAACAAAAATCAAATCTAAACAAGAATCTCTCTTTTTTTTTCTTTTTTGAAAGGGGAGGGAGTATATGTTAGAGTTGATGCCCTAGAGGCTAATTATTTGATATAATTACTTAACATTTTTGATATTATATTTGATTGCATAAATGGATTATTTTATTATGATTTCATTTACTGCGTTATATAAATGTTAGCATAATAAAAGTCTTTAGAATAGTGATACGAATTATATAGTTTTAAGTATGTGACTTGAACATGAGATTATATAGTTACAATTAGTATCATTGCTCTTAAATGTCCCCAGTCGAGTATCATTGTTAATGGGACAACAATGATGCATTGAGACTAGTATGTGGATTGACTGATGGCCAAATCTCATTGGTCATAAATATATGAGATCTTTGAGTCAATGCATAGGTACATGTTAGAGAACAATGTACTGGACAGACCCACCATGAGAATTCTACATGGAGCATTATGCAAAATGTCATAAAAATTTTTCATAGTGACAATAATGTAATAATCCTCCGACCTGAAGTCACTATATTATTACACGAAAATTTGTGTACTTTGATATCATCAAAGGTCACCTTTAATAGGGTGGACAATAAAGGTGATTATTGGGTACATCATGAATCGTGTGGGGAATATGAGTGATCTAGATGGAATTTAACCCTCCTATATATTAGGGGTGATATTCATAGGCCTCTTGATTGAGTAGGACTATGAAATGCATGGTCATGCTCAAATAGTGATTTGTTTCATATAATCTACTCATTGATCAAGAAAACTCAGATTAAATTATGAAGAGTATGACACTTTCCATGTCTCGAGTTTAATCTAGGATGTCAAGGTTAAAAGGATTAAATTACTTTGAAACATTGGTCACGAAAAGGTTATATCGAATCACCGATCTTATTATTATTTGAGTAGTAGTGATGCATTACTAGATGCCGCTCGTTGTTTGTAATTTTATAATATGATTTTAAAATTATTGTCAATATAATAATAACCTATTGGGTCACACACTTAGAACGTATTTAAAAGGAAATTAATTTAAATTGTAAGTATTTTAAATATGTCAATATGATTGATAGTATTTAAAATTACGAATTTAAATTAATGGGATAATTTGTATATATGTATATTAATTAAGTAAGACTTAATTAAAATATAATATATATAAATTCGAATTTTATTTTTCTAATTAAATTAGGTTTTGGTTAATTCTTATTAACTACTATATATATGATATATCAGTAGTCTAATTCACGTAAGGAAAAAACTAAAAACCCTAGCTGCTTTCAGAAAGAGGCTAGGGAGAAAAATACTTCAGAAATTCTGATCTTGGTGGCTAGTACCGCATATCCCTTTCGCTGCAGATCGTGTAACGGTTCGCGGAGCGTTCATGTGGATACCGTAGAGACGCAGTCGCTGGATTGCGTTGAAGATTGGAAGCCGTTCCAGAATTCCATCGTCTCCTGTCCATCTCGGATAATCGGTAAAATAATCTAAACCTCTGATTAATCTGTTTTCGCTTGGATCCTGTCTTAGGGTTTCAGAATTTTTTTTAAATTCTGCTGCTTTCACTATGTCGAAACCCTAACAGTATAACTTCTATCGACTCCTTAGTTTTATGTTCAGCACACTCATTCCTGAAGCCCAAGCCACCCCCACTACCACGCCCATCCCCATCCTCATCCCCATCCCCAAACTACAAATTAAGTAAACTTGTGACTAAATAAGGAAGATAACTGGTTGATTAATTGTAAGGGTGCATTGAGGAAATTGCCAATATCGAGGAGTTAACCCGTATGGTGATCAAGGACCTTTATTTGGTTTTCTAGGTTTAAACTTTGAGGTTAACACTTCATTTTTTTTAATACACCATGTCAATGTAGTAGTTGCACCCTTAAAGATCACTTTGGGAGAGTTTGAGAATTCTTCTAAATATATTAGGCTAATGTAGGTGTTGGGATATAATTATTTGGGCCCGGGTATAGATCAACCCGTTTTGTTTATTGGGTTGGGCCGTAGCTTTGCATGTTTACTCTTATTCGAATTGGGTTAAGAGAGTTGAAATCCTTATTTTAGGGAGATTCTGTTTCCTTATTTGGAGGAGAGAAGGAAGTCTATTTTTGAGATGAATCTATCAAGTCATTAACTGGCGAGGTACAAGAAGATTTGGAAATGGACTCTTATTCCTAGTTGTTTTTGGATGGTTACACACTTGTATATATACGGTGCTGCATGGAGGCGTTGGGGACACATTATTATCATTATTATTACTTACTCACAGAACCATTATTTTTCAGCAAATAGACTCTTCATTGTTCTTAGAGAAATCTGTAAAACACAATCATTATATTAGTAAATTCTTCCATTTTCCTGTGATTTTTTTCCAATTGAATTTTCACGTAAAATCTCGTGTTCTTGCATTACTTTCCTTTGTTTTATTTGTGTTCAGCGTCTAGTTTTATTCGTTGTTTTGTGATTTAAACGAGTGGTACAAAATTTGGCGTTAACATTGCCGCTAAAAGGAAGACCTTGGTTCTGTTTGGAAAATCACAGCATAAGTTAGGCGAATGAGCGATCTAATCATGCAGCAATAGGGTGATTAGGTGGAAAGGACCGGTTCATCAATACCAATTTCTTCTCATACGGCGAGGGTTTTGTGAAGGATAGGCTGAGCCCGTCTGCCCAAAAGGGAGGGTCAATGGCATCACACTCCAACTCAGTCAGGCGACGGTTGTTCCCCTCCTCTAATTCCCTAAACTTGGTGCGTGATAAGGGAACCAACCATCAATCTTTTGCTCGGGAGCGAACATTCGGAGAGAAAGAACCCCGAGACCAAAGGGAGTCTATTAAGAGGCAGATGATCCAGGCGACAAAAGGGGCTTTACTATCTCTCCGTCATCAACAGGAGGAGTGGGCCACTCTATTGGTGGAATTGAAGAGGGACGATGAACCGTAGAATACGATTTGAGGATCTGGAGAACACACACCACAAAGTAAGGCAGGTCGGGGACGAGTGATGACCTGCCCATATCACAGTTAGAGGAGAGAGTCGGAGGCTACTATGGTCCGTCGAAACCAAACCTGGAGCGTGAAGATAGGGGACCAACTCCTCATCGGGACAAGGAGTCAACTTATTCAAACCGACGAAGGCACTCAAGATCCCCACACACGGGCTATCATAGACAGGAGGATGGTGAGGGAAGATATTCCCGAGGACGTGTCGGATGGGGTGACGACACCTACTATGATCTGAATAATACAATGAGGGCTCTGTCCCGAGGTGGAGGTGAGGATCGGGAAGGGCGAGGCAATGATGACAGAAGATTGGCATGGTCTGTGGACTGAAGAGATGAACACAACTCTCGGGGAGGAGCCGACCCGAGATAAAACCAACAGGTTGAAGATAATAATCAGGGAGGAGGCAGTTTGAGGCAAACCCAACAGGTTGACAATAATCTGGAGTTACAGCGAGACGATTCTGATCCAATCATGAAGAGGATGGCTGATTTGGAACAACAGTTAACAGAAGTTAAGGCGGGAACTAAACCAATAGATACCAAGTCTCCATTCTCAGTTGCAATCAATGTGGAAAAAGCTGACCCGAAGATGAAGTTGTCACCTTTGGAATCTTTCGATAGTATTGGGGATCCCTACGACCACACTAATTCATATGGGATTGTCATGGGGTATTACAATCACTCCGATGCAGGGATGTGCAAAATCTTCATAATTACACTAAAGAAGGCGATGAAGCAGTGGATCGTGTCTTTACCATCGGGGAGTATCAATTCATGGAAAGAGTTGTGCGATAAGTTTCATAACCGATTCGGAAGCAACAAAAAGAGGGGAAATTTGACGGCGTCGCTGATGCAAATCAAACAAAGGAGTGATGAAACCTTGAATCAATATGTGCAGAGATTCAGGGAGGTAGCTGGGGCGGTGGTTAACTTGGATATAACTTAGGCATTGAGATTTTTCACTATGGGGTTGGATGTGGGTAGGTCAAAAAAGTTGATGAAAGACATTATGCTCAAACCCCCAAAAGACTTGGTTAATGCGTATGAGCAAGCAGAGAACTTTATTGCAATTGAAGAGGCGATGGCAACACTGACGAGGAATCAGAAGGGGCCAGATCAGTACAAAACAAAAGAAAGGAAGTCAAACATGTTGGACAGACTAGGCCCAAATGGCAACAATCAGACAAACAAACTGCCGATCTTTCCTAGGTTTGAGCAAAAGACATACACTCTACTGAACGCTGATCAGGTGCAAATATTGGAGGAAATCAGAGGAAAACCATTTTTTGAACCCCCCCTGATAAAAAACTAAGGGGTATACAAATTTGTTTTATGATTATCATCAAACGCTCGGACATAGTGCAAAAATATGTTATGAGTTGAAGGAGTTGATCAAGAAGAATATGCAGAATGAAAGATTACTAAACTTTGTGGCTGGATGTAAAGCTCCACACCAAGGACGGGCACAAAGAGAGAATCAAAATGAGACAAACACAAACCATCCGAGGATGATCATTGGTCGATGATCTACTTCAGAAATTGTGATGGCATTGGCGGGGCAATCCACTAGACAAGAATGACTTTATCCGGGGACTATGATCTCCTTTTCTGATGAAGACTACCCCCCGATATGGTGGAACCACATGAAGGAGTTTTGGTGATAACCTCCCAAGTAGGGCCTGTAGACATAAAGAGAATTATGATTGACATTGGATCATTAGTTGACGTGTTATACAGTCATGCTTACCAACACATGGATTTGGCGGGAGTCAGGTTGGAGGTTGGACACGAGTCACCTTTGTATTGGTTCAGGAATGAGGCGGTACCCGTACTCAGAATAGTTGAGATGCTGGTGGTGTTCAGGGAAACTCCTAAACAAGTTGAAATTAATGTGAAGTTTTTTGTGGTGTAAGTATATAATGTCATTCTTGAAAGGACGACGTTATCTGCACTTCAGGTTGTTACATTAATTCCTCACTTTAAAATGAAGTTTCCCACCTCCCATGGAGTCGGTGAAGTGAGAGGGGATCTTGACATTACCAGAAGATGTTATCGGCATACACTAATAGCGCATGTGGTCGGGGTTAATAAAATGAAGCAAACTTTAACTGTGGATATAGAGCCTTTTACCGCAGGACTTACAGAACCCCTGACATTCCCTGCTGAAGAAATCGAAGATGTGGAGCTCATTCCAGGTAACAAGGAGAAGTTGGTTAAAATAGGTGCCGGGTTGCAAGGTACATTGAAGAATGGGTTGATAGAACTACTCAGAAGATATGCAGATATATTGTCCTGGACACCTTGCGATATACCGGGGATAGCAGAAGACGTGGCCATCCATAGGTTATTAGTTGATCTCGAGAAGAAGCCCGTATTCCAGAAGAGGAGAATTTTTGCTCCTGAACGTCAAAAAAGTATCAACGAAGAAGTGAGAAAGTTGTTGGATGTAGGGATAATTGAAGAAATTGAATATTCGAAGTGGCTCGCCAACGTGGTCTTAGTTCAAAAGCAGAATGGAAAGTGGAGGGTTTGTATTAATTACACGGATCTCAATAAAACATGCCTGAATGACTTTTACCCTCTCCCTCACATAGACCAACTGATTGATGCTACTTCAGGGAATGTCATACTAAGTTTCCTAGACGCGTTCTCAGGATACAATCAAAATTTAATGGCGAAGGAAGATATCCCGAAGACGTCTTTTATTACTCATCGGGCCATTTATACATATAACAGAATGACGTTCGGCCTTATTAATGTTGGGGTGACCTACCAAAGGATGATAAACAAGGTGTTTTGTAAGTAGATTGGCCGGAATATGGAGGTATATGTAGATGACATGATCGTTCAGAGTACGAGGTTGCATGATCACTTGGAAGACTTGGAGGAGTGTTTTCGGGCAGTTCGCCATTACCATCTATGGCTAAATCCCATAAAATATACCTTCGGGCTTGGTGCAGGCAAGTTATTGGGATACTTGGTTAGCAAAAGAGGAATAGAGACCAACCCGGAAAAGATCAAGGCAATTATTGATATGAAGTCCCCTAACAACTTTAAGGACGTGCATGACGATTCATGTCTCGATCAGCAGAAAGGTGTTTGCTGTTCTTTGACACACTTAAAGGACTGAAAAATGGAAAATCTTTTCACTGGACTTTGGATTGTGAGGATGCGTTTCAAGGGATTAAGCGATATCTCTATTCGGCTCCGTTATTGCAGAAACCTTTGCCCCGGGAGTTGCTTTACTTATACTTGGCGGTGATTTCGTTAGTCGGGGGCTGATTGTTTTTTCGAAGTTGGTTGTTTTTTAGTTGATTCTTTGGGTTGTTTAGAGGTTTGTTGATGGGGTTTCTCAGGAGTTTGTTGTTCGGGATGGGGGTATTCGAAAATTGGTTGTTGGGTTGATCGGGAATTGTTTGGTCGGACTTTTGTGGTGTGAGTTTGGCTGAGTCTGATTGCGATCTTGGTGCATGAAAGACTTTTGACTTTTTGGCAGTCATATGTTTTTTAAGTTCGAAGTCTTACATGTTGAAAACGTTCCATTTTTTTATTATTTTTGGGCTTTTCCTTTTTGAGGCGTCTAAAGGAAAGTTAGCCGATGATGATGAAGGGCCTTTTTATTTGGCAGATTTTTGAGGGTTAGCTGAAGATGATGAGGGTTGGTTTAAAGGAGTGGGATTCATGGTCTGGGGGGCAGATCCCGTGAAGAGCAAGGTTTGTTCGATTTCTTGAGTAGAGGTATGGTTTTTTGGAGTTGGTTTGGAAGAGTGGATTAAGATCTCTTCCGAGGTTGCCGAGGAGGAAGAAGCTCTTGATTTTTGGATTAATGGTTCGGTAGGAGGCTCGGATTCTTCTGAGGAAGTTGGAGATGGTATAAAGATGGGACTTCTTGCGGTTGTCGTTGCGGGACCAGGGGTTGACCGGTTGGGTTCTCTTCCAAATTTCGAAAGAGTACTATTGTACAAGATATAAATAAAATTTAAACCGAGTGATTAAATTAACATATCTTAAGACAGGTCGGGTACTTACTTCCATGGAGAAATAGTCAGTCGGGATCACTAAGGAGATTGTTTGACCAAGGTGTGGTTGGCATAGTGGACAACATCTTTTTGAGATCGACCTCCCAAACGTTTTCGGTATGGTCAAAGCCTAGAGAGCTTCTGCTTGGCTCTCCCCAAGGTTGTAAGAGTCGGGTGTCAGTCGCTTAGAGGAAAAACCAGGATGAATGTCATCCTTTGTTGCTTGCAGGGGTTGTCATCCATACTTTTCGATTGGAATATCAGGTTAAAACCTTGAACCCTTTTTCTTTTGAATTTACCAGTTTGAAATAGTTTAGAAATAAATCCAGGGCTGGTTCAATGTTTTGGTCTTTGCAATGAGCGATGGAGCAGATGAGGTGGATGTAGGAGTTGGGGACTAATTGGGAAAACCCGATTCCCATAAACCCTAAAAATTCGGTTATGAAGGGATGAAGGGGGAATCGGACGCCGTGTTTCAGGGTCCAGGTGGGTACCCCTATCCAACCTCCTTCAAGCTGCCAGTACATTCTCTCGTGAGGTCCGGTGACTCAGAACTTGTACTGAAGGGGGATTTGGTATTCATAGCGAATGGAGTTGAGTTAAGCGGGGGTGATTGACGAAGGAGTATTTTCTACCGGAGCGTCTTTGTATTTCAATCGAATTGCATTTTCTTTCTCTATATCAAACGGAGGTGGAAGATTATTTGGGGTTTGAGAAGAAGATGCTTGATCTTGAGCAGCCATGACTTATGAGGGTTTGAAGGGATTGTGGGGATTTTTGCAGAAATTAGGGAAATGAAAGGTCTGATGGTTTGGGGGAATAAGAGTAGGATATGGGGGAGGAAAATTTTGGGGGTTTTATTGAGGAAATGAGGTGCATGAAGTTCAAAAGACGGCGATTTTTGGGGGATGTAAGGGAGAAATGATGATCGTGTGGCTATAATGGGAACTGGGAACTAAGCGTTGTTTGGCTATGTTCGGTGTACGAGGGAACTTGCTTTTTTGAATTACTCACCTATTTAAGGCTCTTAAAAGTAGGAGAGTGGGGGCAATATTGAGATATAATTATTTGGGCCCGGGTTTGGATCAGCCTGTTTTGTTTATTGGGTTGGGTCGTAGCTTGGTATGTTTACTCCTATTTGAATTGGGTTAAAAGAGTTGAAATCCTTAATTTAGGGAGATTCTGTTTCCTTATTTGGAGGAGAGAAGGAAGTCTATTTTTGGGGTGAATCTATCAAGTCATTAACTGGCGAGGTACAAGAAGATTTGGAAATGAACTCTTATTCTTAGTTGTTTTCGGATGGTTACACACTTGTATATATACGGTGTTGCATGGAGGCGTTGGGGACACATTATTATCATTATTATTACTTACTCACAGAACCATTATTTTCCAGCAAATAGACTCTTCATTGTTCTTAGAGAAATCTATAAAACACAACCATTATATTAGTGAATTCTTCCATTTTCCTGTGATTTTTTTCCAATTGAATTTTCACATAAAATCTTGTGTTCTTGCATTACTTTCCTTTGTTTTATTCGTGTTTAGCGTCTAGTTTTATTAGTTTTATTCGTTGTTTTTTGATTTAAACGAGTGATACAAAATTTAGCGTTAAAAATAGGAAATGTGCCTTTAAGATCGGAGGATTTAGTCAAGTTGCTAAGAAAGCTGGTTCAAAAGATATTTTTACTGTTAAAAAATAAAAAGAAAGAAAGAAAGAAAAAGCCAATCATGAAGAACTACATGAACTAATATTATGATTTCACACTCTCTTTCACAAAACAAGCCAGAGCTTTATTTACTTTTTCGGTACATTTCATTTGAAACTTTACTTATTAATCATAAAAATTGGCATTCAATATTGATGTTTAATTGCAAATACATGGGACTTGGCTTTTCTTAGTGTTCAAACTTTTTGAAATAACTCTATACCGGGTGCAAATATTTTTCAAGACTTTATTGATTAAAATTATTTGATTAAACTTAGTGTCAAAAGACCCCATTTCACCTAGACTAATTATAGGAAGGGTGATAAAGGTTTTTTTTTGTTGAGAAAATTGACCCATTTTTATGCTCCACATCTTGGATGGAAATGTATTCGAAAAATCATTGCTCAAATTTATCTATTATGAGGTTTAATCATAGCCCGATGCTATTGAATTATATTACAGAAGTAAATTTTATGTCGAGGCTAGCTCGATTTGAGGCATGGTGGTTATCAGTGTCCACGTCGTTATTTTTTTCGCCTTTTGAAAATTTTGCGTGGATTTTCGAGCAATTTTTTTTTTAAAAAATTGATTTATGTCGACGAGTTTTGAAATTTTGATTTATAGGTGAGCCAACTAGACAGGGTCATTAGTTGGTAAATGTTTAAATGAATATACCAACTCATCCAAATTTTTAGTTTTAATAAATAAGATGACCCACACGTAACTTCATACAATTGGCATACAACCAAAATTTTAAGAGTTCGGAGGGTTTGCTTAAGCGAGGAGAAAGTGTGAAACACCCCTAACTTCCATGAAACTGTAACGCCCCCAAAATTTCTGCACTTGCTATGCGGCAGACCTTGTGCATTAATTTTATACATCTATCGACTTAACCAATGATCCCATAATCATATTAGTTGAATTAGTCTTATTTTAGACTATACATTAAAATTTTCTCTTAACTTTGTCCCTGGATCTTAACTTGATCTCGGTCTCATTATTTATACAAGTATCAACTTGTATTTCATCCGTATAGATGGATAACACCATATATAACAGTCCCATTTTAACTTTAAGATTTAAATATTCTATAACTTTACATGTTCCAATATCCATGGCATTCAATCATTAGGATGACTCTTGGGAATAGAGAATCTCGCGATGAATGTTTATATCTTCACCCGTGATAAATGTTTGCATCTTTATTTGTGAAAAGGAAGTGATATATCTTAGGTATATGATCTTCAACGACATGTGACTAGGCTGAAATAAGCAGGCGGCTCTCTTAAAAAATATTTTACTGAACTATAGAGACTATGGCATGAGATTGATTTTTGCTGACCAAACCCAGTGGAATGCGTTGCTGATATTCAGTGTTACAATGACATGCTTCAGGAAGACCGGGTATATGTTTTCTTAGATAGCCTAGATGATCGACTTGATAAAATTCGAGGGGACATACTACAGATGAAACCTTTCCTTACTATTGAACAAGCACACGCTTATGTTTGTCGGGAAGCTATCCGGCAAGCAGTTATGATCACAGGTGATTCCAGTGATAATCTAGGAGCAGTCATAGCTTCGAAGAGCTTTAGGACTGGACAAAATGTCCCATTTTCGACTAAGTATCTCTCTCTCTCTCTCGACAATAGGAAAGGCATCAACCCTTCTCGATAGCGAATTCCCTCTTATGGAACTAAGTGTTCACACTATGGAAATTTAAAACATACAAGAGACATCTGCTTCAAACTACATGGATATGCTAATTGGTGGAATGAACTTTAGGCTTGAAAATGCCGTGATGATATTAATGGAGGAACTGGTCAAGCTGTAGTGGCTACAACAGAACCATGCCTTTCTCTCACTTCCCATGATGAGATTTCTACGGGAGATGCACCAGCCACGAACCCAGGTAAATGTAGTTATGCTCTTTGTAGTTCCTCTCAAGATGATGATAACAACTCGTGGGTAGTTGACGCTGGAGCGTCGAATCACATGACATTTGATGCCACAGACTTTGTACAAACGTCTCAACAACGAGGAACATATATTGCAAATGCAAATGGCTTTCCCCAGTCACAGGGGTTGACATTGTCAACTTATCACCTACTCTGTCACTAACCTGTTGTTTACTAGTTCCCTATTTGTTACATAAGCTACTATATGTGAGTCAAATTACCACAACCCTGAATTATGTTGTACTCATGTATCCTACTTTTTGTTTGCTTTAGGATATTCTTATAAAGGAAATCATTGGGTGTAGTACTAAGCAGGGGGCTATACTAAGTGGATGATCTTAGTGCGGGATATTCAAATCACATGCATCATCCAGTTGATGATAAAAAATGATAGATTTGGTTATGGCATCTTCGGTTAGGACATTTGTCATTTGGTTATATAAAACATTGATTTCCTGATTTATTCTCCAACATGTTAATATTTGACCTCAAATGTGAAACGTGTATTCTGGCTAAAAGTCATAGAGTTTTTTATCCTTTAAGTATGAATACAAGTAATGTTCCTTTTGTTTTAATTCATTTCGATGTATGAGGTCCTTCTCCCATTTCTATAATATCTTATGTTCATTGGTTTGTGATATTTATTAATGATTGTACTTGGATAACCTGACTTTATTTGTTAAAACACAAAAAAGAAGTACTACATGTGTTTTAGTCTTTCCACATTATGGTTCAAACTCAATTTTCTACTTAGATTTAGATTCTTATATCAAACAATGATGGTGAATACGCGAACTACTAGTTTCATGCATATTTCCAAAGTCACGTTCTTATCCATGAAACATCTTGCCCTTAGACTCCTTAGTAGAACGGGGTGGCTAAGAAGAAAAATCATCATATTCTTGAAACTGTTTAGACTTTATCACTTTGAGCTCATATGCCTAGTAGATATTGAGGTGATGCCGTTGCCACAGATGTGCATCTACTCAATCGGATGCCCTCCAAAATTTTGTATTTTAAGACTCCCTTACATACTCTATCTACATATGTTTCCTTACTTACAATGTTAATGATTTCACCCAGAGTTTTTGGTTGTGTTGCATTTTTCCATCTTCTTAAGACCCAGCGCACAAAGCTGGATCCTTGTGCTATCTATTGTTGCTTCTTGGGGTGTGACTTACATAAGAAATGATAACGTTGATATGATCCAACCAACAACAGCTCCTATGTGATTATAGACGTCACTTTTTTGGAAACCGAACCATTCTTCCCTTCTCTAGTACCTAACTTTGCTCGTTAGGGGGAGATCTATAATGAAGAGCCGAATTGGTTGAGATTAGACTGGGTGAGAGTTCACGAGGCTAAAATCCAAGATAAGGAGGAAGTTAACAACGAAGAGGAAGTTCATGACAAAGAACCATATACAAGACTGGATATATCCGAATCAGAGAAATTGAGCCAGACTCTAAGGAAATTTATAAACTACCTGAAGTTGAAAGAGACACCCCCACGCCTTAGTACCTGAAGGCCCATCTCCTGAGAATATCCATGAGGTAAACTTCCCGACTATACCTCCAAACTCTAATAATATGGATACCTCTATTGGTTATACTTTACCTTTCAAGCATAATCATGGTAAACCACCAAATTGATATTCCCCAGATGTTGGTGAACGAAGCTTAAAGTATACAATTGCCAACTATGTGTCCACAAAGAAGCTATCCAAACCACTCAAGACATTTGTACATGATCTTTCCTTATATCGAGTCTCTACAGAAATCCATTAAGCAGTAGACCCTAAATGGACACAGGTTGTGAAGGAAGAAGAAATGCAGGCATTGCTTAAAAATAAAACATGAACTCTAATCCCTTTACCAAAAGGAAAGAAGACTGTGGGTTGTAAATGGGTGTTTTCCGTTAAACACAAAGCATATGGTTCAATAGACCGATACAAAGCTTGGCTAGTAGCCAAAGGCTACACGCATATATACGACATAGATTATCAAGATACCTTCTCGCTAGTGGCAAAATTAAATACCATTAGAGTACTATTGTCTCTTGCAGTAAACCACGATTGGCTATTGCACTAGCTTGATGTAAAAAAATGCTTTCCTCCATGGTGATCTCGAGGAAGAAGTTTACATGGATGTTCCACCAAGCTACATAGTAAATTATGAGTCTGAGGTGGTTTGTAAATTACAAAGGGCACTGTATGGTTTAAAATAGTCACCCACCGAGAACATGGTTTGGGTGATTTAACTTGGCAATGAAGAAGTATGGTTATAACCAACGTAACTCATATTATACACTGTTCTTAAAACATCAACTGGGCAAGGTCACGACTTTAATAATCTATGTAGAAGGCATGATTATTACAGGTAATGACTCAGAAGAAATATCAAGACTTCAAAAGCATTTGTCGATCAAATTCGAAATAAAGGAACTAAGAGGACTTAAATATTTTCTTGGAATTGAGGTTGCTAGATCAAAACAAGGCATATTTCTTTCCCAACGAAAATATATCTTAGACCTACTATCGGAAGCAAGACTATTAGAGTGTAAGCTTACAGACACACCAATTGTTCAGAACCATAAACTTGGAGAATATCCAGACCAAGTGCCCACAAACAAAGAGAGATACCAAAGATTAGTAGGGAAACTTATATATCTCTTTCATACTTGCCCATATATTGCTTATGATCTGAGCATTGTAAGCCAATTCATGCATTGCCCTAGTGAAGATCACATGGATACAGTGATTAGAATTCTTTGATACTTAAAGTCATCTCCAGGAAAAGGGCTCATGTTCTCCAAGAATGATCATCTTAAAGTTGGGGGATACACAAACGCAGATTGGACAGGAAACATATTAGACAGAAAATCCACCTTAGGGTACTTTATGTTTGTTGGAGGGAACTTGGTTACATGGAAAAGCAAGAAGCAGAATGTGGTGGCTTTGTCAAGTTCTGAAGCTGAATTCAAAGGGTTGGATAAGGGGTTTTGTGAGCTTCTCTGGCTTAAAAGACTATTAACAGAATTTGGCTTTGCCCAAAATAGTGAGATAGACCTATTTTGTGACAACAAGCTTTAATTCACACTACAAGAAAAAATCTTATTTCCGACGGACAATTCCACCGGAAATAAGCTTATTTTCGACAGAATTGTCCGTCAAAAATTCGATCGTAAATAATCGCGTCGGGATTAATCTGTTGAAAATAAGCCTATTTCGTCGGAATATGGACATTTTTTCGTCCAATGTAGCACTTTTTCTGATAGATTCCGTCAAATTTACCTTTTTCGTCGAAAATAAGCTTCTTTTTTTTTTTTTTGTAGTGTCATTGGCTCAAATGCAAACGCTAATTTTATACACGGGCTCACAATTTGAAAGAGAGATAATTGTCCTTGGACTTGGAAGCAATTAAAATTTTCAAAGATTTTTGTCATGCACCTCATTTTTTTTCTTTCTATTTTTCTTTTAATTTATTATGATTGTTAACAGTTGCATGTTCAATCTTTTGTAATTTAAATGATTTTAAATGAGATATACTTCTTTATGTTTTTCTGTAAGTTTGTATTGTTTTGGTTAAATAATATTTGAATTAAAAATATTTTTATTAAAAATGGGATGATTTATAGCTACTGTCACCGACTGTAGCTATAGTATCAAAAAAAAAAAGCTTGTAATCTGCAGCTACGGTCAATATCATCGCTATAGACGCCTATAGCTACGATCGTGACCGTAGTAATACCTCCAATTACAATAGGACTAGACTAAATGCACATTGTTGGGTATACCTATAGTTACGATCGTGATTGGCCGTCGATAAAGAATCTTAGGATCATAGCTAAAGGATTTAGCAATGCGAACAAAAAGGAGGATCGGCAACCATCGATAAAGCCTTTAGCGACGGTCATAAGATCTATAGTTACGATCAATAACCCTCGCTATAGGCCTTTTTCCTTGTAGTGAATATATGAAAAACCAAAATACATAAATAAAACAACTCTTCATCCCTCGCCAAAGAGACTGTAGGGGTGTGGAGGATGGGGGTGTGGCGGAGGTGGGGGATTTGATGAAGGCAAACAGGAAATTAATGGTCATAAACAGGGTTTTTGATAAATGATAAACAAGGGTTGAATTGAAGATATACCGAAAATTATTATTTAAATGTTTTTTATTTTTAGTCAAGTAAGATACATGTACATGATTATATTTTGTGAAATGATATTTTATTTTATCATATATTCTTGTATTTTTTTTTTGTTTTTTAACATTTTTTATTAATATTTTTTTTTGTATTTTATCATTTATTATTATACTTTTTTTAATTTATATTTTTATATTTTTATTCAAACAAAATATACAAAATACTGTGAGTTATTATTATTTTATCACAAATATACAGTCAAAATGTATTTTAATATGTTCAAAGTGTATTTCTGACATCATGTTCTTGGCAAAAACTCTATTCCAGTCAATTTCCATCTTCTGTCGAAAGTTTAATTTGGGTGATCAAAATTGTATCCAATTCAATAGTTAATGCATGTAACAAAAGTGTAAACTCAATTAATTTATGGGCTAAATTATGAATTGAAAGAAATTTCATGTAATAGAAGTGTATTTAGCCCTGAAATCTAATGCACTACATAAAATAAATCAAAATTCATTATGTGTGCTGATTCCTAATTAAGAACTGGGAGTACTTAGCTCCATCTGATATATCTAAACCACTTGCATAATGAATTAATTAACTAGAGAAATAGAGGATTATGCGAAACAAACACCAAGAATTTAGATAATAACTAATTCACATTCCAATAGAAAACTAATTAATACAAAAACTGATCTAAACCCTTCTTCAACAACTATATCTATTTATTTACAAAATGAAAGAATATTAATTATATATTCACAATTAATCTACTCTAAATCTCCAACACAAGAAGTTCCAATTTCCTTAATCACCAAAGCTCTAGCACGATTAATTGTCACAAGGCACAAATAAACATGTTCTTCAAGCTCCTCAACTTGTTTCTTAAACCCTACATCATTTTTCTTAAGCTCCTTCAACACTTGCAAAGAAAGCCTATCTTCCCTTCTATCCAAACAGAACTGAATCATTGCTTTGTTATGTTCAATCTCATCATGAAGCCGAGCAACGAGTCGACTCATTGTATCAAAATCCCTATTCAAAATATATGTGCCCTTAGCTGCAACGTCAAGTTGCTCACCAACTTTTGTAAGAACCCTACTTCTCATAAACCTAAAATTCATGATTTTATTCCTTAGGGGTTTTAATGGAAAGCTGAGGATCGCGGGTCCCATTAGTAGCGCGGTGAGGGTATGAGCCGCTAGTACCATGGCCACAACAGCCACAAATCCACAGGCTGCAGTGACACAAACACCGGAAGCCTTATTGAAGCATTTGATCAATTTTATTTTTCTAGCCACTTTTTTTCTTTTTAATTTTAGGGTTTGCAAAACTGTGGAGTACTTGTCATGGATAATTTTGAAGTCTTGTTTGTCGAGATTTGAGAATGGGTTATTCAAAATGATGCATGAACGTAGCTCGGATAAAATGTCGTCAGGCAAAAAATATTGTTCATCAATTGCGTCAAGTACTTGTTGAATGAGCATGTAGTTGGCTTGGATTTGGTTGATGCCTCTTAGGAGATTTGTGCATATTTTTGAAGCCTCGGCACTGATATCGAAGTAGTTGAGGATTAGGTTTTTGAGATCGGATTTCTTGGAAAGGATTGCGGATTCAAGAATTTTGGAGATTTTTTCTTGGCATGGTTCAAGGAGGATGTCACTGAATTTGTGGTAGCTAAAAGAGGGAGACTGTTGATTATTTACAAGTAGTTGAGCTTTGTCGAAGAAATCAGCAAAGGATTTTGTTCGAATTGCACGATGATACTCTTCGTTTACAGTGAGGCTTTGATTATCATCCTTCATTTCCTTCAGATCTGAAAAATACAAATTTTGAATGACCAAAATTTTACCAAATATCTAAATGACCAAGAAAAAAAAAACTTTTAATGTCACAATACTATGTAAAGAAATTAAATGTAATACCCCAAATTTTGAATTAGTCTAGCTTATTCAATGCTAAATGAATCTCAACAAGTTTTTCTTGCTTGTTGTAGACCATAAGAGAAAGGGGTATAGAAGATTGCGTCCAATTTCTGTTAAAAAAAAGGGAAAAAACTTTAGCTAACTAACTGATTTTTTCTAGTGGATTAATGTCCATGAAATTTTTCATGATAAAATGGACAAAGAAAAAGAAAAAAAAAGTAAATTAAATATAGAGATATTTCCTTAACATGAAGAAAATTTGGCTAGCTTAGGTTAATTGGTCTTGTAAATTAGAGCATGAAACAAAGAATATATATAATAAATATTTAGTTTCTTCCTAGGTAGTAACCACCACATCATTTGGTAATTAAAACTAAACAGGACTTCCAGGTTTATGTGTAATTGATCTTGTTAGTTGCTAAATTCATCTCCTTGGTTATAGAGAACCATGATGCAAGAAAATGCTCTTATGTATAACCTTGAAAGGATAACGTCCTAAGGCTATATATATATATATATATATATTATGCACTCAATCATACTCTTTTGAAGATAATTTCTCTTGATCTTCCTGAATTTTATCCCAAAAATCAATATATTTTAATTAATCTTGTAATATAGTTTTAATCACATACTGTATCATTATTGCAACACAAAACTACGAAAGATCTCAAGCTAGATTATATACTAGATTATATAGCATATTTGCATATGTATGATGATAATTAATTTGGCTTAATTATATATGCATAAAAATTAATTGAAGAACATACCTTTCTTGATCTTTGAATTGGTTCTTAGTCTTGCCCACATCTTGAGTTCGATATTTGAACTAGAGCTAGATCGACCCTCTCACGGAGATACAAGTTATAAGGCTTTAATTTGAATATATTTTTATGAAAAACTTGCATAATGACATGAAAGGCTATAATATGAACCTCAGCAATATATATCTTAGGTAGGTAGCTAGGTTGTCTGTTAGATGAATGAATCTTTTAGAGCCACTTAAAAAGGCATTTCCATCAGTACTTGTGCTTCACGCTATATCCTTCAATAACTCTTGTTGCAATATATGCATAACTTGTCCAATATGTTTGCAAGGTTTAAGGCTAATTTGGTGATGATGAAAACAGAGTTAGGTATCTTCCTCTTGAATTGCAATCGAATTGCAATCTGGTAGCCAGCCCACCTTATATTTTGTTGCCTTTATGTATCTTGTCGTCCAAAAGTTGTATATATGTATCTTTTAGTAGTTACACCATTTTACACCACTAAAATTAAGAGGCTTATATATATATATATATATATATATATATATATATATATATATATATATATATATATATATATATATTGTTTCCATAATTGATGAGAAATGAATTATTTAATGTAAATGTATTAAATAATTTAATTTATGGCGTAAATAATATATATTAAATTATATATTGTATTTATTTTAATTTCATAATTTATGGTGAAATTGTTTTTGAGGTAAGGTAATGTGTATAAATAATATATATAGATTATATATATTATTATTAGCGAACACACTCTAAAGTTTTAATATCAAAATAATTGACAAGTTGTCATTAATTAAATATTCAATTAAATTGAATATAATGAGTGAATTAAATTTTATAAATTAATTAATATGATAATTAATTAATGTAAATAATGTAAAATATTATTAATAATATTATTAGTCCATTTAGTAATTTAATATTAATGGGTTAGAGTATTTAATTAATTAATCAATTCAATTATTATTTAATTATGGATTGGATAATTAATGTGTAACAAAATTAATAATTAATCATTTGGGTTATAATTAAATAACCCAATGATAAATTAAATGGACTTGACAAACTAGTAGCCCAAACAATTTAATTGGAGCCCAATTGGTATTTTAAATAAAGTCCAATGCTTGGCCCACTTGAAAAATACTTTATAAAACTATTATTTATTAAAAGTGACTTTGGTCAATCTTTTTGGGACAAGTATCTTGGTTGTTGCCGGCAAAGGGAGTAAATGATAGTTAATTGATTTTGTGTTTCTTTTATTTTTCATTTAATTAAATAAATGGTTGCTTGTTTGCTTTTATTGTACATGACAACCATGCCTCTTTTCACCAACTAAGTCATGGGCTATTTTTCTTGTACAAGTATCCAAGTAGGAGCATCATGAATTATAGATATAATTTTTGTATCTAGGAATTTTGCAAGTATACTTGAAATTGTAGACATTACATTTCATTTATATTTTTTCCAAGTTCCAAAAGAGAGAGAGTTTGAGAGAAATAGCTTGGGAGAGTAAGTATTTTGAGAGAGAGCATGGAGAAGGTAGAGAAAGAGTTATTGGTTCATGTCTTCAAGTTGCACAACCTATTTTGGAAGAAAAATGATAATAGCCATTAAATCAAGGTAATAGTTATTCTAAATCTAATTTTTGTTTTTAAATTAAATAAACCAACATGTGAGTATAAATATGTTAATATAGTTAATAATGTGTAGTGGTAATATTTATGCCATACTTGAGTTTAATATACTTGGTTTGTATTTTGGTATAATTTATATGCTAAAAACATGTGTTTAGTGGTGTTAAATCAAGTCTCAAAATAATACCCAAAAATAATTTTTATAATATTTAGATTTAATGTTCTAATATTATAGAAAATTAAATCATGAGAAAAATAAAGTTTGAATCACTCAAAATGGAGTTATACACAAAAAGTTATGATTTGTGGTAGTTTATGTGATGTAAAAATTTTTATAAACAATTTTAATATTAAATCATGAAAAAATTATATTTTCATGTTATAAATTGATATTAAGTGATTGGTAATTTTTTTGGATTTTTATTGAGGACTTAAAGATTTCTTGAAGGTATAAATTTAATTAGAAAGGGCACTGTTCACGATCTGCTGAAAATAAAAAAAAAGGGGGTGGCCGCGCAATGCGCGCCAGACATTTTTACTGTCAGACACGGAGCCAAAACGGCGTCGTTTTGGCGAGTAAAAAAATTCATCCGCGCGACATGCGCGAAAGCCAGCTTCGGTGACATTAAAACGACACCGTTTTGGGACCATAGTTTTGTCGGCGCACGCAATGCGCAGGAACAGATTTTTTTGCACGAAATTACGATACTGCCCCTCCGTTCGGTTTTCTGATTAATTACAAAATTGCCATCGGTCTGGTTTTTCAACTTATTTACGGAAATGCCATTCTGGATAATTTAAATTAATTTAAATGTTTAAAAATTAATTTAAAATTATAACAAAAATATTAATAATACAAAAATGATATTTAGGTATTGAATATTATATTTTCCAAATATAATAAGTATTTAGGATTAATATTTAAATGTTTTAAATATTAATCTAGTTAGTTTAATATTATATTGTTCAAATATAATAAATATTTAGGATTAATATTTAAATATTTTAAATATTAATCTAGTTAGTTTAATATTATATCTTCTGAATTTATGATTAAATTAATTATTATTTAATTATTATTAAATAATAAACAAGGATGATAAATTAATTAATTATTATTTAATTACTATTAAATAATAATTAAAGACAACTAAGATTGATTATTTAATTATTTCTTATTTGATTAACTTTAAATAATAAATAAATTCAGTTAGTTATTATTTATTATTAAATAATAACTAATGATATTTGAGTATTTACTATATAATTGTATTATTTATTATTTAATTTACTTTAAATAATAAATGAATTTAGGTAGTTAGTTATTATTTATTATTAAATAATAACTAAAGATATTCGATTATTTTTAATATGATATAATTATTTATTATTTGATTAACTTTAAATAATAAATAAATCTAGTAAGTTATTATTTACTATTAAATAATAACTAAAAGTAGTTAATTACTTACTATTTAATTAATATTAAATAGTAATTAAATGAAATAAAGAAAATGTCTTTTAACTCTTTTGTTTAAACAATTATAATAAATTGTTTAATAGTTTAATAAGTGTCCAACACTTAAGAAAAATATTTTCTAATTTATTAAATTATTAACCTAATTTGATTGAGGGTCTATAAGGTTAATAATATTGTTTTGACTGATGTAAATTATGTGTTAGTACTTATGTGTGGTAGATAAGTTTCTTAATGAGCGTATAGTTGTACAAATACGCTGTACTAATTATTAGACCAACTTTACTAATGTTAGGTCTTTCAAAGCCAGTTAGTTAAAGCTAGACATTAATTGTAGCTGAGCAGACAGACAAGTTTCCTAAACCTTACTCAATTTATATTCGAGCAGGATATATTATTTCATTGTTCAAGTTCCTAACTCAAACTCAAGTTATTATGTTTCAAGCATGCTATGGTTTAATTCTGTATAATTATTCCACCTCTTTAAATTGTTGATTCGCACATAGTGCTTGTTGCATGTGTTCATCAGGTATGAAAGGCTGATCACCTTCATTACCATAAGGTTCAGTTAAATTTGTTCATGGTCATTATTGACACTCAACATTAATTGATTCAGTCATTCAATTATCGAAATTATGATTTGTACTCTTTCACAATTATTATATTGTTGAAAATCCAAAAGCTTGTTCTTTCTTTCAATCATGATATATCGTTATTGTATTTAAACTTGCTGAGCAAAGTAGTTGCTCACTCTTGCTATATCATGATAACAAATTTCAGAATAATACGAATGTCCGAGGAGAGACGGAGATAGAAGCAAAAGACAAGATTATAGTGTTATGCATGATAACTAAATTGTTATATAATGTAAGTAATTTTGTAAACCTTTTTATGAATCTAAAGGTATATATGTAAGTTAAGGTTAGAAACCTTGGAAAATGTTGTAGAATAAACAATTTATGTTTATATATTCCGTATTAGTTATAGAACATGTATGAAGATGATGTATCGTGACGTACCAAGTTTAGGGTTAAAGGAACCCGGATTTGGGGGCGTTACACCTCAGACTCTCACTTCATCCCCCGGCTAGACCCAGCTACGTTCTCATCTCCTGTTGAAAAACAATGGAACAAAAAGAAAGGGTGAGCTCAAATAGTCCAGTAAGAAATATCATGACTAAGATAATGCCGAATAAATTATCATTAGCCTTCAACAGTTGAGTTATTGATAGAATACAATATACTACAAGGTTTATATTAAAAACTGCAGTTAAATTCTTGAACAACGTTCTAATCAATAATAGAACCGGAATGAGCAATCTATTAAAAGAATAATGCAGACTATAATGTCTACTCGCTTCTCTTTTTAGGAAAAAACATCATCAACTTTTATCATCTGAAATATCATTAGTCATGATAATACAAATTCACAGTTCCTGGTCACAATCATGCAAATCAACAGTTTATCTTTGCACTACAGGCCAAAGATATTCAATATAACACCAACGATCATGATTATACTAGTATTCAGCCTTTAGTCATAATCATGCCAAACAACAGTTCATCTTTGCACTACGGGCCAAAGATATTCAATATAACACCAACGGTCATGATTATACCAGTATTTAGCCTTTGGTCATAATCATATCAAACAACAATTCATCTTTGCACTACGGGTCAAAGAGAACTTTCACCACGTGTCATAAAAGACACCGAATACATGTATCGCCTTTAACCTATTATATCGCCTTTAACCTATCATCTGTTCAACAATTATATCGCATCTGTGCCCCCGGCCACAGATATTCACAACAGCTTGATTCTTGATGATTAGTACAAATAACAGTGATACAAATGATGAACAGAAGAAACAGGATAAACAATAAGTATCGGATGTTTACTTTGTGCAGATTCAAATAATGTCCAAATTGTCAACATGATGTGGAGTGAAATTCAAAAATGATATTCAAGATTCACAGTTCAGAATAATGGTTACAGTTCAATATAAATGTTTAGAAAAATAGGAAGGTTCAATTGAAATGATATTAGATGAAACACAAATTATTAAGGAACATATAATCATTTCAGGAAACTTTACCAAATAGTACTTACCATAGTAAGTTAAGAGTATAAAAGAAATAATATCTCTTACTATAGTAAGTTTGAATAATGGAAGATGAAAAAGATGGTATCTTTTATGAGTATAAAGGAAAATAATATTACTTACGAATATGAAAGAAAATGATATTACAAACGAATATGGAATAAAAGTGTCATGTGATAATTCGTATAGACCAATTATTTCCACAAAAGACAAATAAGAAATAAATACAAATGGTTATTCACCAACAGGCAGTAATCCGCGCAGTAAGGTTATTCCCACAATTTAATAAAATTTGAATACGAAGAGTTATTTACCAAACAGGTGGTAATCCGCATAGTAAGATTATTTTCGGAGATTAATAAGGAATGAATACGAAAGGTTATTCACCAACAGGCGGTAATCCGCGCCGTAAGGTTATTCCCACAATTTAATACATGGAAATAAATGACACATCTTATGAGTAAGAAAGAAACAATATTATTTTCGAGAATCAACGAATGATAATCTCTTACAAGTAAGAAAAGAATACCATTTATGATGATGAAAATAATGATACTCCTTACCTTAACACGTGACTGAATATTGATTTAAATGAGGTTGATCAACCTATATATTTATAATAAAATTAGTAATTACCACATATAAATTTCAAAGTGTATGATAACTCGTATAATATGATCTATCAAAATTATATATATTTAACATAATTTTTGTAGTATAATATAACTACTTTTAAATAGTTTTTAAAATAATATTCCAAAACAAATCTTCGAAAGAAAGCTTTTAAAAACGAATATTCTTAAAGAAGAGTCTTCTAAAGGAAGATTTATGAATACCGTGAAAAATAGGAATTTATGAAATTACTACTCTTTAATAAAAGACTTACTTGAAAAATTTCTGCACTCCTTTTGGCTTTCAAACACTCAAGATAACTTTATTATTCTTAGAGAAAACTCATAAAATTATTATAGAAAAATTTTATGTTTTAGGTGTGATTTTTCTATTCAGCTGATCAAGCTATTTATAGGAGAAAAGAAGTTACTATGCGGGTTGGTAGGTGACTGGCTGCGTACGCCAGTGCTGAAATTCAGCAACAGGCGGCAGCAGCCTTGCTGCCTTTTTCAATTTCCTCCAGCAAAACACATGTTACATAATTCGTGTGGGCCCCACAGAGGGTCCACTTACTATTCACATAATAATTAATTAATATTTTATTTTTTCTTACATTTATTTATTTTATTTTATTTTTCTTCCTGTGGGTCCTGCATATAAAATAAAATAATACTACAACAATAATGTAATAAACACGTTACAGATTATTATTAATTTAATAATATAAATTACTGTGTATTTGCTACTGTGACAATTATTTGGTTCAATAATTTTAAAATACAGTGCACCAACAATTATTGACTCAATGATATGAAATACAGTGTAATGACAATTATTGAATCAATAATGCAAAATACTGTGTAACAACAATTATTAAATTGATAACATAAAATATTATGCAGTGACAATTATTGATGAAATGATGTGCAACAGTTACGGTGTCAATTATCAGATCAATAATGCAAATATTGTGTAATAACCAATTTATCAGTTCAATATTATAAACGCTGCACAATACCTTGTGCTACTGTAGAATACTGCGTGCTACAATAAAATACCATAAAGTACCGTAGGCTACTATTCTTTTATCACCGGTATTTTAATAGTTAAAAGTGATAACACCGTTGACTATTTTTATTTATAAATGTTACTTCTGTTGTTTTTATATCCGACAAATATTCTGTTGTGGGGTCCACCAATAATTAGTTATTTTGGCGCCGTCGTACGACCTGAATATTTCCCGACAAAACGAATATTCCCTGACTAAACGAATATTATCCGACATAATAAAATTTGCACATAACATCCTTAACTTTTAACTTTATCAATTTAACCACTTACTGTTTCAGGAAAAATATATATGAAGAAAAATTAATTTTGTATTTTATAATTTCGGGGTCTTACAACCTCCCCTCCTTATGAAATTTCGTCCCCGAAATTGATGCACCTGGCATTTCGAAGAGGTAAGGATACTTAGATTTCATCTCAGATTCTAGCTCCCAGGTCATTTCCTCAGTATCTTGGTTCCTCCATAAAACCTTAACTTGAGGTATAACCTTTGAGCGTAGGATTTGCTATTTCTTATCTAGAATCTTAACAGGTACCTCATCGTACGTTAAATCCTCTGCTATAACGTTCGGTTCTAACTCAATGACGTAATTTGGGTCCTTCACATATTTACGTAACATAGATATGTGAAAAACGTTATGGATGCGGGACATACTTGGTGGTAAAGCTAGTCTGTAGGCTACGGTTCCTACTCGATCGAGGATTTCAAATGGGCCAATAAATCGAGGATTGAGCTTTCCTCTCTTTTCAAATCTCTTAACTCCTTTCCATGGAGAAACACGTAAGAATACATGATCTCCGACGTTGAATCTCTCATCTCTCCGATGAAGATCAGCATAACTCTTTTGTCATTCTTACGCGGTCTATATTCGTTGTCGGATCATTTGGATCTTTTCGGTCGTCAAGCGTACCAACTCGGGTCCCAATAATTTTGCTTCTCCTACCTCATTCCAACATACTGGAGAGCGACACTTGCGTCCATATAAAGTCTCGAATGGAGCTATGCCTATACTTGCTTAGTAACTGTTGTTGTATGAAAATTCAACCAATGACAAGTACTTATCCCAACTTCCTTTAAAGTCTAGCACGGAAAGTCTCAAAAGATCTTCGAGGGTCTGAATCGTCCTTTCCGATTGTCCGTCCGTTTGAGGATGGTATGCAGAACTAAAACGTAGTTCAGTGCTTATAGCTTTTTGTAGACTGATCCAAAAGCGTGAAGTGAATCTAGGATCTCGATCAAAAACTATGAAAACTGGCATGCCATGCAATCTCACAATCTCATTTATGTACATACCGGCAAGACGTTCAAGAGAAAAGTTTTCTCGTATAGGTAAGAAATTAGCTGATTTGGTCAATCTATCTACTATGACCTAAATTGCATCTAAGCCTTGAGAAACTTTGGGAAGATCCGTCACGAAGTCCATATTGATGTGTTCCCACTTTCATTCAGGAACCTCTAGTGATTGCAATGGACCTTTAGGTACTTGATGCTTTTCCTTGATACGTTGACAAGTTAGGCACTTTGAGATAAACTCTGCAATCTCTATTTTTATATTGTTCCACCAAAATGTATGTCGCAGATCTCGATACATCTTGGTACCTCCTGGGTGGATTGCAAACGGCGTGTTGTGTGCCTCTATCATGATTTTATGCTTCAATTCAGGATCATTAGGAACACAGAGTCGAGAGTTAACTCGAAACATTCCTTTCTCGTCGATTCTTGCCTCAGGAATAGCACCTTCTTGTACCTTCTTCATCATATTCGTCAGCTTCGGATTAGTAGCTTGAGCAGCTTTAATTTTATCGATTAAAGCTGGTTCTACTCGTACGTGCGCAATCTTCAAGTGGGTCATTGGTGTTTTTAGCTCTATCTCCATCTTTTGCAAGTCGTACAAAATACGCTTTTGTATTGTCAGCAGTGCACTTGTACTCGCATAAGATCTTCTGCTCAAAGCGTCAATTACAACGTTCGCCTTTCCTGGGTGATACTGGATTGTGTGGTCGTAATCCTTCAACAGCTCAAGCCAACGTCGTTGTCGCATGTTGAGTTCCTTCTGGGTGAAGAAATACTTGAGACTTTTATGATCCGTATAGATATCCACTTTCTCTCCGTACAAGTAGTGTCTCCAGATCTTCAACGTGAAAACGACTGCTGCCAACTTTAGATCATAAGTAGGATAATTTTTCTCATAATCTTTGAGTTATCGAGATACATAGGCTATAACCTTTCCATGTTGCATAAGAACACATCCTAGACATTTGCCTGAAGCATCGTTGTAGATAAAAAATTCTCTCAATCCTGATGGTATGGTCAGAACATAAGCTGAAATAATTCTCCTCTTGAGTTCTTGAAAATTTTCGCATTCCTCGCTCCATACGAATTTAGTGCTTTTCCGAATAAACTGAGTTAATGGAATGACGATTCGAGAAAATCCTTTTACGAATCTCCGATAATAACCAGCTAAGCCCAAAAAACTTCGGACTTCGATTATTGTCTTGGGTTTTTCCCAATTTAGTATCTTTTCAATCTTCGTAGGGTCAACCGATATTCCCTGTTTTGAAATTACATGCCCAAGGAATGTGACTTCCTCAAGCCAGAACTCACATTTCTTCAACTTGGTATATAATTTGTTTTTGCGAAGCTTTTGGAGTATCAATCTCAGGTGTTGTTCATGATCCTCACGACTCTTGGAGTATATGAGGATGTCATCTATAAAGACAACCACAAAATGATCCAAATATTCCTTGAATATTCAGTTCATCATGTCCATGAAAGCTGCAGGAGCATTGGTTAATCCAAAAGGCATGACTAAGAACTCATAATGCCTACAACGAGTTCTGAAAGCAGTCGTTGAAATGTCCTCAGCTTTAACCTTTAACTGATGATATCCAAAACGGAGATCAATATTTGAGAAATGTCGAGCACCTTGTAATTAATCAAACATGTCATCAATTCGAGATAATGGGTACCTGTTTTTTATGATGACATGATTCAATTATCAGTAGTCAATGCACAATCTCATACTCCTATCTTTCTTTTTCATAAATAGAACATGAACACCCCAATGTGATGTACTCAGACGAATGAAACTAGTATCCAACAATTCCTGTAGTTGGACTTTTAACTCTTGAAGTTTAATAGGAGTCATTCGATATGGGGCTTTGGAAATGGGCTTAGTACTGGGTTCAAGATCGATACAGAATTCAATTTCTCGGTTTGGGGGTAAGCCAGAAAGTTCCTCAGGAAAAATGTCAGGAAACTCATTAACAATGGGAATATCATTCAAGTTTGACGTGGTTTTGTTCAAATCAGTGACATGAGCTAAAAAGGCTTGACATCCATTTTTCAATAAACGAATGGTTTTATGGCTAAAAATAACAGTTATAGATTTTAATGGTTTAGTTGCTTGAATTTGCATGACAGGTTTATTAGGAATATGAAAACTAATAATCTTATGAAAACAATCAATTTTAGCATCAATCAATTCCTAAAATCACATCAAATTCATGCATTTCCAAAGAAATAAGGTCAACGGGTAGTGTGAGGTTGTTGATTTGAACTAGGCAAGATTTATATACAGTAGATGTAATGGTCATTACTCATAATGGGGTTTCAACTGATAAATCAAAGTTCAAATTTTCAAGAGTTAAGTTTAAACGTTGAGCACATGTAGGTGAGATAAAAGAATGGGTAGAGCCATTATCTAACAGGGCGTAGACTTCACAAGAATTTATGAATAGTTTATCGGTTATCAACTCGTTCGAGTTACGTGCCATTTGGAATGTCACAACAAAAGTTCTCCCTTGAACTACAGATTTTTTCTTATCCGTGCTAGCTTTTGATATCATCATTGCAGCTGTACTTGATTTTGTGGCAGGACAAAATCGCGCAACATGCCCCTCTTTCCCACAACTGTAGCACTTTTTGGACTGCTGTGTACAGTTTGGGCTAATGTGACCTTCCTGACCACACCTATAGCATCTCACTGGTGGTTGATCTTCTCCCCTTAAAACTGGGGTCGGTGCTGGTACTGGTACCGGTGCCCTTCCATAATTATTATGGAATCTCTTTCTTTTGAAATTGTTCCCACTGGAATCTCCTCTTCTGTTATTCGATACTGGATTACCACCGAAGTGTTGGTTACCTCCTCGATGGTTCTCGTTCCTGTGATTGTTGTCATTCCTCTCTCTATGCTGATCATTGGCTCTTGGCTGAAATATTTCATTTTCCTGTTCCACCCGTTGAGCCCTATCTACCACATCTGAATACAAACAAAATTTATGAGAGCTAAGATGTTGATGAATTTTGGTTCTTAAATCTCGTAGAAACATCCGACTCATTCGTGCTTCATCATCCACTAGATGGGTGGCAAAGTGAGATAATTCGACAAACTTAGCTTCATATTAGAAGACTGTCATGTTTCCCTGCTCTAGTTTAAGGAACTCCACCT
The DNA here is from genome assembly GCA_947179155.2 of Hedera helix. Lineage (NCBI taxonomy): Eukaryota > Viridiplantae > Streptophyta > Magnoliopsida > Apiales > Araliaceae > Hedera > Hedera helix. The sequence continues at coordinate 34,918,544 of OX359267.1, forward strand.
CCTTCATATGGCGGATGCTTTCTGGAAAGTACTTCTCGTTAAACAGTTCTTCGAATTCTGTCCAAGACATTTTGAGTGCTGAAGGGTGGATACGTTTTACCGCTTCCCACCAATGGTCTGCCTCACCTCGTAACATAAAAGTGGCGAATGACACCCTTTGATCATCAACGCACTGTAAGACATCAAATATTTTTATCGTTTGCTTCAGCCATGCTTCCGCTTTGAGTGAGTCAGGCTTCTCGAGGAATTCAGGTGATCCCAACTTTTTAAATTGCTTGATAGTGACCCCCCTCAAATTACCAGCGTTTCTACCGTTATTATTGACTGGATTTTCTCTTACTTGATTCTGCATGAACTGCATGAAATTCCTAAAGAATTCATCGTTCATCATGTTATCAGGAACATTATTTCCTGAGTTGGCAGGAGGATTGTTTGTGGCCTCTTGATTCTCAGCTACATTGGCTTCAGGCACTCCATTGTTAACTTCCTGATTTCCAGATGCCATATTTTACTGTGGTCACAAAATAATTTTTAGTTTAAACAAACTGACCCATCACTTCTTGTCCCTACATTCAAATCGACTCATTAGATAACAAAATCTCATTTAAGTGGGACACACTAGTGACTGATTCTATTCGTCTCTCCCTTCTTAGTTCTAACCCCAGATCTCCATTAAAGACCATATCCCTAAGCTCTGATGCCAACTGTGACACTCCCAAATCTGGGCCCACACAACCCAAACTTGAGTTGTCAAAAAACTACAACAAAATTATTACAAGATAGTACAACGTTTAACAATACAGTGTATAATAATACACAACAAAGTCTTCACAATTATTGCCACACTATTTTACAACACATGAAGACTACGATAACTATCCCTCGGACTCTCAATCCATCCCCCGGCTAGACCCAGCTACGTTCTCATCTCCTGTTGAAAAATAATGGAACAAAAAAAAAAGGTGAGCTCAAATAGCCAGTAAGAAATATCATGACTAAGATAATGCCGAATAAATTACCATTAGCCTTTAACAGTTGAGCTCTTAATAGAATACAATAGACTACAAGGTTTATAACAAAAACTGCAGTTAAATTCTTGAACAAAGTTCTGATCAATAATAGCAGCGGAATGAGCAATCTATTAGAAGAATAATGCAGACTATAATGTCCACTCGCTTCTCTTTTTAGGAAAAAATATCATTAACTTTTATCATCTGAAATACCATTAGTCATGATAATACAAATTCACAGTTCCTGGCCACAATCATGCAAATCAACAGTTTATCTTTGCACTACGGGCCAAAGATATTCAATATAACACCAACGATCATGATTATACCAGTATTCAGCCTTTGGTTATAATCATACCAAACAACAGTTCATCTTTGCACTACGGGCTAAAGATATTCAATATAACACCAACGGTCATGATTATACCAGTATTCAGCATTTGGTCATAATCATACAAAACAACAATTCATCTTTGCACTACGAGCCAAAGAGAACTTTCACCACGTGTCATAAAAGACACCGAATACATGTATCGCCTTTAACCTATTATATCGCCTTTAACCAATCATCTGTTCAACAATTATATCGCATCTGTGCCCCCGGCCACAGATATTCACAACAACTTGATTCTTGATGATTAGTACAAATAACAGTGATACAAATGATGAACAGAAGAAACAGGATAAACAATAAGTATCAGAGGTTTACTTTGTGCAGATTCAAATAATGTCCAAATTGTCAACATGATGTGGAGTGAAATTCAAAAATGATATTCAAGATCCACAGTTCAGAATAACGGTTACAGTTCAATAGAAATGTTTAGAAAAATAGAAAGGTTCAATTGAAATGATATTAGATGAAACACAAACTATTAAGAAACATATAATCATTTCAGGAAACTTTACCAAATAGTACTTACCATAGTAAGTTAAGAGTATAAAAGAAATAATATCCCTTACTATAGTAAGTTTGAGTAATGGAAGATGAAAAAGATGGTATCTTTTATGAGTATAAAGGAAAATAATATTACTTACGAATATGAAAGAAAATGATATTACAAACGAATATGGAATAAAAGTGTCATGTGATAATTCGTATAGACCAATTATTTTCACAAGAGACAAATAAGAAATAAATACAAATGGTTATTCACCAACAGGCAGTAATCCGCGCAGTAAGGTTATTCCCACAATTTAATAAAATTTGAATACAAAGAGTTATTTACCAAACAGAAGGTAATCCGCACAATAAGGTTATTCTCGGAGATTAATAAGGAATGAATACGAAAGGTTATTCACCAACGGGCGGTAATCCGCACCGTAAGGTTATTCCCACAATTTAATACATGGAAATAAATGACACATCTTATGAGTAAGAAAGAAACGATATTATTTTCGAGAATCAACGAATGATAATCTCTTACAAGTAAGAAAATAATACCATTTATGATGATGAAAATAATGATACTCCTTACCTTAACACGTGACTGGATATTGATTTAAATGAGGTTGATCAACCTATATATTTATAATAAAATTAGTAATTATCACATATAAATTTCAAAGTGTATGATAACTCGTATAATATGAACTATAAAAATTATATATATTTAACATAATTTTTGTAGTATAATATAACTACTTTTAAATAATTTTTAAAATAATATTCCAAAATAAATCTTCCAAAGAAAGCTTTTAAAAACGAATATTTTGAAAGAAGAGTCTTCTAAAGGAAGATTTGTGAATACCGTGAAAAATAAGAATTTATGAAATTACTACTCTTTAATAAAAGACTTACTTGAAAAATTCCTACACTCCTTTTGGCTTTCAAACACTCAAGATAACCTTACTATTTTCAGAGAAAACTCATAAAATTCTTATAGAAATTTTTTATGTTTTAGGTGTGATTTTTTTATTCAGCTGATCAAGCTATTTATAGGAGAAAAGAAGTTACTATGCAGGTTGGTAGGTGACTGGCTGCGCACGCCAGTGCTGAAATTCAGCAGCAAACGGCAGCAGCCTTGCTGCCTTTTTCAATTTCCTCCAGCAAAACACATGTTACATAATTCGTGTGGGCCCCCACAGAGGGTCCACTTACTATTCACATAATAATTAATTAATATTTTATTTTTTTTACATTTATTTTTTATTTTTCTTCCTGTGGGTCCTGCATATAAAATAAAATAATGCTACAACAATAATGTAATAAACACGTTACAGATTATTATTAATTTAATAATATAAATTACTGTGTATTTGCTACTGTGACAATTATTTGGGTTAATAATTTTAAAATACAGTGAACCAACATTTATTGACTCAACAATATGAAATACAGTGTAATAACAATTATTGAATCAATAATGTAAAATACTGTGTAACAACAATTATTGAATTGATAACATAAAATATTATGCAGTGACAATTATTGATGAAATGATGTGCAACAGTTATGGTATCAATTATCATATCAATAATACAAATACTGTGTAATAACCAATTTATCAGTTCAATAATATAAACGTCGCACAATACCTTGTGTTACTGTAGAATACTGCGTGCTACAGTAAAATACCATAAATTACCGTAGGCTACTATTCTTTTATCACCAGTATTTTAACAGTTAAAAGTGATAACACTATTGACTATTTTTATTTAAAAAGGTTACTTCTGTTGTTTTCTATATCCGACAAATATTCTGTTGTAAGGTTCACCAATAATTAGTTATTTCGGCGCCGTCGTACGACCTGAATATTCCCCGACCAAACGAATATTATCCAACATAATAAAATTTGCACATAACATCCTTAACTTTTAACTTTATCAATTTAACCATTTACTGTTTCAGAAAAAATATATATGGAAAAAAATTAATTTTGTATTTCATAATTTTGGGGTCTTACAATACCCAAATCACTCTAATTACAAGAACTCCACTAATAATTTAATTTAAAAATTCTAATATTTGTATCATTTTATCCTAAAATATATCTGTTAATTAAATTTTTATTACTTTTATAATGTGATAACATACAAGAATAAATATATAATTTTATCTATATAATTAACCTTAAAAACTTATAGGGATATTAACTACTACTTAAAAAATTAAAGAGGATGTGAGTATTGTTATAGCACTTATCTAGAACGGATGTCACTATATTTTACTCTAATTTAAATTATGGTGTTGCTAATACTAGAACAATAATCAGACCATTAAAACAATACTAGTATCACTAAAACAAATATAAATTAAAATATTATAAAATATTTATTTATTTTATTAATATAAATATTACTTTTAACATTATCGATCACCTAATGCATAGCTTTTGGACATGGGAGCTCATTAGGCTACCTTTACTAATAACATGGGTTAGGTTGAGATAACGGCTAGGAGGCTTTCACCAAGGCAGGTTGGCTGCAGGCAACCTGTAAAGCTAGTGCTTTAATTTTTTCCCCTTAACAAGCTCCATCTTTTCCACTGCATGAAGAGTGGAGGCCCACGTTTCCCATAAGATCTCCCTCCACCTAAGCTTATTATTTCACCAATTATCATTAATATATATATATATATATATATATATATATATATTGATTTATAATTAAAATTAAATAGAAGCTCTACAAAACCTAATATATCTTCATTTGATCTAAACATTAGAATTACTCTCATTTGCATAACTGTTATGTCATCCACACAATAATTATGTAATAGTATATTTTATCCGTATAACTATTATGTAGATGGAGTCCACAATCGGCATAACAGTTATGTGGATGAGAGTAATTATAATTTTTAGATCAAATAAATATACGATAAGATCTGTATTGAATAATAAGAGTTTCAACCAACTTTAGACATGAATTATTTTTCATATACATACACATACTTATAATACAAAAATGATAATATATAAGATAAAATATACACGTAGATTGTTGTTAATATGCAAACAAATAAGGAGAAAGCATATAAGAAACCCAATTAAATTAATTCCCATTCAAGCCACTCAACCCTTAGCTTGTGAAAGAGAGAGTTGTATATGCGTGAAGGGTTCATTTTATGATGAATAATACATCTCATTTATTCGCCTTCTTCATGTATATCTAGTTGCGGCTTACTTTCACATGTTTAATACTATCTCCCTTCAACAAAAGATTTTTATTTAATTTGTAAATTTATTACTTTTAAAACAATTTTTTATTCTATATTTAATTCTAAATTTATTAAGTATTTTAGGTTATGTTAATTTACAATTATTTTGTATAGGATTAAACTAGTTAAATTGTTCATACTACTTTAATATCTTTAAGCTTTTTTAATATTTGGATTAGTAAGAATATGACAATTATCTCATGTACTATTTTTTTTTTTTTATTTCTGAAATCATTTATGTGAGACGATATAATCTCAAGGAAGAAGGTATAACTGAATAATATCTCTCCTTTTGAGATATTTAATGGCCTTAAAATTTGATAAAATAGGAAAATAAATTATTATTATAAACTAATTCAAAGATAAAAAAAAAAAAGTGTTTGTAAGTATATCAAACTAGTATAAAAAAAATAAAAATAGTTTAATCTCATTAAAAACAATTGCATATAAATATATTCTTGATTCAGTAGTGAGGATATAATAATAATAATAATAATAATTAATAAAAATATTGTGTTATTTTATATAGAGCTACAAGATACTCATCATGCAACTCCGGATTTATCGGCTCTCTCAGTTACTTTGAACATTAATTATACAAGATCAATGGCAAAATAAGGTGGAGGTGTTTTCAGTAAAGGTTGGGAAATGTACTTGAAGACGTAATTTCAATTTTCAAAATCAGGTTTTTGATATTATATCATGTAGGACAAAGATACAGGTTTTATATTTCAAATTTATAGTGTTATGTTATTAGACAATATATATCTTATATTGAGTGATAAGGATAGATGGGTATTATTAGATAATATTAAGTGATTTAATAAGATAAAGAATTAATTAAAAACTTATCAATATCTTATATATCTATTAGGCTATAAATAGAAAAATTATTCAATGGTCCTAAGTAATGTCACGTGGTATCCAAGCCAATAAAATCTTATATAAATAGTCATTATGAGGAAATCCATAAATATATTGTTTTCAACTATTTGAGACCATTAATTTTTTTGCTTCATCAACTGTCTCATTCCTTATATTGTTGTCACGTAATATTTATTTATTTAAAAATTAATTATAAATAAGTAATTAAATTACACTTGCCAAGAATGCATAATATAAGTACTGGATGGGACATAGAATATGATTAAAAAAATAATAATAAAATTGAACCCATACAAAATTAATATTAACTTTTAAAAAGTCAATTTCAAACTCAAAATTAATATGAATTCATCATTTAGTTTATGTTAATACAATTATAAATATTATAAATTAGTTAAAAAGTATTACTAGTTATAAGATTTATTATTTTGAAAACTTAAATGAATTATGATGTATCCATTTATAATTAGGGGCGAATCTATACACATGATAAGGTGGACAGTTCCCCTCTTTTTATTGCTAGAAATATTAACAATTTATCAATATTTTAACAAAAAATTCTTAAATATTCTGTTGCCCTCCTATTCGGGAAGAAGGTTGAGATTGGTTCCTTTTTTATCTTAGTGGAAGATTCCTTAAATCTGATTTTATAGGACAAATGTATGGAATGGAGAGGCAATAAAGCAATTGTTTTGAACCGTTAGCCGCAAGGACCGCAATGGGTTGGTTTGCTACTTACCTACTTTGCTACTCTGAACAGCTGATTCCATGCTCAAGTTGCTTTGCAAGTAAATTAGAACCTCACTATACTTTAAAATCATTTTTATATCATAACTAAGAAAATAATTATCTCAGCTATTGCTATATATATTACTATATGTATTGGTTAAATCAATTGGGTAATTTGGCCTTTTTTGAATTATTTGTTATAAAAAAAAAACTGAAAAAACATTATTCAAAAGGCTTAATCATTAAAATTTTATCTTTGAAAGCTAATAGAGTTCATCATCATCTATACGATATACCAGAAGAGGAAGGGCATACTCTAATTCAGTGATCAAAGTTGACGAGATTGGTTTCATGACTAGTTGACTTGACATGACTAGTGCTTATTCATAAATTTGTTATAGCTCGAATCCGTAGTTAATTTTTTTTTTTGATAAAAATAGTTGACAACTGAATCTGAGTTCCATGCTTATCATATTAAAGATTAATGTTATCTCCTCCAACAATTTTTTTGTTTTGTTTTTTTTTTTTTGCTAAGTTAAAATAATATTAAAATAAACAAAAAAATACAAATCAGGGAGTCCCCAAAAAGTATAGTATAGACTTCAAATGACAAACCCAATGAAGTCATGACTATGCAAACATTACAGGACTAACATTCTAAAGTTATCCTTAATTTTCTGGAACATAGAATTTGTGTTCAATTTATATTTAATCGCATGCATAATATTATGCACAAAGTCCTAGCAGATAAAACATTATTATCATGGATCCTTGTGTTACGCTCATGCCAAATATGATAGACCACAGTTGCGAAACCAAGGCGAAAAAGACTATATTGAGGCTTGTGACTTGATCTAGAAATGAGAAAATTAGTGATGCAAGACCAGTCACGACTTAGCCCTTTCCAACCACAAAATCTCATTACCGTGTGCAAAATCTAGAAGGAGAATTGGCAATGGAAGAACAAATGATTAGCAGTCTCCAAATGGGTATTGCATAGATTACAAATTGGGTTAACCATCAAGCCATAATTGGACAACCTATCCTTAGTTTTAAGACCCCTATGAAAGATGAGCCACAATAGAAAAAAATATCTGGGAGGGAGAATTTGTGCCAAACCAGATTACCCTAAGCAATAGGATTACCTCTATGCCTTATGGAATTCCCAAGCACCACGGCTTTAACTTCCTTATCTTTATAACCATCCCAATAAACAGTGTCTTCCACATCTCGGTTACAATGCGTATTATAGTCAAAAAACTGACGAAAATCAATCATTGCAATACGATTTGATCTTGGCAAACTCCAAGTGCCATTGCAAATAATACTACTAACCTTAATAGTCGGACCCAAACCAGATTGGAGAATAATAAGAGAAGTCAGAGAGGTGGCAAGAGGCATGTTGTTCATCCAAGGATCAAACTAGAGATTTGTAAACGCCTCATTCCCAATTTGATATTTAACATGTTGCAAGGCCATAAGTCTAAGCTCTAAAAATTTTCTCCAAGCCCAAGAATAGTCATTTGTTTGTGTGTGAGTTATATTTATATATACTGATTTTCTAAATTTTTAAAGTGCATAATAAACAAGATTTTATCATTATAAGATTGTTAATTAATTTTATATACCAATTTTATTTTACAAGAAGATCATTATTGATTTTTTTTAAAATTATTTGAATATTTTAAAACACAAAATTGATAAAAAGTCGTTTAATTTTAGTCCTTATAATAATAAATATTGTAACTATCTAAACACAATCGAAACTTTTCACAGCTAGAACCCCATTCATTGGCTTCTGTCTCTTGTTTCCTCTCGTTCTCTCTTTTACATTTGTTTCTATAAACTCTCGAGGCATTTTGCATCAACTCTCCATAGCAAACTGCCCATGGATGGTCGACCTTTAAAAGGGCAAAATACCGAAACTCAACTAGGAGAGAGAGATCAGCTAACGCATATACAATTGTCTCGCTCAAAGGCCAGTCAATCCTCCAAGCAACAACACAAACCAAAGACAAGAAGGATTCTACAAGTTAGGGGTGGTTCAAGCTAATGTCAGGGGTGTTAAAATCAGCCACGCCATGAAGTAGTTAAAGTCATGGTGTTGGACTCTTAGTTGCTTTAGCCAAGAATCTGCTACACTCCAAAGCGAGCTCAGAAAAACACAAGAAAACTGAAATGTAGTACCTGTTGACAGAATCATATTACAAATTCTATCATTACACAACTTCAGAAAAACACAAGAAGACTGAAATTAATCACATTAATTAGATGACTAGTTAACTGCTAGTATGTTTCTGCATCACTTTTATTGTTTCTGCAACAAAAAATAAATAAAAAAATGGAGTATACAACAGTTGAACTTGTTTAGGGATCAATGATCATTCACTTTCTTTTACTCTGATTAATTCGAGGCCAAATTTACTGTCAATTTGCTCAATCTTTAATCAATGTGACCGATTGCTTCTCCTAGATCGAACAGCTACACAATCAATTTCAGCAGCATTTTTACATTAAGATAATCAAACAAGATTACAAATGAAATAGTCACTGACCCACTACCAATTAAGATATGAAAAATTAAGAAAAACACAACTTTAGTGTATAACTAACTAATCAAGTTCCACATAGCTCATAAACTACATATTCACTAAAACAACACAAATGATCCTCGATTATGATAAACCCAGATTCCCAAAAGAATTTCTGAATCCAACCCACTAAAGATTACAGAATCAATAAATCAACATCACTAATCATTTCAAATCAACACCCATAATCAGGTCAAAATAGACCAAAAAACATCTAATCGATTGTTCCTGAAACAAGAAATCCACACGCTCAAGAGGAGCTACAACAGTCTTAGCAAACCCTAAATCCCCCGAAATAATTTTACAATCATTTTCTGATTCATCTTCTACATTCGTTTTCTGGTTCACCTGTGCATTTTTTAGGCAGTTTCTCTCTAGAATATAAACAAGTAGTTTGCGGGCGGTACACAGAAGGAAAAAAAAATAGCTAACTAGTTTTTTCTCTTATTTGTAATAAGAAATTCATGCAAATAAAGCAAAATATTATTCATAAGAAAAATTAAGCATAACCCAGATAATGATTCGTAATTTTCTGATTAGCATGAAAAGTATATAGACAAAGGTGTGCAACTTAAATTAGTCGTAATTAATACAGAAACTACATGAAGCTTGAAGTTGAAGGTCTTGTTACCCTAATTTCTCCTTCCATGTGAATTACAAATTTGACAAACTGATTCCGTTTGGTCTCAAACAATAAAAGAAAGTTATTGGGTGAAAAATCTGGCGAAGGAAATCTACTTTTTCTAGCGAGGAGAGACGTCCAGATGGAGGAGAGGGTGAAGAGAAACAGTGTGTGTTTTTAGTGTGTGAGGAACCGATGTTTTAATTGGGGATTGAATTCTAAATATTAATTTTACTCATGTTTAGCTTCCGTATTTAAATAGGGAAAAATATTAATACGGAATTCAATTTTGATTTATTTAAATTGAGGAAGACATTGATTTTGAATTCAATTCCAAATATCATTCAAGTACCACCCAACTATTAGTTTTGGAATTGGGAGTTTCAAGTCCAATTTCAAACCATTGAATCGGCCAAACAAACCCTCCGGTATCGTACGATGCATTTAGAAATAGACCCATAATGTCATAGGATTGACAAACGGATTGCTCTAAACTTAGGTCGGGTTAAATATGGGTTGAATTAAAGTGATTCAGCTTAAAATAAAAGACCCGTGGTCCGAATAATTGGTGGGCCATTTTTTATCCACTAAACAAGGATAATTCTAAGAATACTAGTTTGACGGTGACACTTCAATTAAATGTTAAACATACTCAACTTAAAAATATCAAAGTTTTTACGTTTAATTTCTATTTTCTTAGGATATTATAGTCCAACTTTAAGAGATGGCAAAAACGTAGAAAATTAGGACGAAGGGATAAGGTGCAGAAAGCCATACTAATAAATGCACGCCATCATGTCCCCATTTGAATAAAAAACAATTAAAATGAAAAATTCACCAGCTGCAAACAGTAACACAGTACATCACAGTAAGCCATAAGCACCAGCCACACTGAGAGTATGGGACAACCTTAAAATACCACCTCAATCACTTAAATTAAAAGAAAAAGATACTTCAGTACAGGACATAACAGTATGATAATTGAAAACGCATAAAACAACCCCAAAAGTATTATTATTGTACCAGAATTGCACCCCCTCCGTTGGACGGGTTAAAATTGAGCTTTAAATTAAAATGACCTAAAAAATTTTAAATTATAAAAATAAAATTCAAAATTAATTATTTTTAGTGGGCAGTAAAGGTCGGCACCCGCTTAACCCACTTTTATCAAGTCTTTTATGGAATGTAATGATAAAAAATAATAATTAATTTTATTTTGATATGAACATTTAAAAATATTTACACTTTCGTCTAAAAATATCAAATATGATAGTCCAAAACTTATTTTCATATCTATTTAAACATTTATTCCTCAAGCATGATTATAATTTTAATGTATGATTTACATATGAGAAATATCATCTTGTATAGCTTTTGGGTTATACAACCACGGACTAAAATCAAATTTAACGAAAGGTGAGGATTGACCATCTAAAATCATACTCTAAAATATTTAGGATAATTACGAGAATATATAGTACTTACATAATAAATCTAAAGCACTCTATTAAAAACTCTAATAATTAAAAGAAGAGTCTATATAATGTCACCTAATATAGCCAAATGATAAGTGCATTATTCATGTCAAGTAAGCGATGATATAATGTATTTTAGTTGAAAATGTGCTTGTTGTGATAGTTTAGAAATAACACAATTATTATTAATTATATTTCAACTAGTTTAAATTATATTTTCTTACAAAGTTATCTTGAGATACCACGTTTTCTGATAAATTTATTTAGCTAAATGATTCGAACAAATCTTCATTGTCGCATCCTGTACGACAAAAGGTGACATCTTTTTAATTAATTCTCGTTTTTGTTCCGCTTACCATAATGAACAGTTATTTAAGTTACAATGAGTTTAGACGTTAATAGAGAAAATCTGGGCTCGATCGATCACATGTCCTGGACGAAAAGATAGTTAATAATTTTGTACTTCAAGTATAAGTGTGTGTATATAAAGTAAAACTTGTAAAGTAAACCCAAAACTTTATTAACATTGCAAGTGACTTAATTTCTAAAAATAAAATAAAAATTGTTTGATTTAAGTTGCCAAATCCCGTCTATAGGGAGTTTAATTCAAAACAAAGATTCCTCCCCTATGTATGTTAATCATCAATGTAAATACTCTCAATAAATATCCATTATTAGCTACCTACTAGTATAGATTTACATAGTCTATATATGAGAACTCTACCTTACTTAGTCTTGAACCGCACAGTTAGTATTAGAAATCATTTATTTGTGTTCCTCTTGTATCATTTCTTCCTTCCTTTAGTCATTTAAAAATGGACATGGTATTATTTATCATGTATATTATTATATTAATGTATCATTTGGCAACCTATAGATACATAACAAAAACAATCCAAGGAAGTAGTTGTATATACAGTAGTAAGTTGTGACGTATAAGAATCTCTAGCAACCTACAAAAATTGGTTACTAAAACGTTTTTAGCATACATATGATCTCATCTCAAAAATATATACATGACAAAATTCATGCATTGGTGTAAAAGGTGAACAACTAGTTGCAATATTGTGGGACCTTGGGCCCTAGCTAGGAAATTATGAATTTACATTTTGAAATAAATATATAACTAAAAACTAAACTAGATGTGATGGGTAGCAAAAAAAAAAAAAAAAAAAAAAAAAAAAAAATTAGATGGGATGTCCATTTAGCTAGATGATGATTTTTAATTTTATTTGGATGTCTAAGGATTGTAGTATAAGTGCCTCCCGGTATATGTCACGTGGTTTAAAATTTCAGAAATATAACACAAAGCATACCTAGCAAAATAATACTCCATTTATTCTTACAATGGAGTCTTATATGAAAAAAAAAATCAATTTCATAAAAGAGTCTTTTTTTTTCATAGTAGTAGTATTAAATGAAATAATTTTTTCACGTTCATTATCATAAATTCATTGTGGTGTAATTGTTATTAAACTAACAATTTTTTTATATTTTGGGTAAGAATGAAAGAAAAATATATTAATATTTTTAAAATTTTCAGACAAAACTTATTTTGTGGAACAAGGTGGAGTAATAATAACTTTACATATAATTTTTTTTTATCAAAGAGTAAAAAGACCGAAATATATTAAAAATTGTAATCTGTTACAAAAAATAAAAAGATTTTAATAATAAAAATTAAAATTGTAATCGTTTTATTAAAAAAAATGATCAATTATAACAACAGTTAGTAAACATAACATATACATAGTTAAATTGGACAAACGTATAATAATAACATGTAGTCATATATTTTTGCCTCAACTAGTTTTTTTGGTGCATTTTTTCTAACCTGCTTTTCGGTATCGTATGAAAGAAGCCCACTTAGACTACGGCCTATTACGGCTTTAGAAGGCATGGATGTGAAAAATCACATGCGGTTAAAAAATCGTGGATTTGGGCTGAACAATTAAAAATCTTGGCCCAAATCAATAGCGCGTGTTTAAAAAATAAAGCTTCCTTTCCTTTTGCCAAATCTAGGCCTAGTATTATTAGTTGTTTTTTTTAAACAGTTCTTCCCATTATATTAACCATCATTTTGAGATTCATAAAATTAACACATCGCATATTATTATAAAATTTTATAATTTTTTTTTTATGTTTATTATAGTAAATGTTTCATTTTAAGGTAGACACAAATGAAATATTAGCTATAATCAGTAAAACATAAAATTACAAAAAGTTGTGATAGAATGTAGTGTCATAATTTTATCCTAATTGGATCTGTCATTTTGTATCTACTTTTTCATAAGCATATTTTATCACCATAACATTATTTGATGGCAAAACTTGAGACTGTTGCTCATTTTTGTAAAAGGGTTAAATACATAGGTGACTCCTAAACTATAGGATTTTTGGAAATTGAGTTCATTTCTTTTAGTCAACATAAATCGAGTTCCTTTCTATTTAAAAATTTGGATATTGAACCTCCGGGTGTCACAAAAAATTGGATATTGAATCCCCGGGTGTCGTGTGTACGGAATAAGTGAAAAAATATCACTTCTAGTATGGATCAAACCTAAAACCTCATATTTGAAACTTGAACCATAAGACCACCCGAGCATCATGGGTCTAGCTATTAAATCAACCCAAGAAATAGATCATATACTAAGCAAACTAATTTTCCCAACAGAATTTATTCAAAGACAATTGTATCCCCACTAGCCCATTTCTATTTTTTAGATCAACCATAGTCCTCTCCATTCAGTCTTCTCCATTTTAGAGGGTTTAGACCGTGAGGAGCTAGGGTTTGCAAAATTGTGGTAAATGTCACGCTCCCAAATTCGCTTTCCTTCCAAAGCAGACCTGGTGTTGACTATACAACCTCATTCTTAATATCCACATCATCCATCAACAATATAATTGATAAAAACTCGCTTATTTAAAAACTTTACAACATTTATTTACTCTAGAATCGTAATCTTTATAATTTCCTATTACATCAAAAAAAAATTATTATGATTTAATCTATAACATTAATTATGAGTATTCATAAACTCACAATCCAACACTAAATCTTCTTCCTACATATTCTTCTTTATTTAGTGATCATCCAAGACTCGTAATATTAACAATCATCTCTAACATAGTTAAATGCTTTACTGACTTTATAATTTTTCTAACCTTTACACTTTACAAAACATCTTTACCCCCAAAAGGGTTTCACCAAAATATTTAATCAATTCTAACAATAGAGTTTTGTTACCAAGAATTTAAACTTCAACCACTTCTATTTATTAGCCAGTCTTTTTCTTTGCCTTTATCAGAACCTCTGGATTTCTTGGGCTTCGCTAAAAAGGTTTATTTTAAGAAATGATGAGCAACTACTTTACTCAACAAATTTAGCATATATCACATAACACATACTTCACGTTTCAAACATGCTTCATATTTCTCATGCTTCATATTTATTACATGCTTCCCATTTCTCATACTTCACATTTAATACATGTTTTACACTTAATACATGTTTAACATCTTCTCACGTTTCTCATTTCTCTATAATAGAGCTCACAATTCTCATGTTTATTGAGTTCACATAAAAACAACTAACTACAATCATTAGTTGAACAATTAGCTTTAATCATAAACTAAATATTATCAATTAAATCTCACTGTAGCACAAATGCACATTAATAACAAGTTCACAAGAATCTCACATAACATTAAAAAACTTGTACATAAACAACAGGTTTACGTATAGCAACAAATTCACATATAACAATAAGGTATGAAAAACTTGCTTGATTCGCTTATCATTCTTACGCTAATATTTTGCGTTCCTTGTATGACTTATATTTATAAATTGGTCTACCAATTAGCCACCCGTGGGTTCTACACATTGGTCTAATGTACTTAAGTGCCCATTGCATACACAATTTAATTTTTTTTAGAAGAAAACCAAACCTGACCCAGCCCGTCCGACCGGACCCGAAAAAACCTATAACACCAAAATAGTGGGGTCTAACGCAGCTGTGCTAGCCTCTAGCGCATATGCGTTGCACCCCAGATTTTAAAACCCTAGTTTTTTCACTTTTTTTGATTTTGTCAATTTTGATTCTTCTTGCTTCTACACTTAATACCTTGATCATTTTAACTTCTCGATTGAGCTCAAATTTGAACCATGGCATGTTGAGTTCATATTACTACAAAATTCAAACTATTTTCCATTTTTTTAAAACATTTTTATTCCCCTCAACAATGATCGAAATTGACTACAAATTTTAACATAACATAGTTTACTAGAAAAATCACTATAAATCACTTATAACACATTTTTCTTTCATTCCACTTGGATTATCTTCATAACCCATAAGTACACAACATACACCTTATAAATATCCCAAAATAGCTTATACACTTGAGGTTCATGATTTAGAAAATCATTATAGAATCTAGGTTTTCTTAATTTCAAAAATTATCCATCTTCTTATTTTTCATGCATTAGAATATACTTTGACCACATAAATTCTATCAA
Source organism: Hedera helix (assembly GCA_947179155.2). Taxonomy (NCBI): domain Eukaryota; kingdom Viridiplantae; phylum Streptophyta; class Magnoliopsida; order Apiales; family Araliaceae; genus Hedera; species Hedera helix. Next base: position 34,934,534 of record OX359267.1, read on the forward strand.
TATCACCTTATACATTCGGAACCCACCATGGTTCCCCAACACAATATCATGTACTCCCACAACCAAGCATGTTAACAACATAACTATTAACATAAGCTAAAGTTTTAGGGCTCAATAACACTTTTTAAACCTTTTAAGTGATCTTCTTCTTCTAATGGATGGATGTTAAGCTTGATGATCATTCTCTTATCCTTGCTACCCTTGAATACTCTAGCTCCTTTGTGATCTACCAACAATCTCTCTTTTTTTGCTCTTTCTTCTTTCTCTCTTCTCTATAATCTTTCCATAAATGAAAAGAAACAAAATGCGAACCTCTCGCATGTAATCAAGGTCCCTATTTATAACAAGCCAAGACTTAGGGTATAATGGTCTTTAGCACACAAGAAGGAACCTTCCTAGTAATTTCCTCTTAATTAGGACAAAATGGTCTTTATTACAAAAAAGGAAACTTCCTAGCAATTTTCTCTTAAGATGAAATGGTCTTTATTATAAAGAAGAAAACTTCCGAGCAATTTTCTCTTTAAGACAAAATGGTCTTTAAACCATATAAGGCACCTTCTTAGCACATTCCTTTCAATTATTTAATATACAACCTATACATACATAAGTATATATATTAACTTTTCTAAATGGCCAAAAGGCCCCCATTCCTACACCAACCCGGCCCCACATGTATTAAACATTCAAGGACCCTAATGCCCTTTATCTTGCTTATCAAATGACCTCCTCATGTCCATCTTTTCTTACCTTCTTATATATATATATATATATATATATATATATATATATATATATATATATATATATATATATATCTTCTCCCAACGCTTGATTTAGTAATTGGCTACTAATTAAATTCCTCCTTAGATTTGTCACCCTAATTCATTGGGCTTCTCTTTAATTAAAGTTGGGTTTAGGCATCGAGTCAACCTAATTTTCTACAATTAAGGCTCCATACTTGCAACCACTTAAAAGTTTGGGCTTGTTAATTTAATACACAAGACTTAACTTATAACTTTCTCAATTATTAAATTGGCTCAACATTACTCCATTAATGGACCTCACTCCATAACATAATAATTAAGTTAATCACTTAATTAATCAAAATCTTTATCATTGTCACTCAAGGCCAACATTCAAGTTTTGTTAAATAATAACCTAACTTCGATCATACATCATATAATTAACTTAATTATATAACATGACTTTCTTTTTTGTTCCATATTCAAACTAATTAATTTATTAGTTTTGTTGACTATTAATTTACTTCACTCATTGTGACGCCCCCAAATCTGAGCCCACACAGCCCAAACTTGAGTCGTCAAAAGACTACAACAAAATTATTACAATGAAATACAACGTACAACAATACAGTGGATAATACAACACAACTAAGTCTTCATTATTATTGCCACACTATTTTATAACACGTGAAGACTATGATAGCTATCCCCGCACTCTCACTCCATTCCCCGGCTAGACCCCGTTACGTTCTCATCTCCTGTTGAAAAACAATGGAACGAAAAGAAAGGGTGAGCTCAAATAGCCCAGTAAGAAATATCATGACTAAGATAATGACAAATAAATTATCATTAGCCTTCAACAGTTGAGTTCTTGATAGAATACAATAGACTACAAGGTTTATATCAAAAATTGTAGTTAAATTCTTAAACAACGTTCAGATCAATAATAGCAGCGGAATGAGCAATCTATTAGAAGAATAATGCAGACTATAATGTCCACTCGCTTCTCTTTTTTTGTAAAAATATCATCAACTTTTATCATCTGAAATACCATTAGTCATGATAATAAAAATTCACAGTTCCTGATCATAATCATGCAGATCAACAGTTCATATTTGCACTACGGGCCAAAGACATTTAATATAACACCAACGGTCATGATTATACCAGATTCAGCCTTTGGTAATAATCATACCAATCAACAGTTCATCTTTGCACTACGGGCCAAAGATATTCAATAAAGCACCAACGGTCATGATTATACCAGATTCAGCCTTTGGTCATAATCATACCAACCAACAGTTCATCTTTGCACTACGGGCCAAAGAGAACATTCACCACGTGCCATAAAAGACACCGAACAGATGTATCGCCTTTAACCTAGTATATCGTCTTTAACCTATCATCTGTTCAACAATTATATCACATCTGTGCCCCCGGCCACAGATATTCACAACAGCTTGATTCTTGATGATTAATACAAATAACAGTGATACAAATGATGAACAGAAGAACAGGATAAATAATAAGTATCAGAAGTTTACTTTGTGCAGATTCAAATAATGTCCAAATTGCCAACATGATGTGGAGTGAAATTTAAAAATGATATTCAAGATCCACAGTTCAGAATAACGATCACAGTTCAAATAGAAATGTTCAGAAAATAGGAAGGTTCAGTTGAAATAATGAAATTCAACTATTATGGAACATATAATATTTTCAGGAATTATAGAAGCAATAGTTCCATAATAAGTTACGATTTAGGTGTATGAAAGAAAATAATATCTCTTACCGTAGCAGGTTTGATTAACAAAAGGTGAAGGAAATTAATATCCCTTACCATAGTAAGTTTGAATAATGGAAGATGAAAAAGATGGTATCCCTTATGAGTATAAAGGAAAATGATATCACTTACGAATATGGAATAAAAGTGTCATGTGATAATTCGTGTAGACAAATTATTTCCACACGAGACAAATAAAAAGGGTTATTCACCAACAGGCGGTAATCCGCGCCGTAAGGTTATTCCCATCAATTTGAATACGAAAAGTTATTCACCAAACATGCGATAATCCGCGCCGTAAGGTTATTCCCATCAATTTGAATACGAAGAGTTATTCACCAAACAGGCGATAATCCGCACCGTAAGGTTATTCTCAAAGATTAATAAGGAATGAATACAAAAGGTTATTCACCAACAGGCGGTAAACCGCGCCGTAAGGTTATTCCCACAATTTAATACATGGAAGTAAATGGCACAAGAAAGAAACGATATTATTTTCGAGAATCAAAGAATGATAATCCCTTCAAGTAAGAAAGAAAATAATATCCATTTATGATGATGAAAAGAATGATACCCCTTACCGTAATAAATTTAAGAGTGTGAAAAGAATGATATTCCTTACCGTAGTAAGTTTAAGAGTATGAAAGAAAATGAAATTCCTTACCGTAGTAAGTTTAAGAGTATGAAAGAAAATGAAATTCCTTACCTTAACACGTGACTGGATATTGATTTAAATGAGGTTGATCAACCTATATATTTTTAATAAAATTAGTAATTACCACATATAAATTTCAAGGTGTATGATAATTCATATATTATGAACTATCAAAATTATATATATTTAACATAATTTTTGTAGTATAATATAACAACTTTAAAATAGTTTTTAAAATAATATTTCAAAATAAATCTTCCAAAGAAAGCTTTTATAAATAAATCTTCTCAAAGAAGAGTCTTCTAAGGGAAGATTTGTGAATACCGTGAAAAATAGGAATTTATGAAATTAATACTCTTTAATAAAAGACTTACTTGAAAAATTCCTGCACTCCTTTTGGCTTTCAAACTCTCAAAATAACCTTACTATTCTCAGAGAAAACTTATAAAATTCTTATAGAAAAATTTTATGTTTTAGGTGTGATTTTTCTATTCAGCTGAGCAAGCTATTTATAGGAGAAAAATGTTACTATGCGCGGTAGGTGGGTTGGCGTGCTGCACGCCAACCTGAGAATTCAGCAGCCGCCCACGCCAAAAAAATTCAGCAACTTTGCAATTCATTTCTCATGTGGGCCCCACATGGGTCCCACATGTTACTATTCACGTTACTATTCACGTTACTATTCACGTCACTATTCACGTTACTATTTCAAATAGTAAAATTAATTATTTTATTTTTTATTTATTTATTTATTTATTTATTCTTCCTGTGAGTCCAACATATAAAATAATGTTACCACAATAATGCAAGAAACACGTTACATATTTTTATTAATTTAATAATATAAATTATAGTGTATTTGCTACTGTGACAATTATTAGATTCAATAATTTTAAACTACAGTGCACCAACAATTATTGACTCGATGATATGAAATACAGTGTAATGACAATTATTGAATCAATAATGCAAAATACTGTGTAGCAACAATAACTGAATTGATAATATAAAATATTATGCAGTGACAATTATTGATGAAATGATGCGTAACAGTTACGGTGTCAATAATATGAGACACTGTGCAATACCGTGTGCTACTGTAGAGTACCGTGTGCTACAGAAAATACCATAAATTACCGTATGCTACTATTCTTTTATCACCGGTATTTTAACAGTTAACACCGTTGACTATTTTTATTTAAAAAGGTTACTTCTGTCGTTTTCTATATCCGACAAATATTCCGTTGTGGGCTCCACCAATAATTAGTTATTTCGGCGCCGTCGTACGGCCCGAATATTCCCCGACAAAACGAATATTCCCCGACAAAAAGAATATTGTCCGACAAAATAAAATTTACACATAACATCCTTAACTTTCAATTTTGTCAATTTAACCATTTACTGTTTCAGGAAAAATATATATGAAGAAAAATTAAATTTTGTATTTCATAAATTCGGGGTCTTACAACCTCCCCTCCTTATGAAATTTCGTCCCCGAAATTGACGTACCTGGCATTTCGAAGAGGTATGGATACCTAGACTTCATCTCAGATTCTAGCTCCCAGGTCATTTCCTCAATATCTTGGTTCCTTCATAAAACCTTAACTTGAGGTATAACCTTTGAGCGTAAGATCTGCTCCTTCTTATCTAGGATCTTAACAGGTACCTCCTCATACGTTAAATCTTCTGCTATAACGTCTGGTTCTAACTCAATGACGTGGTTTGGGTCCTTCACATATTTACGTAACATAGATATGTGGAAAACGTTATGGATGCGAGACATACTTGGTGGTAGGGCTAGTCTGTAGGCTACGGATCCTACTCGATCGAGGATTTCAAATGGGCCAATAAATCGAGGGTTGAGCTTTCCTCTCTTTCCGAATCTCGTAACCCCTTTCCATGGAGAAACACGTAAGAATACATGATCTCCGACGTTGAATCTCCCATCTCTCCGATGAAGATCGGCATAACTCTTTTGTCGTTCTTGTGCTGTCTGTATTCGTTGTCGGATCATTTGGATCTTTTCGGTCGTCAAGCGTACCAACTCGGGTCCCAACAGTTTTGCTTCTCCTACCTCATTCCAACATACTGGAGAGCGACACTTGCGTCCATATAAAGCCTCGAATGGAGCCATACCTATACTTGCTTGGTAACTGTTGTTGTAGGAAAATTCCACCAATGGCAAGTACTTATCCCAACTTCCTTTGAAATCTAGTACGCAAAGTCTCAAAAGATCTTCGAGGGTCTGGATCGTCCTTTCCGATTGTCCGTCCGTTTGAGGATGGTATGCAGAACTAAAACGTAGTTCAGTGCCCATAGCTTTTTGTAGACTGATCCAAAAGCGTGAAGTGAATCTAGGATCTCGATCAGAAACTATGGAAACTGGCATGCCATGCAGTCTCACGATTTCATTTATGTACATACCGGCAAGACGTTCAAGTGAAAAGTTTTCTCGTATAGGCAAGAAATGAGCGGATTTGGTCAATCTATCTACGATGACCCAAATTGCATCTAAGCCTTGAGAAACTTTGGGAAGACCCGTCACGAAATCCATATTGATGTGTTCCCACTTCCATTCGGGAACCTCAAGTGGTTGTAATGGACCCTTAGGTACTTGATGCTCTGCCTTGACACGTTGACAAGTTAGGCACCTTGAGATAAACTCTGCAATCTCCCTTTTCATATTGTTCCACCAAAATGTATGTCGAAGATCTCGATACATCTTGGTACCTCCTAGGTGGATTGCAAACGGCGTGTTGTGTGCCTCCATCATGATTTTATGCTTTAATTCAGGATCGTTAGGAACACAGAGTCGAGAGTTGACTCGAAGTATTCCTTTCTCGTCGATTCTTGCTTCGGGAATGGTACCTTCTTGTACTTTCTTTATCATGTTTATCAGTTCCGGATCGGTAGCTTGAGCAGCTTTAATTTTATCGATTAAAGCTGGTTCTACTCGCACGTGAGCAATCTTCGAGTGGGTCCCTGGTGTCTTTAGCTCTATCTCCATCTTTTGCAAGTCGTACAAAATACGCTTTTGTGTTGTCAGCAGTGCACTTGTACTCGCATAAGATTTTCTGCTCAAAGCGTCAGCTACAACGTTCGCCTTTCCCGGGTGATACTGGATTGTGTGATCATAATCCTTCAACAGCTCAAGCCAACGTCGTTGTCGCATGTTGAGTTCCTTCTGGGTGAAGAAATACTTGAGACTTTTATGATCCGTATAGATATCCACTTTCTCTCCGTACAAGTAGTGTCTCCAGATCTTCAACGCGAAAACGACTGCTGCCAACTCTAGATCATGAGTAGGGTAATTTTTCTCATAATCTTTGAGTTGTCGAGAGGCATAGGCTATAACCTTTCCATGTTGCATAAGGACACAACCTAGACCTTTGCCTGAAGCATCGCTGTATATGACAAATTCTCCCGATCCTGATGGAATGGTCAGAACAGGAGCTGAAACAAGTCTCCTCTTAAGCTCTTGAAAACTTTTCTCGCATTGCTCGCTCCATATGAATTTTGTGCTTTTCCGAGTAAGCTGAGTTAATGGAGTGGCGATTCGAGAAAATCCTTCTACGAATCTCCGATAATAACCAGCTAGGCCCAGAAAACTTCGGACTTCGGTTACTGTCTTGGGTTGTTCCCAATTTAGTACCGTTTCAATCTTCGCAGGATCGACTGATATTCCTTGACTAGAAATCACATGCCCAAGAAACGTGACATCCTCAAGCCAGAACTCACATTTCTTCAACTTGGCATATAATTTGTTCTCACGGAGCTTTTGGAGTATCAATCTCAGGTGTTGTTCATGATCCTCACGACTTTTGGAGTATATGAGGATGTCATCAATAAAGACAACCACAAAATGATCCAAATATTCCTTGAATATTCGGTTCATCATGTCCATGAAAGCTGCAGGAGCATTGGTTAGTCCAAAAGGCATGACTAAAAACTCATAATGCCCATAACGAGTTCTGAAAGCAGTCTTTGGAATGTCCTCAGCTTTAACCTTTAACTGATGATATCCAGAACGGAGATCAATCTTTGAGAAATGTTGAGCACCTTGTAATTGATCAAACATGTCATCGATCCGAGGCAACGTGTACCTGTTTTTGATGGTGACATGGTTCAATTCTCGGTAGTCAATGCACAATCTCATACTCCCGTCTTTCTTCTTCACAAATAGAACAGGAGCACCCCAAGGTGATGCACTCGGACGAATGAAACCGGTATCCAACAATTCCTGTAGTTGGACTTTTAACTCTTGAAGTTCAATGGGAGCCATTCGGTATGGGGCTTTGGAAATGGGCTTGGTACCGGGTTCAAGATCAATACAAAATTCAATTTCACGGTTTGGGGGTAAGCCAGGAAGTTCTTCAGGAAAAACGTCAGGAAACTCATTAACAATGAGAATATCATTCAAGTTTGACGTATTTTTGTTCAAATCAGTGACATGAGCTAAAAAGGCTTGACATCCGTTTTTCAATAAACGAATGGCTTTATGGCTAGAAATAACAGTTATAGATTTCAATGGTTTAGTTGCTTGAATTTGCATGACAGGTTGATTAGGAATATGAAAACTAATAATCTTATGAAAACAATCAATTTTAGCATGATGGGTAGTCAACCAATCAATTCCTAAAATCACATCAAATTCATGCATTTCCAAAGAAATAAGGTCAACAGGTAATGTGAGGTTGTTGATTTGAACTAGGCAAGATTTATAGACAGTAGATGTAATGGTCATTTCTCCTAATGGGGTTTCAACTGATAAGTCAAAGTCCAAATTTTCAGGAGTTAAGTTTAAACGCTGAGCACATGCAGGTGAGATAAAAGAATGGGTAGAGCCAGTATCTAACAAAGCGTAGACTTCACGAGAATTTATGAATAGCTTACCGGTCATCACCTCATTCGATTTCTTGATCATCAAGGCTGTCATCATCAAATCGAGTCCCGTATACTTCATCCGGATCTTCACATATTTCAACCATGGGAATACCGCTAAATAATTTTCTAACAAACTGTTTCTCGGATTCATCAACTTCATCAGTAGTAACGTACCAATGATTTCCATAAGAATAGTATTTTCGATAGACTGCAGTTTCCATGATAGTGACTAACTTAACCTGAATTCCTTTAAATTGTAACGCCCAAAAGTATAGAAACATCATTTTTAAATAATCTTGAAACTCATAGCTGGAACACCATAAATCCCAAAGACTAATATGAAAAGTCCATATATTCTGATCCTTTGTTATAGAGCATAACCAGGTGATATGACTCTCCCAATTAGTGAGTAAATTAAAGGCGATAATTTCCGCAAGTTCATTACTTCCTTTAATTGCTTCTAATAATAGATCTGGAACGACTGTAACAGAACTTTCACCTTCATCCTTACTGGATAGAACACGCATAATTTTTGCCTTAGGCAAAAGATTCAACTCTGAGTTTGTAGGAAGATTATTCGTCGCCTCTTGTTTTGCAGCTACATTTGCTTCGGGTATTCCATAGTTAACTTCTTGATTTCCAGATGCCATACTAAACTGTGGTCACAAAATAAATATTAGTTTAAACAAACTGACTCATCACTTCATGTCCCTATAATCAAATCAACTCATTAGATAATAAAATCTAATTTAGGTAGGACACACTAGTGACTGATTCTATTCGTCTCTCCCCTCCTAGTTCTAACCCCAGATCTCCATTAAAGACCATATCCCTAAGCTCTGATGCCAACTGTGACGCCCCCAAATCTGAGCCCACACAGCCCAAACTTGAGTCGTCAAAAGACTACAACAAAATTATTACAATGAAATACAACGTACAACAATACAGTGGATAATACAACACAACTAAGTCTTCATTATTATTGCCACACTATTTTATAACACGTGAAGACTATGATAGCTATCCCCGCACTCTCACTCCATTCCCCGGCTAGACCCCGTTACGTTCTCATCTCCTGTTGAAAAACAATGGAACGAAAAGAAAGGGTGAGCTCAAATAGCCCAGTAAGAAATATCATGACTAAGATAATGACAAATAAATTATCATTAGCCTTCAACAGTTGAGTTCTTGATAGAATACAATAGACTACAAGGTTTATATCAAAAATTGTAGTTAAATTCTTAAACAACGTTCAGATCAATAATAGCAGCGGAATGAGCAATCTATTAGAAGAATAATGCAGACTATAATGTCCACTCGCTTCTCTTTTTTTGTAAAAATATCATCAACTTTTATCATCTGAAATACCATTAGTCATGATAATAAAAATTCACAGTTCCTGATCATAATCATGCAGATCAACAGTTCATATTTGCACTACGGGCCAAAGACATTTAATATAACACCAACGGTCATGATTATACCAGATTCAGCCTTTGGTAATAATCATACCAATCAACAGTTCATCTTTGCACTACGGGCCAAAGATATTCAATAAAGCACCAACGGTCATGATTATACCAGATTCAGCCTTTGGTCATAATCATACCAACCAACAGTTCATCTTTGCACTACGGGCCAAAGAGAGCATTCACCACGTGCCATAAAAGACACCGAACAGATGTATCGCCTTTAACCTAGTATATCGCCTTTAACCTATCATCTGTTCAACAATTATATCACATCTGTGCCCCCGGCCACAGATATTCACAACAGCTTGATTCTTGATGATTAATACAAATAACAGTGATACAAATGATGAACAGAAGAACAGGATAAATAATAAGTATCGGAAGTTTACTTTGTGCAGATTCAAATAATGTCCAAATTGCCAACATGATGTGGAGTGAAATTTAAAAATGATATTCAAGATCCACAGTTCAGAATAACGATCACAGTTCAAATAGAAATGTTCAGAAAATAGGAAGGTTCAGTTGAAATAATGAAATTCAACTATTATGGAACATATAATATTTTCAGGAATTATAGAAGCAATAGTTCCATAATAAGTTACGATTTAGGTGTATGAAAGAAAATAATATCCCTTACCGTAGCAGGTTTGATTAACAAAAGGTGAAGGAAATTAATATCCCTTACCATAGTAAGTTTGAATAATGGAAGATGAAAAAGATGGTATCCCTTATGAGTATAAAGGAAAATGATATCACTTACGAATATGGAATAAAAGTGTCATGTGATAATTCGTGTAGACAAATTATTTCCACACGAGACAAATAAAAAGGGTTATTCACCAACAGGCGGTAATCCGCGCCGTAAGGTTATTCCCATCAATTTGAATACGAAAAGTTATTCACCAAACAGGCGATAATCCGCGCCGTAAGGTTATTCCCATCAATTTGAATACGAAGAGTTATTCACCAAACAGGCGATAATCCGCACCGTAAGGTTATTCTCAAAGATTAATAAGGAATGAATACAAAAGGTTATTCACCAACAGGCGGTAAACCGCGCCGTAAGGTTATTCCCACAATTTAATACATGGAAGTAAATGGCACAAGAAAGAAACGATATTATTTTCGAGAATCAAAGAATGATAATCCCTTCAAGTAAGAAAGAAAATAATATCCATTTATGATGATGAAAAGAATGATACCCCTTACCGTAATAAATTTAAGAGTGTGAAAAGAATGATATTCCTTACCGTAGTAAGTTTAAGAGTATGAAAGAAAATGAAATTCCTTACCGTAGTAAGTTTAAGAGTATGAAAGAAAATGAAATTCCTTACCTTAACACGTGACTGGATATTGATTTAAATGAGGTTGATCAACCTATATATTTTTAATAAAATTAGTAATTACCACATATAAATTTCAAGGTGTATGATAATTCATATATTATGAACTATCAAAATTATATATATTTAACATAATTTTTGTAGTATAATATAACAACTTTAAAATAGTTTTTAAAATAATATTTCAAAATAAATCTTCCAAAGAAAGCTTTTATAAATAAATCTTCTCAAAGAAGAGTCTTCTAAGGGAAGATTTGTGAATACCGTGAAAAATAGGAATTTATGAAATTAATACTCTTTAATAAAAGACTTACTTGAAAAATTCCTGCACTCCTTTTGGCTTTCAAACTCTCAAAATAACCTTACTATTCTCAGAGAAAACTTATAAAATTCTTATAGAAAAATTTTATGTTTTAGGTGTGATTTTTCTATTCAGCTGAGCAAGCTATTTATAGGAGAAAAATGTTACTATGCGCGGTAGGTGGGTTGGCGTGCTGCACGCCAACCTGAGAATTCAGCAGCCGCCCACGCCAAAAAAATTCAGCAACTTTGCAATTCATTTCTCATGTGGGCCCCACATGGGTCCCACATGTTACTATTCACGTTACTATTCACGTTACTATTCACGTCACTATTCACGTTACTATTTCAAATAGTAAAATTAATTATTTTATTTTTTATTTATTTATTTATTTATTTATTCTTCCTGTGAGTCCAACATATAAAATAATGTTACCACAATAATGCAAGAAACACGTTACATATTTTTATTAATTTAATAATATAAATTATAGTGTATTTGCTACTGTGACAATTATTAGATTCAATAATTTTAAACTACAGTGCACCAACAATTATTGACTCGATGATATGAAATACAGTGTAATGACAATTATTGAATCAATAATGCAAAATACTGTGTAGCAACAATAACTGAATTGATAATATAAAATATTATGCAGTGACAATTATTGATGAAATGATGCGTAACAGTTACGGTGTCAATAATATGAGACACTGTGCAATACCGTGTGCTACTGTAGAGTACCGTGTGCTACAGAAAATACCATAAATTACCGTATGCTACTATTCTTTTATCACCGGTATTTTAACAGTTAACACCGTTGACTATTTTTATTTAAAAAGGTTACTTCTGTCGTTTTCTATATCCGACAAATATTCCGTTGTGGGCTCCACCAATAATTAGTTATTTCGGCGCCGTCGTACGGCCCGAATATTCCCCGACAAAACGAATATTCCCCGACAAAAAGAATATTGTCCGACAAAATAAAATTTACACATAACATCCTTAACTTTCAATTTTGTCAATTTAACCATTTACTGTTTCAGGAAAAATATATATGAAGAAAAATTAAATTTTGTATTTCATAAATTCGGGGTCTTACACTCATCTTATTGTTTGGCTACAAATATATCTAGCACAAACACTTATACACACACACACACACACACACACACACACACACACACACACGCGCACATACTCATTTCACCGTAACAATAACTTTTCAATTGAAATTCACTTCATTAATAAAGTTCTTACATATATCTCATTATAATATTCCTTGAGAATCTTAGTTGTTACATTCTTGCTCCCTTATAAGGATTTCATCCTCGGAATCACTCTTACCTTAACGTTCTAATCCAGTTTATTTCCAAACTCTTACAGAATCTTTTTTATCGAATAATTTATCGAATCACCTTAACATAGGTAACACATTACTTCCTCTTTCATTTACTCTTTCTTATCCAATTCATGGACGAAAATCTTTTCTTAGCCCAAGTCTTATCTGACTTGCTTCGGCTCCTGACTACATATTTATATTCAGGTATTAATATTCTCATCATCATATCTCTTATACGCATACATAAACTTTATTTTATATTACTCTACTTGGTACTATTGATCCCATAACCTTTAATTCGCTATTCTCTCTCTTTGCACAATTCTTTACTAATACATTCATTACTCATTTATTTTCATCAATTTGGACATAATATGTCATACCTTCGTATGATCATAACATTTTCATATTTTTATATTTCTGCCTCTCACAACTTATTTTGCAAACCATTATTTCATTCCCTCCCTTTTCATCCGTGAAAAGGTCTAACCTTAACATATATACGAATAATCGTAATTCTTCAAACTCTGTATTATTATATCATTCCTTCTAGTCATAAGACTTCATCTATTGAAATATTCTCATTACTTATTCATTTATTATTTCATATTCTCTAACTTTTCTATCTGTTACGTTTAACTCCCTTTATTCTCGTTCAACAATAGTAAATTATAACTTATTATAAATTAATTGTCTATCAAGCCACTAAAATACTTCGTTCAATAACTGATTTACTGGCATTTCTTCGTAACTTCCTTATAGCTTTTTGTATCAAAAATCTCTCTTTACATTCTTACACATTAAATCATATATGTTTTTTTCCCCTAACACATAGATTAGATTAAAATGTTTAATCTTTTCTCTACACATTTATCTTCTCCAAATTTAAGTTTTATAGCTTAATCTTTAATCGCATTCGATTACATTTTCGAGCCTCATAATATCCGAAATATTATAGTAAACGCGGCAAATTACGGCAATCAACATAATCGTATTTCACGGGATAAAAACCATCATCTCAGAAATTTGTGAGGAATGGAAAGGGGAAAGGTACGTAAAGGCACTAGCAACCTAAATGAAATAATTTTTTCACGTTCACTATCATAGATTCATTGTACTATAACTATTACTAAACTATTTTTTTAAAGTATATTTAGGGTAAATATGAAAGAAATATATATTAATATTTTAAAAAATTTCAGACAAAACTCCATTTTGTGGAACAAGATGGAGTAATAATAACTTTACTTATTATTTTTTTTTTATCAAAGAGTAAAAAGGCCGAAATATATTAAAAATTGTAATCTGTTACAAAAAAATGAAAAGATTGCAATAATAAGAATTGAAATTGTAATCATTTCAATAAAAACAGATAATCGAAAAGATGATCAATTGTAATAACAATTAGTGGACATAACAGATACTCCTTAAAATAGTTAAATTGAACAAATCTAGCTATATTCTTATGTTATACATTTTATGAAATTTATGTTCTCATCCATCTCTGTCTATATATGTTTTTATACTAAATTTAAATTGCTAGTTAAGTAAGTCGTTCGTACTTTGCTAATCTGATAAGGAATTTCGTTTTGGTACAAATGTTTAAAAACATGTACACTCCCATCTAAAAATATCAAATATGATAGTCCAAAACTTATTTTCATATTTATTTAAACTTTTATTGCTTAAGCAAGATTAGAATTTTAATTTATGATTTACGTATGAGAAATATCATCTTGTATAGCTTTTGGCTATAAAACCAATGACTAAACTCAAATTTAATGAAAGATGAGGATTGGCCATCTAAAATCATACTCTAAAATATTTAAGATATTTACAAAAATATATAGAAATTACATAATAAATCTAAAAAACTCCATTATAAAATCTAATAATTAAAAAAAGACTATACACAATGTCACATAAGGTAGTCAACGGATAAGTGCCTTGTGCATATCAAGTAAGCAATAATATAACGTATTCTAGTAGTGCATATCAAGTAAGCAATAATATAACGTATTCTAGTAGTCTAGTTGAAAATATGCTTGTACTGTGATAATTTAAGAATAACACAATCATTTTTAATTATATTTTAATTAAGTTAAATTATATTTTTTTTAAAAGTTATTTCGAGGTACCACGTTTTCTGATAAATTTATTTAGCTTAGTGATTTGAACAAATCTTCACTGTCGCATCTCGTACGACAAAATGTGACATTTTTTTTTAATTAATTCTCGCTTTTGTACCGCTAACCATAATGTAGTTATTTAAGTTACAAAGAGTTTGAACTTTAATAGAAAAAATCAGGGCTTGATCACATGTCCTGGACGAAAAGATAGTTAATAATTTTGTACTTCAAGTACAAGTGTGTGTATATAAAGTAAGAGAGCTGATATTTTCGTAGACAATTTTAATATTTTTGTAGGCGAGGTTTAATTTTTAATCAAATCAATAAATGTATTAATTTTAGTTTAGATGGAAAATGGGTAATTTTATACTTACCCTTCTCCTCGTCTTTTCTCATTCTCCATTGATACACTTTGTTGTCAAGCAAATTTCTTTCTACACTGCACGTAGTGTTATTGTGGTGAATGATACATGGAAATATTACATCTTCATTTTTTTTTAAAATTTATTCTTTTTGTTCTATGATATAAAATTAATATTATTTTTTTCTAAATTAATTTAAAATATTTTAAAATTCAAGATTAACATAATTTATTTGAATTTTGAATAAATATTAGAATTAATAATATTTTAAAATATTTACAATAATAATAATTAAAATTAAATTAATAAATCTAATATTCATAATTGTACACTTTAGTATCGGTAATAGATTCCCTACCCTATTTAGTTTTGCACACTTCAAGAAGACTCACGTGTTCCCCATTCTTTATTCTAAATGTACAATTATGAACATTAGATTTATTAATTTAATTATAATTATTATTATTGTAAATATTTAAATATGTTATTAATTACAAGTTTTATTCAAAACTCAAATAAATTATGTTAATCTTGAATTTAAAAATATTTTAAATTAATTTACAAAAAATTAATATTAATTATATACCACGGAATAAAGAAAATAAATTTTATAAAAAAATAAAATAAAGAAGTAATACTCGCACAACATGTAGAAAGAAATCTGCTTGCCAACAAAGCATATCATGCATGAAAAAATAAAAAAAGACACGGAGAAGTTAGGGTAAATATGAAATTACCTATTCTTTATCTAAGTTAAAGTTAATACATTCATTGATTTAATTAAAAATTGAACCCCACCTGTAAAAATAACAAAATTACCTACAAAAATATCGGCTTCCTAAAGTAAAACTTGGAAAGTACGACTCCTATTTGGTTAATGAATGTTGAGCTCTTATACACTCACAAGTCACAACTTTATTAACACTTCAAGTGACTTAATTTCTAACCAAAAATAAAATAAAAAATTGTTTGATTTAAGATACCAAATCCCTTCTATAGGGAGTTTAATTCAAAACAAAGATTCCTCCCCTCTGTATGTTAATCATCAATTTAAATACTATCAATAAATTGTTATTGTTGTGCAATAACTGTGACGACCCCAAATCCGGGTTCTTTAACCTCGGGTTTGGTTCTCACTGTACAATACATAACAACAATGAAATACATATATTGTATTCAAACTACGCGGAATAATACAAAAGGTTCCTTATATAAAGGCTACACTTCCCAAGGTCTATTAACCTTAAATTGTAACATTACATATCTTAAGGGAAATACAAAAGATTTACAACAGTAATTACATAACAGCAATTTAAACTAGCATGCAATTACTAAAACTAAGCATTCGCTTTCCCCTTGCCTTTGTTCGATTTAGAGCTTTCGGGATTGGCTGAAATATAGTCATGATATAGCAAGAATGAGCAACTAAATGGCTCAGCAAGTTTATAAACAACAATCATACGATATATCATGATGAAGGGAAATAACTTCAAGGTTTCAACAATAGCAATTGTGAAAGATAACAAGAATCAATGTTCAATAAAAGAAGGAATTGACTCTTTACTGCTGAGTGGTCTTTAATGACCATGAACTGCTACTAAGGTAGAACAAACATACAATGTCTGACTCCTTGTTAAAATAACGGGACACTTGAGGGGATCAGTCCTCTCATGTCCTATGTATATGCATCACATTTAGTTTTCTTGCGCACTGTCGGGTCTCCGACAAATAAAAACCCCCTTTAACTAGGGTTGTTCTATCTCAGTCTTACTGTAAGAATCCGCACCAGCCAATGGTTTGGATAAGCTTTTATAATATTCAATTAAATGAATTTAACATGCATTTGTCTAGCCGAAACAATTAGCTTAGACGTTCTTAAACAGTTTGCAAAAGCACTATGTGCGAATACAATAATCAATAATGATGTGAAGTAATTTTTGATAATTAATTCACTCAAAGGTCTGTCAAGTAACTACGGGTGTAGAATACTTGCTAAACAATAATTGAAATGTAAATACGGTTGAAGAATATCTGCAACAATAAATACAAGTTTAAGGGTAGAAAACTTGCCTGTCTGCACAGCTACAATAAATGTCTAGCTTTAACTACTTGCTTTGAAAGACCTAACATTAATAACGTCGGTCTAATAATTAGCACGGCGTATTTGCATAACTATACGCTTGATAATGAACTTATTTACCACACATAAGTACTAACACATAATTTACATCAGTCAAAACAATATTATTAACCTTATAAACCCTTAATCATATTAGGTTAATAAGTTAGAAAATATTTTTCTTAAGTGTTGGACACTTATTAAACCTTTAAACAACTTATTATAATTGTTTAATTAAATTCAATTTATTTTATTAACTCAATCTCTTTTTAATTACTATTTAATATTGATTAAATAGAAATTAATTAATTAACTCTAGTTATTATTTAAAATAAATAATAACTAATTGTACTTACTTATTATTTAATTATAATTAAATAATAAATAATTATTAACTTAGTTTTAACCTTCTTTAATTTAATGTTAATCAACCAATAATTAACCAAGTAATTAACCTTACTTATTATTTAATTAAGAAAATTAAATAATAGTTTACTAATCTTAATCCTCTTTAATTATTATTTAATGTCAATTAAATAATAATTAATTATTTAATTAATTTTAATTATTATTTAAGGTTAAATAATAATCAAATCATTCTTATTTATTATTTAAATTAAATAATAAATTATTACTCGAATAACTTAATTTCCATTAATCGTTATTTAATGCTAATTAAATAATAATTAATTACCTAATTATCCTTATTTATTATTTAATAATATTTAAATAATAAATAATAAATTTATAAATTTTATCTCTCTTTAAGTATTATTTAATAGGCATTAAATAATAAATGCTAATTTATCATCTTTATTTATTATTAACATTTAAAATAATAAATAAATAATAAATTTATTAATCTTAACCATGGTTTAGCTAACTAGATTAATATTTAAAATATTTAAATATTAAACTTAATGAAAAATATCCTCCCCAATATTATTTTTGTATTATAATTATTTTTGTTATAATTTTAATTTAGTTTTTAAATATTTAAATTAATTAAATTTAACCCGAATGGCATTTCCGTAAATAAGTCGAAATCTGAACCGAGGGCAGAATGGTAATTCTGCCAAGAAAAACACGGAGGGGCATTCTGGTAATTTCACCGGAATTTTCCTACCGCGCATGGCGCGGGTTACAGATTTAACGGGCCAAAAACGACGCCGTTTTTGGAATGCCGAATACGGCTTCCGCGCGTACGCGCGGAGTAACTTTTTACGGACACCAAACGACGTCGTTTGGCTCCGTGTTTTCGGTGAACAGTGGCTGCGCGCGCATTGCGCGGAAACCCTTAATTTTTTTCTTCTTCGCAGAATGTGAACAGTGTTCCGGCACACACATTTTAATTAAAAACATACCATCAAGTAAGCTTTAACTCTTCAATAAAAATCCAAAAAAATTACCAATCACCTTATTTTAATTTATAACATGAAAAAATAATTTTTCATGATTTAATATCATTATTTTTTTATAAAAATTTCTACATCACATAAACTACCATAAATCATAACTTTTTGTGTATAACTCCATTTTGAGTGATTCAAACTTTGTTTTTCTCATGATTTAATGTTCTATAATATTAGAACATCAAACCTAAGTTTTATAAAAAATATTTTTGGCAATAAATTTCAAGACTTGATTATACACTACTAAACACATATTTTAGCACACAAATGATACCAAAATACAAACCAAACCTATTAAACTTAAGCATGGCATAAATATTACAACTACACATTAATAACTATATTAACATGTTTATACTAACATGATGATTTATTTAATTTAAAAATAAACTACATTTAAAATAATCATTACCTTGTTTTAATGGCTATCTTTCTTTTTCTTCCAAAATAAGTTGTGAAGGAAGATGGCATGAATCAAGACTCCTTCTCTTCTCTTAGTATTTTGCTCTCAAATTTTCTAACCCTCTCAAATGCTCACACTTTGCTCTCTAGGAAATTCTCTAGCAATTAACTAACCAACCTAAAACAAGTGTGGGGGGTTTCTTTTATAGCCATCTACTAACACACCATTAACTCACTAATTCATCTATGTTGGTCAAATTAAAGGCTAATCAAGCTTACTATTTGATGGATTGACATGGTGATTGACTAGTTGATTGACTAGAGTTGTTGGCCAACTTTGATCTAGTGTAAAAGAGAAGCAATCTAGCAAATCAAGCAACATCAAGTGGGACCAAAAAAAAATCAGCAAAATGGTATTTTCCATGCCATTTTTCCTTTATTTTTCTAGCTTTTAATGTGTATTTATGCATATACAAATATATCTATACATGGGTTCAATTGTTGACCAATTTTGACTTCCTATTGGGCTCCATGTTGGACTTAGGAAATTAATATATTGGGCTCATCCATTGAATTGGTTTGGGCTCAATTTAATTAACACTTTGGGCTAGCATTTAAATAACTATGCTAACTTTAATTAAAATAAGCATTGGGCTTGTTTAATTAATTATATGGCTAGTAATTAAATTAATTACATGGGCTACTAGGTTAATATCTTGGACCTAGTTTAACAACTCATTTGGATTAAAAATATAATCCAATTAGATTTGCTTTAATTAATTATACCCTTGCTTTAATTCTTTAATTAAATATATGCACGAACAAGTACATCTATTTTATTATCTAATGCACATTTTATTAGTACAAAAATTTTAAATTCATTGCTAATTATATATTAATTATAATTACAATGTATAATGAAATTCGTGGTCATTACATTCTCCCTCCCTTATAAGAATTCCGTCCCCGGAATTACAATTTAAACTACTCAAAAAGATTCGGATAGTTAGCCCTCATCTTTTCTTCAAGCTCCCACGTAGCTTCCTCAGCGTTGTGGTTCCTCCATAGGACTTTGACAGAATGTATAATCTTATTCCGTAATTTCTGCTCTTTCCTATCTAGTATCTGGACAGGAATTTCCTCGTACGATAAGTCTTTCTCGACTTGTATTGGCTCATAGGATATCACATGTTTGTGGTCTGGCTTGTATGGTCGCAACACTGATACGTGAAACACATTGTGAATATGCTCCAGTTCAGGAGGTAAAGCTACCTCGTACGCCACTTCACCCACTCTCTTTAATATCTCGAACGGTCCTATGAACCTCGGACTCAGCTTTCCCTTCTTTCCAAATCGGATCTTCCCCTTCCAGGGAGATACCTTCATGAACACAAAACTCCCAACTTCGAAGTCTCGCTTTTGTCGATGTAAATCGGCGTATTTCTTCTGACGGTCCTGAGCTGCTACTAGCCGAGCTCTTATTACCTTGATAATCTCTACCGTCTGTTGGACCAATTCCGGTCCCAACAGTCGGCGTTCTCCTACCTCGTCCCAACATAGAGGTGTTCTGCACTTCCTTCCGTACAATGCTTCGTAAGGCGGCATGCCTATGCTTGCATGATAACTGTTGTTGTATGCAAACTCAACTAATGGTAGATGGTTCTCCCAACTGCCCTTGAAATCCATCACACAGGCCCTGAGCATATCTTCCAAAGTCTGTATTGTTCTTTCACTTTGCCCATCGGTCTGCGGATGATATGCTGTACTCATTCTCAACTGTGTCCCCAATCTCTCTTGAAGACTCCTCCAAAATTTTGACGTGAAGCGCGGATCTCTGTCTGACACAATCGATACCGGCACCCCATGTCTTGAAACTATCTCCTTGATGTACAGTTTAGCCAACTGGTCCAAACTGAACTTAATCTTGATCGGCAAAAAGTGCGCTGACTTTGTTAGTCGATCCACAATCACCCATATTGCGTCAAATCCCTTCTGTGTTGCTAGAAGTCCTACCACAAAATCCATTGTGATATGCTCCCATTTCCACTCAGGAATCTCTAACGGCTGTAGTAATCCACTTGGTCTCTGATGTTCGGCCTTTACCCTTTGACAAGTTAGGCATCGGCTGACACATTCTGCGACCTCCCTTTTTAAATTCGGCCACCAAAAATGCTGACGCAGATCTTGATACATCTTCGTACTCCCCGGATGTATCGAGTATCTCGTACTGTGGGCCTCTTGCAAAATCTCTTCTCGTAGTTCAGGCACTAGCGGCACCCAAACACGATTTTCAAACCTTAGCAATCCCATGCTATCCTCCTTGAATTTGACCTCTTCCCCTTCGGTCATTCTCATCCTGATTCTGACACATTCTTCATCTTTGTCTTGAGCCTCTTTCACCCTATCTAGTAAGGTTGGGCTTGCTTCCACTTCCATTGACTCATTTGGATTTCTTACCTCCAACTCCATTCGAGCCATCTCTTGAACCAATTGTTCCTGATCTGTCAAGATGAACAATTTCTCCCTGCTCTTTCTGCTTAGAGCATCTGCTACTACGTTGGCCTTGCCGGGATGATATAGAATTTCACAATCATAGTCCTTGATCAATTCTAACCATCTTCGTTGCCTCATATTTAACTCCTTCTGTGTGAAGATATACTTCAGACTCTTGTGGTCCGTGAATATCTCACATTTCTCTCCATATAAATAATGTCTCCAGATTTTAAGGGCAAACACTACCGCAGCCAGCTCCAAGTCGTGGGTAGGGTATCCCTTCTCGTAATCCTTCAACTGTCTGGACGCATACGCAACGACCTTGCCGTTTTGCATAAGCACACAGCCAAGTCCCTTGTGCGATGCATCACTGTAGACCGTAAAACCTCCCGTATCGTCCGGTAAAGTCAATACAGGTGCTTCACTAAGTCTCTTCTTTAGCTCCTGAAAACTCTCCTCACACTTCTCCGTCCATACGTATTTCACCGTCTTCCTCGTTAGATTGGTCAGCGGTGTTGCTATCTTTGAAAAATCTTGAATAAATCTCCGATAGTAACCCGCTAACCCCAAGAAACTTCTTACCTCCGTCGGCGTCCTTGGTTGCTCCCAATTCATCACTGCTTCCACCTTTGCTGGATCTACTGAAACTCCTTCCTTGTCAATGACATGACCTAAAAATTGAACTCTCTCCAACCAGAATTCACACTTCGAAAATTTAGCATACAACTGCTCCTTCCGTAAAATCTCCAACACCAATCTTAGGTGTTCAGCATGCTCCTCCTCCGTTTTAGAATACACCAGAATATCGTCAATGAACACAACAACAAATTTATCCAAGTACTGCTTGAATATTCTGTTCATCATGTCCATAAATGCGGCTGGCGCATTCGTCAGTCCAAACGACATCACCAGAAACTCATAATGCCCATATCGAGTTCTGAATGCCGTCTTGGGTACATCCTCCTTCCTGACTTTCAACTGATGATAACCAGTCCTCAAGTCAATCTTTGAAAAGTACTTCGCCCCTTTCAATTGATCGAAAAGATCGTCAATTCGTGGCAACGGGTACTTGTTCTTAATTGTCACCTTATTCAGCTCTCTGTAATCCATACATAATCTCATCGATCCATCCTTCTTCTTTACAAACAGCACCGGTGCTCCCCATGGAGAAACACTTGGCTGGATGTACTTATTATCCAACAACTCCTGTAATTGCACCATCAACTCTTTCATTTCTACCGGAGCCATTCTATATGGTGCCTTTGATATCGGCGCTGTCCCCGGTACTAAATCAATCGCAAATTCTATTTCTCTGTCCGGCGGTAAGCCTGGCAATACATCTGGAAAAACATCCATAAACTCCCTAACTACTGGTATTTGCTCCATCTCGGGACTCACCACTTGTGTATCAACCACATGAGCCAAATACCGTACACAACCTTTCTTTAATAATTTCTTGGCTTGCATCATCGTCAGACAAGATGACTGTCTTGACGATTTGCTGCCATAAAATACGACCTTAGACTTATTTGGTGTCTTAAGGTGTATGCACTTCTTTTGACAATCAATTAAAGCTCCATGGTTAAACAACCAATCCATTCCAAGTATAACGTCAAACTCCCCCAAGCGTATTGGAATTAAATCTACACTCAACTTCTGACCCCTGATTTCAGCACAACAGTCTCTATGTACATACTCTACAGGAATCACTTCTTTATTTGCAACTTCTATGTTCATTGGGTTCTCTAGTTTTTGTCTAGGCAATTCTAACCGCTTAGCGAATTCATCAGACACAAATGAACAGGTAGCGCCCGAATCAAATAATACATAAGCATTTATATCATTGATCGGAATAATACCTGACACCACGTCTTTTGATTCGACGGCGTCCTGCACCGTCATGTTGAAAGTCCGTGCCGTTGGTTTGTTCTGTGGCACCGGCCCTCCAATGGTCAGTTTGGCGTTGTTGTTGTTGTTGCTGTTGCTTCCCCTATAGCCCGAACTCCCTCCGGTGTTCTTCTTCTTCGGACAATCTTTAAATTGATGGTCCATGGCCCCGCAGGCGAAACAACCTCCTTTCCTTTTTGGTGTGGGACAATTAGGAGCGATGTGCCCCTCTTGCCCACAGTTGTAACAAACATTCCTTCCCTTCATGCACTCCCCTGAGTGATTCTTCCCGCATTGACTGCATTTGCTTGCTTTCTTTGACTCACTGCCCTGGGGTGTCCCCGAACTGCTGTTGTTATTCCACTTGCGTTTGTTCGAGTTGCTACCCCCCGCTGCTACCCTCTCTGTTTCCCCCATCGCTTCTCTTCTTGTTCCGTTCTTGATTGTGCTTATTCAAAGCTTCATTTCCACCCTCAGCTATGATAGCTTTCTCCAACAGTGTTGCAAAATTTGTGATCTGGAGAACAGCTACCCGACTGTAAACCCATGGTTTCAGCCCCTGTTCGAATCGTCTGGCGCGTCTTGCCTCCGTGTCCACCTGATGTGTAGCAAATCTTGCCAATTCATTGAACTTGGCGGCATATTCGGATACCGACATGTTACCCTGCTTAAGCTCTAGGAATTTAATTTCCATCCTAGCCTTTGTACTCTCTGGAAAGTAGTTTTCCAAGAATACCTCTTTGAATCGCGCCCATGCGATCGTTCCCTCCCCTGCTCTACTCTTATTGGCCTTCCACCAGTGGCTGGCCTCTCCTTTCATCATGAAGGTAGCAAATGAGGTCATTTGCTCCTCCCTAACTCGTGCAACCTCGAAGACTTTTTCCATCTCCTCTATCCAGGTTTGTGCTTCTATAGGATCTGTGGTCCCTTTGAACTCGGGTGGTCCTATCAGTTTGAAGTCTTTAAAGGTTGCTAGTGGAGCGGCAGGGTTTGTTGCTCCAGTAGCCTCTGCGTTGCGTCCGCGAAATGCTCCCATTAGCATTTCTACGAACTCTTGGACAGGGTTGGGTGGTACCCCTCCGGCATTGACTGACTCTTCGACTGGTGGTGGGGGTAGTCGTTGATTTCTTCTCTGTGGCGGCATTTTCTGTATAAAGAAAATTTAATTAATTAAAGTTGTTTCAATCTTTTTACTTTCGTTTTGTAGCTTAAGTATTTTAAACTAAAGCACAAATAATCATCTTGACACATATAAACATAAACGAAAATGCATTTATATTCATATGCTAAAACACAGTGCGTAGCACTTTTACATCATATGCATACTGCTATAAATGCTGCTAACCCCGATAGTTAAAACAAAAGACGGGATCTAACATATCCCACAACTTCATAGAGTTGGGATTTACAACATACTAACCCTCTATCAAAACAAAAGTTGGGTTTCTACTGCATCTATGTACATACATCATAAATAAAGAAAATACAACTAACGGCGCATCCCTCGACGAACCGCATCGTCGTACTCCTCATCTCCAATAGCCCTGACCACACCCCTACTGATGGTGTGCAAGGTCTGGCCTTCCTCGGCAGGGTAATAGTGCACCCTACTCTGGATCCTACCAACTGATGAGCGATAGACGTAACTAAGTCTATCTATCCTCACCTTCTTCTCCCTAACCTCCTCCTCCAGCTCCATCATCTGCCCGTGAGCTGCATCACGCTGAATCTCCATATCTAGTCTATCCTCAACTGCCTGCTGCATCTGGCCCCTCATGGCCTCCCTCTCTGCCTCTGTCTGCTGAATCTTCAGCTCAGCGGCTATCAACCTGACCTCCATCTCGGCCATCCTCGCCTTCAGCTCTATGTTCTCGCCAGAGAACATATAAGCTGTATCTCGGTACTGATCCTCTGTCTGCTGGTGGATCTGGTTCTGCTCCTCAAGGTGCTGAACCCTCTCCTCTAGCTCCTCATTAGCCGTAGTGAGAGTATCAATGATGTCACTGGCGACAGTGCCCATGCCATCAATATACTCAGCTGGCTCCTCATCCTCATCATCATCAGTATCAGCCTCCTCCTCACTGTACTGCCCCATAACTCCGCCCCAGACAGCGTTCTCTCTATCTCCCTCCTCGGGATCTGACTCTGGCTCCTCGATCGGTGCAGCCACCTGTGGCTGTACTGTATCCATGTGGATATCAGTAAAAATCACCTCCTCTACAGCAGTGCTCGACTGGCCTATCTCCGTCATCCTACAATAACATAAATAACACATGTTAGTACCGCAATAAAATATATTCATTGATGAAATGAAATGATATTTTATCATGTACATCTCGGCTCGATGGATTTTCTTAATCCAACTCCAAAAATACACAACATGATGAATCTCCCCGATTCATCTCCTAACGCACTCGATAAGAGTTTAGTACTAAGGTTATAACCTAGGTTTCGCAATCCTAGAGTTTCTAACCTACAGCTCTGATACCAACCTGTGACGACCCCAAATCCGGGTTCTTTAACCTCGGGTTTGGTTCTCACTGTACAATACATAACAACAATGAAATACATATATTGTATTCAAACTACGCGGAATAATACAAAAGGTTCCTTATATAAAGGCTACACTTCCCAAGGTCTATTAACCTTAAATTGTAACATTACATATCTTAAGGGAAATACAAAAGATTTACAACAGTAATTACATAACAGC
Source organism: Hedera helix (assembly GCA_947179155.2). Taxonomy (NCBI): domain Eukaryota; kingdom Viridiplantae; phylum Streptophyta; class Magnoliopsida; order Apiales; family Araliaceae; genus Hedera; species Hedera helix. Next base: position 34,960,577 of record OX359267.1, read on the forward strand.
AATTTAAACTAGCATGCAATTACTAAAACTAAGCATTCGCTTTCCCCTTGCCTTTGTTCGATTTAGAGCTTTCGGGATTGGCTGAAATATAGTCATGATATAGCAAGAATGAGCAACTAAATGGCTCAGCAAGTTTATAAACAACAATCATACGATATATCATGATGAAGGGAAATAACTTCAAGGTTTCAACAATAGCAATTGTGAAAGATAACAAGAATCAATGTTCAATAAAAGAAGGAATTGACTCTTTACTGCTGAGTGGTCTTTAATGACCATGAACTGCTACTAAGGTAGAACAGACATACAATGTCTGACTCCTTGTTAAAATAACGGGACACTTGAGGGGATCAGTCCTCTCATGTCCTATGTATATGCATCACATTTAGTTTTCTTGCGCACTGTCGGGTCTCCGACAAATAAAAACCCCCTTTAACTAGGGTTGTTCTATCTCAGTCTTACTGTAAGAATCCGCACCAGCCAATGGTTTGGATAAGCTTTTATAATATTCAATTAAATGAATTTAACATGCATTTGTCTAGCCGAAACAATTAGCTTAGACGTTCTTAAACAGTTTGCAAAAGCACTATGTGCGAATACAATAATCAATAATGATGTGAAGTAATTTTTGATAATTAATTCACTCAAAGGTCTGTCAAGTAACTACGGGTGTAGAATACTTGCTAAACAATAATTGAAATGTAAATACGGTTGAAGAATATCTGCAACAATAAATACAAGTTTAAGGGTAGAAAACTTGCCTGTCTGCACAGCTACAATAAATGTCTAGCTTTAACTACTTGCTTTGAAAGACCTAACATTAATAACGTCGGTCTAATAATTAGCACGGCGTATTTGCATAACTATACGCTTGATAATGAACTTATTTACCACACATAAGTACTAACACATAATTTACATCAGTCAAAACAATATTATTAACCTTATAAACCCTTAATCATATTAGGTTAATAAGTTAGAAAATATTTTTCTTAAGTGTTGGACACTTATTAAACCTTTAAACAACTTATTATAATTGTTTAATTAAATTCAATTTATTTTATTAACTCAATCTCTTTTTAATTACTATTTAATATTGATTAAATAGAAATTAATTAATTAACTCTAGTTATTATTTAAAATAAATAATAACTAATTGTACTTACTTATTATTTAATTATAATTAAATAATAAATAATTATTAACTTAGTTTTAACCTTCTTTAATTTAATGTTAATCAACCAATAATTAACCAAGTAATTAACCTTACTTATTATTTAATTAAGAAAATTAAATAATAGTTTACTAATCTTAATCCTCTTTAATTATTATTTAATGTCAATTAAATAATAATTAATTATTTAATTAATTTTAATTATTATTTAAGGTTAAATAATAATCAAATCATTCTTATTTATTATTTAAATTAAATAATAAATTATTACTCGAATAACTTAATTTCCATTAATCGTTATTTAATGCTAATTAAATAATAATTAATTACCTAATTATCCTTATTTATTATTTAATAATATTTAAATAATAAATAATAAATTTATAAATTTTATCTCTCTTTAAGTATTATTTAATAGGCATTAAATAATAAATGCTAATTTATCATCTTTATTTATTATTAACATTTAAAATAATAAATAAATAATAAATTTATTAATCTTAACCATGGTTTAGCTAACTAGATTAATATTTAAAATATTTAAATATTAAACTTAATGAAAAATATCCTCCCCAATATTATTTTTGTATTATAATTATTTTTGTTATAATTTTAATTTAGTTTTTAAATATTTAAATTAATTAAATTTAACCCGAATGGCATTTCCGTAAATAAGTCGAAATCTGAACCGAGGGCAGAATGGTAATTCTGCCAAGAAAAACACGGAGGGGCATTCTGGTAATTTCACCGGAATTTTCCTACCGCGCATGGCGCGGGTTACAGATTTAACGGGCCAAAAACGACGCCGTTTTTGGAATGCCGAATACGGCTTCCGCGCGTACGCGCGGAGTAACTTTTTACGGACACCAAACGACGTCGTTTGGCTCCGTGTTTTCGGTGAACAGTGGCTGCGCGCGCATTGCGCGGAAACCCTTAATTTTTTTCTTCTTCGCAGAATGTGAACAGTGTTCCGGCACACACATTTTAATTAAAAACATACCATCAAGTAAGCTTTAACTCTTCAATAAAAATCCAAAAAAATTACCAATCACCTTATTTTAATTTATAACATGAAAAAATAATTTTTCATGATTTAATATCATTATTTTTTTATAAAAATTTCTATATCACATAAACTACCATAAATCATAACTTTTTGTGTATAACTCCATTTTGAGTGATTCAAACTTTGTTTTTCTCATGATTTAATGTTCTATAATATTAGAACATCAAACCTAAGTTTTATAAAAAATATTTTTGGCAATAAATTTCAAGACTTGATTATACACTACTAAACACATATTTTAGCACACAAATGATACCAAAATACAAACCAAACCTATTAAACTTAAGCATGGCATAAATATTACAACTACACATTAATAACTATATTAACATGTTTATACTAACATGATGATTTATTTAATTTAAAAATAAACTACATTTAAAATAATCATTACCTTGTTTTAATGGCTATCTTTCTTTTTCTTCCAAAATAAGTTGTGAAGGAAGATGGCATGAATCAAGACTCCTTCTCTTCTCTTAGTATTTTGCTCTCAAATTTTCTAACCCTCTCAAATGCTCACACTTTGCTCTCTAGGAAATTCTCTAGCAATTAACTAACCAACCTAAAACAAGTGTGGGGGGTTTCTTTTATAGCCATCTACTAACACACCATTAACTCACTAATTCATCTATGTTGGTCAAATTAAAGGCTAATCAAGCTTACTATTTGATGGATTGACATGGTGATTGACTAGTTGATTGACTAGAGTTGTTGGCCAACTTTGATCTAGTGTAAAAGAGAAGCAATCTAGCAAATCAAGCAACATCAAGTGGGACCAAAAAAAAATCAGCAAAATGGTATTTTCCATGCCATTTTTCCTTTATTTTTCTAGCTTTTAATGTGTATTTATGCATATACAAATATATCTATACATGGGTTCAATTGTTGACCAATTTTGACTTCCTATTGGGCTCCATGTTGGACTTAGGAAATTAATATATTGGGCTCATCCATTGAATTGGTTTGGGCTCAATTTAATTAACACTTTGGGCTAGCATTTAAATAACTATGCTAACTTTAATTAAAATAAGCATTGGGCTTGTTTAATTAATTATATGGCTAGTAATTAAATTAATTACATGGGCTACTAGGTTAATATCTTGGACCTAGTTTAACAACTCATTTGGATTAAAAATATAATCCAATTAGATTTGCTTTAATTAATTATACCCTTGCTTTAATTCTTTAATTAAATATATGCACGAACAAGTACATCTATTTTATTATCTAATGCACATTTTATTAGTACAAAAATTTTAAATTCATTGCTAATTATATATTAATTATAATTACAATGTATAATGAAATTCGTGGTCATTACAATAACCATTATTAGCTACCCACTCTACCATTGTATTGAACCACACAGTTAGTATTAGAAAATCATTGATTTGAACCATCTCTTCCTTCCTTTAATCAATTAAAAAATGGACATAATATTATTTATCATGTATATTCTTATATTAATGTATCATTTGCAACTTATAGATACATAACAAAAACAAACCAAGGAAGTAGTTGTATAGTGGTAAGTTGTGACTTATAAGAATCCCTACCTAGTATTGATGTGAGTTTTAATTTTATTTGGATGTCTAAGGATTGTCATGTGGTTTAAAATTTCAGAAATATAACACAAAGGCATACCTAGCAAAATAATACTCCATTTATTCTTAAAAAGGAGTCTTATATGATTATTTTTTTCAATTTCATAAAAGAGTCTTTTTTATAGTAGTAGTGTTAAGTGAAATAATTTTTTCACCTTCATTATCATAGATTCAGTGTGGTGTAACTATTACTAAACTAACAATTTTTTATATTTAGGGTTAATATGAAAGAAAAATATATTAATATTTGTAAATTTTGCAAGCAAAACTTATTTTGTGGAACAAGATGGAGGAATAAAAACTTTATTATTTTTTTTTATCCAAGAGTAAAAAGACCGAATTATATTATATGTTACAAAAAATAAAAAAAATATACTAAAGGATAGTCAACTCTCAAAATTAAGTTTCAAAAATAACGGATCCGATTAAAATAAAATTAACTTCATTATAAATTAGATAATTGATCAATACAGTACTGACACAGAGAGAAAACTCTCGATCTGTATGTTAATAATATATTAATTTATTGTTTAACTTGCTGTGAAGTAATTTTATAGTAACCGGATAAAAAATAACATATGGATTAACAACAAAGAGATATTTTATTTATAAATAAGTTGACAAGTCAACCCACACAAATTTGGAAACAAACCCATTCATTTCAGTTCCAGGCTGCTAATGTACTGTTTTCCATTTATAGTAAAACTCTATGAGCTGTAATTTCCCAGTTTTTACTTCTTCATCCCTTCTCTCTCCTCTCTTAACCATAAAAGTGATAAAACAGAGCAACCCTAACAAAATCAAACTTCCAAAACCCTAATCACTCTAATTTTTAAAGAGAGAATTACGTTACCGTGGCTGATTTAGTGAGATTGAGGAAGAGCGAAAGAGTGATTGGAACCAGCCATCCCTAGAAATCCGCCGGAGAACGATATACATGCCGTCGGCGAAGCTTATGGCTTCTTCGACTTCGCGAAATGTGGATCTTAAACGAAAATCCTCTTCTTCTTCCTCTACTAAATCATCTTCAATTTCCGATCCTCAAATTCATCACCAGAACAGTATCAACAAGAACAATTCTTAAGCCGTTTCAATGACCGTCGACGGAATTTTACGGAATGTTTACGCCGACAACAATCGAGCCTCGACGGCGAACACTTTGCTAGACGCCGAGATCACCTTGTTAGACGCCGCCGGCGCCGTCACCGCCATCAGCGAGAATGAAGATAACGGCGGAATTCGCCGGCAGGAGAGTGCGAGGCCAAAAACTGTGGATGACGTGTGGAGAGAGATCGTGGCGGGGAGGAGAGAGAAGAGAGAGTGTAAACGAGAGGCGCCGGAGGATAATGAAATGATGACTTTGGAGGATTTTTTGGCGAAGGCGGATGCGGTGGAGGGTGTGGGCGTGAAGGTAGAGCTGCCGACAGAGAGGTTGAGTGGCGGAATATTTGAATTTGATCAGGGTATGATTGTATCGGAGCGGAGTGGGGAAGGTCTGATTGGGTATGGGAATGGAGTGGAGGAGATTGGAGGAAGGAGAGGGAAGAGAAGAGCGCTTTTGGAGCCCTTGGATAAGGCGGCGCAGCAGAGGCAGAGGAGGATGATTAAGAATAGGGAATCAGCTGCAAGGTCCAGGGAGAGAAAGCAAGTGAGGATTTTCTAATTATTTTTTCAAATCAATTTTTTTTGTCATTGTATTGATACTTGAAATGTGTTTTGATTGAATTTGATTATGTGGTATGGGTTTTAGGCTTATCAAGTTGAATTAGAAGCAATGGCTGTGAAATTGGAGGAGGAGAATGAACTGCTGTTGAAAGAAAAGGTACTGCAGATGTTTATTGATCTTCAAAGTTGTTTCCTTTTCTTTATTTCACTGAACGGGAGCTGGAAGTGTTTTATTCTTAATTGAAGATTAGTGTTTCAGTGTTGTGTAGTGCTTGGAAATCCTTAATTTGCTGAATGCTATTGCTGAATATTTTGTTTAAGTTATGTTATATAGGTTAATTTTAGTGTTACACTAGTGTTTATAAGTAATAACTTTTTATACCATCTATGACAAATTGAAACAATTTGGTAAACTTTGTGAAAATCTGTGGATGGTGAGAAAAGAAATATTTATCAAAGTTGGTTGTTTCTGGGTAAAGCATGTCACTCTGTAAGCTTACCTAAGATAGACACTCTACATTTCATAGTTATTTTTGATTTATACATGAACTTGACAAGTTTATTTGACAAAACTTGCTGCTCCAATACTCTCTGAACCTGAAATTTTCGTTATAGTTCAGTGAACAGAATTAGGAGGTATGGAGATATCCACTCAAGAGTAAGACACATTTTTCAAATTTGGTTGAGTATTGTTTTTTTTTTGAGCCACAACTGAACAATTCACACATAATTAGCATGCCTTGTAAGTTATTGAGTTTTTGTTGCTTTAGTACTGTTGTCACATTTTACTCCCCTGTCTTTCACGATATACTTGCTCTATCAACTCAAAATTACATTATCTACTGACTTATGAACTTGTTATTATATCTTTGTCAACATTTTATTATATCTTTGTCAACATTATAATAGCCAAAGATAGTTGATTCATTGATTGTATTACTATGTAAATTGTAAGCTTCTGTGGAATGAGTGGAATTACTGTTTTAGTTCCATCTTAATGAACTCTGAAATCATCGTAAGGAAATTGCATTTTCTTAGTAAGTAAATGGAGTTAGTGGCATCTGTTTTATTAGAGGATTATCTCCTTAACAATACTTAATTTGTTCTTTTTAACTTTTTGGATTCGAACATTCTTCATAAATTGTTGTACAAGTTACCAATTTTCTCTACTTTACGAAATTGAAACACTTGTGAAAAATATGTACTGAACAACAAATTTAATATATGACCAATCAACCCCTCTTATATATGGTGTTTTCATGCATGCTTTTGACTGTTTTTAAAAAAATATAATGTTTTCCGAATTTGATTCACTCTGAGAATCTTATAGAATTTATATTGGTACAAATCTCACAGCTTTTACCATGCTGTAGGTGGTCAGGCTATTGTTTGACGCTTGATGATATCTACTTGTACCTATTAAAAAGTTGTTTTACATGGACTCTTCATTTTTCCAAAAGTACATGTGTGCACAGGACACAACATGGTGTAGGTGTGGTACTGGACACTAAAATAGTGAAATATGTTCTAAAAATAGGTTAGTCCAGTGTCGGACACTTTTAGGATACTTCTAGAGATCCCAAGTCCATGTAATATATTTGAAAAGGTATAGACTCAAAGTAGATATTACCCAAATAATTCCATAAGGACCATCATTAATATACTATAACATTCAAATTTAACTTACACTAGTAGGCTTGCATTTAGAGCTGCTGGCTGCTTTTGTCGTGAAACTTTGTTATGGCTTATGGTGCTTTTGTTGGGACTTTATATGATCTGAAGTTGAGAATGTTTTGAAACCTATTTCACATCGTGTAATCCTTACAACTGGTCTTCGTACTCTGTCCAACACTTTTGCTTTTGCTACTGAACTATAACTGGATGTTCTATGGAGTTGAATCAAGTTTGTGACTTGGATGTTGAAACAACAGTTACGGAGTGTAAATTTGAGTTGATAATTGTTTTGCAAATACAAATAATTTATGGTGTTCAACTACGGATGCTGATTTCTCTTTGGAATGAATGATGTGTTTTAATTAAGGACTTGGGGTGTTTTACTAGGTTGCGTCAAAATTTGATTTATTTATTTTTTCTTATGAATACTATTTCTTGAATTGACAATTGTTTTTTTCTTTCTCCTTCCTTTTTTTAAAACTTTATTTTCAGGCACAGCGAACTAAGGAAAGGTTGAAGCAGGTATGCATCTTGCCATGGTCTTTGTATTTTTCTTGGTCGTGATTATCGAATTTTCTGAAAGCTATATGGCAGTTAGATTCAAGAGCCATTTTAATGTGAAAACCCTTTAATGAAGTGCGTATATGGCTTGTAGCCACTGATATGATATTGAAAAGTCATAAAGTTAAGAAATAAGATGGTCCAATAAACAAATTTCAGGCGACAATAATTTTTTTGAATAGAATGAACAAAAGATGGCTGTGTATTGAGTGGATGTGTATTTTGGTCTTAGCCCCCATGGGACATCTCTTCGAAGCCACAAGCCTGTCGCTCTTTCCACAGGTGTGTTGCTTATTAATGTATCTTTTTTACTTATAGTTCCTTGATCAATGTCCTTTTATAGTACCAGTCAAACACCAGGATCCTTGCATATCTTAAGAAGACTGGAACGGCCATTTTTACAAGACATTACCTTAGCCTCAATATAACCTAATCCCTTCATTTTATTCCAATGCAATAGTTAGGAACCCCTGTAGCACTAGGAAAATTAATTTGTGATACTATAACAATTAGATTTTTTTCTTCTTTAATTACACCCTCTAAAGTATGGTTTGATTCCCCATTTGAGAGTTGTTGGACAAACTATCATGGCCTCAGCATAATAGCTTGAAAGAATAGCGGAATTATTTTATGTAGTTTTAATAATTGAATTCTTGAAAAATATTTCAAGAATCATCCTCATGACGATGAAGCACGGTTATTTTTCTATGCAGCAGTAATTGATGTGTCTATTTAGAATCTAGGGAAAATAGTAGTAAGACTATGTGGGACAATATCTTGGAAGCGTGTTCTCTCGTTACACTCAAACAAAGTTTTTTATCGTCATTCTTGAGTAACAAGTCTAACAATCTCTGCTTTCTAGTACCGACTCCAACACTTGGTGTGACTCTAAATTTAAAGGTTTGAATGAAGTTTGTATAAATCTGGTGCAGAATTAACTCAGATAAAAAATGAAAGAAAAAAGAAGATGAAAAGTGTGAGGAAGGAGAAATTTTAGATTATAACCAAGTTCTTTAGGAGAATTTTAATGGAGTCTCACCATTATAAGAAAACATTATGTTGAAATTATTATTACCCACTCTATTCTAATTGTCCCTGCGATCTACAATGAGCAATGAATACTCATTTCTGTAGAAGTTAAGAACTTTTTCCTTTTAAGAAAAGGATTTCATAATCTTACAACATTTAACTTCTGTTTAGACGGATTGGAATTTATTACAAACTGTTTAGCATTTCATATTCGATGTGATAGTGCATATTAATATAAAAAAGAGGACTATTATTATGAAAAGGAAGGTAAATATCGTTTTCTCCCTAGGCCTCCTTGTTTCATAACATGAAACCAAAGCTGTTATGGTTCTTACTGAAATGCAATATGATTTTTTCATTTAACATTTAACTGCCATAAATGTACATTTTGAAATGTGATGCTCAAGTACACCCCTTAAAGCTTGTTATTCATAGTCATTAACAACGTAACATTTCTTGTCATCCATTACTCGATAGTATACCAATGCAAATTTGTTGATTATCAGAATTATTGAGTGGTGAATCAAGGATTGTAAAGGAAAAATAATTCTGAGAACTATAAATTATGTTACCTGTATTTCCCATAGAAAATCTAACAGTAATACTCCATCTGTCCAGGTATAATTGTCTCCTTTTCTTTTTGTGTGTTTGTAGCGCAGATTGATCAATTTTTTTCTACAAGACTTAAATCCATGTCACAACCACTCACTAAAGAAAAAGAAAAAGGAAACAACTTAAAAAAACCAGACTGAGGTAGTATACATTATGTATTGATTATATAGTGCACCCACACTTGGAAGGAATCTAATGATGAATTCAATCTGTGAAGTAATCGTCTACCTGATAAAGTTGCTTGAGTTTCACTGATGCATTGTAAAGTTAAATTTGTTTTTGATACCAAATTATGAATTTATCTGTGAAACTGAAACCTATAGATACATAAAGAAGATTCTTTTGATTGATTTTTTTGTGGGATAACTATGGAGTAGTTGCAATCAATATTAATGACAAAGAATCTCTTAGTTGAATTATATTTAGTTACTTCGGGGCTGAAGCAATCAATGGTAATGACTTTGTAATTATGTTCCCTTGCAGCTCATGGAGAAAGTTGTCCCTGTTGTGGAGAAGCAAAGACCACAACGGGTTCTTCGGAGGGTTCGCTCGACTCACTGGTAGTTGTATCTTTATGCAAGTCTTATGAAATGGAAATCAAGTTCCTTCCTGTCAAAGGAAAACAGTAAAAACAACACACACCAAAGCAATTACCCGCTGAATCAATATTTTTTGTAATAGTTGTTCTTTTGGAGCAATTAATATACTTTCTGTTATATAGAATAGGGTATGTGGCTAACAACCCGAATCATCGAATTCGTAGTTGGTTCTTATAGCTAGCTGTTTCTAGTTATTGTAGTTAGCCATCTGTTGCAACAAGTTATTGTAGTTAGCCATCTGTTGCAACAAGCCTCGGGCTACGCATAGTGCATATGTAGAGAGAGAGAGGAAGTTGGATTGACATACTTTATCAATATGTTAATCATGTTTCATGGTCCTGGAAAAATATATTAGGGCAAGTAGTTTTTTTTTTTTTTGTTGTGTTTTTTTTTTTGCTAAGTTAGGGCGAGTACTTTCGTATTCATCATTACTTGGGTTGTTTATATTGCTGCAAAGGTAACTCTCAATGGAAGCTCAGAATTTAATTGTTGCAGCTTTGTGTTAGTAATAGTCTAATGAACTCCGCCAAAACTCATTTTACTAGACTCAAGACTTTTGTATATGGAATTAGAGCTGTGAACTTCGGTTTGGCTCTGCTAAGTGGAGTTGAACTCGATCAAACTTCTTTGGCCATATAGTTAAACGTTTGGCCATTTAGTTAAACGAGCTCGAATGATGTGGTGTTTTGCATGAGCCCAATTCGAGTAACCAGCTGAGCTAGATTAAGAGAGTCGGACTCGAGCTGAAACTAGACCATGCTTGGCTCGTTTAAGTGTGGATGGAGCTCGACTTGTTTATTAAATGATGAGTTTGTGCAGCAAATCTCAAGCTTATTTTGGCTTGACTTGATTTTTTTAACTTTTAAACAAGCTTGGCTCGGTTTGTTTACAGCTTCTATATAGAGTTTTCCGTGACAAAAATTTCCCTTTCTTCCAATTTTGTGTATTATTTTTATGTTTCATACCTTCTCTTTTGATTATTAAGTCCCTTCAATTAAGGATAATTATCAAATACTCCAGTGTTTGTGTTATCAAGGTACCAAATCGGACTTTTTATAGAGTCCTCTGTTGTTTATGAACCGTCTACCAGTGCTTCTGTCGTTTAGTTGTTGTCATTGCATATTTACTTTATCCTTTTTGTGCTATTGGGTTTGTTGGTCCACAGTCTAGGGTTAAACACAACTTTATTAAGGGTGACCTCTCTTAATTGGTGTTTAGCTTGGTGTCTCCTTTGTATGGCTTATGGAGCTTGGAAAAGATCTTTTCCCGTAACCTGCATTTTACATTACACAACCCCCTAGATTTTTACTAAACTACCTAAAAATAAAATAAAATGAGACTCTTATTTTGAGACAAATCGAAAACGATCAGTTTCGAACAAAAGAAATAAATTACATTTATATTTATATTATAGAGAAATATGTCCTTATTTTTATTTTTTATGCTTGTTTCAGGGGACTAGTAGATACCAACCAGTACATGAGAACTCTCACATGGTGTTTAGGTGTCATGGAGTACATGATGAAGCTCCAATTCGGAAAGTGAATTATACCCATTTCATGATATTCTAATCTTCATGTAATTTTAATTTTATTTATTCTTCTGTAAACATAACATAATAAAGTGTAGTGTATGAGAACCAATTACCTTGAGTTATTATCCTGTAAAGTAGAGAGCCAGAGATTATTAAAATGTGAAAAGAATGTATAGAACCCAAAAAAACAGTACATGTTGCTGCAACTTGATAATCACAAAACTAATCATTTTAGAATAATAAACCCCATCATCACTCATCACAAACAGACTGTCTCTCAGTTTTACCAAACCCTTTACAAAATAATTTTTTAGGAGCAAAATCATTTCACCTTTTACTGTAAATAAAAAAAAAGTTACAGCACCTCCAAATCAAATGCTCATCCCTCTATTATTACAAATTCAAATTCGTTCCCAGAAAAGCCAAACATGCACACTCTTTGATTCTCTCTCTTGTCTCATTCCCTCTTTTTCTTCCACATTTATCGGTCCCAAAAAACTCCTAAAATCCCACTTTCATTTCATTCTCTCTCTAAAGTTCTTTAGTTCTGTCTCTAAAATTCATGGATTCTTCATCTTCTAGACTTGTCTTCTTCTGGGTTTTTCTCAATACTCTGTTTTTGTTCAAGATTACTCGGTCTGCAACAGTAGTAGTAGATGGAGCTTCAGAATGGAAAGACCAAACTGTTCAAGTAGGGGATTCCATCAGTAAGTACTAGCAAAGTTTTAATCTTTATAATAATTTTGCTTCTTTTTGTTAGTTTCCAAAAGCTAATTATATATATTTATGTAACTTTGTTGCATTGAATTTTAACTGCTATTTCTTTGTTCTCAGTTTTCCAGCACAAGCATCACTATAATCTCTACATTTTCCGGAACAGAAGAGCCTTTAATCTATGCAACTTCACTCAGGCTACCCTTCTCAGCAAACCCAGTTCCTCCTCCTACACAGTATGCCTCTCTCCATCTCTCTCTCTCTCTTTTGAACTATTGAAAATTGATACTTCCTCCCGTCCCGCAAAAAGAGTCGCATTGCCAATTTTTTGTCCCAAAAATAGAGTTCCATTTCTTTAATGTTTGTTCGTCTACGGACGTTTCAAGAGGTTAAGTTTCAAATACATGAAACGCACTTGCATTTCAGAATTTTGTTTGTTTTACAACAACTTATTCTAAATTCAGCTTATTTAACTCATTATATCGGGACTAAAATGCAATGCAAAACTAATATGATGCGGATGTGTTTGGATGTCTAAATGCACTAAACATTAGTAGTCCAACAAACCCTAAATATAAAATGTCACAATGTGTTAAAGTTTTGTACAACAATTTCATTATCTGTCATTATTACTCAACTAAACACTCAATAAATTTAGGAATAAATATGAACAAAATTAAAATTTTAAAGTTTATAAATTTGCAAGTCAGACTACTTTTATGGAACAGAGCAAGTATAAAAACAAAAATAAAAATAAAAATTGTCCCACTGGCCATTTTCTTCTCTGGAAAGTTCGGAAATTAGAAATGGCTCAAAATGAAGTCTTTGACCTTTGTGATTCTGTCCCTTGGCTTTTTTACTATGTCAAACGGTTACATAAATGTGCTTGAATTTATGTTTTTGGAACATCTCAGCCAATTTCAAAACTCAATTACTTCATTTAGTATGCTTTTTCCTTAAATTTTTTCTAACCCATATCCTTTTTTATTTTTTTTATTTTTTGACACGAAGTGGCACCCTTCAAGACTTGGTTTTTTCTATTTCTCCTTCAACAATGGCTCAACCCAACCATGCCTAGAAGGTCAAAAACTGGCTATAAAGGTTTCCTTTACTCAAGAAGAAAATGCACCAAAACAACCAGCAATGGCAGCTCCACCACCAAGCTCTGGCGGTGCAGTATCATCTTCTCCGTCATACACTTGGCCTTTCCGTCCTCGAGAGTCAAATTCAACTAGTCCTGCACCTACTAATCCTACTTTTCCGGCACCGGAAAAGGGCGGCGGCGGTGGTATGCCATTTATTAACAGCAACCCTGCAGTTCCTCTGCCTACTGGTGAAGTGGACTCTGCTACCATAGGCCCTTTGCTCACATCTGGTGACAGTAGATTACAGGTACATACACTATGTTACAATAACCTTTTTTCTTTTTACTATGCACGAACACTATTTTGGTTACGGAAACTGATATTTGTACATGAAAATATAATATGTACACATTATTTCACTCGCATGAATAGTGACAAGAGCCCACGGTTCATGTAAGATGGATTCACGTGGAACTATCATATTTTCAAGTGAAAATAGTAGTTCCCTTTACTTTAATACGGATAGGGAGAAGTGAAAATGTCAAATGGTACTCTCATTTGCGGGTAAATATTTATGTACCTTCTATTCCAAAATATATAAGTTCACTTGCATTTGTAAAGTGAACTTATTATTTCTTTTTACTACGTGAGATAAGAAGTATATACAAAAACTACTATGCAAAAGATGAAATATAAGGAACTGAAAGATGCACCGCACTTTTGACCAATTGTCTTTCACTTCGAGAAGAAAATGTAGTTCAATTTAATGCTTGCAAAAGGTTGAAACTGGAGAAAAATAGAGTGCATTTTGATCTCCCTTAAAATTATGAACCTCATGATGGAACTCTGTCATAGTAGTGAGTGAGGCAATTGGACTAATATGTAAAACTCTCCTGCGTTTGTGCTCCATGTGTTGTTTTCGTCTTTGAATTTGATTAATTAGCAAATTCCTTTCTTAATTTACAATTATTAGTGCATAATTAGCAGTGCAAAACTAACTTAAAAAGTATATCTTTGCACTACTAATTGTATCATAAAGTAGCGATTTACTATATGGTAAACTAAAGTACTCCACAAAGTAATAAACTCAAGTTATAGTTTGCATTTTATTCTAATTGCTGGGTTGTAAATGAACTCTCTGAGAAATATGATTAGTAAAGGTGAAGGAACAATGAGGGTGTGGCATTTTCTCAACTTTTGTACTTATAATCTAGATTTATTTATAATAGGATAATGCATATCATATGCATATGCACAGTAGATGCAATAACATAATAACTATTGATGGTGTTTTTGATTGGATTCATTTTTTGGTGGGACCTGCAGGTTGTGGGGTTTCATCAAGTTCAAAGAGCTCTTTGTTGTGTGCTTTTCCTTATGCTGCTATGAAGAGAGAGAGAGAGATTGTGGTTTTGTATGGAATAAGTATACATACATACAAATTAAATATAATATCCTCCAAACATAGTATCATTTTCGTTATTAAAAAATATAATTTTATATTGAAATTTATGTCACGCAATATTTTTTAATGACAAAGATAATATTATGTTTAGATATTGTATTTAATTTATATGTACTTATATTTTTTTTTTGTGTATGTAAATAGATTTTGTGGTTTTGAATCTAAAGTAGCTTTTAATGGGTGATGACCATTACACTAGTATGTCGTATGCCATTCTTGACCCTACATTAGATCATTAACACTGTTCTTTTCTCTTTTCTTCCTGAGTTTCCCGAATCGATATATATGGCTGGTTTCAAATTATAAGATTGTTATTAATTTTTAAAAATTAATTTCGGACATTTTAAATTTTAAATTAACATAATTTATTTAAATTTTCAAAT
This sequence comes from Hedera helix, assembly GCA_947179155.2. Taxonomy (NCBI): domain Eukaryota; kingdom Viridiplantae; phylum Streptophyta; class Magnoliopsida; order Apiales; family Araliaceae; genus Hedera; species Hedera helix. The sequence goes on from OX359267.1 coordinate 34,975,742, forward strand.
CAATTAATCTTATAACTAATAATACTTTATAGTTAGTTTATGATATTTTTAATTATGTTGACATAAACTAAATGAATTTATCTCAATTTTAAACTTAAAAATATTTGAAATTGACTTTTCAAAAGTCAATAATAATCTTATAATTTGTTTCATTTTATCCTTCTTTTTGTTGGTTAATGGTTTCTTTTTTATTTCTACTTGTGAAATCCATGCGTTTAACTACCTTTGAAATGGTTAAAAATCAAAAAGGACAAGATGTAGATATCTAATAAGTGAAAAAAGAACTGCGGATACTCATAAACTCCCCTTTCTTTGGCTGCAAGATATGTTGATTTTAGGATGCAAGTTAGAATATAAGAAAATATTTATAATCTCCAAAATCTTGCTACCATAATGAATAATCAGATTATTATCTGCAGAAGAACCAATATATGTTGGCTTTGCCATAGGTTGCAAACCAAAATATATGGCAGTAACTAAAAAACTCAACTTGGAGGTAAAATACAAATGATCAATAACTTATGCTCAAAGTGGGTTAACACAGAGAGCAAAAAACCAATTAAATCAAGAACTTTCTCCTTAATCTAAAGGATTTCAGAGAAATAAATCCCCTATGCTCCAAATACTTTGCTATTGTATTTCATAAAGGCAGCAACTGCAATTTAAAACAGAGAGAAAAGCCAATGGAAGGAAGTTCAAGAACTACCCGTTATTCGTCCCAGTTGAGGTCTACTGTTTCTTCTTACTTGGTTTGTCATTAGCTCTGATCAAATGAATTACAAACACCATAAGAGGAACTAATAGAGCAGATCCAGCAATCATTGGAATACAACACTTTTTAGGCCTCCTTTTAGGTGCATCTGTTTGTGTTGATTGATCGCGCAACTTCTTCTTCTTTATTTCTGCAGGCTTCTCATTGTCAGATCTTTCTTCTTCTTGAGCTTCTATTCCATCAATTTCCTTTTTTTCACGGACTAATTGATCTTTTCCATTTTGATCCCATTTAGATGCCTCATGTTCTTGCATATCAGTAGGCATATTTTCTGGAGGTTTTTCGGTTACTTTCTCATCTTCAACTTCATTCTCTCCCTCCCCTTCCAAATCAAGCAGCTCTTTCCTTTTAGAAGCCACTTCCCTTCCATCCTCAGGTGGTAATACTGACAGTTTTTCCGGGATTTTATCAATATTTTGACCATTTTTACCATCCAATTCTGCAGATTCTACACGCTCAAGTGTCTCCCTGTCAACTTCCTCATCAGCCTCAACTTGCAATGATTCAGAATTCCCTCTGGCAATCTCTTCTTCCTCTTTCACTTCCTCAATTCCAACCCTTTCAATCACCTTCGGCATTGAAATGGTTAGCATCGATTCATCTTCATTAAACCTGGCCTTAATTTTATCCAAAATCACACCATCAGGAATTTTAAAAGCCTTTCTAAATCCCCTCATCTCAATCTCTTTCTTGTACACTTTCCAACCCACCATCACCATTTCTTGAACTGGTTTTTCACCGCTTATAAGAATCTTACTCCCATCCTCATTTATGTCAATCTTTATTTGATCTCTTGTATAGCCTGCGTTTATTCATAAATTTCAATGATTTGAAAAGAAATTAAAGAAAAAATAAATGTACAAATAATCAAATACAAAGGACTAAGGCACATTTGTTTGCAAAAATGATATCTGAGCTGGGACTATTTATACAAATTTATTACCACTACGCTATTTTCTTCCATGATTAGTCCGTTATTTAATCCATGAACTACTTGTTATTATTTCTAAAGTCATTTGACATTTCAAAAGGAGGATTATATAATATCACATTTTCACTTGGGATTATAATACATCATCAAGTGGCGTTAGAAATGACTAAATATAACCCATATAATTAACTAACGAACTAATCATCGGATAAAAGAGTCCGTAGTGATAATATATTAATTAGTATACACAATCATATCTCATCCATCATTTTTTGGCAAACAAACGTAGCCTAAAGAAGCATATATCAGAATGACCACCTTTTAGATGTGCAGTGAGAATGAACATCATGCCTGTTTCTTTGGATATGAAAACAGGGCCGGTTCGATCTTTAGCAATCAGAAGATCAACATATGCAAAATCATCCAAGATTTTGGGGAGCTTGTATCCCAATTCAAGTTCCATTTCTTGGCTGTTTTGTTTGATTTGGATTGAACTTGTTGAAGAACAGAGGATGACTGTAGTTTGCAGAGGAAAACATGCATGTGCTTTTGATGATTACTAACTATTAAGCGAAGAATATATTCATTGCTTTCTGATTTGGTATTTGTGGGACTTTTAAATCAGTTAGAAAGGTTATGAATGTCATATTTACCTAGTCAGGAAGCTATGTCCATTTGATGATTCCAAATTGTAATGTATTAAATTTCACACATTAACAACCGTGAACCCAAAATGCTCCATTAAGATACAGTTGACCTTGGATTTTTATGGAAGTAAAAAATGACTTAAAACGCATTATTTGTCTATCGGCAAAATGCATTTTACCATATGACGATTTCGGATCACGATTTTAGGCGCAATTTGAAGATGATAGTTTATTTGGGCAGTTTATATAAACGAGTTACACTGATATAATGGAGAGTTGTATTTTGGACGATCTTTGTTATACAAGTATTAGACTATAATTCAATTTGTATCGCAAATTTTTCCCTAAAAATCAATTTGCACCCTAACTTAATTTTTCAATTAAATTCATCCTAAACTTAATATCAGGCAATTAAATAAACACTACGGTCTTTTTTCTAGTCAATTCTTCACCAGAAATTTGATGACATCATAGAGTCAGGAGAATTATAGTCATATCATCTCAAATATTTTTTTCTTTTCTATTTCCTTTTTTTCTCTCTATACCCTCCTTCTCCACTCTTTTAGCCGGGAAATGCTTACCGCTATTGATCTCCAGTACTCTCCCACCTAAGAGGAAAGTATGTTGGTGGCATTGGACCCCAAAAGACAAACTTTAGCGCAGACAAGTAGAATTCACTATGGAATCACTGTTTGAGAAAGCATTTAATCAAAACCCATTTCCAGGTTCATTTCAGAAACAAAAAAAATGCTCATATCTAGTAAGGCAAAAGCAAAATAAATGTTCATATTTAGAATAGCTTTGCCAAAAAATAAGAGATAATAGTTGTAATTCTGTGTGTGTGCACACCTAGAAGAGTGGTTGAATAGATGTTTAAGCCGAAAATAATTATCAATGACAAATTAAAATTTTCTGCAATCAGAATGAATCCAGATAGGTAAGACCTATTTGCTTTGGTGTCTCGTTTAAGCTATGTTCTTTTTTAGTTATAATCTAGACAGGTATACCATGTCTGCTTTGGATACTGTTCTACGTTAGTTATAATGTAGACATGTATAACCGATCTACTTTATAAACTTACTATTAATTCACCTTAACTTACTTAAGTTTCAGCAGAGCAATATATGCATATGTGTGATATATTCAAGTGCAGGATAAAGCTAGAATGACAGAATATTAAATACACCAAGATTTATACTTGGTTCAGCCCCTTATGCCTCTAATCTACTGGTCTACATCCTTTAATATTAATAAAATAATTAAAATTGTATCAACTCCCTATACAATAGAATTCAGAAAATTTCTTGAGCACACAACTCCCTTGAGGAAACCACCTCCCTTGAGCACCTCTGCTCCCTTGAGTATCACTACTCCCTTAGACACTTCTGCCCCTTTAAACTCTCCTTGTACAATATTAAAGGAAACCTCTTGCTTCATTTCAAAGCTCCCTTTTGCAATATAAAAAGTTTAATACAAAAAGGGAATACAAGATAATTATTATTTTTCAACCAAAAGAAAGTAAGAACAAGGCTCAAATGATTACTGAAAATATTCTTTGTAAGCTCTTACTAACAGAAGATGTTTTGCGTGAAAAGCTTCTCTTATTAGTATAGATTTTGCATGTAAGGCTCTCATTTTCTTTAGCTGAGAAAGGTATATATATATATATATATATCAGCTCAATTAGTTTTATGGGAAGGATCATGATTTTGATATAACTTTGAAAATCATGGCTAAACATTGTTAGCAAATTTATGTATAAACTCATTTGGATTTAATAATGACAAAACAATTTATGTGCTACGTGACTATATTATTCTTTTATATGATGTTATGCTTAAAGGAAATATAAACAATAAAAGAAAAAAAAAGTTCAGACAAATGTGAATTTATAAATATTTGTTACAATCTTTGTACTGTCCTTAGAAAGAATAACTATTGTAAAAGGACTTAGAAAATCAAAATTGTTAGGTTGATCCAAATTTAAAAGATAGATTAGGTTAGAGATTAAATTTGTTAGGTTGATCCAAAAGATAAATTTTGTATTGTCTTCATATTATTGTAAAAGGTTACTAGGAATCAAATTTGTTAGGTTGAATCCAGATACATAGTATTATCCAAAACGTAATAGATTAGGTTACAAACTTGCACATCTTAAAAAAGGAAACAGATAGGAAAACTCAAAAAATGAATAGTAGAGTGATCAGGATCATTGAGCAAGATACACTCTACGATTGAAGGATAATCGTAGAATACTGTCAAAGGTCGTAAAGTAAGAACATTCTCAAAGATCGTAAGGTCATATACACTCGTATAGCAGATTGTAGAATTCACATTACTATCGTAAAGTCAAAAGAAGTTCGCAGAGTTTACTCAAGATCATAGAATATAGCAGCAGAAGAAAATCGTTGAGAAAAGACTAATGAAGGAGGAGTTCACCATAAAGTCAAAGCCACTAAGGACAAAGCTGAACAAATCAAAGGAAGAAGTTAAGAGACCCCTTATTAAGCATGATGAAGTTAGAAAGAGAAAGCTCAAGTACAAAATTGGTTAAATCAGACATACCTTATAGAGAGAAAGTATTAAAAAGAGTGAACCATCTCATAAGATCAATGTAAAAGAAGAGTTCATAGAATTGTGTCAAACAGACTCATCACAGCACAACAAACACATGACTTTAGCAGAAGAAGTAGAAAGGAAGGCTGAGATGCTAAACAAGTCAAAGTACTTAAGAACGTAGAATGAAGTTGAGCAAAATATTCTCTGATCGTTGAGTTACTAATATCGTTGAGCAACTTTAAAATTCAGAGTTACTACATTAATGAGCTGACTCAGTGCCATACCTATCAGAGAGCTTAATGACCAAGGAATTAAGAGACTGAATCACTACGACACAAGATTGGAATAATCTTAACAAAAAGATCTTCAACAAAGAAGTAGTATGAGGAAAGCTAGCTAGAGACAAGGAACAAAATATGAATCAGATACAACGTGCTTACTAGAAGAAAATATGATTTATACCACAATAAAGATTCAGCAAAGATCATAATTCTGCAAATGACAAGTATTCAAGTAAGGGGGAGCTGCTCGATCAATATGAAGAAGAAGAAAATCAATAATTTAATAAAGAATTAATGATCAAAGTCTAGTTCTTAGGAAGTGAACCGAGACCATCCAACAAACTCTGAAATTGGAATATGAAGATTGAAGTTCAACTACAAAGAAGAATATAAGAGAATCGTGGAGCCTGCAGAATGAAAGAACAAATATGATCATAAAGCAGATCGTAAAGCACCGAGTTTGTAGAGTAAATCACAGAGTAAGAGAATCGTAAAGTCTATAAAGCTAAAGATCGTGGAGCAGATCGTAGAGCTGAATAAAGAGTTGATCATAGAATAAGATAAAGACTACGACAAGGAAGATAGAAGACAAATTAATCAAATGCAAGGATAGATTGATACAAACAGAAGATCGCTTGAATACTGTTGCACAGTCAAAGCTTGATCTAAACATCACTAAAGAAACATTCAACGACTATTTGACTAAGATGACATCATCCATGTGAACATTGCTACTAAAGACGGATGTGACACAACATAAATGAAAGCTAGCTGACATATCAGAGAAAGAAGAAGACTGACATAGCAAAAAGAAGCAGCATAAATTAAGCTGATGTAAGACACCGACTTTTATGAAATACAAATTTAATTTTTTTTATATATATATTTTCTTTTGAAACGGTAATGAATAAATTAACAAAAGTAAAAATTAAGAAACGTTTGTATAAATTTTATCCTGTCGGAGAATATCTGTTTTGTCGGGGAATATTCGTTCTGTCGGGAAATATTTGATTTGTATGACGGCGCCGAAATAATATTGGTGGACCCTCCACAACGAAATATTGTCGGATATAGAAAACGACATATGTAATCTTTCTAAATAAAAATAGTCAACGGTACTATCACTTTTAACTGTTAAAATACCTGGTGGTAAATGAATAGTAACATGCGGTATTGTACAGTAGCACGCGGTATTAAACAGTAGCACACGGTATTGCACAGTGTTTCATATTATTGAATTGATAAAGTGGTTATTGTACTATATTGACTTTATTGAACCAATAATTATTATATGCACAATAATTCATATTATTGAACTGATAATTGTCACAGTAACATATGTATAGTAATTCACATTACTGAATCAATAATTGTCATTACACAGTAACGTGCTCTTTCTTTTACTTATTTTCTGCATTATTGATATCTCTATTATGATGTTGATTAAACTGTTGTATTCTATTATTAGTTAATTTTTCTGCTTATTTAACTCAGAAAGCCAACTACATTGCATTTATAACAATTAGTTATAATAATGAATAATTGTGAATTATTGTTGAATAATTGAATTAATAAAGTTATTTTTTTAATTATAATAATTTATATAAAGTTATTTACTTTATATAAATTATGTAAAGTAATTGTTTTATTATGATAACTTATATAAAGTTTTTTGCTTTTATATATAAAGTTAATTGATTTATATAAAGTTAGTTGTTTTATATAAAATTAATTGAATGGTATAGATTAAAGAAAATATGAAATAAATGGTATAGATTAAAGATAATGTAATAACTATAGAATTTGAAATGAACGGTGTAGATTAAAGATGATCTTTAAATGAATGGTTTAGAATAAAGAAATCTTAAAAGATGAAATGAGTGATATGGATTAAACATTATCTTTAAATATACGGTTTAGATTAAATTAGGAAATCTTTGTTTATGATAAGATTTTTGGCTATAAATAGAGGTCTTAACTTAAGAATTTTTCATAAAAACTTCTTTGCTTATTCTTTCTTTCACTCTCTAAATATTATTTTGTGTAAGTTCTCTTTGAGTGTGCTAGAGCCATATTAAGTATTTGTGATGATCTGTAAGTGTACGAGTACTGTTCAAGTAAGTCTTTTTATAAAGGTTATATAAGCAACCACAAACGTCACACGGTGTTTATAAATCTTCCTTTAGAAGACTCTTTCTTTAGAAGATTTATTTTGAAAAGGTTCATTTGGAAGATTTATTTTGAAATATTATTTCTTTCAAAAACTATATTGAAGTTATTCTACTTTATTCTATCAAATCACTTTTGATGATTTCATATAAATTGGTATACACCATGAAATTATATGTGGTAGTTACTAATTAAATTACAAATATATACGTTGATCAACTTCATTTAAATCAATATCCAGTCACGTGTTAAGGTAATGAGTATCATTCTTTTCATACTCTTAACTTACTATGGTAAGTACTATTTGGTAAAATTTCCTGAAATAATTATATGTTCCTTAATAGTTTGCGGTTCATCTAATATCATTTCAATTGAAGTTTCCTATTTTTCTAAATCTTTCTATTGAACTTTAATCGTTATTCTGAATTGTGGATCATGAATATCATTTTTGAATTTCACTCCACATCATGTTGATAATTTGGACATTATTTGAATCTGCACAAAGAAAAATTATAAACTTTTGATATTTATTGATTATCATGTTTCTTCTGTTCATCATATCACTGTTGTTTTTCTAATCATCAAGAATTGTGTTGTTGTGAATATATGTGGCCTGTGGCACAGATGATATGATAAAGGCTATATAATTATTGTGTGTCTTTTAGGGCACATGGTGAATGTTATCTTTGGCCTAAGGCAAGGAAGAACTGTTGTTTGATATGATTATGACCAAAGGCTGTAAACTGGTATGATCATGACCATTGGTGTTATATTTGAATATCTTTGGCCCATAGTGCAAAGATGAACTATTGACTTGCATGATTATGATCAGGAATTGTAATGACCCAAAATATTATGAAATAGTTCGATAAAAATTTGCGTCATAATTAAGTAATGAAATGAAATTAACGTTTAATTTATTGTGCATCATGAATAATCATATCAATGTGTATGAGGTTGGAATTAAAGGGAAGCTCACTCAGTGGAATTGTTAAACCAAGTGACTAACCTAGAAATAATAATAACAATAACAATACGAACGAAACCCTAAACCGATAATCTAATCGTTAGGTTTTATAATTAAACCGGCGCACGATAGACGGAATAAATTAAATGAAAGCCTGATTGGATGATTTAATTAATCCAAGTAGGACCTTTGATGATTATAACCCTAAGCGTAGCCGTGAGCATGCTAGGATTAATTTTGGTTACCAATTATATTATGTGAATTAATGGTAACAATTAATGCCTAACTCATTGGAATTTAATTTAATAAACCCTAGAATTAATTATGGGAGCCCAAGTAAATTAAATTGGGAGCCCAAGTGGAATTAATTGGTAGCCCAATGAAATTAATTCCAAGAGCCCAAATGATGGCCCAAACCAAAGTCAAATGGTCAAGATACTTGCAAGTATTGATTTATATATATATATATATGTATGTATAATAGCCAAATAAAATGCTAAAAGAAAATCAAAAACCTAGGGGAAATAGGGGGAGGCTCTCGGCAGCATCAAGGGGAGGGGGCTCATGTCTCCAAGCTCCCCAAATTACTCCCACACAAACTCTTCCCAACACCCCATCAATTCCTTCAAAAGGTGGAGCATGTTTGTTGACTAATTAGGGACTAAATTAATCAAGTATGGATTAATTAAGAGGGCCTAACTAAGCTTAGTAAACCTCTATAAATAGAAGGCTTGACCAACTCTTGCAAGAGTTGGTTCATTTGCTAAAGAAATCCTAGAGAGAAAAGCAAGAAAGTTAGAGAGAAGTAAGGAAGTTCTTAAAGTGTTCTTGAGAGTAGAACAAAAGGAAAATACCAAGAGAGTGTGTGAGGGTACTCGGTTGCTAGGAGGAAGTTCTTGGATGTCCAACAACTTCATCGACTACTTCAGAAAGCAACGGAAGCGAGCTAATAGGAGCGAGAGGTATAAAATCGCATAAAATCCTAGTTTCATGCTCCTTGTTATCCATTATGTGATTTCTTTGGTAGAAAACTAATTTTCAAAATCTAAAAAGGTAGAAACATGCTATATTGATATATCTAGGGTTACATGGGTTTAATATGAATTTTTGGGTGTATTTATGTGGAAAGATTTCATCAAAATCATCAAATAAGTTTTTACCGACAAAAACCAAGTAACCAAAATCATGGCAGCCACTTACCGAAATTTCTGGGCATGATCCATAAGTCGGATTCATGATCCGTAAATTTTTGGTGTTAGATGCGTGGGATAGGAAGATTCTCCAAGTGGAATCACTTCGATCCGATTTAAAATGAGCAAGTTATGATTTTTCAACCAAAACACACCCACTGTTTTAGGGCTGTGCACAACAGTCCGGTTTGGAGCCAATTTCCGTGACCAAAACAAATCCAAATTTGATTTTTTATGATAGGAAAATGTAGTTCGGGAAGTTACGAATCCATCGATACCAAATAGGCCTCGATCGGACTTGTAGCTTTCATTTTATTCACGTTCTAGCCGGAGACCCCAAGTCTGGAAAAGCATAAAAGCAATCTGCCTATTTTTGGGGAAAAACCGACCGGTTCGCCAATTTCCGATTTTTCTTGAAATCTTAGGGGGGGCGGGGGGCGGTTTAGTCCTATTTAGACCGGTTCTTGCTTTGGTTCCTAAACAGAAAATACTTTTTATTTTATGAAGAAAATTATCAAAATTTAAAATCCAAAATTTTTTGTAATTTGGTATTTATTAGAATTAATGGTGGATTAAAGCTTACTAAATTGCTAATAAGTTTGGAAAAATTATTTTTAATTTCAGAAAAATAATATTTAACCTATTGACATTCTAGTTAAGTGTTGTAAAATAAAATTTGAAATTATTGGAGTGATTCACTATATATTAACTATTTATTAGTGTATAAATAGGCTAATAATCTAATTAAATATTATTTAATAAATATTAAATAATGTAAGACCCCAAATTTTATGAAATACAAAATTTAATTTTCTTCATATATATAATTTTTTTCCTGAAATAGTAGGTGGTTAAATTAATAAGATTAAAAGTTAAGGATGTTATGTGTAAATTTTATTATGTCGGACAATATTCGTTTGGTCGGAGAATATTCGTTTTGTCGGGGAATATTCGATTCGTACGACGGCACCGAAATAACAAAATAATGGTGGACCCCCACAACGACTTATTGTCGAATATAGAAAGCGACATACGTAACCTTTTTAAATAAATATAGTCAACGGTATAATCATCTTGAACTGTTAAAATATCTGGTGGTAAAGGAATAGTAACATACGGTATTGCACAGTAGCACACGGTATTACACAGTAGCACACGGTATTACATAGTGTTCATATTATTAAACTGATAAAGTGGTTATTGTACTATATTGACTTTATTGAACCAATAATTGTCACATGCATAATAATTCATATTATTGAGTTGATAATTGTCACAGTAGCATATGCACAATAATTCACATTACTGAATCAATAATTGTCACTACACAGTAACGTGTTATTTTCTTATCTATTTTTAGCATTTTTGTTATCTCTTTTATGATATTGATTAAACTGTTGTATTCTATTATTAGTTGATTTTCCTGTTTATCTAACTCGAAAAGCCAACTACACTGCATTTACAACAATTAACTATAATAATGAATAATTGTGAATTATTGTTGAATAATTGAATTGATAAAGTTATTTATTTTTATTATGATAAATTATATAAAGTTATTTGTTTTTATTATGATAAATTATATAAAGTTGTTTGTTTTTATATATAAAGTTAATTGATTTATTTAAAGTTAGTTGTTTTATATATAAAGTAAATTGAATGGTATAGATTAAAAGATGATCTTTAAATGAATGGTTTAGATTAAGGAAATCTTGAAAGATGAAATGAGTGATATGGATTAAACATTATCTTGAAATATACGGTTTGGATTAAATTAGGAAATCTTGGTGATGATAAGATTTTTGCTATAAATAGAGGCCTTAACTTAAGGATTTTTCATAAAAACTTCCTTGCTTATTCTTTCTTTCACTCTCCAAATATTTCTTTGTATAAGTTCTCTTTGAGTGTGCTAAAGTCATCTTGAGTATTTGTAAAGATCTGTAAGTGTACGAGTTTATATCTAGTCACGTGTTAAGGTAAGGGATACCATCTTTTTCATCTTCCATTATTCAAACTTACTATGGTAAGGGTATATCAATATTTAATTCTCGAAAATAATATCGTTTCTTTCTTACTCATAAGATGTGCCATTTATTTCCATGTATTAAATTGTGGGAATATTCCATGTATTCATTCCTTATTAATCTCTGAGAATAACCTGACTACGCGGACTACTGCATGTTTGGTGAATTACTCTTCGTATTCATTTCTTATTTGTCTCTTGTTGGTAAAGTTTCCTGAAATGATTATATATTCTTTAATAGTTTGCGCTTCATCTAATATCATTTCAACTGAACCTTCCTATTTTTCTAAATCTTTCTATTGAACCTTAACTGTTATTCTGAACTGTGGATCTTAAATATCATTCTTGAATTTTAGTCCACATCATGTTGGCAATTTGGACATTATTTGAATCTGCACAAAGTAAAGTCATAAACTTTCGATATTTATTGATCATACTGTTTCTTCTGATTCATCATCTATATCACGGTTGTTATTCTAATCATCAAGAACCATGTTGTTGTGAATATTTGTGGCCTGGGGCACAGTTGATAGGATAAAGGCGATATATTTATTGTGCCTTTTAGGGCACGTGGTGAATATTCTCTTTGGCCTGGGGCAAAGATGAACTGTTGTTGGTATGATTATGACCAAAGGCTGAAAACTAGTATAATCATTACCGTTGGGTTATATTTGAATATCTTTGGCTCGTAATGCAAAGATGAACTATTGACTGGCATGATTAAAATCAGGAACTGAAAATTTATATTATCATGACCAGCGGTGTTTAAGATGATAAAAGTTGATGATGTTTTTCCTAAAAAGAGAATCGAGTGGACAATATAGTCTGCATTATTCTTCTAATAGATTGCTCATTCCGTTGCTATTATTGATACAAAGCTTATTGTCTATTATATTCAATTAAGAACTCATCTGTTGAAGGTTAATGATAATTTATTTGTCGTTATCTTAGTCATGATATTTCTTACTGGGCTATTTGAGCTCACCCTTTCTTTTGTTCCATTGTTTTTCAGAAAAAGAGAGAGTAGCCGGGTCTAGCGGGGGAATGGAGTGACGGTCCGAGTGATAGCTATTGTAGTCTTCACATGTTGAATATAGTGTGGAAATAATAGTGAAGACTTAGTTGTGTATTATTGAGTTTTGCATTTCTGTCCTATGTACTATTTGTATTAAAGTTTATGTATTTTATGGCGTCTCAAATTGGGCTATGTAGGCCTAGATTTGGGGGCGTCACAAATAATATATGAAGTTATGTAATTAATTAATTATGATTTAATGAATATTAAATAATAATTAAAGGATGTTAATATAAATAAGTTAGTTATTTGTTATTTAATTGCACTTAAATAATAAGTAAAGTTAAATAAATAATTAATTATTATTTAAATTAATATTAAATAATAATTAAAGAATATTTAAGTTAGAAATCTAATTATTTATTATTTAATTAATATTAAATAATAAGTAAGGTTAAATAATTAATTAATTATTATTTAATTAATATTAAATAATGATGAAAGGATAATTAAAGTTAATAAATTAATTAATTATTATTTAATTAATATTAAATAATAAGTAAGGTTAATTATTTAATTAATTATTATTTAACTAATATTAAATAATAATTAAAGGATATTAAAGTTATTAAACTAATTAATTATTATTTAATTAATATTAAATAATAAGTAAGGTTAAATAATTAATCAATTATTATTTAATTAATATTAAATAATAATTAAAGGAGATTGAATTTCATAATCTAATTATTTATTATTTAATATAATAAATAATAAGTAAAGTTAATTAATTATTATTTAATTACATATTAAATGATAATTAAAGGGTACGTGAATACTTAAAATATTATTAAATGATTAATAATATTAGTAAACCCTTAAAATATTATGAAATAATTAATAATATTGGGAATTGAATTAAAGTATTATTATGTGATTAATAATACTAACTTATAATTAGGTTATTATCCAAATATGATATTATTATTTTAGAGGTATGTGTTAGGGAGTCAATGTGCTTAAGTGGTAACTTAATTAAGATGTAGCATAAATCCCTATATGTCATACTAATTGATAGGCCAACGTTATCAATGTTAGGTCTTTCAAATGAGGTTTAATTACACGGTATTAGCTATACGCCGCGAGCCAGGCAAGTTCTCTATCCTTACTCAATATTTACATTGAGCAAATTTCGCGGACATTGTTAAGTGGTATATTTAGTATAAATTATTCCACATCATTGTGTTTATTGAAATTCGCACATAGTGCAGTTGAACTGTGATTCTTTTATTGAGTCATAGACTAAGTAAAGTTTTCTTTTCGAGAACTATTCAAAGAGAAGTCTATGCCAATTGTTTCGGCTAGACGACAATGAAATTTATTTTAAAAGCTATCCAAACTAGTCATTGGTGCGGATTCTTGACTGAGAAAACAACCCTTAATGGGGGAAATATTAAGTGTCGGATATTCCGATACAAGTCAGAGTTAAATGTTATGCATATACATGGTGTACAAGAGGCTGATCCCCTTGAGTACAATGCTGACGGATTAAATTTATAAAAGGGTCAGCCTAATGATCGATACCTGGGAGTTCACGGTCTATTTGACCACTCAGTAGTTAATAATCAATTCTCTAATCTTTTATTCTGAGTCTTGATTATGTTGTTTAGTAAATAATCAATCTTCATTCTTTCATTTGATTATTGAATTATGTAAAACAGTTTTAATATCGTTAATTCATTTCGATTTCTGTTTTATTCATTCATGATACATCTTGTTGATTCATATTATACTTGCTGAGCAAAGTAGTTGCTCACTCTTGTTGTATCATGAATTATTTGCAGTTAAACCCAAGAGTTCCAAAAAGGGCAAAGGCAAGGGAAAGCTTAAAGAATAGATGCATGTTAAATATTATATACTACTGTTCTGTTTTGTAATCGTGGACCCATTTATTATTATTATGTATTCATGATGTTTGTAATTAAGGTTATAGACATTGGGACCATAGTGAACCTTTTGTAATAGACAATTTATGTTTATTTATTTCGCGTTAGTTATATATGTTGTCTGAAGGTGTTTGGAGGTTTATTTTGGTGAGCACAAATGTCGAGGTATTGGAACCCGAATGTGGGGGCGTCACAGGAACTGTGAATTTATATTATCATGACCAGTGGTGTTTAAGATGATAAAAGTTGATGATATTTTTTTTAAAAAGAGAAGCTAGTGGACATCATAATCTACATGATTCTTCTAATAGATTGCTCATTCCACTGCTATTATTGATCTAAAACTTGTCGTTTGTTGTATTCTATCAATAACTCAATTGTTGAAGGCTAATGATAATTTACTCATTGTTATCTTAGTCATAATATTTCTTACTGGGCTATTTGAGCTCACCCTTTCTTTTTTGTTCCATTGTTCTTCAGGAAATGAGAGAATATCTGTGTCTAGCCGAGGAATGGAGTAAAGATCCAAAAGATAGTTGTAGTAGTCTTCACATGTTGTATTTAGTGTGGCAATAATAGTGAATACTTAGTTGTGTATTATTGAGTTCTGTATTTTCGTCCTTTGTACTGTTTGTATTAGTTACCGTGTATTTTATGGCGTCTCAAATTGGGCTGTGTAGGCCCAGATTTAGGGGCGTCACAGCTGACATTTCTCAAATATTAACATCAGATATCTTCAATATCAAAGCATTAAGTGAAGCAACAGCTATCTTCCAACGGATAAACTCTTAACGAGTAAAACTCTAATAGGCAAAATGGCAGAAATATCTTTATATAAAGATCATCAGAATCAAGAGAGAAAAATAGATAAAAGAGAATAGCTGATCGAGGGAAAAAGAAAAGAGAAAAGAAGGAGTTGAAAAAGATTGGCGGTGTACAAAAGAAGTAGAATATAGAAGAAATCACCAATAAAGAGAAAACGCAGAGTTATTTCGGTCAGAACTGAACGAAAAAGATTTATCCATACACTAAAAAAGTATAAGGAGAAAATGATCATTCTACAAGAGACCGAAGGGGAGATCGATCACCTGAATAACTCAGCCCAAAGCTACTCCACACTTCGGAGATCGATCAAGAATAATTTTAGAGTAAGAGCTGATCAGATGTATGTGATGGCTCTGGACTCATTCCATCGCTGTCAAGCTCATTTAATTGAGCTTAATGTTAGCATGGCAGCACCCCCAACAACTCCAAGCTACAATAAGTCGGGACTTAGTGACCAGCCATATTCAGAGGAATCTTTCCCTATTGAAGGAAGAGGACTGAGTGTCCTATGTAGAAAAAAAGGTGAGGCCTGTTTGATTCTTAGTGAATCAGCCCATGTTGAGGAAGATGACTTTCATACTCATGCACACCACATGAAATTCCTTCAAATGTTTGTGAGGATCTTCACCTGCAAGGTCATGAAAAGTGGGCAAGAGATGTATTAATCTAGATTTTAATTCAAAAGGAATATTAACATCTAAAGTAGGAAAGGCTAGTTGTTTTGCTGAATCATGTCCTCTGCTTCTGATAGGCTAGTTGTTGTTGAATCACGTTTTGCTCCTTTTCTTCTTCAGCTATTTTTTCTCAAACTGCTTCTTTGCTGGAGAATTCTTTGGTAAAGACATCCCAATCATCTGTCGTAGCTAATCTGTCTCTAAGTGTCATTGGCATTATGATCTTTGATGGATATTGTCCTGAGGCAGCTCATCAATGATGTAACTCTGCGTTTCAAAGTAGCTCAGCGATATTAATGACTTAACGATCTGAAGATATTCAGTTCAGCTTCATTCTACGATCTTGATCAGTACTTTGACTTGTTCAATATTTGTGAGCTTTTATCTTTACTTCTTTTGCTAGAGCCTTTTTGTCCTTGTTGTATTGTGATAAGTCTACTTGACAAAACTCTACGAACTCCTTCTTTTTTTTACTAGCCATGTGGGAAAAATTATGTCTGCCCTGAATTATGTCTGATCTTTTCAATTATGTGCTTAAGCATTCTTCTCTGACAGTTCAATACATAACACGGGATCTCTTATAATCTCCTTTTGGCCCTCCAACTTTTATCCTTAGTGGGTATGTCTTCCTTGTTGATCTTCTCTCCACTTAACAATTCTTCTGTACTCTACATTCTACGATCTTCTTTTCACTCGACGATCTTGGACTCTGCTCGGCACTCAACGATGTAAAAATCATTTATTATAGAGTTAAGTCTATGGCATCATACTCGACGATCCTTGCTTACTCTACGATTTCAACCATTCTACTTCTTTACTTTGCATCCTTACTTACTTTACTTTGTTCTGTTGCTCTTCACTATCTGATCTTCAACCTAATCTATTACATTTTTATCATAACTCTCTGCACTTGGATCACCTAACAAATTTGATCTCCTAATGTTCTTTTACAACATTATTCTTTTAAGGACTATGTAGAGATTATCTTTTGGATTAACTTAACAAATTTGATCCCTAACTAATTTATCTTTTCATTTCGGATCAACCTAACATTTTTGATCCCTAAGTCATTGTACAATATATTATTTCATAAAGACTGCATAAAACAAATGTTTATATTTTTACATTTGTTCATTTCTTTTTCTTCTTTTATACTATCGATTAATATGCCTTAATAAGATGTTTTGCTATCATTGAATCCAAAGAAACTAACACATAAATGTACTAACAAAACATACATAGCATGAGAGACAAAACAGGTCCACATGAAAATACTTTATACTTAAATTATCTTGCAAGGTAGACAAAGTCACCATCAAATAATTGGGACAAATAACAAACATTGGGACAATACAAAACCACCATAACTTATGTACAGAGAAACAATAAAAATTGGGACAAACGGGACCACAGATTCAGTAACCATCAAATAATTTAACATGCATACATGATGTACAAAGAAATAACAAAAATTGGGATAAACAGGACCACAAATTCACTAACCAATATGGATTAGAGTTTAAATATATATTACTAACTACCTATAAGATTTTTGACCCAAAAAATACTGAATACAACTAATAAATTTCATAAAATCAACCCCCCCCCCCACCCCCAATTTTCCTCTAACCCTAAAACTAAGAAAGGAATAAATTGGAAGTAAATTATACTTACCTAAAGACGAAGTAGATTATTTCTTTCACCGATCAAACTAGGGCTCTAAATTGCTCAAAAATCGATCAATGATTCCTCACAAAGCGCTTCATCTTTTTCGGTTAAGGCTTACAAATATTTTGGTCTCATATGTGTTCTAAGTGTATTTAATAATATTAGTTAGAGTCTATGTAATATTGGAGGGAAATTTTCCTCCTAATTCACGTGAGATATCCAAATGCCACATATTCACTTAACCCACATGACAGCGGTTAGACATTAGTCTATTTAGCACTTCCATCATTTTTTTGGACAGAATGTTTAGGAGTGACTGTTTTGTAAGAATTTTTCAAGTATAATATTGTGTTTGTAACAGAAAAAAATTCAGTAACCAAAATAAAAATCGACTACTAATACAGTAATCAAAATGTATCATTTATTTTCCTGTGTTTTTGTTTGCAGAATTTGCATAGACTTTGCTATTCAACATTAGTTACACTATGAAGTTGAGTAACCTTTTTCTATAAAATAATAATAATAATTATATAAATAAATAAAAGTAGAAAGAAGGACCATATGGCCAGAATTTGACTTTCTCTGCATTCTACAGTCCAGGACTTTTGGAATTTATTGAACATGAAGAGTGTGGTTGTTGCATAAATGACTATTGTGTAACTGCAAATTTATCCATTTGTTGTTTCACCAAATTACACTTAAAAGCACAAAATTATTGAAGTGAGAAGCTAGAGTAGCTATTGATTTTTTTTTTTATTGAAATAACAAGTGACAATCCCACTTTTTTAAGTCATACAACACTACTCTCTCTAATTCAAAACTAGAGATATATTAATAAAATGGCCAGGTCGAATTGAATATGATATTGAGGGACCAGACCTTTTTCTTTAAAAATTTTGAATCATGTGTTTAGGGATCCGGTTGCGGTAAAATTATAACCAACTTCACCATAATCAGTTCTATAATTTGTTATTACATTGGTTATAGAAAATGTTCAATTAACATGTTATGTAGCTTTTTATTATATTAATTAATGCAATATTTTTTATAACCAATACAATGAAAAGCTATAAGAACTAGTTATGGTGCAACTTCATCATAACTGAATCCTGTGTTTAAACAGTGGATCTATTTTTTAAGAAAATTTCTTTTTCCCAAATATACCCTTAATATTTGAAATGTTACGGTGGTGGCATCATAGTATTCTACCGATTTTAATAAAAGTAATGACACGTTAAAAAATTTACAACACTTTATAATCTCAAGCTAAAAGTGCAACTCTAATGTTAAAATGAACTTAAAAAGAAAATGAATTTCTAATTAGGAGAGGAGGGAGTATTACTCATTGTAGTTATTTTCGTGATCACTCTCTTTTAAAATCAAATGACAAGGGTATAATAATGAGTTTGTCCACTTGACTTCGGTCAATCTTTTTGGTTTCCATCAAAATCAATACTACAGGAGCTTAGCTAGCACTTCTTCTGTAATGACCCAAGTTTGTTATTCCCACATTGGTTGCTAATGTATCATTTGTCCCACATTTCCTAATTGGAAACATATTGAGTAAGGACCTTTGTCCTTTGTTTCATTCACCAACAATAAGGACCTCCAATATTGAGTAAGGACCTTATTGTGTAAGGACCTTATTGTGTGAGGGTTTTTTATAAAAAGACCTCCTTAATTAAAATTTTGTCATCGAGGACATAGACAATCTGTGGAACTCGTAATTTTCGGGTACGTTTATTATTTAATTTTTTTGTATTGTCATTTTTATTTTAAATGTTGTATTTAGTTTGTTAGTTGATATTTTAGTATATTTTGTTAGTAATTAGTATTTTTGCATTGTTATTATTTTTGTAGTTTTAATTATTATTTTGTATTTAGATTATTAGTAAATAGTTTTTGTAAGACCCCGAATTTTATGAAATATAAAATTTAATTTTTCTTCATATATATTTTTCATGAAACAGTAAGTGGTTAAATTGACGAAATTGAAAGTTAAGGATGTTATGTGCAAATTTTATTTTGACGGACAATATTCGTTTTGTCGGGGAATATTCGTGCCGTACGACGGCGCCGAAATAACAAATTATTTGTGGACCCCACAACGGAATATTTGTCGGATATAGAAAACGACATAAGTAACCTTTTTAAATAAAAATAGTCAACGGTGTTAACTGTTAAAATACCGGTGATAAAAGAATAGTAGCATACGGTAAATTATGGTATTTTCTGTAGCACACGGTACTCTACAGTAGCACACGGTATTACACAGTGTCTCATATTATTGGTCTGATAATTGACACCGTAACTGTTACGCATCATTTCATCAAAAATTGTCACTGCATAATATTTTATATTATCAATTCAATTATTGTTGCTACACAGTATTTTGCATTATTGATTCAATAATTATCATTACACTGTATTTCATATCATTGACTCAATAATTGTTGCTGCACTGTTTTTAAAATTATTGAACCTAATAATTGTTACAGTTGCATATATACTGTAATTTATATTATTAAATTAATAATAATCTGTAACGTGTTTATTACATTATTGTTGAATTATTGTTGTAGCATTATTTATTTTATATGTTGGACTCACAGGAAGAATAAATAAATAAATAAATAAAAAATAAAATAAATTAATTTTACTATTTGAAATAGTAACGTGAATAGTAATGTGAATAGTGACGTGAATAGTGACGTGAATAGTACGTGAATAGTAAGAAACATGTGGGACCCACTGTGGGGCCCACATGAAATGTGAGAAATGTGTTTTGCTGGATGGTTGGTGGAGGCTGCTGCGCAGCCTCTGCTGAATTTTTTTTTTATTTCACCTACCGCGCATAGTAACTTCTTTTCTCCTATAAATAGCTTGTTCAGCTGAATAGAAAAATCACACCTAAAACATAAAATTTTTCTATAAGAATTTTATAAGTTTTCTCTGAGAATAGTAAGGTTATCTTGAGTGTTTGAAGGCCAAAAGGAGTGCAGGAATGTTTCAAGTTGATCAACCTCATTTAAATCAATATCCAGTCACGTGTTAAGGTAAGGAATATCATTCTTTTCACACTCTTAAATTTACTATGGTAAGGAATATCATTCTTTTCACACTCTTAAATTTATTACGGTAAGGAATATCATTCTTTTCACACTCTTAAATTTATTACGGTAAGAAATATCATTCTTTTCACACTCTTAAATTTATTACGGTAAGGAATATCATTCTTTTCACACTCTTAAATTTATTACGGTAAGGAATATCATTCTTTTCACACTCTTAAACTTACTACAGTAAGGGGTATCACTCTTTTCATCATCATAAATGGATATTATTTTCTTTCTTACTTGAAGGGATTATCATTCTTTGATTCTCGAAAATAATATCGTTTCTTTCTTGTGCCATTTATTTCCATGTATTAAATTGTGGGAATAACCTTACGGCGCGGTTTACCGCCTGTTGGTGAATAACCTTTTGTATTCATTCCTTATTAATCTTTGAGAATAACCTTACGGTGCGGATTATCGTCTGTTTGGTGAATAACTCTTCGTATTCAAATTGATGGGAATAACCTTACCGCGCGGATTATCGCCTGTTTGGTGAATAACTATTCGTATTCAAATTGATGGGAATAACCTTACGGTGCGGATTATCGCCTGTTGGTGAATAACCTTTTGTATTCATTCCTTATTAATCTTTGAGAATAACCTTACGGTGCGGATTATCGCCTGTTTGGTGAATAACTCTTCGTATTCAAATTGATGGGAATAACCTTACGGCGTGGATTATCGCCTGTTTGGTGAATAACTATTCGTATTCAAATTGATGGGAATAACCTTACGGTGCGGATTATCGCCTGTTGGTGAATAACCCTTTTTATTTGTCTCCTGTGAAAATAACTTGTCTACACGAATTATCACATGACACTTTTATTCCATATTCGTAAGTGATATCATTTTCCTTTATACTCATAAGGGATACCATCTTTTTCATCTTCCATTATTCAAACTTACTATGGTAAGGGATATTAATTCCCTTCATCTTTTGTTAATCAAATCTGCTACGGTAAGGGATATTATTTTCTTTCATACACCTAAATCGAAACTTATTATGGAACTATTGCTTCTATAATTCCTGAAAATATTATATGTTCCATAATAGTTGAACTTCATTATTTCAACTGAACCTTCCTATTTTCTGAACCTTTCTGTTGAACTATAATCGTTATTCCGAACTGTGGATCTTGAATATCATTTTTAAATTTCACTCCACATCATGTTGGCAATTTGGACATTATTTGAATCTGCACAAAGTAAACTTCCGATACTTATTGTTTATCCTGTTCTTCTGTTCATCATTTGTATCACTGTTATTTGTATTAATCATCAAGAATCAAGCTGTTGTGAATATCTGTGGCCGGGGGCACAGATGTGATATAATTGTTGAACAGATGATAGGTTAAAGGCGATATACTAGGTTAAAGGCGATACATCTGTTCGGTGTCTTTTATGGCACGTGGTTAATGTTCTCTTTGGCCCGTAGTGCAAAGATGAACTGTTGATTGGTATGATTATGACCAAAGGCTGAATCTGGTATAATCATGACCGTTGGTGTTATATTGAATGTCTTTGGCCCGTAGTGCAAAGATGAACTGTTGATTGGTATGATTATGACCAAAGGCTGAATCTGGTATAATCATGACCGTTGGTGTTATATTGAATGTCTTTGGCCCGTAGTGCAAAGATGAACTGTTGATCTGCATAATTATGACCAGGAACTGTGAAGTTGTATTATTTTGACTAATGGTATTTCAGATGATAAAAGTTGATGATATTTTTACTAAAAAGAGAAGCGAGTGGACATTATAGTCTGCATTATTCTTCTAATAGATTGCTCATTCCGCTGCTATTATTGATCTGAACATTGTTTAAGAATTTAACTACAGTTTTTGATATAAACCTTGTAGTCTATTGTATTCAAAACTCAACTGTTGAAGGCTAATGATAATTTATTCGTCATTATCTTAGTCATGATATTTCTTACTGGGCTATTTGAGCTCACCCTTTCTTTTGTTCCATTACAGGAGATGAAAACGTAACAGGGTCTAGCCGGGGAATGGAGTGAGAGTCTGAGGAATAGTTGTCGTAGTCTTCACGTGTTGTAAAATAGTGTGGCAATAATAGTGAAGACTTAGTTGTGTATTATTATACACTGTATTGTTGTACGTTGTGCTTTGTTGTAATATTTTTGTTGTAGTCTTTTGACGACTCAAGTTTGGGCTGTGTGGGCTCAGATTTGGGGGCGTCACAGTTGGTATCAGAGCCAGGTTATATGGTCTTTAATGGAGATCTGGGGTAGAACTAGGAGGGGAGAGACGAATAGAATCAGCCACTAGTGTGTCCTACCTAAATTAGATTTTATTATCTAATGAGTTGATTTGAATATAGAGACATGAAGTGATGAGTCAGTTTATTTGAACTAACATCTATTTTGTGACCACAGTTAAGTATGTCATCTGGAAATCAGGAGGTTAACCACGGAGTACCCGAAGTGAATGTAGAGGCCACAAACAATTCTTCTACAAACTCAGAGTTGAATCTTTTGCCTAAGGCAAAAATTATGCGTGTTCTATCCAGTACGGATGAAGGTGAAAGCTCTACTAAAGTCGTTCCAGATCCGTTGTTAGAAGCAATTAAAGAAAATAATGAACTTGCGAAAATTATTGCCTTTAATCTACTCACTAATTGGGAAAGTCATATCACCTGGTTATGCTCTATAACAAAGGACCAGAATATATGGACGTTTCATATAAGTCTTTGGGATTTATGGTGTTCCAGCTATGATTTTCAAGATTATTTAAAAATGATGTTTCTATACTTTTGGGCGTTACAATTTAGAGGAATTCAGGTTAAGTTAGTCACTATCGTGGAAACTGCAGTCTATCGAAAATACTATTCTTATAGAAATCATTGGTACGTTACTACTGATGAAGTTGAGGAATCCGAGAAACAGTTCGTTAGAGAATTATTTAGTGGTATTCCCATGGTTGAAATACGTGAAGATCCGAATGAAGTACTTGGGATTCGATTTGACGATAACAGTCAAGAAACCGAATGAGGTGATAACCGGTAAGCTATTCTCGTGAAGTTTACGCTCTGTTAAATACTTGCTCTATCCTTTCTTTTATCTCACCTATATGTACTCAACGTTTAAATTTGACTTCTGAAAACTTAGACTTGACTTATCAGTTGAAACCTCATTGGGAGAAATATCTATTACATCTACTATCTATAAATCTTGCCTAGTTTAAATCAACAACCTCACATTACCTGTTGACCTTATTTCTTTGGAGATGCATGAATTTGATGTGATTTTAGGAATTGATTGGTTGACTACCCATCATGCTAAAATTGATTGTTTTCATAAGATTATTAGTTTTCATATTCCTAATCAACATGTCATGCAAATTCAAGCAACTAAACCATTGAAATCTATAACTATTATTTCTAGCCATAAAGTCATTCGTTTATTGAAAAACGGATGTCAAACCTTTTTAGCCCATGTCATTGATTTGAGCAAAAACACGTCAAACTTGAATGATATTCCTATTGTTAATGAGTTCCTGACGTTTTTCCTGAGGAACTTCTTGACTTATCCCCAAACCGAGAAATTGAATTCTGTATCCATCTTGAACCCGATACTAAGCCCTTTTCCAAAGCCCAATACCAAATGGCTCCCATAGAACGCCAAGAGATGAAAGTTTGATTATTAGATATCGGTATCATTTGAGCGAGGAATGCGAGAAGAGTTTTCAAGAACTCAAGAGGAGACTTGTTTCAGCTCCTGTTCTGACCATTCCATCAGGATCAGGAAAATTTGTCACATATAGCGATGCTTCAGGCAAAGGTCTAGGTTGTGTCCTTATGCAACATGGAAAGGTTATAGCTTATGCCTCTCGACAACTCAAAGATTATGAGAAAAATTATCCTACTCATGATCTAGAGTTGGCAGCAGTCGTTTTCGCGTTGAAGATCTGGATACACTACTTGTACGGAGAAAAAGTGGATATCTATACGGATCATAAAAGTCTCAAGTATTTCTTCACCCAGAAGGAACTCAACATGCGACAACGACGTTGGCTTGAGCTATTGAAGGATTACGACCACACAATCCAGTATCACCCGGGAAAGGCAAACGTTGTAGCTGACGCTTTGAGCAAAAGATCTTATGCGAGTACAAGTGCACTGCTGACAACACAAAAGTGTATTTTGTACGACTTGCAAAAGATGGAGATACAGCTAAAGACACCAGGGACCCATTCGAAGATTGCTCACGTGCGAGTAGAACCGTCTTTAATAGATAAAATTAAAGCTGCGCAAGCTACCAATCCGGAACTGATGAACATGATGAAGAAAGTACAAGAAGGTGCCATCCCCGAATCAAGAATCGACGAGACAGGAATACTTCGAGTTAACTCTCGACTCTGTGTTCCTAACGATTCTGAATTGAAGCATAAAATCATGATGGAGGCACACAACACGCCGTTTGCAATCCACCCAGGAGGTACCAAGATGTATCGAGATTTTCGACATACATTTTGGTGAAACAATATGAAAAGGGAGATTGCAGAGTTTATCTCAAGGTGCCTAACTTGTCAACGTGTCAAGGCAGAGCATCAAGTACCTAAGGGTCCTTTACAACCACTTGAGGTTCCCGAATGGAAGTGGGAACACATCAATATGGATTTCGTGACGGGTCTTCCCAAAGTTTCTCAAGGCTTAGATGCAATTTGGGTGATCGTAGATAGATTGACCAAATCTGCTCATTTCTTGCCTATACGAGAAAACTTTTCACTTGAACGTCTTGCCGGTATGTACATAAATGAGATTGTGAGATTGCATGGCATGCCAGTTTTCATAGTTTCTGATCGAGATCCTAGATTCACTTCACGCTTTTGGATCAGTCTACAAAAAGCTATGGGCACTGAACTACGTTTTAGTTCTGCATACCATCCTCAAACGGACGGACAATCGAAAAGGACGATCCAGACCCTCGAAGATCTTTTAAGACTTTGCGTACTAGATTTCAAAGGAAGTTGGGATAAGTACTTGCCATTGGTGGAATTTTCCTACAACAACAGTTACTAAGCAAGTATAGGTATGGCTCCATTCGAGGCTTTATATGGACGCAAGTGTCGCTCTCCAGTATGTTGGAATGAGGTAGGACAAGCAAAATTGTTGGAACCCGAGTTGGTACGCTTGACGACCGAAAAGATCCAAATGATCCGACAACGAATACAGACAGCGCAAGAACGACAAAAGAGTTATGCTGATCTTCATCGGAGAGACGAAAGTTTCAACGTCGGAGATCATGTATTCTTACGTGTTTCTCCATGGAAAGGAGTTACGAGATTCGGAAAGAGAGGAAAACTCAACCCTCGATTTATTGGCCCATTTGAAATCCTCGATCGGGTGGGAACTGTAGCTTACAGACTAGCCTTACCACCAAGTATGTCTCGCATCCATAACGTTTTTCACATATCTATGTTACGTAAATATGTGAAGGACCCAAACCACGTCATTGAATTAGAACCGGACGTTATAGCAGAGGATTTAACGTACGAGGAGGTACCTGTTAAGATCCTTGATAAGAAGGAGCAGATCTTACGCTCAAAGGTTATACCTCAAGTTAAGGTTTTATGGAGGAACCAAGATATTGAGGAAATGACCTGGGAGCTAGAATCTGAAATGAAGTCTAGGTATCCATACCTCTTCGAAATGCCAGGTACGTCAATTTCGGGGACGAAATTTCATAAGGAGGGGAGGTTGTAAGACCCCGAATTTTATGAAATATAAAATTTAATTTTTCTTCATATATATTTTTCATGAAACAGTAAGTGGTTAAATTGACGAAATTGAAAGTTAAGGATGTTATGTGCAAATTTTATTTTGACGGACAATATTCGTTTTGTCGGGGAATATTCGTGTCGTACGACGGCGCCGAAATAACAAATTATTTGTGGACCCCACAACGGAATATTTGTCGGATATAGAAAACGACAGAAGTAACCTTTTTAAATAAAAATAGTCAACGGTGTTAACTGTTAAAATACCGGTGATAAAAGAATAGTAGCATACGGTAAATTATGGTATTTTCTGTAGCACACGGTACTCTACAGTAGCACACGGTATTACACAGTGTCTCATATTATTGGTCTGATAATTGACACCATAACTGTTACGCATCATTTCATCAATAATTGTCACTGCATAATATTTTATATTATCAATTCAATTATTGTTGCTACACAGTATTTTGCATTATTGATTCAATAATTATCATTACAGTGTATTTCATATCATTGACTCAATAATTGTTGCTGCACTGTTTTTAAAATTATTGAACCTAATAATTGTTACAGTTGCATATATACTGTAATTTATATTATTAAATTAATAATAATCTGTAACGTGTTTATTACATTATTGTTGAATTATTGTTGTAGCATTATTTATTTTATATGTTGGACTCACAGGAAGAATAAATAAATAAATAAATAAAAAATAAAATAAATTAATTTTACTATTTGAAATAGTAACGTGAATAGTAATGTGAATAGTGACGTGAATAGTAAGAAATATGTGGGACCCACTGTGGGGCCCACATGAAATGTGAGAAATGTGTTTTGCTGGATGGTTGGTGGAGGCTGCTGCGCAGCCTCTGCTGAATTTTTTTTTTATTTCACCTACCGCGCATAGTAACTTCTTTTCTCCTATAAATAGCTTGTTCAGCTGAATAGAAAAATCACACCTAAAACATAAAATTTTTCTATAAGAATTTTATAAGTTTTCTCTGAGAATAGTAAGGTTATCTTGAGTGTTTGAAGGCCAAAAGGAGTGCAGGAATTTTTCAAGTTGATCAACCTCATTTAAATCAATATTCAGTCACGTGTTAAGGTAAGGAATATCATTCTTTTCACACTCTTAAATTTATTACGGTAAGGAATATCATTCTTTTCACACTCTTAAATTTATTACGGTAAGAAATATCATTCTTTTCACACTCTTAAATTTATTACGGTAAGGAATATCATTCTTTTCACACTCTTAAATTTATTACGGTAAGGAATATTATTCTTTTCACACTCTTAAACTTACTACAGTAAGGGGTATCACTCTTTTCATCATCATAAATGGATATTATTTTCTTTCTTACTTGAAGGGATTATCATTCTTTGATTCTCGAAAATAATATCGTTTCTTTCTTGTGCCATTTATTTCCATGTATTAAATTGTGGGAATAACCTTACGGCGCGGTTTACCGCCTGTTGGTGAATAACCTTTTGTATTCATTCCTTATTAATCTTTGAGAATAACCTTACGGTGCGGATTATCGTCTGTTTGGTGAATAACTCTTCGTATTCAAATTGATGGGAATAACCTTACCGCGCGGATTATCGCCTGTTTGGTGAATAACTATTCGTATTCAAATTGATGGGAATAACCTTACGGTGCGGATTATCGCCTGTTGGTGAATAACCTTTTGTATTCATTCCTTATTAATCTTTGAGAATAACCTTACGGTGCGGATTATCGCCTGTTGGTGAATAACCTTTTGTATTCATTCCTTATTAATCTTTGAGAATAACCTTACGGTGCGGATTATCGCCTGTTTGGTGAATAACTCTTCGTATTCAAATTGATGGGAATAACCTTACGGCGCGGATTATCGCCTGTTTGGTGAATAACTATTCGTATTCAAATTGATGGGAATAACCTTACGGTGCGGATTATCGCCTGTTGGTGAATAACCCTTTTTATTTGTCTCCTGTGAAAATAATTTGTCTACACGAATTATCACATGACACGAATTATCACATGACACTTTTATTCCATATTCGTAAGTGATATCATTTTCCTTTATACTCATAAGGGATACCATCTTTTTCATCTTCCATTATTCAAACTTACTATGGTAAGGGATATTAATTCCCTTCATCTTTTGTTAATCAAATCTGCTACGGTAAGGGATATTATTTTCTTTCATACACCTAAATCGAAACTTATTATGGAACTATTGCTTCTATAATTCCTGAAAATATTATATGTTCCATAATAGTTGAACTTCATTATTTCAACTGAACCTTCCTATTTTCTGAACCTTTCTGTTGAACTATAATCGTTATTCCGAACTGTGGATCTTGAATATCATTTTTAAATTTCACTCCACATCATGTTGGCAATTTGGACATTATTTGAATCTGCACAAAGTAAACTTCCGATACTTATTGTTTATCATGTTCTTCTGTTCATCATTTGTATCACTGTTATTTGTATTAATCATCAAGAATCAAGCTGTTGTGAATATCTGTGGCCGGGGGCACAGATGTGATATAATTGTTGAACAGATGATAGGTTAAAGGCGATATACTAGGTTAAAGGCGATACATCTGTTCGGTGTCTTTTATGGCACGTGGTTAATGTTCTCTTTGGCCCGTAGTGCAAAGATGCAGTTGGTATGATTATGACCAAAGGCTGAATCTGGTATAATCATGACCGTTGGTGTTATATTGAATGTCTTTGGCCCGTAGTGCAAATATGAACTGTTGATTGGTATGATTATGACCAAAGGCTGAATCTGGTATAATCATGACCGTTGGTGTTATATTGAATGTCTTTGGCCCGTAGTGCAAAGATGAACTGTTGATCTGCATAATTATGACCAGGAACTGTGAAGTTGTATTATTTTGACTAATGGTATTTCAGATGATAAAAGTTGATGATATTTTTACTAAAAAGAGAAGCGAGTGGACATTATAGTCTGCATTATTCTTCTAATAGATTGCTCATTCCGCTGCTATTATTGATCTGAACATTGTTTAAGAATTTAACTACAGTTTTTGATATAAACCTTGTAGTCTATTGTATTCAAAACTCAACTGTTGAAGGCTAATGATAATTTATTCGTCATTATCTTAGTCATGATATTTCTTACTGGGCTATTTGAGCTCACCCTTTCTTTTGTTCCATTACAGGAGATGAAAACGTAACAGGGTCTGGCCGGGGAATGGAGTAAGAGTCTGAGGAATAGCTTTCGTAGTCTTCACGTGTTGTAAAATAGTGTGGCAATAATAGTGAAGACTTAGTTGTGTATTATTATACACTGTATTGTTGTACGTTGTGCTTTGTTGTAATATTTTTGTTGTAGTCTTTTGACGACTCAAGTTTGGGCTGTGTGGGCTCAGATTTGGGGGCGTCACAGTTTTAGATTAGTATTATTGATGTGACGCCCCCAAATCTAGGCCTACATAGCCCAATTTGAGACGCCATAAAATACATAAACTTTAATACAAATAGTACATAGGACAGAAATGCAAAACTCAATAATACACAACTAAGTATTCACTATTATTTCCTCACTATATTCAACATGTGAAGACTACAATAGCTATCACTCGGACCGTCACTCCATTCCCCCGCTAGACCCGGCTACTCTCTCTTTTTCTGAAAAACAATGGAACAAAAGAAAGGGTGAGCTCAAATAGTCCAGTAAAAAATATCATGACTAAGATAACGACAAATAAATTATCATTAGCCTTCAACAGATGAGTTCTTAATTGAATATAATAGACAATAAGCTTTGTATCAATAATAGCAGCGGAATGAGCAATCTATTAGAAGAATAATGCAGACTATATTGTCCACTCGATTCTCTTTTTAGGAAAAATATCATCAACTTTTATCATCTTAAACACCGCTGGTCATGATAATATAAATTTTCAGTTCCTGATTTTAATCATGCCAGTCAATAGTTCATCTTTGCATTACGAGCCAAAGATATTCAAATATAACCCAACGGTAATGATTATACCAGTTTTCAGCCTTTGGTCATAATAATACCAACAACAGTTCATCTTTGCCCCAGGCCAAAGAGAATATTCACCACGTGCCCTAAAAGGCACAATAAATATATCGCCTTTATCCTATCAACTGTGCCCCAGGCCACAGATATTCACAACAACATGGTTCTTGATGATTAGAATAACAACCGTGATATAGATGATGAATCAGAAGAAACAGTATGATCAATAAATATCGAAAGTTTATGACTTTACTTTGTGCAGATTCAAATAATGTCCAAATTGCCAACATGATGTGGACTAAAATTCAAGAATGATATTTAAGATCCACAGTTCAGAATAACAGTTAAGGTTCAATAGAAAGATTTAGAAAAATAGGAAGATTCAGTTGAAATGATATTAGATGAAACGCAAACTATTAAAGAATATATAATCATTTCAGGAAACTTTACCAACAAGAGACAAATAAGAAATGAATACGAAGAGTAATTCACCAAACATGCAGTAGTCCGCGTAGTCAGGTTATTCTCAGAGATTAATAAGGAATGAATACGAAAGGTTATTCACCAACAGGCGATAATCCGCGCCGTAAGGTTATTCCCACAATTTAATACATGGAAATAAATACGAAAGGTTATTCACCAACAGGCGATAATCCGCGCCGTAAGGTTATTCCCACAATTTAATACATAGAAATAAATACGAAAGGTTATTCACCAACAGGCGATAATCCGCGCCGTAAGGTTATTCCCACAATTTAATACATGGAAATAAATGGCACATCTTATGAGTAAGAAAGAAACGATATTATTTTCGAGAATTAAATATTGATATACCCTTACCATAGTAAGTTTGAATAATGGAAGATGAAAAAGATGGTATCCCTTACCTTAACACGTGACTAGATATGAATTCGTACACTTACAGATCTTTACAAATACTCAAGATGACTTTAGCACACTCAAAGAGAACTTATACAAAGAAATATTTGGAGAGTGAAAGAAAGAATAAGCAAGGAAGTTTTTATGAAAAATCCTTAAGTTAAGGCCTCTATTTATAGCAAAAATCTTATCATCACCAAGATTTCCTAATTTAATCCAAACCGTATATTTCAAGATAATGTTTAATCCATACCACTCATTTCATCTTTCAAGATTTCCTTAATCTAAACCATTCATTTAAAGATCATCTTTTAATCTATACCATTCAATTTACTTTATATATAAAACAACTAACTTTAAATAAATCAATTAACTTTATATATAAAAATAAACAACTTTATATAATTTATCATAATAAAAACAAATAACTTTATATAATTTATCATAATAAAAACAAATAACTTTATCAATTCAATTATTCAACAATAATTCACAATTATTCATTATTATAGTTAATTGTTGTAAATGCAGTGTAGTTGGCTTTTCGAGTTAGATAAACAGGAAAATCAACTAATAATAGAATACAACAGTTTAATCAATATCATAAAAAAGATAACAAAAATGCTAAAAATAGATAAGAAAATAACACGTTACTGTGTAGTGACAATTATTGATTCAGTAATGTGAATTATTGTGCATATGCTACTGTGACAATTATCAACTCAATAATATGAATTATTATGCATGTGACAATTATTGGTTCAATAAAGTCAATATAGTACAATAACCACTTTATCAGTTTAATAATATGAACACTATGTAATACCGTGTGCTACTGTGTAATACCGTGTGCTACTGTGCAATACCGTATGTTACTATTCCTTTACCACCAGATATTTTAACAGTTCAAGATGATTATACCGTTGACTATATTTATTTAAAAAGGTTACGTATGTCGCTTTCTATATTCGACAATAAGTCGTTGTGGGGGTCCACCATTATTTTGTTATTTCGGCGCCGTCGTACGAATCGAATATTCCCCGACAAAACGAATATTCTCCGACCAAACGAATATTGTCCGACATAATAAAATTTACACATAACATCCTTAACTTTTAACCTTATTAATTTAACCACCTACTATTTCAGGAAAAAATATATATATATGAAGAAAATTAAATTTTGTATTTCATAAAATTTGGGGTCTTACAACCTCCCCTCCTTATGAAATTTCGTCCCCGAAATTGACGTACCTGGCATTTCGAAGAGATAAGGATACGTAGATTTCATCTCAGATTCTAGCTCCCAGGTCATTTCCTCAGTATCTTGGTTTCTCCATAAAACCTTAACTTGAGGTATAACCTTTGAGCGTAGGATCTGCTCCTTCTTATCTAAGATCTTGACAGGTACCTCCTCGTACGTTAAATCATCGGCTATAACGTCCGGTTCTAACTCAATGATGTGGTTTGGGTCCTTCACATATTTACGTAACATAGATATGTGAAAAACGTTATGGATGCGAGACATACTTGGTGGTAAGGCTAGTCTGTAGGCTACGGTTCCTACTTGATCGAGAATTTCAAATGGGCCAATAAATCGAGGGTTGAGTTTTTCTCTCTTTCCGAATCTCGTAATTCCTTTCCATGGAGAAACACGTAAGAATACATGATCTCCGACGTTGAATCTCTCATCTCTCCGATGAAGATCAGCATAATTCTTTTGTCGTTCTTGCGCGGTCTGTATTCGTTGTCGGATCATTTGGATCTTTTCTGTTGTCAAGCGTACCAACTCGGGTCCCAACAATTTTGCTTCTCCTACTTCATTCCAACATACTGGAGAGCGACACTTTCATCCATACAAAGCCTCAAATGGAGTCATGCCTATGCTTGCTTGGTAACTGTTGTTGTAGGAGAATTCAACCAATGGCAAGTACTTGTCCCAACTTCCTTTGAAGTCTAGCACGCAAAGTCTCAAAAGATCTTCGAGAGTCTGAATCGTCCTTTCAGATTGTCCGTCTGTTTGAGGATGGTATGCAGAACTAAATCGTAGCTCGGTGCCCATAGCTTTTTGTAGACTGATCCAAAAGCGTGAAGTGAATCTAGGATCTCGGTCAGAAACTATGGAAACTGGCATGCCATGCAATCTTACAATATCATTTACGTACATACCGGCCAGACGCTCGAGTGAAAAGTTTTCTCTTATAGGCAAGAAATGAGCAGACTTGGTCAATCTATCTACGATGACCCAAATCGCATCAAAACTTTGAGAAACTTTGGGAAGACCCGTCACGAAGTCCATAGTGATGTGTTCCCACTTCCATTCTGGAATTTCGAGTGATTGCAATGGACCTTTAGGCACTTGATGCTCTGCCTTGACACGTTGACAAGTTAAGCACCTTGAGATGAACTCTGCAATCTCCCTCTTCATATTGTTCCACCAAAATGTATGTCGAAGATCACGATACATTTTAGTACTTCCCGGGTGAATTGCAAACGGTGTGTTATGTGCCTCCATCATGATTTTATGTTTCAATTCAGGGTCGTTAGGAACACAAAGTCGAGAGTTGAGTCGAAGTATTCCTTTCTCGTCGATTATTGCTTCTGGAATAGTACATTCTTGTACTTTCTTCATCATACTCATCATTTCTAGATCAGTAGCTTGAGCAGCTTTAATTTTATCAATTGAAGCTGGTTCTACTTGTACGTGCGCAATCTTCATGTGGGTCCCTGGTGGCTTTAATTCTATCTCCATCTTTTGTAAATCGTACAAAATACATTTTTGCGTAGTCAACATTGCACTTGTACTCGCATAAGATTTTCTGCTTAAAGCATCAGCTACAACGTTTGCTTTTCCTGGGTGGTACTGGATGGTGTGGTCGTAATCCTTTAATAGCTCAAGCCAACGTCGTTGCCGCATGTTGAGTTCCTTCTGGGTGAAGAAATACTTGAGGCTTTTGTGATCCGTGAAGATTTCCACTTTCTCCCCGTACAAGTAGTGCCTCCAGATTTTCAATGCGAAAATAACTGCTGCCAACTCTAAATCATGAGTAGGATAATTTTTCTCATAATCTTTGAGTTGTCGAGAGGCATAGGCTATAACTTTTCCATGTTGCATAAGTACACAGCCTAGACCTTTTCCTGAAGCATCGCTGTAGATAACAAATTCCCCCGATCCTGATGGTATAGTCAGAACAGGAGCTGAAACAAGTCTCTTCTTAAGTTCTTGAAAACTCTTCTCGCATTCCTCATTCCATATGAATTTTGTGCTTTTCCGAGTCAGCTGAGTTAATGGAGTGGCGATTCGAGAAAATCCTTCTACGAATCTCCGATAATAACCAGCTAAACCCAGAAAACTTCGGACTTCAGTTATTGACCGAGGTTGCTCCCAATTTAATATTGCTTCAATCTTTGCAGGATCAACTGATATACCCTGACTGGAAATCACATGCCCAAGGAACGTGACTTCCTTAAGCCAAAACTCACACTTCTTCAACTTGGCATACAACTTGTTCTCACGTAGCTTTTGGAGTATTAATCTCAGGTGTTGTTCATGATCCTCACGACTCTTGGAGTATATAAGAATGTCATCAATAAAGACAACTACAAAATGATCCAAATATTCTTTGAATATCCGGTTCATCATGTCCATGAAAGCTGCAGGAGCATTTGTTAGTCCAAAAGGCATGACAAAGAACTCATAATGCCCGTAGCGGGTTCTGAAAGCAGTCTTTGGAATGTCATCAGTTTTAACTTTTAACTGATGATATCTTTGAGAAATGTTGAGCACCCTGCAATTGATCAACCATGTCATCAATTCGAGGTAACGGGTACCTGTTTTTGATGGTGACATGATTCAACTCTCGGTAGTCAATACACAATCTCATACTCCCATCCTTCTTCTTGACAAAAAGAACAGGGGCACCCCAAGGCGATGCACTCGGACGAATGAAACCAGTATCTAACAATTCCTGTAGTTGGACCTTTAGCTCTTGAAGTTCAATAGGAGCCATTCGGTATGGGGCTTTGGAAATAGGTTTGGTATCGGGTTCAAGATCAATACAGAATTCAATTTCCCGATTTGGAGGTAAGCCAGGAAGTTCATCGGGAAAAATATCAGAAAATTCATTAACAATAGGAATATCTTTCAAGTTTGACACATCTTTGTTCAAGTCAGTGACATGAGCTAAAAATGCTTGACATCCGTTTTTCAATAAACGAGTGGCTTTATGGCTAGAAATGACAGTTATGGATTTCAATGGTTTGATGGTTTGAATTTGTATGACAGGTTGATTAGGAATATGAAAACTAATGATCTTTTGAAAGCAATCAATTTTAGCATGATGATTAGTCAACCAATCAATTCCTAAAATCACATCAAATTCATGCATTTCCAATGAGATAAGGTCAACGGGTAATATAAGGCTATTGATTTGAACTAAGCAGGATTTATATACCGTAGATGTAATGGCTATTGCTCCTAATGGGGTTTCAACTGATAAGTCAAAGTCCAAATTGTCAGGAGTTAAGTTTAATCGTTGAGCACACGTAGGTGAGACAAAAGAATGGGTAGAACCAGTATCTAACAGGGCATAGACTTCATGAGAATTTATGAATAGCTTACCGGTTATCACCTCGTTCGGGTTTCGTGCCATTTGGGACGTCACAACAAAAGCTCTCCCTTGAACTACAGATTTTCCCTTATTCGTGCTAGCTTTTGGTACCATCATTGCAGCTGGACTTGATTTTGAAACAGGACAAAATCGAGCCATATGACCTTCTTTTCCGCAACTGTAGCACAACTTGGACTGTTGAGTACAGTTTGGGCTGATGTGGCCCTCCTGACCACACTTGTAACATCTTACCGGTGGTCGATCTCCTCCCCTTGGTACTGGTGCCGGTGCAGGTACTAGTGTCGGTGCTCTTCCATAATCATTATGGAATCTCTTTCTCTTGAAATTATTTCCACTGGATTCTCCTCTTCTATTATTCGATGCGTGATTACTACTGAAGTGTTGGTTACCTCCCTTATGGTTCTCGTTCCTGTGGTTGTTGTCATTTCTCTCTCTACGCTGATCATTGACTCTTGGCTGCAATTTTTCATCTATTTGCTCTACCCTTTGAGCCCTGTCGACCACATCTGAATACAAGGTCAATTTATGAGAGCTAAGCTGTTGACGAATTTCGAATCTCAAACCTCGTAAGAACATCCGACTCATCCGTGCTTCGTCATCTACTAGATGAGTCGCGAAACGAGATAGTTCGGCAAACTTAGCTTCATATTGTGAAACAGACATATTTCCTTGCTCTAGTTTTATGAACTCCACCTCTTTCATATGGCGGATGCTTTCTGGAAAATACTTTTCGTTGAACAGCTCTTTGAATTCCAGCCAAGACATTTCGAGAGCCGAATGATGGATACGTTTTACTGCCTCCCACCAATGGTCTGCCTCCCCTCGAAACATAAAGGTGGCGAATGGCACCTTCTGATCATCTGCACATCGCAGAACATCAAGGATTTTTGTCGTTTGTTTTAACCATGCCTCCGCTTTGAGTGGTTCAGGCTTCCCGAAAAATTCAGGTGGTCCCAACTCTTTAAATTGTTTAACGGTGACAATCCTTGAATTATCAGCGTTTCCATCGTTACGACCTCCCCTTGGCTGATTTTGGATAAATTGCATGAAGTTTCTAAAGAAACCATTCTGATTTGCATGATCACCAGCATTATTTTCTGAAGCTGCAGGAGGATTGTTTGTAGCTTCCTGATTCTCAGCTACGTTCGCCTCGGGCAGTGGATAATTCATTCCCTGATTTTCAGAAGTCATTCTTAACTGCGGTCATAAGATAAATGTTAGTTAAACAAACTGACTCGTCACTTCTTGTCCCCACATTCAAGCCAACTTATTAGATAACAAAATTTTATGTAGGACATACTAATGACGTAATCTATTCGTCTCTCTCCTCCTACTTCTACCCCAGATCTCCATTAAAGATCATATCCCTAAGCTCGGATACCAAATGTGACACCCCCAAATCTAGGCCTACATAGCCCAATTTGAGACGCCATAAAATACATAAACTTTAATACAAATAGTACATAGGGCAGAAATGCAAAACTCAATAATACACAACTAAGTCTTCACTATTATTTCCACACTATATTCAACATGTGAAGACTACAATAGCTATCACTCGGACCGTCACTCCATTCCCCCGCTAGACCCGGCTACTCTCTCTTTTTCTGAAAAACAATGGAACAAAAGAAAGGGTGAGCTCAAATAGCCCAGTAAGAAATATCATGACTAAGATAACGACAAATAAATTATCATTAGCCTTCAACAGATGAGTTCTTAATTGAATATAATAGACAATAAGCTTTGTATCAATAATAGCAACGGAATGAGCAATCTATTAGAAGAATAATGCAGACTATATTGTCCACTCGATTCTCTTTTTAGGAAAAACATCATCAACTTTTATCATCTTAAACACCGCTGGTCATGATAATATAAATTTTCAGTTCCTGATTTTAATCATGCCAGTCAATAGTTCATCTTTGCATTACGAGCCAAAGATATTCAAATATAACCCAACGGTAATGATTATACTAGTTTTCAGCCTTTGGTCATAATCATACCAACAACAGTTCATCTTTGCCCCAGGCCAAAGAGAATATTCACCACGTGCCCTAAAAGGCACAATAAATATATCGCCTTTATCCTATCAACCGTGCCCCAGGCCACAGATATTCACAACAACATGGTTCTTGATGATTAGAATAACAACCGTGATATAGATGATGAATCAGAAGAAACAGTATGATCAATAAATATCGAAAGTTTATGACTTTACTTTGTGCAGATTCAAATAATGTCCAAATTGCCAACATGATGTGGACTAAAATTCAAGAATGATATTTAAGATCCACAGTTCAGAATAACAGTTAAGGTTCAATAGAAAGATTTAGAAAAATAGGAAGGTTCAGTTGAAATGATATTAGATGAAGCGCAAACTATTAAAGAATATATAATCATTTCAGGAAACTTTACCAACAAGAGACAAATAAGAAATGAATACGAAGAGTAATTCACCAAACATGCAGTAGTCCGCGTAGTCAGGTTATTCTCAGAGATTAATAAGGAATGAATACATGGAATATTCCCACAATTTAATACATGGAAATAAATGGCACATCTTATGAGTAAGAAAGAAACGATATTATTTTCGAGAATTAAATATTGATATACCCTTACCATAGTAAGTTTGAATAATGGAAGATGAAAAAGATGGTATCCCTTACCTTAACACGTGACTAGATATGAACTCGTACACTTACAGATCTTTACAAATACTCAAGATGACTTTAGCACACTCAAAGAGAACTTATACAAAGAAATATTTGGAGAGTGAAAGAAAGAATAAGCAAGGAAGTTTTTATGAAAAATCCTTAAGTTAAGGCCTCTATTTATAGCAAAAATCTTATCATCACCAAGATTTCCTAATTTAATCCAAACCGTATATTTCAAGATAATGTTTAATCCATACCACTCATTTCATCTTTCAAGATTTCCTTAATCTAAACCATTCATTTAAAGATCATCTTTTAATCTATACCATTCAATTTACTTTATATATAAAACAACTAACTTTAAATAAATCAATTAACTTTATATATAAAAACAAACAACTTTATATAATTTATCATAATAAAAACAAATAACTTTATATAATTTATCATAATAAAAACAAATAACTTTATCAATTCAATTATTCAACAATAATTCACAATTATTCATTATTATAGTTAATTGTTGTAAATGCAGTGTAGTTGGCTTTTCGAGTTAGATAAACAGGAAAATCAACTAATAATAGAATACAACAGTTTAATCAATATCATAAAAGAGATAACAAAAATGCAAAAAATAGATAAGAAAATAACACGTTACTGTGTAGTGACAATTATTGATTCAGTAATGTGAATTATTGTGCATATGCTACTGTGACAATTATCAACTCAATAATATGAATTATTATGCATGTGACAATTATTGGTTCAATAAAGTCAATATAGTACAATAACCACTTTATCAGTTTAATAATATGAACACTATGTAATACCGTGTGCTACTGTGTAATACCGTGTGCTACTGTGCAATACCGTATGTTACTATTCCTTTACCACCAGATATTTTAACAGTTCAAGATGATTATACCGTTGACTATATTTATTTAAAAAGGTTACGTATGTCGCTTTCTATATTCGACAATAAGTCGTTGTGGGGGTCCACCATTATTTTGTTATTTCGGCGCCGTCGTACGAATCGAATATTCCCCGACAAAACGAATATTCTCCGACCAAACGAATATTGTCCGACATAATAAAATTTACACATAACATCCTTAACTTTTAACCTTGTTAATTTAACCACCTACTATTTCAGGAAAAAAAATATATATATGAAGAAAATTAAATTTTGTATTTCATAAAATTTGGGGTCTTACAATTGACTTTAATTATTATTTTGTATTTAGATTATTAGTTAATAGTTTTAGATTAACATTATTAGTTTTAATTATTATTGCAATTTAGATTATTATTTTGGTATAATAGTAATATTTGTTTGAAAATGGATTAAATATTGAATGAATATTTTTGTAAATATACTTATAGTTATTTTGAATAAAATAAAATAAAAAAGCTGTTAAATAATAGAATTGTCCTAATGACATTTATTTGTTCTAAATTTATATTTAGGAATCGTTCGACTATTAATTTTGTGTTCAGCAATATCGAGGTAAGTGACTTTTCGAGTTGTTTAGTATTTTCGAACTGTATAGTGTAAGTGACTTTTTGAACTATTTAATATTTTGAAATTATCATTTATAATTATGTATGCTTTTGAAATTATTCGGATGTCTAAATGTATTGTTTCAAAAATTATTATACTTTATTTAAGACTTCTATTTGAATGAAAATGTTACACTTGTATTTTGTTAAAAACCCGGATCAAGTATTAAAATAGAATTTTGATTTAGAAAATGAGATTATGTGATTTTGAACTGTGAAATAAGTATAGTTTTGAATATCGAAAATATTGATAAATTAATTTTAGAAACATCAATCCAACTATGTATTGAATCCGTTAGTGTTTATGCTAGTTCCGGAACAATTTAGGACCTACTAAGGCGCACACCTTTAGATACCCTTCGGGGGACGCTCTTCGGGGCGTGTGCATGATAACTTAGTAGGAGGCGTATCATTGACATTATCGAACATAAGGGCCGTGTTGCAGGGCTACTGTAACCTTAGTCGCAAGGGTTGTGGATTAAAAGATGCATCGAATATATTGAACATATCGAAATCGTTTATTGAACATATTGAAATCGTTTTCGAATTGTGTTTTATAATTATTGATTTTGGTTTTGAATGTATATATCGACTATTCTTATCGAACAAGAAAAGATTATTTTCAACAAGTATGTTTACTATTGTTATTGAACAAAAAGTTATTTCGAAAAAGTTTTGCAAACTGTACTTGATCCACCTTACATTAATTTTTACAGGAAACATTGTTTAAAGCCGAGCATTGTTGATACTTTTGTGGATGACCAGAAGATATTTAGTTTAAGAAGTTTATGAATATTTTAGAATTATGATAAGACTTTTGTTTAATGGAGTTGTGTCTCCAAAGTTATGTTTTCAGTATTTAATTATTGAACCTTAGTGTAATTTTGATAATGACAGATTGTTTGGTTTCAAGAGAGTTTCATTATTATATTTTCGTTTGAGTTGTGCCATTGATATTGTTGTCTTGCAAGCCTTCGGGCTTGCGGCGTGTGACACTTCGAACATGTAGCTGGTTCGGGGTGTTACTGAGATGGTATCAGAGCGGTGGCCCCTCGAGTGTGTTGGGTTGAAAAACCTGCACATTCCTTGTGGAGTGATTTTGGGAGTTAACTGTGGATATAGTCTTGACTAAATTTTAGAATTTAGAGTGAGAGATAGAATAAGGTGAAAAATATTTGCATTATCTGATTAGTTATTAGTTTGCATTTTGAACGTAAATCTTCATAGATTAGTATTTCGTTTATTATTTAATAAACCTGGATATTTCGAATTTCATTTTGATATATGTTTTGATACTAGTTTTGTATAGTGTTGTTTAGTGGGGATTGTTTTATTATGTAAAAAATGCCACCTAGAAGAAATAACTCTACTAACAATGATAGTGGCACTGATGATATGACTCAACTAGTTAATACCCTAGCCCAACTAGTTAAATAGAAGTAATGACACGTTAAAAAATTTACAACACTTTATAATCTCAAACTAAAAGTGCAACTCTAATGTTAAAATGAACTTAAAAAGAAAATGCATTTCTAATTAGGAGAGGAGGGAGTATTACTCATTGTAGTTATTTTCGTGATCACTCTCTTTTAAAATCAAATGACAAGGGTATAATAATGAGTTTGTTCACTTGACTTCGGTCAATCTTTTTGGTTTCCATCAAAATCAATACTACAGGAGCTTAGCTAGCTAGCACTTCTTCCTTTATCAGTAATGACTTGCAGTTCCTAGAGAATTTTTGGTTGGTTGTTTGACATTTGCAAAAAGCAAGATCTGTGTAGTCTTATCTCCAAGTTCATTATGAAAGTACGGAAGTAGGAGGCTGCACATAACAACATGGTTTACAAATTAGCCATAAACATATTGTGCTGCATGACTGGATAAATTCCAAATCAACAAGAACGAAAAGTGCAATTATAATATTAAATAAATAATTAAAATTAAGTGAAATTGTGCCCAAGCTCAAGAGGTTGAAGGGTACCTTTCACCAGTTATGATTTGCCCAGTTGATTGCACTACATAACAAAATCTTCAACTTGGCTTCTCTTTCTTCATTTCAAGTCACTTTCTCATTATATGAATTTGGAATCTGATAATTGATAGATACCAGTTCATATGGGGTATATAACTCAATTCCAACCAACAAAAAACTTTTAGCAATTAAAGCATTTAAATGGCAACAAGAAACAAGTTGCAAGTTTTGCAAGGAGGAGGGCCACTGCATTTATGTTATGGCCTCCTTCATAATTTCTTCATTGCCAGATGTGCTTTGCATTTTAGTTAGGGGAGT
Organism: Hedera helix; assembly: GCA_947179155.2. Classification (NCBI taxonomy): domain Eukaryota; kingdom Viridiplantae; phylum Streptophyta; class Magnoliopsida; order Apiales; family Araliaceae; genus Hedera; species Hedera helix. The sequence continues at coordinate 35,018,292 of OX359267.1, forward strand.
ATTATTTCTACATATGTTTGTGATATTTTCACATAATTTCTTCTCATACAGAGATGATATCCACTTCATGCTCATATGAGAAAGAATTATATGAAAATATCAAAAACACGTATGAAAATATCAAAAATACCGTGTGTTATCAATGTTAGGACTTTCTTTGCCATCCAAATAAATGTTAGCTCGTGATTTATCACAAAGTTTTTACAAAAAGCAATAGATATCAAGATGGTGCTTATAGAGATCACATCATTCTGACATTCAAATTCCCTGTCCCAATTAAGTTGTCCATTTTAGAAGAAGGGAGTGATAGCTATCAATATAATGAATAAAAAAATCCCATCATTTTGACACCGAAACTCTTGATCTCAGACCGTCCCAATTTTGTTCTTCCCTTTACTAATGGGTGTTGACATGTTTCAAAAATATGCTCATCACTCATACACCTTAAAGTAGTTCTTGAGGTACCCTAACAAACTTCAGAAATATTCATTTGAAGTCAATTAATGGTAAACCATATCATGGAGTTTTATATTCAAGTATGATCCCACATTCACCTCCCCTTTCTACTCCCTCTTGTATTGAGTCATGCACTATATATATATATATATATATATATATATATATATATATATATATATATATATAGGGAGTTGATACATAAGAAATAGTGGTTATGGGTCTATTTATTTCTGGCCGTTATATTTACATCACATATCTCATACTGCAATACTGTGTTGCCGTAAAAGAATTATGCTTTTAAATTGTGACCGTCAAATCTTATAATTATATGGTGGCTGTACTAAGGTCTTATACCCGCCATATGAAGAAAAATCTTCCCTGGATATGATGTAATGTTCCCCTCATATTAGTCTTTTGCTGGAAAGTGACCAACAAAGATGACGGGGAGTAATAATTTAGTTCTTACCTTTTGACCCTAAAAAAATAAAAAATATATACACGGAATAACAGTATACTTAAAAGAAATAATAAAAATAAAAAAATAAAAATAAAAATAAAGATGTGCACCCAGATAACAAGATTGTTCTGGAAGGGTCCTGGTCGCCAAATTAAACAATGTATTTTCAAGTGTCAACAAGAAAATTGGAGATTGACCAAACACTAAAAACCAACACTCCGTTATTGAACGTGAAAATTTCAAATCCTCTTTAAGTATTTTTATACATTCCAGAGGGTCAAAACACTTCAAGTTGAATAATAAACAACTAATATGGAAGTGAATCACAGTCAAACATACCCCTCTCAAAGATTAGATCTCTGACCAACTACCAAGGAAAATTTAATGAAGCCAATTTTTGAATGTTTTAGCATAACAGACATTTCCAATAGCTTATTTGAAGTCAGCTAGGGAATTCTTATGGATGTATTTAGGCTGACATTAGCAAAAGGTTCAAAATTGGAATGGTAAAAGGGTATCTAGTTTAGAATTTTCTGCAAATTCCTCCTATATAACTGTGGTAACTCTGTTCTGCAAATTGTAGATACTGATCAAAATGTGGTAAACACCATAGGATCATTCTCGCAGAAATTGAGAAAGCACGTTCCAAATAGTTCAATTAACAAACACAATCAATGACATTATTCAACAAGATGTCATTCCACAAGAAAACCAAAATGTAATGCGCTACTACATCTAATGAACACGTTACTTAATCAACATAAGCTATAAGTAACATGAAAACAGATGATCGAGTGAAACAAAAACACCAACAAAATGAAGCCAATTTACTAAGAAAATTTGATTATATAGTAGTACCAAATAAGTTTGGCAACAACATCATGAACCACGAAAGTTCAATCCATATATGATAATTACAAGAACTTTACCTCCTAAATCTTTTTATCTCTTGGCACAATATCATGAAATTCTTCATTTCCTCCCAAGAATATCTATCAAAACTCGTTACATATTTTGTGAGTTCTACTTTCAATGCTCATAAGCAATACAAATACTGATTGAATTACTCATGTTGATTTGCTGCTCTTCCCAATTCCCATAGAGTTAAGACCCTCAGATCTACTCCGAACAATCCTTTGAAACACATCCCTAACCTGTCGCTCCATTGGATTCAATCCTTCCATTATTGATTCATAAACCACTCCTACCTCCTTCACTCTTTGTCTCACTTCTTCCTCCTTCTCCTCATTCAGGGGGAATTTAGCCAAATCGATCAGTTCATTCATATGACGCACACATTTCTCAATCTCATGAATCTCCCTCAACAATCCACTAGCAATTCTCTGGTCCCTCTTCTTTGAATCTTCCAAAATCCTTTCATGTAGTGACAGAATTGGACCGGCCCAAACAAACTGCCTACTCACATGAAAAGAAGTCTGTAGACCTCGATCCTGACAAGGTATCGCGGCTACAAGAGCCCACATTACAAAATATAGCACAAAATTCATTGTAAAAACAGCCACAGCTAGGCCACTAGTGGCCATAACTTCATTAGGCCTTGGAGCAACTAAATTGTTCCCAATTGCTTGTAGCTGCTTAGCAGCAGACCATGACCTTGAAACACTCCATGACAATGATCGATAATGTCCCAAAGACTTGTAATCCTTCTGCACATTATTACGCCCAAAAGACCGGTTTCTATTAGCAATAGCCGAATTAGACTCTTTCTCATCAAGCATTTCAATTGTCAAATCAATCAAAGCCTTCTTAGCACGACGAAATTGACCTTCTCCAAGACTTCTTTGATTGTCCAATGCACACAACACAATCTCCAATTGCTTCTGCCATTGCCTAATTTGCTCAATCCCGTCTCGAATTGCATTACAAACATCTAAAGCTTTCACACTCCTCTCGAAAAACTCCGAAATCAATCTATCCATTGGAGCTTTGCTTAAGTGCCCTTTATTGCTAGACAATAATGCCATGAATTCCCCTTGGCAAGAAAGGAATACATTGAGAAGCTTTTGAACCCATGAAAGTGAGAGAATGTCATCTGCATTAGCAGATGATAAATCAGTAAATTTCTCAGCTACATGTTTCTGAAAGGCTTCAAGTTCTAGTTCTTGACTTGTTGCCGGATCATGTGTAGAATCCATTGAATGGACCCGATCACGGCGTAATCGGAGAAATAAACGGCTTGTGTGAGATGCTGATGAGCCTTGAAAATCTGTTGCTGGCATTTTTTAACATAAACCAGAAGAAAAAAAACCCAAAGATTGTTCGATTTGAGAATTAAACAAAAAAAGAGAGAGAACCAAAATACAAAACAACCCAAATGAGCTCAAAGATGAAACTTTTTTGAAGATTAAAATTTCCCAAATGAAAAATCTGGAACACAGATGGATTCAAGAATCAGGACAAAAAAAACAAACCCTTCAAGCTCCACTTGCAATCAATACCCAAGACACCCAGAAACGCAAGAATCCAATAGGGTTCAAGAATCCTGTGCAAAAAAGCAGAAGATTGAACACAAAATTTGATTTTTCTTCAAAAAATTTGCCAAGAAAAGAACAATCTTTTCCAAAAAGAAAAACAACCCCAATTTAGCCGACAAAAATGGGTTTTAAATTTCAAACCCAAAAAATCAAGAAAATCACTAAAAAATCTTGATAGAGATGAGATTAGGACAGCACAAGTGTAGAAATGGGAAAATAGGGATGTTTTGAAAAGCCTACAGGAGAGAGAGGGATTTATAATGGGGCAACTTGGACCGCGTACTATGTTATTTTGGAAAATTGAAGAGTTTGTCAAAATCAAGATTAACGGAATCAATTAACTAAAATTAGTAAGTTAATGTAACATTTAGAGTGATTTTAGCATTAACTAATGAAAACCCCCCAACACTTTTAACACGGATTGGACACGCCTTTCATAGTACTTGGTCTGTGGCCCACAGTTTAAGGAATCGCTGTCTTTATATCTGAACAGTTGGTAGAGATCCTACGGTGGAAAAGTGGGGGAGAACATAAAGGTGAGGAGTAGCGGTAAAAAATTGGCCACGCGGGCAGATTATGTGGATTTGTAAGGACATGAGTGTCCACATGGCAGGGGTAATTTAGGGAATTGAGGAGCCACAACCTTAGAATGGGACGGAGTCATCAATTGAATAAGGTGGGCCATTGGTGGGGTTTGCGCACACGTGGGTCAGAGCCAGCTAAGTCTATGTGTAGTGTAAGAAACAAGAAAATGACTTGGTCTAATAAAACTATAAAAGTACTAATATAATTATAACTTTTTTTTTATAATATTTTTTATAAAAATACATGGGAAAAGCGATGCTATGATTGTCCTCCGTTGATTTTATCAAAACACATGAAGATTTGATACGGTTAAAAATTTTAATTGTATATAAAATTATTTAGGTATAATTTAATAATTTTTAAATTATACATAACAGTGTTTATAATTGATACGGTGTAATTTTAAAATTTATAGTATAATTTTATTTATTTCAGTTTTAATTTTAAAATCAATTAATATAGTGAATACTCAATAATAATATTCAATAAACCAAAAATGAAATGTATGACATGAAGGTGACTGTGCATCACTTTATCAATACCTACCCAAAGACCAGTATATTTATTTATCATCAAAGAATAGCGAAAATTCATCTCTAAGCATCTCATGGAACCTAATATAAAGAACAAAATGCTAGACATGGGTATGCAATACACTAAAATGGTCCTGTGCCTAAATTCCTAATAATACATGAATAAAGGTGACAACCATTAATAAAATCAATTTTTTATAGCTGTATAGTGCACAGTTGACTATGGCGATGATTTTTTTGGACTACGACAACGGTTCAACCGTCGCCATGGATATTTTTGGTCTATGGCGACGGTTGAATCGTCACCGTAGCCTAAAAAAATCGTTGTCATAATCGACTGTACACTATACACACACACACACACACAAATATATATATTTACTATGTGATGCGACTTAAGCGGTGCAGGAGCCTTCCAAAATCGCAACCAAGTAGAACATGCGATTTTTTAACCATTCTAAGGCCGCCATATATGTCAGAACCTTTGGTGCAGCTCAATCTATTAATCGGTGCAGTTTGGTTGATTTTTGGTGCGGTTTCAGGGCTAAATTCGATTATTTACTTAGTCTTACTCTACTATAATGTAATTTTAATTACTATAGATTAAAATATAGTTTGCATCCCAAAATTTATAAAATTGTTGAGGTGTTTATATCCTAATATTTAAAACGTATATAATTATACCTTCAAAAAAAAATATGCGAATTAAAATGCACTCTCAGAGGTTTTAACCGTTCAAAATGCACTCCAAATCTCTTCCCCATTAAACAAAATGCATCTTCATTTTTTACCGATTAAAGCCTGAAAAAGAATTTTACAGTGTATTTAAGTATATTTTAAATATTGATATGCAAATCTCAATAACCTTATAAATTTTAAAGTATAAAATGTATTTTAGTTTTTATTATATTGGTGAAACTATAAAATAATTATGAATGAATTTGATGATACTAGTAGTTGACCGTGCCAACTAGTATCATCTTTATCTCTCTGTACTAGGGTTAAGTAAGCTGAAATTGTACAAAAAATAGATCAAATCGCACCAACGGATTCCTACATATACGATAATTTTAGGAGGGTTGAAAAATCGCATTTGCAGTTTAGTTTCGGGTTCTACAGTCTATTGCACTGCCAAAATCACATCGCCAAAATCGCATCGCACCGCTAAAATCGCATCGCACCTACAAGTTTGTCTATTTATAATTTTGTTGTTCTATATAGGTGTTATATTGTTGGTGTAGTTTTACATTATAATTGCTAGAATGTAGTCCCATTAATTTTCAGTTTCTTACTTCTTCTATATTCATTAGTGCATGCTTGCTCACGTTTATATATAGCTTCCTTTTCTAATTCTTCATACGTTCAACAATTGTTCTCCGATTACAATTTTATGGACTGCTCAATATTCAAATATTTAATTTGGCTAGTTGGAAAACTTTAGTCTATTTTTTTTGTTATTATCTCTTATGTTGCACGTGTTAAAAAGACACCAAGGGAGTTTCAATCATATTCATTTAAATTTAGAATCACAAAAAAATATAAAATTTTATTTTATGTTGCACATGTTAAAAGAGGCACCAAGAGAATTTCAGACATGTTCATTACATTCAAAGTCACAAAAATATATAATATCTCATGCACTACCAAGGAACATAAATTACATCATGTCCCTAGAGCAAATTTTTACTTACCAAAATAAATAACAAACAAGCTCTTATATTACATTCATATTGATCTTGTACGAGACATGAGTTTTGTCGCCACAGAGAAAATTTTAATCCAAGTAACCCACAATTTTTCTTGTTTGGTTTGGTTTATGAGATTTTGTATTTTTGTACCTTCATTTTAACTTGATTTGTTTTCAAAATTATAACCTAATACAAGTCTCTCTTTATCATGGAAAAAATACTTTCAATGTGTTTTATTGGTTTTAAACTTAAAACCGTACCAAATGAAGGCGCACTATACATTTCAAAATCGTATGATTACAATCAGTTTTATATGCAATTTTGAATTTGTCAATTCACACTTAAACGATTTTATGTGCAGTTTAAGTTTTCAATCACACCAAACCGTACCGTACTCTACGCTAACCTTACTAGTTTTGAAATTAGAGACATATTTTTTACTTTTTTTATAGTCATTTGTGAAATCTCAAATTAAAAATCAAAGTGAAATTATTTATTTTAATACATATAACTATAATAGTTATAACTTAACTACAAAGCACAATTAATTATCACGAGTGAATTTATATTTTAGACAGAATCTTTTCACGCTGCAGACCTTCTAGAAAGTGAACACGTGGTTCGAAGAAATAATGAAGGTGGTTTCACTGTTCTGTATCCATATGTGAATTTGGCATTTTTCCCAGTTTCCTCTTTGTTTTGGCATGTAATAAACGGCCAAAATAAACTTTCAAATTTTAGCTTTCTTCCCTCCCATGGAAAGATATATTTTTGGACATCTCATTTTGAATTTAAATTTAATTTGCAAAATCTTAAAATACAAAATGATATGATTTCAATTAAATTTTGCAAATAACAATATCTTAACTAGTACTCCTTCCGTCTCATATTATTTGATTATTATTAATTTTTTAAAATAATTTTAAAAAATTATAAACTCAAAATTGACATAAATTCTTTTAATTTTAATCAATACAATTATAAATATCGTAAATTATCTAAAAAACGTTACTTATTATAAAATTTATTGTTACATAATTTTTTAATAAATAATCTTAATTTTGAGATTGAAAATATCTTAAGTTAACTTTCAAAAGTTAATAATCAAATAATTTAGAATAGGAGTACTTTTTAATTATTATACAATACATATTTTAAATTGTATTAAAATTAAATATGTTCACATAGATTTTAAATTTTAAGATTTTACAAATTAACCTAAATAATTCAAAATTTATCACTTACTATAATATAAGTGTTTGAGAATCCAAATATACCGCAAGAATGAGGAAAAGTTTATAAAATGAAGCAACCGTTAAAGGTTCATTTAAACAAGGAAATATTATTTTTACATGTGTTTTTGATATTTTCACATGAGATGAAAGTAGAACCCACATTGTTTTCATGTGAGAAAATCATATGAAAATATCAGAACGCACGTAAAAATATCATTTCCCTTTAAACAAACAGCAAAAGCCAAAGACTACTCATAGGAACAGTCAAATTTTTACTGTAACCAATAACTAACAGAAACCGGGAACGATGAAAAGAATCAAAAGTCAGCCTTGAAAAAACAGTTTTTTATATAGTGATAATATCACATTAGTTGAAGATTCATGGATACAACAGGATTCAAGTAGCACACAATGTCGATTATAGGTAGAGTTCTAGGGTTCAACTTGCAAGGTGCTAAACACTGCATACTGAGAACATAGTGAACCAACCATGGCCTTTTGGTCGCTTAACACCCCACTAACACCATCAAATCCCACAAATGAAGCTAATTCTGAAATTTTGTTCTCTTGGAGATGGGACAGTAGCTCGGTCATTAATTCTTAATATAGCTTGCACTATAAGAGTGGCTATTTGGAGTTTCCAGTTTAAATGCTTCTGTGATGCCACAGTTTGGAAAGACTACACAAGTGAGATATGAGAAGAAAACTGAAGGATTCAACAAGGAAGTCCATTTGAAAATCCGTCCAACATTTCTATTTCATTCCCCTTGCTAATGTTGGCTACAAAAATGCTTCCCGAATCACACCATCCCCCCAAAATATCCCTGTTCGGACACTGCAGAGGATGTTTATAATCAATTAGAAGTGTAGACCCATATGATGACAATGAAATCTTCTTTTACATGAAACGCAAGTGAATTTCAGGCAACTACATCCAATGGTTGCAATTTAGTTGGGGTTTACAAGCCAAGACCCAATGAATGAATGACAAGTATTACTTCATACTACGCAACAACATATCGGCCATAGAATGATAGAATCAAAGGCGTGCAAATTTCCTATACTTTAATTTTGAGGAACAAGAACAGCAGAATTTTTTTAGATCTGCACGTCTTTATTGTAGAATTCAAATTTAAGATAATAAGAATCACTAGACAATCAATGAAATTTTAACCCCAAATGAGTTGCAAAGATTTTATGGAGCATGAAAATGTGACTAGAATGAACTTGATGCGGAATTTCGTAAGTGCATGCTTTTGTGAAGAATTCTATTAAGATAATATCATACCTTGCAAAATCCAAGCCAGTTTGAATCTCCCCTAAATGAAAATACTTTCTTGCTTTCTTTCCACTGCCCACAAAAGACCTGCAAATATATGTTCAAATTTAGTGGTGTCAAATTGAGGAGTTAACAGCTCCCATCCCAGCATCGGTACCAGTCAAGAATATGGAGGCAGCCTTTTATTGGGCATTGTGACATATCAATATGCCTTCCAGGAATTTACAGTTGATCATAAAGGTGATGAAAGATAAAAACACTTTAACTTAAAATTTCTAAGCTTATATCATCCCTCAAGTGCCAATACAGGTTGTGAAGTTATCGATCTGTGATATGGAAAGGAAGTACCTCATAATCAACCCCTTGTATGTAGATATAATTAGAGTCAGCTGATGAGAAAGCCAATCCAGTTATCTGCACCAAAATATTTAGTAAGTACCATATGAGGACTCAACATAATTGCATAAATAACCTATTAGAGCATGGAAGAAGGAATTTCCCAAAACATCAGCACGGATATAGAAAACACTGCAAATAAAACATCGTAGTGAGTCCAGCAGCCTATGATTCACCAAGTTTATTGTAGATCTCATGGAGCCTTCCACTTTCCAAGACTGTGACTGATACAGTGGAAAATAACAATGAAGATTCGGATTTCTATATATTTTATTATTTGTGGAGTTTTAGTTTATTTGATTTGATGTATTTTTATTTCTTATTCAGGAAATCCAGTAGATCTAGATTTAGTATTATTTTAATAGTTTCCAACCAGTCGCAGGAAGGTTAATTAATAGTTTTATTATCCTTTTCAAAATAGATTAGGAAAATTATTTATTATCATTTTCAAAGTAGATTAGGAGAGTACCTAAACCAATAAATATAGGTTATCTTGAGACATTATGTAACCAATTCAGCTCAATTCATAATAATATTGTGTTCTCTTGGAGAATTCATTACTTTCCCTTGTGCAAAAGAAACTATCAAGATTGTTTTAGATTGTTACAGTCTAACCATATTCTGTTGCGTCATTGGCATTAAAGCCAAGATAACTGTATCCATTGGTCATGGTTGAAGGAGCAGATGGAGTAAAATCTCATGTGTTATCTTGGGAATTTTCTAATTTTTGGTGAGAGCTGAATTTCTAGAGCCAAAAATTGCGTAACTCGTGATGGTGCTTATCTAGATTGGTGCTGAGCATAGTTTTTGTTTATCTTAAAATAAAAAGTTAGTTGTTCATCAATTTGCTGGAAGTTCATCACGCCTTTTCATTCTCCTAGAAAAGCATAACCAAAGAGCATATACAGAGAGGTAGGTAACATTCTGATTTGGGTTCATCTTATTTTGGCAAAGTACGATTTGTTTTCTCTTAATTATTCTCAGGTTATTTTTTCAACCCTCAAATTTTAAATAATTGCATACTGTACCCATAAGCCTTGTACATACAACATATTTATTTGGTTAACTTTTAATTTTATTCTCATGGGTACAAGGAAACCAAGTATAGATTTTAAGCGCGCACCATTCTATGATGATATTCCTTATTTTGACGAAGGGTATGACACATTATTTTCTTCATTGGTTGTTTGATATTGAGAAGTATTTTTATTTTTATAATATCCGTGAAAAGAATAAGGTCAAGTTGATAGTAAATAAACTTATTGGGTATGCAACTAAAACTTGGACTCAAATGGAGTACGTAAGATCACGTTATGCGAAAGATTTTTTATTGGAAAGATATAAAAGATATATTGATTTCTGAATATTATTGGCAACACATCACGTACATGCATTGTGATCAGAAAATTTTACAGAAGCTTCAAAACACATTATCTAACATGTCTACCTCCAAATAATCTTGTGAGTTCAAGAGGCCTATTAAGGCACCAAAAATTATTCAAGAGTCGAAGACTAATGTGTTATAGATTGTGAGTTGGACATATTTGTTGATACCCCAGAAATTATCGGATGCTCAAAGGAAGAATTCAAAGCAGAGGTAATTGATAAGACGCCAATTTTACATGTTCATGAGAATTTTGTTTTGGAACAAAGTTGAGATTGAAGTTAGTACAGTTGAAAAATCTCAAGTTCCTAAGAGTTGTCTATTATTGAGGAAAGCATAGAAGATGTTACAGAATCTAAGGATAGGGATACTACAAAAAACATAATTGGTTACATAATAAGTCTCAGGATTTAGTATTATATTAATAGTTTTCAACCAAATGTAAGAAAGTTAATTAATAGTTTTATTATCCGTTTCAAAGTAGATTAGGAGAGTACCTAGACCTATACATATAGGTTGTCATGAGACTTATCATGTAATTAACTTAGTTCAATTCATAATAATGTTGTGTTTTCTCTTCAAGAATTCGTTGCTTTCCCTTGTGCAAAAGGATTTATCACGTTTATGTTATAGCGTTACAATCTAACCATATTCCGCCGCATAATGTGGTTAGAATGTAACGCACTAACACAAACGTGATAAATTCTTTTGCGTAAGGGAAAGTAATGAATTCTCTAGGAGAAATGCAATATTATTATGAATTGAAATGAATTGATTACATAATAAGTCTCAAGACAACCTGTATTTATAAGTCTAGGTGCTCTCCTAATCTAGTTTGAAAAAGATAATAAATAACTTTTCTAATCTATTTTGAAAGGGATAATAAAACTACTAATTAACTTTCCTACTACTAGTTGGAAACTATTAAAATAATACTAAATCTAAATAAGAAATAAAAATACATCAAATAAACTAAGACTCCGCAAATAATAAAATATATAGAAATCTGAATATTCATTGTTGTTTTCCATTGTATCAGTGACCAGCGATGGCTCTATTAAGGGGGAAGGGTGGTCAATTGACCACCCATAAATTTTTTTAATTCCATGTTAATATATATTGTATGTATGATACTTATATACATATATATTCTTTTTGTTCCAAAATTAGAATATTTTTTTAAAAACGACAAATTTTAATATAAATTTTATTTTTTAAAACATATCCATAATATTTGATAGAAATATAGTAGTAGTGGTATGCAGAGACAGAGCTGCCTTAAGGGCATGCTCAATTTTTCTCAAGTAAATTTTTTTTTTCGTTTTAAAGTGCAGGGGTAGGAATATAATTCAATAAATTTAAAGGGGGCAAAGCTAAAGAAAGGTTGAACTTAAAGGGGACAACAAGAAAATTACAACTTTCATGTATGGTGTCTCAATCAAAATAATCGTTAAAATCTTTGGAGACTTGATGATTAAGTTGAAAATTATATTGTAGATATGAAAAATGATCCTGAATTTTGTAACGTGAAAGAAATTGGTGAACTTTCTCAAAAGTTTGTTAGCAAGAATAAGGATGATTTTGTTTCCTCGCGTTTATTTGTTGTTGAAGTTGGGCCTGATTTTGCCGGTTGCAACCGCCCTCGTTGCAAAGATTTTTTTCGATGATGAATATTGTTAAAAGTACACATCGTAACCAAATTAAATATAAATGGTTGAATGATTGTTTAGTTACTTACATCAAAAATGATGTATTTGAAACTATTGATAATAAAGCTATCATGGAACATTTTCAAGTTACGGAGTCTAAAAAAATGGCATTGTAATTTGTAAACAATATTATATTTAGTTAATTTTTGAACACTTTGTTATTTTAGAGTTTACCATATTTAAATTTTAGTTTGCTTTATAATTTTTTTATTAAAATCCGCACCTGCTGTCGACAAATCCTGGCTCAGCCCTGGTGGTTTGATATTTCTTAATCTATATAAATATAAGTAATGGCATATTAAAAACATGCCACTTTATAGTCTAAAACATATAAATGTATCTCAAATTTTGAAACGTAGACAAAGTTGGTTAACTTAGTCTGTTCATTTTCATTTTTATTTATTCAAAGTTACTTAAAGTTGAATAATTTGATTTGTTTATATCATCGGTTGAGAACTTCTGGTTTCTTATTATTGTTAATTTTGTGGGATATTTATATTATGTTGATTAAATATATTGTCATTTAATTTTTATAATTATGTTTTAATAGTTAAGATTTTGTGGGATATTTATGTTAAGTTGATTAAATATATTTTCATTTAATTTTTATAATTATTTTTTAATAGTTAAGAGTTTGCCCCACCCTTAATTAAATTTCTGTCTGCCACTGATTGTGATGTATCTCTATGGGATACATATCCAATAACAATGCTCCAGGATACTCATATATTTTGTTTGACATATTTCAATATTTATATAATTTGAAAAAAGATATTCATCATATAGAACATGTATTCAATTCTGAAACTTACGTCAAACTGTGTCCAACAAATCAGATAAAGATATGACTTTCTTTTATGTAAAAGGAGTATAATTGCTAAAGAGAAACGAAAAGCTTGTCAAATCAAATTTAACTATGGTAGATGAAAGACTTTAGTAAAGGAATATGTATGGAAAGGGAAAGGGGAACAATAATAAATATGTGCAAATAAATAATATATATTATTATTATTTTATGTATGCTTGGTGTTATTGATATCTTGTTCTCTGAAAAATTGGCCTATCAAATATCACAGACTTCGAAAAGTCAAACCTGATCTGAAATTTTGGAGTGGAGGGAATATTAATTTAACTTAATCTTTCTTAATAGAAAAAGATTCACTTATTATTTTTATTTTTTTTGAAACCCCATGTTTGCAAACCTCTTCAGTGCATTCAACTAATGTGAAGCCCCCAGTACAGAAGATTTCTGTCTGCTGCTGCTTTCTTTAATACAAGTTTGTCTTTAAATACACGTAAAAGTTGTTCCCATTAATCTTGAAGCTTTCCTTTTTCTGGTGGAGAAAGTAAAGCATGATCAGTGATGTACATCAAGTACGTCATTAAGGAATTTAACTGACCTCATATTTTGAGCAGTGCACCAATCTTGATATAGCTGCCCATCTACACTCAAAATGTAAAACAAAAATCAGCACTCCATTATATTCAAACCCAAGTGAAACACTAAGACCTTTGTTGCAGTTTGAAGACCACAAATGAAAGGAAAAGAGTGTAAAGGAAAGTTTATTTTCATGAAAACCCATGAGGAAAAAACTAAATTACAGAGAAAGTAAGAAAATCTTATAACTTAAAAGAAATTTCATTTCATCTGAAACAATGACATGGGACATGGGACAAATAACTAGTCCAAAAAAAAAAATAGAGTCACTATTTCTTCTTTCTGCTTTCCCTTATCTTTTCCTTGATCTTTCCTATTTCCTTTCTTCAACTTTTTCTAAACCAAGAGCAGCCTAAGTGCCTAACAGTAATTTGTCTTTATTTTGAGAAGCAACATACTTTAGATAAGAAAAGAAATTTTATTGATAAAAGGAAGGGACATAAATCAAGCACAAGATCTCCGCTCAAAAGAGAACAATGTGGGCATAATATTTTTTGAAAAAACACTCTTGCACAAGAGCTTAAGAATGTTTAATCGACCAGGCAATGTCTCACAGCAGAACCAACCTGCGAGGATCATAGATGGTCACGGTACGATCAGCTCCACCCACTGCAATATTTCCAGTTGAAGAATTGCTAACTGCATATAAAATATCTCCAACAGATCCTGTAATTCTGTGCACGCAGCCATTATTTTCTTTCATTCGTAAATCCCACATCGTCAGCTACAGAAGGTGAAAAGGAGGAAATATAACAATCAAAGCAAGAAAAGAACAATGAAACTTAACAACCAACTTATTAAATAGTATAGAAGGCATACCTGGCAACCTTCTGTAACTGCTAATAAAGAATTTCCATTTCCACAAGACAGATTCTGTATAAAACTTAATGAAGTTGGATACCACAACCTGTAAAATAGGTATATTAGAAGCAAAATGTATTCACAAAATGTTAGCCCATGCAACTCAAACAATCAGTTATTAAGAGAACATGAAATTGTGTGACAGGCCATTTCCCGTCCAGTCCCACAAATTACAAATACCCATCAAGTAACTTAAAAGAAAACTTACCCCCACCCCTTCCCAGCAAATAAAAGAAAGGTTTAAAGGTGAAGCAGTTTTATGAGGGTGAACCACTCTGATGTACAAGCCACAATACCCCCTCTTTCTCTTCCCCCAAAAAAGGAAAAATTGAAGAGCACAATTAGCTGATTATAGTAGATAATTGGAAACTCAAACACAATAACAAAAACATTAATTTTAATAGAATTATGGGAGAAGCAAATAGAACTATTTAGAATATGAGTGATAGCATGCACGCTCATTAGCCATCCATGAGTACTGAGTAGGGCTTGCTGAAAGCATCCACTCAAGTATATCGATCAATGTACCGTTCATATCAACATCCCAATTCCTATGTTTCTAGCCAGCAGCCTATCATGTAAACATCAAACTCAAGCGTGGAAGTCTAGTGGTTCCACACAAAAAAAGGGCAGCTTGGATCAAACCCTCAAAGTGAGATGCTTTCCTATCATATAAAAGTGATCAGCCACATCATTTAGAAGTAAAACTGTTAAAGGATATAGTTGAAAACAGACGCGTTAAACTTGATCAAGATCTAAAATCAGCATCATGATCATAAAAGTCAGTCCCAATCATTATCAAAAACTTTCAATAATGGTTAAGAGTATTGGGACAGCATCTTGTGCAAGGATATTCAGCTTTGCAAAAGTGTTGTCACAACCATGACGAAAACATTAATCATGACATCTGGACAGGCTTTAGGGACAAACATCTTAAGAGGTAAGGACTAATAAAAGTGATTTCTATTTCTAAAATTAGGAATATTGAATAAAATTCATCATAACAAACATACTTACGTGCGTAAAGTACGGAGATGAATATCCTGGTCATATACGTCAATGATTTTGTCAAAGCTGCGTGCCACAGCTGCCTGAAACAGAATGATTAGTTGGCGCAATGGCAAAGGCCAAAAAATGAATGGTCAGGCAAAGAACAAGGATTCCAAACGTAGTTAAGAGTTAACAAAGAAAATATTTTTCTCTAGAAAATCAACTTAGATGAAGTCATCAATATTGTAATTTGTTACTTATAAAATGTAAAATTAGCATAATTGTTACAAATACCTGAAACTCTACACTGACCATCAATATATATTATCCACTACCTTTCATCTGTTTTCTATGAGTTCAAGTTCAGACAATACCTACCACAGTTATGATTCACAACAGAACCTATACTAAACCTACTATGAATACAGCAGAACATATTGCCTAATGTAACAACAGAACACTCCCTAGTTGATTGGAAAGGCTACAGGAAAACATCTTAGGTTGATTAGAGGTCAATTGCTATCACCAGAAAAGAATTATATCCATTTTTATAAACACTGTTGGGATATTTCACATGAATCACACATCAGATAAATTCAATAGTGTAGATGGGTTAATAAGTATAGTGGAGTCTCAACCTAATAGGTTAACATTTTAGGTAAGAAGGTGATCTAACATGCTTATTGGGCTAGTCTACACAAGTGTGCGCTGCATTGGAATTGATGCGGGATGGATCGTACAATTCCGCTACAAGTGGTATTAGAACCCATGGTTCGATGGGCCAAAGTACCAGATTGGTACTCCAAGGAGCGGGTTACTCTATCCGCGCAGTGGAGTAAAATAGAGTTGAGTCGAGTGAAGCATAAGGGGGATCACTACCGTGTTTGCCATTATGTGGTGAAATATGATTTGAGTCGAATAGAGCGAGCTCAGGATGGATCTGGAAAGCGGCTCAGGGTTTATAAAGAGCAAGGTTGTACTCCCACGTTTGCCTCTGGCGTGGTAGAGTAGTATTAAAATCGAGCAGGGCTCTTGAAGGGACTCAAAAGAAGGTGTGCACAATGGTGACTACTTTAGTGTGTAATACTTGTGATGGTATTAAATTGAAAAGTGAGATTGTTATGATATTTTATATGAATCTCACATATGATAAATTCAAAAGTGTAAATGGGTTAATAAATATAGTGGAATCTCAATCTAATAGGTTAAACTTTTAGGTGAAAAGGTGATCCAAAATGCTTATTAGGTCAGTCTACACAAGTGTGTGCTGCATTGGTAATGAATTGATGTGGGATGGATTGTACAATTCCGCTACAAACACATCACTAAATGCCACAGTAAATGTTGGATAATTCACAAATTAACCTTCTGATACTCAAAGAATGTATTTTCATGAGACACTTGCCAACACCCTAAATTATTTTGATGGAAAATTGCTAGGACAATAGACGAATCAAAGCCTAAAATGTAACCTGCCATGAAGAATACTACCTTTTTTTAATGAATTACACATCTACAAAAATGTTTTTTTCTTTTGTTTCATAAAAATTTTCTCAAATCACTTTCTCACTCTCATCTTCCAATGTTAACATAGAGAAGAAAAATACAATAAGTTACTTTCTCACTCTCACCCTCCCAAGTACACAGCAATGACGAATACAACAATCAAATAATCACATTAATTTCAATAAAAGATAGAAAGTTTAATACCCGAGAAATTTTAGACCAAGGGTAGGCAAAATAATTGAAGAGCATGAACGCTAAAAAAAAACCAATGTAGGACTATGAACAACGTTCATTAGACCAAAAGGGATGGGAAACCACAAATTATAGCTATGAAGAGTTTTTAGGCTGATTAAGTTACTAAATACAATTCTTCTAAGAAACCTTGTGGCTTTCTCACAGATGGTTCTGAAACCATAATTTCTGGCGTTTTCTTATTTTGAAACTAAATATTGTTACTTGATTTCAGCTTCATTCATATAAAGTTGTACTTATAGATTCGTGGTTAACTATATACCATCAGATGTTGAACAGGTTTAAGTTTTCATAAACACGTAAATCTTCCAGCTTTCAGTTGGGTCCTAACTTGGGTCATTAAGAAGGAAACAGATGAATACATTAAGCAACTTGACACATTGCCAACATCTGGTTATGGTAAATAAGGCTTACTATCTGATGGAAAGGCACTTACATCATTAAGTACATGAAAAATCAAAATAGTTGATAGTTCCTAATGAAGATCTAAGTACCATGGACCATTGACTTGGACTGAAAGAAAGGCCTGCCCAACTTCCTTCTCCAACACCACCATCCTGAGGGGATACTGAATATGTAATCCTGTCAACATCTGGATTTCAAATTGCATTATTAGTAAACCTCCACCATTTAAAATAAAAATAAAAACATTGCACCTGTGAAAAAATTGAGGACGGAAAATATGAAGCCACATAATTCTTGATGTTGCTTTAGAGTTTGGTTCTTAGAAAAAGACAATACGAGTGTTCTCAACAATTAACTTAAAATGCATCACACTATTGATTCAGTGAAAGTCAACAGTTGAAAGAGCAGTGGTCTGGGCAAATCAGCCGGATCACTTGATGACTTTGGAGACCTAGCTTTGCTTACACTCGACATGTTTATGAAAATAAAATTTGAATATACCATACTAGAAACCATTGAGAAAACTTGCAAATAATTAGATGTAACTAGCATACGTGGCATACAAAGTGGCTGGACAAAAAAGGGATATAAGATACGTGGTAAATAGTTATTCCAGGTTTCTTGAATTAGAGAGCATGTTTGTCCGCACAAAATTGTGACAAGGCTTCCTGAAACTGGTAACACCACAAGACTTGGGAAACAGATCACCAATAGCATATCAATACAAGTAACGTGAAAGTAAGACCATCAAAACCCAAATTCCTAGCAGCCTCAAATAAAATATATCATAATAGAATAAACATGGAGAACGACAACAATGATCAAGAAAACATTACCTTTACCGTTAGTATCCAGTTTAGAAACAATAAGGCGACCAAAAGAATCCACACTTCCTAGTATCATGCTGTCAAAGCCTGCGGAAGTTTTATCAAATCCTAAACAACTAATTATATAGTGAATACTAACGCAACATATATGGCATATATAAATTGATTACTAGTAGTGAACTATTATGAAAATTATTATCAACATAAAGTCTTAATGCTCATAAATATTTAAGAAAAAGAACACATGTGCTGAATTTATAATACTACCTCCATTCCAAATTACAAAATTGATATTGACTTTTGAAAGTCAATTTCAAACATTTTTAAACTCAAAATTGGCAAGAATTTATTTAGTCTATGTCAGTACAATTATGAATATCATGAACTACGTAGAAAGTATTACTAGTTATAAGATTTATTATTTTCCAAACTTAAATAAATCAAGTCAATTTTAAATTTTAAAATGTCTTACATTGACTTTTTAAAAGTCAACATTGATCCTATAATTTAGAACAGAGGAACTATATTAATATCTTTTTTGTGATATCACATGTTATTCCAAGATGACTGTTAAACTTCTTCTTTTCTTTTCCAACTAATTGCTCAAAGCAGTCAAACATTTCCAACACACTACCACGCAGTCTTGGTGTCATAATAAATGGATTCACATTACTAGCCTTGTAAATCTTTTAACGATGCTAATAAATGTGTAAAATGTAATTATGATTTTCCAAGCGGTGTGACCTCCACTGAAGACATTTTAACAAGAAGACCATAGATGATTTTCTTAGCTTCCCATTCAAAAAAGTCCCTTACTAACTGAATTAATAAATTGGAAGCTTATAGAAACTTGGAATCTCAAAACTACTTTGATATGGGGTCAATTTTTGCAATGTGACCCATGCTGGCAGTCCTGGCACCATATACACCAGGTTGTCTACCAAAACCCAAGAAGCATCCAGGAGTCACATTATGGGGACTCCTTAAAGTCCTAAAGGATTATGAAGTTCCAACGACCTTGAGGTTATTCCTAATCCTATTGACCATTTCTCTTTTTTTTTAAGGGGACTCAACTAGAAAGATGAAAATTTTAGGGAGAACATTGTAACTTGTAATAATCTAAAGTTATTCATGATTAAAGTTACCATTAACCTTATTTTTAATGTCTAACTAAGGCCAAGTTTTGCAGAAAGGTTAACAACATTAAACTTCTCAACATTGAATTTTTTGATTCGGATAAATGGAACTATATTTTATCCACAACATTTTAATCTTAGAACTTACTAACTAAGACCATCTCTATTGAATAATGATCTCCAAACATTCTGGGAATTAATTGAAAATCAGTTGCTGCTTAAAATCCGGTATATAAACGTAACATTTTAAATAGTAATTATTAACAATAGCATCATAATGCACAAATAATGAGGCAAACTAAAGAGAAGATTGAGCACCGATTATAGAAATCTCTAGATAAAACTATTGCCATGATTCATAATGTCAGTATATTATTGTACAAAACTAAGCTCACATTTTTATACTAATAATTATTGCTCAGCAATAAGTATGTCAATTTCCAAAATCTCAACCAGTAGCTTACTCTCGGTTTCAGCCAGGACGATACTCTGAATTTCTGAACGATGAGGGCAGCGATTAACTAAGGCAGAACTCATAACCTTCAAATTTTCATGTTATTCACAGTGACATTAGCACATATTTATGACTATTTCACATAAACATATTCACAAAAATATGCTCCCTCTACTTAACATATCAAGCTAAAAAATATGTTCAATTTGAAATGTCCGATGACCAATTCATTTGTTTACCTGTGTTTGTTCAGGGATCAGGAGGCTTTCTTTTCCTCGATTGATCAAGGAATCTTCCATTGATACCTACAGGGCCAAAACGAAAAGATGAAGATCCCCTAGAATAGTAATTGCAACCTTGGTATCACTCTCTATACGGAACTTTGAAACCTTCACAATAGAGCTAGGGATGGACATTGGAGGTCAACCAAACACATACAAACCAATTCTCCCTAAAAGCAACAGTACATCTACAAATCAACATGACAATAATCATGTTACACCTTCTTAGTAGCAAAAATTGCTCAATTATGTAACACCAGCCGCTCAAAAGTAGCTTAATCAGATGCATAATAAAAAAATCACAACCACTCAAATAAGTTTTTTTTTTCAAAATTTAAAAAGTTTTCTTAGTTTTAAAAGAAATGATGGGTAAATATGGTCACAAGAAACTACTCACTATAAAAAGAATAAAAAATCCTATTACCAAAAAATAAAAAATCCAGTTGAATAGTTGATACTGTCACATTTTAAGCTTTTACAATATGAATTCATGCGCTATACTTGAATTGATTCATGTCTCCTGTCGAATTAGGACACAGTCCAGTTTCAATTTGAGGTAATTAGAAGAAGGAAAAGGAAGAAACCCCACTTTTCAATTTTTCAGATTATTGTAACTAAACCATAATGAAATACATACACACAGAGAGAGTGAGAGAGAATAAAAATAGACCATGATTTTATAAATGGAGGCTCCAGAAGCGATGTAGACCGAGCAAGAAGAAGCGTCGCCATTAAGCTGAGCAAAAGATCAAAAATAAAGGCATTAGTAGGGCGAAATGAAGATTGTTGTTATTAAATTGAAATTAGGGTTTGAAAAAGAGAGGGGAGCGAACATGGAGGGCGAGGCGAGTAGACTGAAGGTTGCCTGGAGAAGGATGCTCCAACAGAGACACCGGAACTACCGCTTTCCGTAGACTCTTCGCCACCAACATTTTTTATCTCTACTTTTGTGTTCCCTCCCTCCTTTTGCTTATACTACTACCACTCCAGTGGTGGCGGCAAATATAACTGAAAGTAGGATTTTGCAACTACTATATTATTGATTGGGAACCTTTTTTTTATTATTTTTAAATTTGTATTTTTTAAATTTATATATTATATAAAATCAATATAAATAAATGAATTATGTCAAAAAAAATTAATCCTTATTTTAATGTATAATATGCATTTTTTTTTATTAATCAATGAATTTCATAATGTTAATTTAGAGATAATCTTAGTTTTACTCACTTTTGACGGCAAATAATTGGTTTATTAATTTGAGTTTTTTTTTTATCATATAAGTCTTGTGTAAAAGATATATATATATATATATAATTTTATTCATTGTATTTAAAAATGTATTATAATTATTATGTAATTTGTATTTAAAAAGTATAAACTAACGATCAAATTACTCTTGAAATGACCAACTAAATTAATTTGGATAAGATCCTCAATTGGCTTGTTATATATAGTTATAAATTCTCTCCCTTTCATTTTTTTTTTCAATTGTGACATTTTGAAATTGATTTGTTAAATACTTAAATTTAAAAATTGATATGATTTCATACAATTATTATCACTTATACAAAAATCTCAAGTCTTCTTATTGAAACTTATGTAACAAAATCTCTATCAAAATCGCTACTTTTAGAGAATAAATGTCTATAATTTAGTATGAAATAAGAGAAATAAAAGAGTATATTTTATAATTTTTCCCCTAATTAGCATAAATATTTCAATTAAATTTTTATGTTTATAATTTTTGAGTTAATTTTAACATTAAATCAAAATTGCATTATTTTAATTTTTTACCAAATTCATTTTGGAATGAAAAGTTGTGAATGAAAGTAATGATTTTTTTCAACTATTTCCGACTCTTTTCTACCCTTAAATAAACTTACAAATAGGGTATTAAAACCATTACTTTTCTTTATTTATTTAGTTTATTTTAATTTTACAAATTTAAAGATGAATATGAGTAATTAACAGTTGTTTTCAGAAGACATAACCTAGTAATAAGGTAAAGTCACAGGTTAAGGTCATCTATAAACTCACTTTCTGGGCAAGATATCTAATATTTTTGAACGATAGTGGTGAAAATGATTTTAAGGTGAGTTGAACGGTATTTTACTTAAATTCTATTCAAAACTTTTAAAAGATGTTTTGATTTGTACTCGAGTTCAAATGCAATTTTGCAATCTCTACTTAGATTCAAATTCAACTTGTTTTATACTACTCGAATTTGACTCAACTTAACTTGACTCGTTTTTTAATCGAGCTACTCGCGAGCATTTAAGAGACGTACACGAATCAGAACTAAATTATTTATATTATGATAATGCAGATAAAATTAACTCAGTAAGCTATTTAGAATAGTTTAAATTTAAACTCTTGAAGCTAGATATCGAGTCTTGTAAAAAACTAATGAGATATATTATCACTCTTAAATTAATTGATGAACATTTATAGAAAATATAAAAACTCATTTCACTTATCAAAGTATGTGAAGAATTTAATTGTTGAATATTATATACTAAATAAATCGAGGGATGTATGAGAAATTTAATACTTTAATGAGTAAATAGTAGGCAAGTCATATTTGACTCGTATAAGTATCCAAGTATCAAAATTGATTCGAATTCAACTCGTTTAAGTATCGAATCTGAATTTCACTTGAATTTTTTGAGTTGATCTCTAATTGGGTTTTAAACCACTCGAATCATTTTCAGCCCTAAACGATAATATAATTTTGTATTGATGAGACGAGTTGGTTATTGTAGTCCAGTATATATTTACATAACAATTCTTATCTCTAAAAGTACAATATTCAATTAACATCAATTGTTTGAGGTAATTTGATTTGTTGAGTTAACTTAAATAAGTTGACTTACACCTGTTAATATTTTATTTTCTATTCCGTTCACTTTACCTCTCGATAACAGTTTTTTTTTTCCCTTTTCCCTTCCTTATTTGGATAAGAAAATTCAAAAGTCTAACACTCTGTTTTTAAGTTTTGAAATGGACAAAAAAGAAAAGATATGGACAAAAAAATTAAATTTTATGTCAAATTTTTTGTGTTTCTGAGTTTTTAATAAACAAAAAATAAAAGAAATTGATAGAAAAATTGGCCACTTTTCCTACCAAAGTTTTTCATCCAAAATTGACATGATTTGGACGGAAAAGAAAATGAAATAAATAATATTTTTATAATTTTCATATTATCTTTAACTTACAATATAACAATTTTTTAATTACAATTCATGTCCTGATTTGGAATTTGCATAATTTCTACTCGCTACAGTTCGAATCCTAGGTGCAGGGTTAATCTTCATTTTGTGTCATGGATTTTCTCTCTCCAAACTTGAGTTTGTTGTTGCTTATAACAGGTTGAAGGATACTAATGTCATATTGCCTTTTGGATTCCATTGTAGTGGGATGCCAATTAAGGCCTCGACTAGTAAACTTTCACAGGAGATTCAGAATTTTGGTTATCCACTTGTGAAATATAAAAACTTTTTGTATTTTTTTTATTTTAACATTTCAATTACGGTTTCATGCATGATTTAAAAAAAACTATTACTCCTTTGGTTCTACTCTCCTTTGGTTCTACTCTTTCATTTTTTTAATTCAAAATAAAAATCTCATTTTTATTAATGATCGAAAATATAGAGTGACCAATTACAACGAGACACATCATTTTATAATTTATTTTTATGTCCATTTTAGCCACAGTGTAATATTCAATAAAGAAGACTACAATAGTTCTTAAACAAAATTCCGTAAATAAAGTTCAGCACAAATGACATGTTATCCTAGTGGTTGGAATGATCGAGAAATGAAAATTTTGTACAGAAATTTGAGTATTCAACTTTTAAATCTCTTCCCTTTTTGGTATTAAACAAATAATATAATAATATTTTTTGTACATATATGTCACATGTAATAGAATGGTAATTTTGTAAAAGTGAATATTTTATTTGCTTTTCACTGTAACTCAGAAACATAATAAAATAATTTTTAAGTTTTATATTCTTTTTTATTAAAAATTCAGAAACAACAAAAGAAAATTTAAAATTTTCTATTATATTATTTTCTTTTCTAATTAATTTTTCTATTCTTTTCTTTTCGGTCCAAAACTCAAACAAAGTGTAAAACCTTTCAATTTCATCATTTCATCATTTCATCATCGCATACATTGACGACTTTAATAATATAATTAAAAAAAATCACCATTTACATTTTCAAATACACGTGATTGAATCTTTCTCTCAACACTATTTATAAATATTTATCACCATAAAATCTAGATATATTCAATATTAAGACTCTTCATGTTATTCATAAATTTCATGATCATTGCATGAATAAATTAATTAACAATACACATATTACACATATTTTAAAATTTATAATTATAATATTTAGATAAATTTTACATATTAATATTTAAATAGGTTGTGCCTCCCACGATTTCAATTTTTTGCATATAATTTTTTATGTTAAAAAAAAAAT
Source organism: Hedera helix (assembly GCA_947179155.2). Taxonomy (NCBI): domain Eukaryota; kingdom Viridiplantae; phylum Streptophyta; class Magnoliopsida; order Apiales; family Araliaceae; genus Hedera; species Hedera helix. Next base: position 35,043,159 of record OX359267.1, read on the forward strand.
CCCTGGGCAATGTTTTGGACAACTCCAGCGTGCCAAGGGCTTTGGCAGATAGTTTCTAATTTGAATAGTTCGGTCTCTTATTTTACTCCTTTTGATCATGGACGGATCCACATTGGGGCAAGGGGGCAACTGCCCCTCTTGATTTATGATTTTTTTTTTTGTTAGTATAGGGGTATTAAAGTAGAAGAACCATTCTTAATTTTTTTTTTATAATGAATTCCAAAAAATGAAACTGTAAATAATGATTTTACAGTGATTTTATGAATTTTTTTTTAAATTTATATTTGGTGAATTATATTTTTTCCTCTGTTTCACAATAAAAGAGACTTATTTAATTAATTTTTTTGTTTAAAAAAAAGTCATCTTTTTATTGATAATAATATAAAAATGACATAATATTTTTAAATTTATCATCATAATTTTATTATATATAACTACTATTAAACTAACAACTCCTGATATTTAATGATAAATATAAAATAAAATTATATCATCAATATTTGTATATATTACAAATGATTTTTTTTTTGTTTAATGGTGAGAATAATTTTATTTAATTATAGAGGTGCTCTCTCTCGATTAAAATCCTGCGTCCGCCGCTGCTTTTGATCAAAAGATTTTGAATCCTCTTTTGTCCTTGTGAGATTTCCAAAATATGTATCAAGATTTTTTCTCAAAGTTATGAGTATATATTAGTCCCTCTGTTCTAAAATAAAAATCTTCTATTGACTTTTGCGATCAAATTGACCATTTTTAAAATTAATAATTAAACATATATATTTAAATTTTCAAAAAAATAAATATTGAGATTAATAATAAATTATATGTAGTTTATAATGTTTATAAGCTTTTTATATATATATAAAAGAATAATAAAATATATTAATTTGAAAAATAATCAATTTGACCATAAAAATTACTAAAAGACTTTTATCCTGAGACGAAGGGAGTATTAAATAAAATACGTATCCAGGATTTTTCCCAAAATTATATGTCTGTATATTTTAAACTGCAAGTATAAAAATCAATATTTCTGTTGCCTTCTCCTATTCAGCCCTTCACCAAAATCAGTTCTTTTTGCCACAACTTTTTATTTTCTTTGTCAGCTACAATGGTCTTCTTCATCCTTCGCCGGAATTTTAAAATAATGACAGTTCAGTCTTGAATTTTTCTGGTAAAATCTCAGTAAAAATAGATATAATGTATGGTTGACTACTAGCCTTTAGAGCATTTAAAAATTTAAACGCACTTAAAAATATTATTTATCCAATAACAACTTATTTTAGACGCAACTTATTTAACTCACAAATATAACATTTAAACCTCAATAGCACACCAAAATTAATGTAGTGTATTTAGAGATTCAAAAGCTGATAGTCGAACAAATCTTGAAACATTCAACGATTTGGCAAACTTATAGTATACTAGGTAAGTCAATAGGGTAGTTAAGAAAAAAATAACAAGGAGAGTTGAATAAAAATTAGAACATTTTTTGGAAAATGATATATATTACGAATATTTATGTCGTCTTTGTAATTATTAGTTACGTGAATAAATATTAATGATAATTTTTTTGGAGAGAAATGTGTAATAAGTAAGACTCTTTTATAATTCTACATATAGATATATTTTACGATTGTAATTCAACATCGTAATACATAATTAGACTCTTTTTTGAAAAATTATTGGACAATTCATTTGCAGAACATCAAGTCATAGAGCAATAATATATACTTCTATTTTCAAAAGGACAACTCTACACACAAACACTAAATACAAACTTTTATACAAATTCTATCTCAACAATTAAAAAGTGGAGCCTTGCGCAAATTTTGATACCAGACCCCACTTTTTAATAATTGAGATGAAATTTGTGTAAAAATTTGTGTTTAGTGTTTGTGTGTAAACTTATTCTTTTCAAAATAATGACCCCACAAAACACATTAGAATGGAGTACAATGCTAAAAGAAAGCCCTCAGATCTCATAGCTTCAACAAAATAATTGTCAGCTAAAGCTAATCAAATGCCTTCACATACCTCCATATAATAGTTAAGAAAAAATGAATGAATGAAAAAAATGAAATGATATATACATAGATTGATAGATAGAACAAAGGAGGATCACAAAGGCAATTGATTAACAAACCAACTCTCAATAGAAATATTTCCCATCATTAGGCTTTCCAATTTGTGCAGCTGCTAAAAAATAACATTTCACAATTACATGAACTCAATACTAAAGTCTGGATAAAACAACTAATAATACCAAGTTAAATTCAGCAACTCTAGCATATTGCCCCCCTTTAACCATAAATCATATGATGTACACACAAATAATTAATCAAATTGGAGATGCTCAAACAAAATGCAGATGTTTATACATAGTAGTCCTATAAATTAGGGGACATACTAAAAAGGATAAAATTCATCCTAAATAGATAAATAAAAATATAAGCCCTCAGATCTCATAGCTTTGATAAATCATCAACAGTCTATTGTCTAATGGCATTCATCAAAAGCCTTTACAACCCACCATCATAAATTAAGTTAATAATAATAGTAAATATATATAGCTAATAATAATATTAATAAATATGTATAGTAATTTTTCCGGTGGGGAGTAAAGGCAACTGAGAATAAACCGCCAGAAACCGCTCAATGTAATATAATTTTCCATCATTGGGCAATTCCAAAAGGATAATACATAACTATACAAAATACGAAAGATTTATTTTTTACTAATTTCGAATTAACAACAAGACAACTCCCCTCGACAACACATTATTGTGACAATATTGTGTTGCAGAGTGTCTTAGTTTTTTAAATCCCGACCGTCACATTAATGCAATAATGGTGCAAAATCTGGTAGTCAATTAAGCCTTATTACCATCATTTGCTATGGAACAGCTCGTATATATATACTACACTATGTCGCATCCGCCGCAGATCTGACATTGCGACAGAGGAGCTGCGGACAGGATGAGAGCAGAGAGGAAAAGGGAGGCGAATAGAGGATATAGAGCCTAGGGTTTTAAGGTGGACTTTTTGTTGGGCTTTTATTAAATTCTAACTCAAGTTGACGAGGATGGTGATAGACTGCTTTTTTTTGATAAATTAGTTAGCTACGCGCGTGGAATTCTTTATACTTATTAGTTTAATTTTAATTATTATTTTGATTATAAAATATATAATTAATTTTAGTTATAATTTTTAAAATAAATTAAATTGACATGAACATATTTAATTTAGGGTAAAATATTAACTATTTAATTTTTGCTAAGTTTTTTTTTTTTACATTATTTTTAACTTTAGTGCTGAGAAAATGGTCACATTTGACTTATTTGATTTTTTCTCTAGTTTACTACTCTCTCATTTTAAAGTTAAATATACATTTTGAATTTTTATAGTCAATTTATAATAAATTAAAATTTAAAGCTACTACAAAATTATTTACTTTAAACATGAACGACTATAATCCATTTTCTCAAATCAATAGAATTATAAGATGTGCTCTATAGAAGTTTGAGTTTCTTATAATTAAATTTTAGACTAAATCACAAATTTACACTATACTTTATGCTTAAAATTGATTTGCATTTTAGATTTTTTTTTTCAATTAAAAACAATCTAATTAAATTTTTAAGTAGAGAAAAAATCGTGCAAATTTAATCAAAATTCTAACATTTTATTTTCTCTAAGATTTATTTGTTTGTCTAATTAAAATTTTAGATGCTACATATTGTGATTTCTTATGTTAGTTAGATAGCATTTGAATTGAAGAAAAAGAGGTAAAATTAATTTCATATACATTTTAAATTCATTTTTAAATTCAAATTTGATACAAAATTATTTTGTTTTTTATTACAATTTTTCAATAGTATAAAGTATATAAAAATTAATACTAATTAAATGATTTATTTAAATTAAAGTGAATGACATAAATTTTGAATTTAAAAATGCTAAAAGGTGACTAATAATTTCTAAATTTTCAAATATTATGTGTTCTGAAAGACACGTCTAAAAGTATATTAAGATTTTGTCTTTAAATATGTCTAAAATCTCCATACAAAAAACTTCACTCCCTAGTTAATTATGGTAATTTTTTAGGTTGAAAAAAATAAATTAATATTAAATGATTAGAAATAATATGATATATTAAGTAATCAGATCTTCCTTGAAATTTACAAAAGAAATTTAAAAAGAAACAAATTTTTACTCTCTAAAAAAAAGAAAAAGAAATTTAGGGAGTGGATAAATAAAAGTAATTAGATAATTCATGGAATATTTAATAAGAAATTTGATACAACTTAATAATGAAATAAAAAAATATATATAAATCTTTAGTTCCATGTTTAAATATTCAAAGTTAAGTTAATATTAATGGGTAAAGTGAACTTTGTTATTAAATCCAAGTATTAATTTTATATTCCTTATGTTCTCTAAGATTATTATTGATTTTTGAAAGTCAATTTAGAACTTTTTCAAATACAAAATTGAGACGATTTACTAAAAAAGTTATAAAACAATAAAGCTTATAGTGAGTAGTACTATTTATATAATTGACAATAGTCATTATTGTCTTGGCTAAAATTAAAGGAATTCATTATAATTTTGAATTGAAAAATATTTTAAGTTGACTTCAAAAAGTTAACAATGATCTTATATTTTTGAACAAAGGAAGTATTAAGAATTAATAAGTTCATAGATATTACTCTTACTATTCCAGATTATATTCTTAAAATTTATAAATATTGTAATCTACAATCTCTTTGAGAATCAATTAGTCTAAATACTTGTAGGTTAATATTTAAACTTTTAATATGAGGAAATTTTTATATATATAAAAAAAGATGATGACTTATTTTAACAAAATATTAAAAAGGAAATGTATATGTACTTAATTATTAGTTAAAAATATGTTCCCTCCATTTTAAAATGAAAGGTAAACAAGAAATTGGTGCAGCTAATTTTTTGAATCAATACGGTGTACTCAAAATTTTCATCACAATTCCATTATTTGCATGTCACTACTATTAAATTAACAAGTTATTATTAACAAAAAATATATTGTAGATATTCAAAAAATTTCAAATGAATTTTCTTTCATTAAATAGAGAAAATATTATTTAAAACTATGTTATTTCCCATATGTACAAAAGTGATCTAGAAGGGTGGTTGAATAAATCTGTATACATTACCGTATACTTTTTCTTTAAAACACATTTACCAATTATTTATGCAATTGATTGTGCAGCGGAATTAGTTATTTGGTATAATCCCTTTATGATCATTAAAAGATAAACATTCAGTTCTGTTTCAAGTTTGCTAATGGAAATATATCTCAAGCAGTTATGGCAATTATATCAAATATAATAAAGATAATGAAAGTAGTAAAGAGACAATGAGACATAGGAATTTTTAAAAGGTTCGGAACCTAAAATACTCTTAGTTCTCTTTTCCACTCAACCGAGTAGGATATTCAACTAAGGATCTGATTCCACTAAATCAGGCGAATCACAAAGACACGTCTTTCAGATAAGTTTCAAAGAGTCTTCCAGGTTACCTATGACCTTCCTATACAGGGGTTGATTCCTTTGAATTAGGCGAGCCATATAAACTCGTCTTACATAAGGTTTTGAAATCCTCTACCTTCAGGATCCCTTAACCTACACTTCTGAGTCTGATGCCTCTGAATCAGGCGAGCCATCTAAACTCGACTTACTTAAGGTTTTAAAACCCTTTGTCTTCAAGATCCCTTAACTTACCCTTTCGGGTCTGGTTCCTTCGAATCGAAGTGAGCCATCTAAACTCGACTTACGAATAGGTTTTGAAGACCTCTGTCTTCCAGGTTACATATAGCCTTCTAACTCAGGGACTGATTCCTCAAAATTAGGTGAGTCATCTAAACTCATCTGTTATTGTTGTTGATGATGTTTGAGGGGTGATGCTAAGTTGGCATTAAGCTCTTTTATGAAGAACTTAGTAGCATAATGATTCTATTGATCTTTTCAGTTCATGAGTTATTAGCATATTTTTCTCTGTTTTGCTCTGACTCTTTTTTTGTTGGAAATTATTTTCTAATCAATCATCCAAAGCGTAGAGTGGCTTTGGGCTAATGATATTGTCTATTAAGTAGATCGATTTTAATGCAGTGTGCGTTGGTGAACAAGAATTGCAGATCAAAAACTCATTGATTCTAAATAAAGAATACCGAGAAATTCAATAGGAAAATAGATATTTTAGTCAATCAAAACTGTCCAGCCATAAAAGGCTTTATAAACTATATCTAAGGAAACCTTATATGCAACGAAACTTATTCAAATTACGAAAATACCTTTAACTCATTGAAAAAGTGCAAAAATGCTACTGAAAAATGAAAACAAATGTCATTTTTACCCTCAAAATGATGAAATTTGGCTAAAATCACGTCGGGCATTGCGTTTTGCTTAGAAGACAGTTTCTACCCAAAAAAGTTATATTTTTTTGGTCAAAAACCGACATAGTTGACTTTTCTTATCAAACTTGGCCTTTTTAGCCTTGGAGTGCTATCTTCGAGCCTAGAAATCTCACTCTCGTTGCATTGCATCATTCTCCCCATGGTGGAGAATATTCGTCCTCGAATCGGGAACCCGTTCATCATTAGTGGAACTCTCACCCATGTAAGGTATGGGATGTTGAACATTAAAAACATCAGAAGTGTGTCTATGGCTAGGGAAGTTGTAAGTGGTAGGCATTTGGGTTAATCTTCTCGACGATCTCCACCGGACCAAAAGTTTATTGTATTTATGGGTAGGAAAGCGGTCATTAGAAAAGACAGCCTAAACATAATCCCCAACTTTGAAATTGACAGATTTATGATAAGTGAATTTTATTCCTAATTATTAAATATTTTTAGACTTAATTATTTGTGAGTGTCTAAGTATTTTAATTTATTTTAGGTAGTTTATGTGTTTTTATTATTTTTATATTATTATTTTTTTGATTTTGTAGAAAAAATAAGCTTGGTGTCAATTTTGTAATTAACAGCAGCTATTAGGGGCAAGTAGGTAATTAAATTGAATTAGATGGCAAGATCGTAATTTCAGAAACATTGCAAGTCAGGCACATTACGCGCTAAGAAGGATTCAACACTAGCAAGAACGACGTCGTTTCGGAAGAAAAGCATCAGCAGATAAAGGGTCGTGCGTGTATGGCGCGAGGCGACTAACAATCTCACAATGCGACGTCGCTTCAGGGGGTAGCCAAGGACAACTTTTGCATAATGCGCCGATGGGCTGGTTTATCAGATTTGGAATGAAGCTACGTTGTTTCTTCAGGCGGTATATTAACTAGAGGCGCCATGCGAGTGGTTTTAACGGGTCGACTTTGTCAAAGCGTCAGGGCCGTGTTTGGTTGCACACTAATTACCAGATTTTGGGATTATTAAATATTTTTTTATTCCTAATTGGCTTTTAATTTCACTTTTGCTTAGAATTATTCTTGTAACCTATAAATGCATTATGAGACTCTTATTTTCAGCATATTATAATTAGATTTAACATAAATTGGAATAGAATTAACATATAATTATATTAACGCGAAGCAAATATTTAACGCGAATGTTTCAAGAATTGAAGATAAAGCTTAGAGATTGAAGACTGTGATCCGGGTGACAGACGAGTATTAAAACATAAATTTAAATTTCTTTTCTTTTACTTTTATTTTTATAATTTTGAGATGTTGAATTATTTGTGGATAATTTATTATTTAGTTATGAACTAATTTTTAATTAAGATTGCAATGGAACCCAATATGTAGTTTAAATTAATTTATTTTCTTTTTAATTATATTTGATTATATATGAATTGTTTATCATATATTATGTGTTTAAGTATTTAATTATTTGTATTAATTAATATGATAATCTATATAAAGTTGACGAATGAATTATAATGTTTAGACCTAATTATATATTTTGAATGTTAATGTATTAATTAATTGTGGATAATTTATATGAAATTGAGAGATGAATTATAAATTTAGATATGAATATGATAACATATGTTTGTATTTCTACATTGATGGAATTCATGATTTGTGTATAGAATAAAGATATACCTATATGCCATATGTAACCTTAAAAAGAATATGATCTTAAAATTATTGTTAATTTAATTCACCTAGAGATATAGTGATTTATTTAACTAGGATGTTCCTTTCAATTTTGTTGTCTTTGTGCTGGATTTAGAAATGATTTGCTTATATGTCATCGAGAGATGCGTATAAATACTATAAAAAATTATCGGTTAATAATTTCTTATAATTAATTAATTAGAAATGGAGTGAAGAGATTTAAATGAAGCATTGAAAAAAATTATAATCTTAAGTTTTAAAATCTGATTTTTATCCTTGTCATTAGTTTAATTTAGTTCTTAATTTTAATTAATTTTATTTTATAATTTATTGTAATTGTTTAAATAAAATTAATTTGATATTAAATTATTAATTTGTAATAATTATTTTTAATTCCATGTGAATTCGACACTCGACTTAATCAATAAATTACTTGTTGGCCACGTATACTTGCGTGTTAATTGCTAATTAAAAATTAGGCAAACAATCTACGCTTATTGTCCGCCCACAACTTATACTTATTAGTGGAAGCAAGCAATTGGGAATGAGTATGACTGTGAATGTGCTGGAGCTGGGTGATAAAATCTTTCGCCAACTGACAAACATGACAACGATCAACAAATTTGCCCACTTTCCTGTACATATTTGGCCAAAAATAAGAACTAGAGACCAGATGCAAAGTGCGATCACGGACAACATGGCCCTTATTGATTGTGCAATTCCTAAATAATTTTAAAAGTAAGCTGCTCGCTGGAATACAGAGTTTGAGGCCATGGAAAAGAAACCCATCCTGCAACACAAAATTTATCCTCTCACCATACTGGATCTGCAATAAAGTTATAGCAAAGAAGGGATCCGTAACACATAATTCCAGAAAAGAGTCAAAACTAGGAATAATGATCTGTATCTGAGTGTGAAGGCTATAACGCTGACTCAGAGCATTAGCCACACGATTCGAGGTTCCAGCCTTGTGTTTAATCATAAAAGTAAATTGCTGCAAGTATGATTGCCAGGATGCATGACGAGCGAAAATCTTGTCCTGACTAGTAAGGTGTTTGAGGGCGTCATATGGTCAGTAAAAAGGCTAAATTCTCGTTGAAAGAGAAAATTGCACCAATGCTTCACGGCTTGAACCACCTCGTGGAACTCAACATCGTATGTGCTGAAACAAAGTTTATCCCCATAAAGTTTCTCAATGAAGTAGGCGATAATGCAACCAGATTGGCTAAGGACCACACCAATACCAGTTTTGGAAGCATCACAATGAAGCTCAAACGACTGTACAAAATTAAGAAGGACAAGAATTGGTGTTGTGGTCAGATTCTATTTTATTTATTGAATGCGGCCTCGAGATTGGCCGTCTAAAAGAACTTATTATCCTTCATGCAGTCAGTAAAAGGCACCATAATGCTGTTGAAATAAGGGATGGAGCGACGGTAGAATGAGACAAGACCATGAAAACTCCGTACGTCTGCAATAGTTTTATTCTAAGACCAATGCTGAATGGCCTCAACTTTTGAATTGTCCTCCGTCAGACCATTCTTAGACATGATATTATGCAAAAATTGAATGGTATTCGTCATAAAAGCTCACTTACTAGGAGCGACATAGAATTTATCCCTGTAAAGGACCATCAAAACCTCCCGCAAGTGTTGAAAATGTATTACGGGGTTAGCACTATAAATAAGGATACTGTCAAAATAAACCACAACAAATTACCAATGAACGGGCACAATGTTTGATTTATAACACGCATAAACGTGCTAGGGGCATTGGAAAGGCCAAAAGGCATCATTATCCACTTATACAAACCCTCATGGGTTTTAAATGCCGTCTTCCATTCGTCACCAGGCCTAATTCGAATTTGATGGTAGCCACTCTTCAAATCCAACTTGCTAAACACTGTTGCCCTACCCAATTGATCAAGCAAGTCATCCAAACGGGGTATAGGAAAGCGATAGGGAACGGTAATCTTATTGATTGCCTGACTATCCAGGCACATACGCCAAGCGCCATCATTTTTTAGGGTTAAGAGAGTAGACAACACATGGACTAAGGCTCTCCTATATGTGGTCTTTGGCTAGTAACTCCTCAACCTGGCAGTACAATTCCTTGTGTTCTTTGGGGCTCAATTTGTAATGCAGTTGGTTAGGCAAGGCACTTTTCGAAACTAAATCAATCTAATATTGGATGTCATGTAGTGGATGTCGTTTAGCGGGAAGTGTGTCAGGTAAGACAATGGTAAATTCTGTCGACAATGGTTGTACTGCAGCTGGTACAGAAGGAACTGTGGTGGTAGGTTTTATAAAGAGCACATAATCAATCTCTAATTCTGCCATGTCATACTCAAATTGAGGTATGGACAAAAGAGTGGTACTAGCTGAAATGGGTGATCCAACTTTATCTTTATCGGGTAGTAAAACAATCTTATTCCCATGAAACATAAATGAATATGTGTTTGCACGGCCGTCGTGAATTGCCTCGAGATCAAATTGCTAAGGATGCCCCAGTTAAAGATGACAGATTGACAAACATCCATGGGTACCACATCATAGTATATCTCATCAACATATGTTGGTCCAATGGAAAAGGAAACCAAGACACGACAGGTAAAAGTGACATCTGTACCGTTTTTAAGCTAAGCTAGCTTATATGGTTTAGGTTGTTGCTCGACTTTCAGCCCAATTTCTTCACTGCCAACTTGGACAACACGTTCATGCAACTGCTAGAATTAATAATAAAATGGCAAACTTTCCCCACAATCGTGCAGATGGACTGAAAAAGAGCAGCGTATCGCTAATCATCATTCGGAGCACAGGGAATTAAAAAGGTTCGTCGCAGCATTATTATCGGACCTATATCACCCTCCACAAACTCCTCCTCCACGACTGCATTGTCAGTATAAAAAAATTTCTTTGTAGGGATATCTAAATCATCAACAAACAGTCCCTTAGTGTTAGGAGGAACCTGATGACAATCTGCTTGGCGATGTCTTGTCTCGCCACAATTAAAGAAGCACAACCCGCTACCAAAATGACCTTGAGGAGGCCCACCATTAGCACAATTTGTTTCAAAAATTGTTAATGGATCAAACATATTAAAAACGTCTTGCAATTGGAGCCGCAAGCCCCAATATACTTGGCAATAAGGGATTCAGTAATCTCCATTCGGACAAGCAACTGGTATAATTCTGCAGTATAGTCGTCGATAGATAAAGGCCCCTAACGTAAAATTTGAAAGTGTTGATACAATTTATGTTCATAGTTATATGGGAGGAACGATTCCCTCATATGCTTCTTGAATTTCTCCCAAGAGGCAATTTTTGTCTTTCCAGTTCGTGCCCTAGTTATTTTTGTCTGTTGCCACCATTTTTGTGCCTTGCCACACAGTCGCATAGTGATTAAGGGAACCCGACGAGGATCTGAAACCTCCTTAAATTCGAGGACTTCTTCTACAATATGCAGCTAATCTAGAAATTCACCAGCTTAGAGGATACCATGGAATTTTGGAATTTTAACCTTCAACCCGGTCTCCCATCGTTGATCTGTTTGCATAAGTTGGTCACGAGGGGTGGAAAAAGGGTTTTCCCAATGATTAAAATTGTCATCATCTGAATCGACTTCATATTATGGCGGTGGCTGTTGAAGTGTAGCCAACTGGTGTAACTATGCAATCTCGTCTCTCCGAAGCACATCTTCCATCTGGGCATCATTGACATGTCTCCGTGGCGGCATGGTACAAAATCGTAGTGAATCTGATACCAATCTGATACAGTGTGCATTGGTGAACAAGAATTGCAGATCAAAAATCGTTGATTCTAAATAAAGAATATTAAGAAATTGAATTGAAAAATAAAAAATCTATTCAATTAAAACTGTCCAGCCATAAGAGGCTTTACAAATTATATATAAATAAACCCTAAATGCAAAAAAAAAAACTTATTAAAATTACAAAAATACCCTTAACTTATTGAAAAATGAAAAAAAAATGCAGTTTTGACCTTCAAAACGATGGAATTTAGCTAAAATTATGTCAGGCGCATGTTTGCTTTTTGCTTAGAAGGTCGTTTCCACCCAAAAAGGTTATTTTTTTTTGTGTTAAAAACGAACATAGTTAACTTTTCTGGTCAAACTTGTCATTTTTGGGCCTTATGGTGCTCTCTTCGGGCCTAGAAATTCCACTCCTATTGGATTGCATCATATCCTCTCTTTGGTTATCTGTAGATTGGCCTTCATCTTCCAATCCTTTCTCTGTGTATTGACTGATCTTTTCTATCTAGTCTTCTGTTGATTGACCGACTTTTTGTCGTTTGAGTTTGAAATCTACTTATAGATTTTCTTCTGAAAAATGCCCGTTTGAAAGTTACCGTTGTACAACTGATTCTGCCTCAGAAGTCTTCTTCACTCTGATAGTGTCAGGCAGTTTACTGTAGCTGTCCAAGTTATTAACTGTATAAATTTGATGTGTTCAGTGGTAGACTTGGGCTTCTAATATATAGTTGTTGGAAATGCGGTTGATTAGACATTTTTCTTTCTCATAACATACTTCAAAAGATCTTTAGGGTGAAGGTGTGTTGAAGAAGTTTCTTGTCAGAACGGCTACTTGCTGATGTCAGGAGTTCCACTCTACGAAGTCACTCTTTAGATGTTTTGTACAATTTATAGCCTTTGCGTTCATACTAAGTACCTTTTACTGCTCAATTCTCCTAAGGTACCCTTTGGTAATTCTGTGATGTGGCTCCCTATTTGTAGTCGCTCTTTGATCTACGTTCAGCTCTTCGACTTTGCCAGATGTGCTTAGTTCATTCCCAAAAAACTAAAACTTCGACCCTACGAACTTGAACCTTCTGTTCATTTCAAGTTCTAACTCTTCTGCATCACTTTCTTCATGAGGACACTTGTAGTTTGAAATTTTGTGGACTTCACTTTGTCTGTCTCTGTTCAGTGTACTTTTTCTGCTGTAGTGGATGTCACTTGTCATCTTCTCTTGATAAACTAGTCGTTGCTGAATAAAACTCTTATCATTGTCTTCTTCGGCTAGTTTATTTTGAACTTCTTCTTGTTGGAGAATTCTTAATAAGGACATCTCAATCATCTTTTATAGGTCAGTGAATCATCTTCCTTATTTCATCTTTCCATGATGAAAGAAGCTTCTACGATTCTGTCCTTCAATGTTGTTGGCATTATGAACTTTGTTTAGTAGGACTGATGTAACTCAATACATATGATGTGACTAGTCATTTTGAAGTGGCTCAATGCTCTGAAATAGCTCAGCGATTTGATGATAATCTTCGTTTAAGCTCCAGTCTAAGATCCCGAGCTCTTGGCGTTACTCTAAGATTTTGAGCCTTTCAGTCTTCACTCTACGACTTGAGCCTTTTGTCTTTACACTATGATATTGAGCTTAACTAAACTCTACAAACTCTCCATGTATGTGATGATCTTGTGGGATGACCTTTGCTCCATTTCTTGTTTATTCTTCTGCCTGAAAGTAAGTATGTTTCTTCAGTTCTGTGCTTGAATAGTTTTTTTTATGGTTTTAATACTTAGCACAGAGTTTCCTTAACTCAAAAGCTCTTCTCTATTCGACAATCTGTTTCTCTGCACTCGACAATTCTACTCTTCTAGGATGATCTGCTTATCTGCATTCGACGATCTGAGAGTCAAGGTTCATAGAGTTGAGCTTCAGGTCTCTCACTTGACGATCCTGGCTTACTCTACGATTTATGGTGTGCTGTTGCAGACACCCAAAAATAAAATCTTACTTTGGTAAATAAATATGTAGTAGTGCAAGTAAGAGTCGATCCCATAGAGAATGATTAATTTAATTTTGTGCAATGTAAACTAAAATTGGGGGGTTTAAAATTAATTATAATTAACTAAATAAACAAAAGTAAATTAATAAGATTAACTAATAAATTAAAAACTTCAGTTCTTCAATTCAATCTCATCTTTACAATTAATAGATTAGTCAATTAGAATCATTCCATGAAACTAATAACCCTAGACAACAATAAGTTCTGTTACCCAAAATTTTCCTTAATTATAATCTAACAAAACAAATGGATATAAGTGCATGAAAATAAATGATCTCAAACAAAGTAATAATCAACAAAAAGTCAAAAATTTAAACTAAGCAAAAAATTATCCCCTTTTTAAAAGTTATTAAATAAAAGCCATATTTTATCATTGGTTAAAAATTAAAATTCACTTAATTCACTGCTCAAGTGACACATCCTAAATAAAAAATTAACTACCCACTTTCGTAGGAAATACGGTTACACTTAGCATGTGCAACAAGTCTTTAAACTCCAAAGTTATCCCAAGTGGACGAGTTGTGTCTCGTGAAGGTTTGTAATGAATTTACCCACAAAATTCAAAAATTAATCCTAAAGAAAAAATGTAAAGAAAATAATTAACCTAACCTAAATCCCTTTCCCCACACTTAAAACTTACATTGTCATCAATGTAAAGTAAAATGCAAAGAAAATGCACATATAAGTAAAAAATAAATACAAAAATAAAAAGAAAGAAAATTATACTCCATTGGGTTGCCTCCCAAGCAGCGCCTTTGTTTATTGTCATTGGCTCGACATCATGCCAAATTACTACGTCACTCCAACTTCATGAATTTTGAGTACCACATTCATCACTTTATCCTTCATAGATAAATTCAATCTCCCTTGTATTGGACATGAACGTTTTACTCCATCTTTAAGGAACATTCATTTAAGATGACTATGGAGAGTCTTTAAATTTAGAATGAGATCCTGCAAAACAAAAGACAAATTTGTTATGAGTAATATGCAATGGAATGAAAATAATTGCATTATTATCTAAAATCATTGACAAAGAATTTAATGCAGCTTCAGCCTCATTCAAATCTTGTTTCAGCTTAATTTCTTTTTCTTCCTTTAACTCCAAATTGTTGATAGTTGCAACCTCCAAATTTTTCTTATTTATTTTCCCAAATTTTTTCTCTATCTTAGGCATGACATCACCATAAATAACATCATTGTCTATAATGATACTGTCCATTTCTATACTGATATTGTCTGATTCCTTTTGCGTCAGCGATGTAAGGAATGATCATTGAGAATCTAATTAACCAACTGTAGTAGCAAGCTGACTCATTTGATTCTCCCAATTATATATGAAAGTCTTCATCTCTTGTTGAAATTGTTGCGTCTGAGTCTTGAAAGTTTTAAACATATCTTCAAGAGATGTTCTCGAACTGAAATGAAAGGATCTGCTTGTTGCATGGGCTGACTATTTTCTCCATAATTCAAATCGGGATAATCTCTCCAACATGGATTGTAAGTATTAGAGTAGGGATCAAATCGAATTTAAGGTTGTCTTGGGAAATTTTCAACTACATATACTTGTTCAATGGACTCCCCATAGAACTCCTCTCGAAGAATTAGGCACATATCAGTTAGGTGTCCTATTACCGCACAAATTTTATAAGTATATACAATCATTTGATAAACAAAAAAAGTTAGATTATCAATTTATTGCTCAAAAGAAGAAATATTTATCTCATTAACATAATCAGGCATGGATCATCCTTAACCTGAAAAACTCAATTAAACTATGAAAAACTATAAAAAAAAATAAAATTTAATTTTTTTTTACTAAATTAAAATAAAGTTTACAAAAATA
Source organism: Hedera helix (assembly GCA_947179155.2). Taxonomy (NCBI): domain Eukaryota; kingdom Viridiplantae; phylum Streptophyta; class Magnoliopsida; order Apiales; family Araliaceae; genus Hedera; species Hedera helix. The sequence continues at coordinate 35,058,932 of OX359267.1, forward strand.
CAAAAAAAAATAGAATCATTCCCCAGCAACGGCGCCAAAATTTGGTGTGCTGTCGTAGGCATCTAAAAATAAAATCTTACTTTGGTAAATAAATATATAGTAGTGTAAGTGAGAGCCGATCCCACAGAGAATGATTAATTTAATTTTATGCAACGTAAACTAAAATTGGGGGGTTTTAAATTAATTATAATTAACTAAATAAATAAAAGTAAATTAATAAGATTAACTAATAAATTAAAAACTTCAGTTCAATCTCACACTTACAATTAATAAATCAATTAATTAGAATATATTTATATTTTTCCATGAAACTAATAATCCTAGGCAACAATAAGTTCTACTACCCGAAATTTCTCTTAATTATAATCTAACAAAACAAGCTCTTCATTATATTCTAGCTATTATAAAACCTAAAATAAGCTCTCTAAATTTAATATAATAGAAGCATTAATCTCAAAGAAATTAGATTATTTTAAGCAGTATATAATGATAACCACAACAATAAATAAAAGCTTGACCACAATCATCTATCACTATTTACTACCAACGATAAAAAAAATATCAATTACAAGTAATATAATTCTTAAATCTAGCAACTAATATAATTTGATCAATCAAATGAGCTCTAATCAAACCAATCAAGTTTAATATCAAAAAGTAATTAAAACATATTATCACAAATAATTTTATATAAGGAAAAATAAATAATATTATTGAATTAATTTAACTATTAATTGTATTTGGGTTTGAAATCCCCTGTAACTGAATTAAAAGCTTAACCTGACATACTCTCAATCTTGCCTCTAAATTTTGATCTCTTCTCTTTCCTCTATGTTAATCTCTGATAAAACTATGTTAAATCCCTTTAAAAGATGTGATTTAACATGTATTTATAGGTTTCATAACAAATTCCTAGCATTAGAAGGAATCTCAATCCAATTTGGAGTCAAAAATATCAAAAATGCGTCAAAATTAAGTCTAAAACACGGCAAAATTATGTCTGGCACGACCCAGAGAGTGGCCAGCGCTGGTCACAAGTCATTTCCAGAGCTTCCGGCGCTGGCCCATTTTCAACACTGACGTTCTTTGGGAAAATAGTCTTAACTTCTTCATACGAACTCCGATTGAGGCAATTCAAGATGTTCTGAAAAGCTGAGACGTAGATCTACAAATTTTATATTTTAGGATTTTGCAAATTCAGATTTTATTAAGGTCAAAATTAGTCCTGAAGTGACTGCAAGGTAATTGACAAACTCAAAATTCAAGTATAGTCATTCTAAGTTTCAATTCACCAAGTCTTTATTCCAATTCATACAAAACAATGTCAAAACACAAGAAATTAACATAAAGCACTTAAAACTAATATAAAACACTCAAAACTCAAAAAATAAAAATAAATAATATAATTAGACACAAAATAATTATAAAAACTAAGAATTAAGGGATACAAATATAATAAAATTCATTCCTATCAATTTTGGTTGTTTTGCTCTTCACTTTACAAACTACCAACTTTTCACTCTGTTGCTTGCAGTCTTCTTATTTCTGCTCTGACTCTACTCTGCTCCTTCGCTGCTTCTTTATTGATCTTCTTTGTCTATTACATTTGTGTTAACTCTAAACTTTTGGATTAACCTAACAAATTTGATCCCTAGGTCCTTAATAGATTACAACATTTTTAATCATCATGACTGTTTAAAGTTTTGTCTTTAAATTTTGAATCAACCTAATAAATTTGATCCCTTACTAATCTATTTAGATCAACCTAACAATTTTGATCCTTAAGTCATTTTATAATTATTTTTCTTTTAAGGATTTTATAATATCAATCAAATATTTATACTTTTACATTTGTTTTTCCATATATTAGCAATATTAAAATCAACACATGTATAAATGCACAAACAAATAATTATTGTTTTTCTTTTGTTCAATAAATTATTACAACATTATATTTGTCATTATTAAATCAAAATAGGCTATCATATAATTGTACTAACAAACTATTTTCTTCTTTACAAAGTCCATTTTTTGTTTTTTAATTAATTTGTTGTATTTTTCAAAATTCAAAAGTATTGTTATTTGTCTAATTTTGAATATAATAAATAGTTAAAGAACACAAAGTTCTAAGGTAAAAAGAAAATAAAATATAATAATTGTAATTAATTAAAATTATAAATTGATGAAATAGAGGAATATTGTTAGAAATAAAATAAAAATTAAAAAGGAGTAAGTGATTAAAAAAGAACAATAAAAAATTAATGACATAATATTAAAAAGAAAATCTATATGCACCACACCATCATTAAAAAAATATATAAAATACTCCCTTTGTTTCAAAATAACGAATTAAATTTTACTTTTCATAGTTAATTTGAATTATTTTATGAATCCATTGAGGTGTTCATTGAACTTTTGAAAATGATTAGATAGTTTTCAATTTTTGTAATTTTATTATTTAAAATTAAAATATTTCATATCAATCTTAAATTTGACTCAAATTGACTTTAAAAAATTAATAGAAGATTAATTTCACATTTTTGAAATGAATGGAGTAAATAATGTATTTAGTATTTAGTGGTAATTCTAAAGATTCTCCGTAAAAACACGATTAATATTTAAATTTATATAAGTAAATCATGATATGCTCAAAAATAATAATAACGTGACATTCATTTCTCAATAGAAAAAAAATAATAAGATTTTCAGGTATTGATGTTTGATGAAACTAAATAGTACATCATTTGCCTCAAATAGGGGGTTCATAATTAATTTATTTTTTGTCTTAAAAAATTAACATATATATTTTTAAATAGCTACATAAAAAATAATTAAAAATACTATTTTAGAATAATATTAAAAAAAATTAAATGCATCAAACCATCATTAAACAAATAATATCTTTTGTTCTAAAATATAGGATAACATATTACTTTTAAAAGTAAATATGAGATTTATATATTCACACACACACACACACACACACACTAATTATATCTATTCCAAAATATAGGATCAAATTTGATTTCAAAGTTAATTTAATATATTTTTATATTCAAAATTAATATAATTTATTAGCTTCTAAGAACAAAAAATTATGTAATTAATAGTGCTATAATATTTATTATTATTAAAAATTAAATTAGTACATATCAATTTTAACTCTTACATTATTTTAATATGATTTAAAAAAAATAATATTTGATCTTATATTTTTTCTTTTAGAATGAAAAAAGTATTATTGTTAAGAAATTATTAGGGGAGTAAGTGATGGACCCAAGCATCTATTAGCCGTTGGTAAAAAAAATTAAAACTAAATTCATCATACCATTAATAAACAAATAATACTTCTTATGTTCTTGAATATAGAACATATTACTTTTAAAATTTAATTTAAGATTTTTTACAATAGGTTAATACGCACATACAAGCGTTATATCTGTTCTAAAATATAAGATCAAATTTGATTTCAAAGCCAATTTAATATATTTTTATATTTAAAATTAATGTGATTTATTAACTTTTGAAAAACAAAAATAATTATGTAATTAATAGTGCTATATATAGAATTTATAATATTTATTATTATTAAAGATTAAATTAGTACATATCAATTTTAACTTTTATATTATTTTAATTTGATTTTAAAAAATAATGTTGATCTTATGTTTTTTCTTTTAGAATGGAAATGCATTATTGTTAGGAAATTATCAAGAGAGTAAGTGTCCATACCCACGCGTCCATTTGCCGTTAGAGCAAGAGACGAGCATGACACGTGGTAGAAGGGCAAAGCAAGATGCCTTTGCAATTAGTTAAAAAGGACAAAAGGGAATTACAATTGGTAAATGATAGGAGATACATATTCGGACTTCGCATAGTCTAATGTTATGATTTACTTTCTCATTTTTATTATATAGATTATTTAAAATATATTTATATATATATTTTTTTTATTAATTCTAATATTAAATAATTAATATTAATTTAAAATTTAATTACTACCCATATACTAATTAATTATTCATCTTATTCCTCTCTTTCTCTCAATTACTACATCTTTATGGGTAAAACAGAAAATGACTAAATTTTTTCTTTTAGATATATGTCAAATGTCTTATATTATGAAAAAAATAAAAATATCTAAAGCGACTTGTATAATGAAAAAGAGGGAGTAACATCTTTAAATCTCGGCATAAACGGCCTACAACCATCAACCTTTGGCTCTTAGGTTTCGGGTCACCAAAATGTAAACTTACGAAATCTACCAAACATTTGTAGAGCATTTAATGCAAAGTTCTATAGTGTTATAGTGTTTAACCAAAATATAGTCCCACGTGACCAACCAACCCACCTACAGTACATGGATAGGCGGTTGCGACAGAAGAGAACAACCACCATAGATGTTGTGACATATGGTTAGAATCACATGGCCTTGTCCTATGACTTTATCATTCACTCTCTTTTATAAACAGAATTCATTGCACAAGGCAAAAGGTAACCCATTATCTTTCTCTTTAACTCTTAGAACCTCCATTGTTAACATACCTGAACTTTAAAGTTAGAGTTTTCGGCTAAAACTCTAAAATGGCAAGCGAAGGCCAACCCAACATTGTCGAGTCTACAGCACAAAAGTTCAACTCGCCATACTCAAGCTAGGGTAAAATATTTGAAAACTATCATTTAACTAAAATCTCTAAAATGGCCAATAAAGGTCAGCCCAAAGCTGCCGAGACTTCGACACGGCAATCAAACCCCCACAAAGCAAGAGATAAAGTGTTTAGAACATCAATAAAAATGTGAAATCCCAAGAAAAGTACAGTTCTTTCTACTCTTTTACACTCAACTATCAAAATCAAGAAGCCCATGCCCATGTGACCAACAACAAAAAAGAACTAATTGCACTCAACCGTCAACATCAAAGGGCCCACGCTCATATGTTAATGTCAGACAATACACTTGTAAAAGGACACCCACCCATGTGGGTTTAAAAATAAAGGAAGCAACAACTTACTTGCTATTCTCAACCATTACTGACAAAAAGTTCACCATCCACGAGAAATGTCTTCGGATGTTACTAATCACGTGTGGCTTTCAAAATATTCTATTGGCACCACTTCAGCATTCGATCAGCCAAAGAGCCCCACCACACCAAGTAACCAAAGTAGTCAAAGATGCTCGCTTCTATCAAACCCTCTCTCTCTTTCCCTTCAAACCTAACAAATTTACGGAGAGAGAAAATGGGGAAGGCTTTGACATTCTATCGACATCACTTCACCAATCACGTTCTTCAAAATAATTAAAGTGACTTTTAAAATTGCACCACCAAACACTACTTAGTCTTCAACGGTCTGGGTCGATGTCAACAGGTCGAGCACATCTTTCCCAATGTCCCTCAGAGTTACTGATATAAAACCATAAAACAACATACAATAGTAGATCTGTAAAATAGAGACTTCAAGCACATTAAAGTGCTCTTCAGGTCCTAAGATTCCTCATCCCCGTCACTTAACATCGACTAAAAGTTTTAATTCATAACCAAATATGTCCACTTTAGCTCAGTTTTGCTCATGTTGGTTCACTTTAGCCGTCTTAGTCATCAACACACTTCAGCTTTCAAAAATCCTCTGATTCTACCATTCACTGCCGACCGCAAACTTCGGCAATGACATATCAATTAGGTTTCAACTAGAGAAGCTTCTTTTTTCTTTCTCTTCTTTATCTCTCTTCAGAACTAAAAACTTTGTAGAGGATGAAATGGGAGAGTTATGGTAGCTCATTATCTGAACTTACATCACCAATGACAAATATTTTACTTCAGAAATCATTACATTGCTCCACAACTCTAGCAAAATTTCCCTTCTACATCCATGTTGTCACCAATTTTGGCTTTAGAAGCAACATTTCGGAGCAATAAACTTTCACCAAGCTCATCATCAGAACATCTTGACTTTATCATTCACTCTTCAATAGTCAAAGGTTGGCGTCAATGGGTTAAGGATTTGATCTTGCCCAATGTCTTCCAATGTCACAGATGAATCACTTTAATCATCTCCTTTTTAAAATCCAAACACCAAAAAACAAGTCATACAACTAAATATTGGGCCACACATTGAGCCACTCCAAACTTCTCTTCAAATTTAAAGCACCATTGTGCTCTATTACCAAAAAAAAAAAAAAAAAACAAGTACTTTAGTTCATCCACCTCGAATTTTGGCAACATGACAAATTGGATTAAGTTAGGCTTCAGTAACACGACATCACCAATTTAATACTCTAACTTTGTTTCATGATTTAAACATCCACAATTATCAACAAACCACCACCATTGCAATTTTTTTGACAAAATTGTCATCGACATTCTTACTGACATCACTATAGTAGAATAAACTTAATAAGCCACAATCATCATCGTCGACAAGCTCAACTCCATCAACTCCAACAAGTCTACCTTTGGTAATATCTTTAACGTCAATGCCATCTTCACTTTTTCGTACCACATTTGGGATTTTAGCTCTAGTATCAAAATAAAAAAAGAGTTTAGACCTCAAAGAAGCCAAATACGGTCTTAAATCAAGGAAGAAAATTTCACCAATAAACTAGACATCATCATAGACAACTACAGTTTAACAATTTGGATTACAACATTGGCCGAATGGTCTCAAAAATAATCTCAAGTTATAGTCTCAACATTATTAATCGTTCCAACCATTGACACTCCTGACTTTGGACTAGCTCAATAACAAACATCTATGAAGTCTCACTCACAATCATCTTCGAAGCCCTACAATCAGTCATTGATAACTGCGAAACACAACTTCAGCCTAGTATAAATTGTAAACCGCAATAAAGCTTTAGTAAAATTAAGACTTCATCAACTCATTGCTCAGTCTCATACCGACTACTTTGGTAATCGTACCAACGTCGCAATCCTACATTTTTTAATAATTTCTGCAGCCCAATAAGCCTTAAAAAGAACTACCTAACATCATGCAACTAAGTAAGGTCTCTCAATTAAAAATGATCAACCAACATTTTTGAAGTTAGCAAACCTACGGAGATATCATCTACAACTTTGAAGCTCCTCTGGCATAGACTATATTCCTTTACAACTGCAGACTACAAACTTTAGTCATTCAAGTTTGGCCACACTTAGAGATTTGATCACCTCCCACACTTTAAATTTAGCCATCATGTTCTTTGGCACAATTGAGGATCCTGTTAGTGTATTTATATTGATCTCTACTATTTAGATTTGATGATAACTTAATCATGTATTTATCTTTGTAATATAACTATTAATAATATAACTGTAAATATATGATATATATTAAATAAGTTATCTCCGTTAATGTTTGGTTTCATTATTGGATAAGTTGAATGATTAATGTATAAGTGTGAAAGAAAAATAAACAGTATTGTACAGCCTTAAAAAAATCATTGTAGAAAGACTTAGGGATCAAATTTGTTAGGTTGATCCGAATGACAAGATAGACTAGTTAGGGATAAAATTTGTTAGGTCAGTCCAAATTACAAAAGATATACTAGTTATGGATTAAATTTGTTAGGTTGATCCAATTTTGTAATAGACTAAGTTGAAGAGCAGAGTAGAGCAGAATCAGAACAGAGCAGTAGAGTTAGGCAGAGTAGAAAGTAAAGAATTGGAAGTTCGTAGAGTGAACTGCAGAACTGCCAAAGTCGTAGAGTAAGTCAGGATCGTCAAGTAAGATACCTGAAGCCTAACTCTACGATCCCTGACTCTCAGATCGTCAAGTGCATAACATAGAATAGAGAAGATCGTCGAACAAAACAAAGTTGTAGAGCCAAGAAAAGATCAGAAGAGACTCTATGTGAGCATTAAACCATCAAAGAAGAATGCTCAAGCATAAAACAGGAGAAATCAAACTCACTTCAAGACTGGAGAATAAATAAAAAATAGAGCAAAGGTCATCCCACAAGATCAGCACACACATGAAGTGGTCATAGAGTTCAGACAGGTCAACACCGTAGATTAAAGAAAAAAGAAGGTTCTGGTCGTATAGTGAAGTCAAAGAGCTCAAGATTGTAAAGCAAGTCAGAATGTTCATGATCATAGAATGGAACAGTATTGAAGATCATTAGATCGCTGAGCTACTTAAGATCGTTGAGCTACTTCAGAATGCAGAGTCACATCAGAATGGTTGAGATACATCAGTGCTACATAACAAAGTGTAGAACATAGAACATCTAACAACACTGAAGGACAGAATCGTAGAGTTGTTTCCATCATGAGAAGATGAAAGAGAGAATACAATTCACTAACCTATGACAGATGATTATGATTTCCTTATTAAGCATTATCCAGCAAGAAGGAGTTAAGAATAAACTAGCCGATAAAGACAAGGATAAAAACACTATTTAGCAACGGCTAGTTTATCAAGTGAAGAGGACACATGGCATCAACTACAACAACAGAAGTACACTGAACAGAGACAAATAAAGTGGAGTCCATTTCCTTGCAACAACAAGTATTTTTAAGAGAAAGATGGCTCAGGCAAAGGAACTAGAACTTGAATTGGATATAAGGTTCAAGTTCGTAGAGCTGAAGTCGTAGTTCTCTGGGAGTGCAGAGTGAACTAAACACATCTGACAAAGTCAAAGAGCTGAGTGCAGATCAAAGAGAGACCATGAACAAAAAATCAGATTGCAGAATTGTCGAAGGGTACCTCAGGAGTATTGAGCAACATAAGGTATAGAACAATAACGCAGAGCTACTTATTTCAATAGAATATATGAGGAGTGATTTTGTAAAGTGAAACTCTTGACATCAACAAGTAACCATTTTGACAAAGAAAATTCTCCAACACATCTTCACCTTGAAGATCTTTTGAAGTGTGGTAGAAGAAAGAAAAAGATCCTATCAGCCAGGTTTTCATTAGCTATATTTTGGAAACCCATGTCTATCAACCATCAGGCTGACACAGTTGACAACTTGGGCGGCTACAATAGACTGCCTGACACTATCAGAGAGCAGAAGACTTTTGAGGCAGAAACCAGTTGTGCAACAATAACTTCCAAACATACATTTTTTATAAGGAAATGTATAAATATATTTCAGATTCAAACGATAAAAAAAGAGAAAGTTCAGTCAATACAAAGACAAAATAGATCAATCAAGAAGAAAAAGACCTAAAGGTTCAGCTGATCTATAGATGACCGAAGAGAAATGATTGATCAAGGAAAAAGATAACATCATTAACTCAAAACCACTATACACTTTGGAGGATAAATCATTGAATGATTTCAGCCATACAAGAATCAGAGTAAAACAGAGAGAAATATACTGAGAGCTTATGAATAAAAAATATCAACGAAATTATTCAGCTGCTAAGTTCTTCAGAAGAGAGCTTAATACCAACTTAGTAGCACTTCAAACATCAACATCAATAATAACAAGAAAGTTGAGTTTCGGTGACTCACCTGGTTTAGAGGAATCAACCCGAGATTGGGAAGAGGACTAAGTGTCCTATGGAGAAAAGATGAGTTTTGGAGGCGCTCGCCTGATTCAGAGAGAATCAGACCCTTAGTGGGATAAGATGATGACTTTCGGTGGCTCGCCTGATTCATAGAGAATCAGACCATGTGTGAAAAAGACAGAGAGTCCTATTAAGAAGGTCTAAGTGACCAGTTGTAAGGTTCAAAAGAACCATTTATCCTATAGTGGAATATCCTGCTCAGTGAAGTGGAATAGAGGACTAGGAGTAATTTAAACTTTAAACCTCTTAAAAGTCCCCGTGTCTCACTGTCTCTTTACTACTTTCATAATCTTTATTGTATTTGTCATAATTGTTATAATTGTCTTATTGCAAGATTACTTATTGCAATATCTTTTCATTAGCAAACTTAAAATAGAACTATATGTTTATCTTTTAAGGATAAGAAAGGGGTTTTACCAAATAACTTATTCCGTTGTGGTATTCAATTACAAAAATATTTGGTAAATATGCTAAAAAGAAAAAGTATACAATGATGTATAATGATTTATTCAACTCACTTTTTAGATCATATGTGTGCTTCTGGGAATAACAGATTCTATTAGCAAAATTCCTAGCATCGACAAAAACTCATCAAAGCAACCTCCAAGCATGTTAATATTCTTTGGACGTCAACGACCTATGGCTGACATCTATGGGTCAAAGATTTAATCTCCCCAACATCTCCAGGGCTATTCGTATGACTCATTAGAATCACATGCCCATGACAGGCAGTAAACAATTAAAAATTCTGAACAACAAAAGCTCAACTTTGACACCTTTAAATAAATTTAACTTTGATTGCTTCAGAAATTTATCTTTTACTTCAACATGGTGGAGACTTCAGTAGAAAATGCTTTAACTCCATCAACATTAAGCAACCAATATACACTTCAGACTTCAACTACAAAATAAAGCTAGGATATCATCAGATTGTCATAACATTAACAATTTAATACTTCAGACTTTCGTTCATTATTTAAACATTCATAAGTATTAACAAACCACCGCCATTGCAACTTTTGACAAAATTATGTCATCGACATTTTCACCGACATCACTCTAGTCAGACAAACCCAACAAGCCACAATCATCATCGTCAACAAGCTTAACTCCATTAATTCCAATAAGTTTGCCTTTATTAATATCTTCGGCATCAATGTCATCTTCACTTTTCCTACCACACTTGGGATTTCAGCTCATGTATCAAAATACAAAAAGAGTTCAGACCTCTGGGTAGCCAAATACGGTATTGAATCAAGGAAGAAAATGCACCAACATACTATACATCATCATGGACAACTACAGTTCAACAATTTGGATTACAACATCAACCCAATGGCATCGAAAATAATCTTAGGTTATAGAGACCATCTCATAAATGGAAAATTGCCTTTGACAAACTTCAGCCTGCATCATTGGCAAGTACACATTTATGGATGTGCACTTCAAAGTCAACATTATTAATTGTTCCAACCATTGACACTTTAGACTTTGGACTAACTCAATAATAAACATTTGTGAAGTCTCACCTATAATCATCTTCGGAGCCCTACAATCAGTCGTTGACAATTTTGAAACACAACTTTAGCCTAGTTTAAATTGTAAACCGTAACAAAGCTTTTGTAAAATTGAGACTTTGACAACTCATCGCTCTGTCTCATACTGACTACTTTGGTTATCATACCAACATCGTAATCCTACATTTTCTATAATTTCTATAGCCAACAGGCCTTAAGAAGAACTACCTAACATCATGTAACTAAGCAAGGCCTCTCAATTAGAAATGATCAACCAATATTCTCAAAGTTGGCAAACCTACAGAGACATCATCCACAACTTTATAGCTCATCTGGTATAAACTCTACTCCTTTACAACTTTATCAAGTTCCGAAGGAGCAGGCATATTCATCATAACATCATTTCATCATCATCACAATATTTTCATAACATTATTACTTCATTTCATAACATCATTCCATCATGGCATACATGTTCGCCCATACACATCAACTAAAGCAAATCTCCAAAGAGAGTCAGACTTGGCAAGAGATAACATTCAGGAAACTATGTCATACAACGTCGGTCAAATCATTACCGACTTCAGTTCCTCCCCCGAAGTCAAAATGTACGAGTTTTCTTTAGACAGCAGAATGGACGCCTCTAAGCTTCACTGAAACCTAAATAATAGAGTTTTCTTCGGGCAACGAAACCTTTAGTCTCCCTGCAAGTCTAAACGAAGGATTTTACTTCAACGGGTGACACATTAAGACTCTCCCACAATGGACGAGCACTTAAGCCTCTCCCTAAAGTCTAAGCCACGAGCGAATAATGTACGAGCACGAAGATTCCTCCTGAAGTCAAAATCCTCAAATTTTCTTCGGACACAAAATCTCTAGTCTCCTTACAAGTCTAAATGAAAGAGTTTACTTTAGCAGATGACACATTAAGCCTCTCCCACAGCGGAAAAGCACTCAAACCTCTCATTGAAGTATAAACCACGAGTTTTCTTCAGATAATGAATTAGTACGGAGATTTCCTCTTGAAGTCAAAGTCTTGAATTTTCTTCAGACACAATGAAATCTCTAGTTTTCTTATAAGTCTAAACGAAGGAGTTTACTTTAGTGGACGACACATTAAACCTTTCGTGAACGAGCATTCAACCCTATCTCTGAAGTCTAAGCCATGATTTTTCTTCAGATAACAGATGAGCACGGAGATTTCCTCTCGAAGTTAAAATACTGAATTTTCTTCGGATACAGCAAAATCTCTAATCTCCTAGTAAGTCTAAACGAAGGAGTTTACTTCAGTGGATGACATATTAAGCCTCTTCCATAGCAGATGATCACATTAAGACTCTCCCAAAGTGGATGAGCACTCCAAGCCTCTCCCACAACGGCTAAGCACTTTAAGCCTAACTCTCCCCAAAGGCTAAATCTTCGGATAGAGCGAGAGCTCTCAGCTTTCCAAGAAGTCTACAATTTTCTTCGAATATTAAAGCATAGGCATACAATTTCTCCTCTAAAGTAAAAACTTTCATTTTTCTTCAAGCAATGGACGAGTGCCTACAATCTTCTACGGACAACCCTTCATGTTAAAGTTAACACTATGAGTTATCTTTTGATATCGAAGCAAACACATACAGTTTTTCCTCTATAGTCAAAACTTCCTTTTTCTTTGGATAATGGACGAGCGCCTATAGTCTTCTATGGGTTATCTCTCTTGCAAAAGTCAAAACTTTTAAGTTTTCTTCAGATATTGTAGCAAACGCTTACAGTTTCTCCTCCAAAGTCAAAATTTCCATTTTTCTTCGGACAACGAACTAAAATCTTCTATGGACACTTTCTCCTATAAAAGTCAAAACTTCGAGTTTCTCTGAACATCAGAGCAAACGGCCATAGTTTCTCCTCTAAATTCAATGGTGCAAACATTTATAATTTCTCCTTAAAGTCAACACTTTTGACTTCAAAGCAAACATAGAATCTCCACGAGTCAAAATCTTTATTTTCTTTAAACAAAGAAGCAACAAGAAAAAAACTTTCCTAAAGAGTTTTTTTATTACTATGTCCCCCATGGAATAAGGGAGTAGGAGACAATGATAGGATATAACATCTTCAGACCTCGACATAATCGCAGAGCATTTAATATAAAGTGTTATAGTGCTCAACCAAAGTGTAGTCCCGTGTGATCGACCAGCCACCTTCAGCACATGGCTACATCATAGATAGGCGGTTGTGTCAAAGGAGACCAACCACGACAAATGATGTGACATTTGGTCAAAATCACATGGCATTGTCCGATGACTTTTATCATCCACTATGCTATAAATACAGTACCGGCCCTGGGCTAAAGCCCAAGGTGCCCAAGCTTTAAGCCCATAAAAATTGGTAAATTTTTAGGGCCCTCAAATTTCAATGGCAGACTTGTAGTTTTTGAATCAGGAGACCTTTTTTTATATTACACCTACACAGTAACAATTATACATAGTACAAACCTTTTTGGCTTTTTGCTTCCATAGTTCCATTTAAAAAGCAAATAAGCAATCTGGACCATCTCTATCTAGTGAGTCGGTGACTTTTCGAGAATCGAGAGAACTGAGTGGACCCACCAAACCGATTGGCATATTGAAGGCTCAACTATTAAATGAAAATGATATTCCTTCTCACAAATTTCAAGCTAATTTCAGGTATTAATTCTATTTTTTAGGGTTTTGAAATTAATTATTTTGTTTATGAGATATTGAGATTTAGAAGCATTGTTTAATTTAATTGGGCTTCATAACTGATTGAGTAGATTTGTTTATACTATTATGAATTTGTTTATGCTATTATGAATCAAGTGAAAAATTTAATCTCTTTTGTTTTTTTTAATTGTTTTTTTTTAATTGTTTGAGAGTAATGTTAGACTCTTAATAAAGGAGGCCCTATTTGATAATTAATTTATAGATAATCACAACATTATGGTTGACTTTTGTAGATTTTTAAATTTTAATTCACTATGGCTCCTAAAAAGTATATGTCTGATCTGAAAAAAGAAAAAGAAAGAAAAAAAACAAATGAATTCGTTTAATCTCAGGTGGGTTCACTCGATAAATTTTTTGGTAGTAAGAAACAAAAGGAGAGTTCTAGTGTGGTTGAACAGTCAGAGAATGAAGAACATTGAACAGTTAAATGGGCTTGTTTCCTTTCTTGAGAAATATAGAGAAAATGGTTTGGCGGAGGCTATTAATGAAGCTAAGGCAATTGCATCCAAAATGAGAGTTAAGCCCATATTTCACGAAAAGCGTGTCATTCATTGAAAGAAACATTTTGATGAGAATGGGAGTGAAGAGGTGACCCTTTCGGCTGAAGAATCATTTAGAGTTAACTACTTCTTATATATAGTATATCAAGCTCTTTCATCATTTAAGAGCCGGTTTGAACAATTTGAGAAATATGAGGAAATTTGGGATTTTGTGTTTGATGTTAACAAGTTAAAGTGTACAACCGATGAACGTTTAAAGATGTATTGCTCCAAGTTAGAAAATGCTTTGAAACATGAAGGAACTTCCGATATCAACGAAAATGAGTTGTTTTAAGAATTGAAAGTCTTCAGAGAAGGTTTACCAAAAGAGATAACGAAACCAATTGAAGTGCTCAATCAATTGAAATTGATGGAGGATTGTTATCCAAATGTGTGGATTGTGTATCGAATATTATTGACTATTCCTGTTACGGTTGCTTCTGGAGAAAGAAGTTTTTCGAAGTTGAAGTTAATTAAGAATTACCTCCGCTCAACTATGTCACAAGAAAGGTTGAATGGATTATCCATCCTATCCATTGAACATGAGATGACGGATAAGATTGATTGTGCGGATATTATTAATACTTTTGCTGCTAAAACTGCAAGAAGGATGATATTCAAGTGTCTTTGAACTGATTACTTTTTTGACTTAGTGATAATGTGATATCTAAATGTTGCTTTGGAAATATTGAAATGGTCGGTTATTATATTTGGTATTCTTTCGTATTGATGAACTTTTGTTTAGGGAAAGTTTTTAGTTTTTTTTTTATGCCTATCTTAATAGCAATTCGCAAAAGGCTCATTTTTTTTTGTCGTTTTAAGCCCTTAAAAACTCAGGGCCCACCCTGTATAAATAGAGTTCATTGCACAAGGTAGAAGGCAACCCATTATCTCTCTCTAACTCTTAGAACCTCCATTATTAACATACCTCATCTCACATGTGCAAGCTACTTACTTTCACGCCGGAGACGTTTTCTTGACAACAACGTCGGGTCACCGATTTGTTACTTATGCAGGTCCAAAGTGTCGGTGGTGGGTTCAAAGTCTGACAACAAAAAGAAACGCTAGCAGTAAAGGAAGCAGCTTATCATGAAGTAGGTTAAAGAAGCTGGGAGAGAAGAATGCTTCATGTCAAGCACGTGATTCATGAAGGGAAGACTTCTACTTGAATCTTCTTGAAGAATGACTTGGCCATTTTTAGTAAGGTAATAGATAAGTCCATGTTATTTGAAAAATAAAAAGTTGCACAAAATTACAATCATATAAACTTTCATAATCAAATTAATTTTCTCATTTAAATAAAGGTGAAAAGATAAAGTTTCACATCACTGATTTCTAGTTGATTAGTTGAACATGAGACATCAATTTTAACCACCAGAGTAAAATATCATAAACTAGCCCACGATATTTTTGTACAATTAAGATATTGTAAAAAGTATTATTTAAAATAAGGGTCTTATATAATATTTGCATACCACAAACATGTTTTTTTTCCCTTAATGATCTTTCGTCAATATCAAATTTTAAAGGCTAAAATTATTACCGAAAGAATATTTTCAAACGTGTTCCATCAATATCTTGATATTTGGTTTGGGTGGGGGATTAATACCCTTTCTTTAGAACTTTGAGCACATTTTCTACTAATAAAGTACAACTATAGGTTGAAGTAGGAAATACAAGAGGTAACCAATATAATATGTAACATGGTTGAATTCTGAATTACTTACATCCATAAACAACTTAAATATATCAATCTTAATTACATAACTTTTGTATAGATAAACGCAGTAAAAACTTTTTCCGTCACACAAACTCAAAATTTATCTGCAACCTCTCTCAACTCTAGAATGTTACGTAACTTTTTATTCTGCTATACTTAACAACTAAACATAAGAATTTCCTATTCTTAGAGTACTTGGAACTCTCCTTTGAATTACTTTTTGAAACTCGCTTCCTTTATTTTAAATTATAAAATCGTTATTAATTTTTAAAAATCAATGTGATACATTTTTACATTCAAAATTAAAATGATTTATTACTAAAAATTATGAAATAATAGATCTTTCAATGAATAATATTTTTTTAAATAGTTTACAATATTTATCATTGTATTAACTAAAAAAAATAAATTATGATACTTTTGATTTTTAAAATATCTCTAGTTAGATTTCAAAAAATCAATAAAATAGGATTTCTTTCAAAATAACACTACTTTTTGAGAATAAGATTCGAATCATACGAGAGATTATGTTTGAGTAACATCTAACTTTAGGGCTTTTAATAATTAGTATTTTTAATGAAATAAAACATAACAAGTCATTCACTCACTTTATGCTTGATCTCTTCCGATCATGGCCTATTTATTCCCTTCAATCATCAGTACTCAGCAGGCGTGCAATTTAATACTTGCGCACAATCAGAACTTTACATGATCTTTCCAACTCAAGTGCTACTCCTGATCCAAAAAGGGAAATCTTTATAAGCCACTTCGAGATTCTGCAGTATAAATCCGTCCAAAAAATTACTACTATATGTCTATATATGTTCATAAAAAGTTGGTTTAGTGGCCACTATGTGACTCCAATTGCAGCCCCGTTATTCTACAAAACTATTTATTTATTTCTTTAATTTCTCAAGTGTACGTGGTGTTTGTTCATTTATAAGTTTATGAAGAGTTTGGTATGATTGGAGGTCTAAACGCACTTCATAATCTCATTCGTTTACAAAAAGTTTATTTTAAACGTAATTTATTTAATTTATAAATCAGGAACGGACAGAGGAATTGCATCAAGAGGGGCGTCCTTATATAATTAACTAAAATAATAAAATTACTCTCCTCTTTACATAAAAAAAGGGTCTCATTTAGAATATTATACTCCATCTGTTCCGAATTATAAAATAATTATTGACTTTTTAAAAATAAATTTGAGATATTTTCAAATTTAAAATTGACATGATTCATTTAAGTTTTCAACGTAATAAATCTTATAACTACCAATACTTTTTAGGTAGTTTATAGTATTCATAATTGGTATTGACATAAACTAAATGAATTCATATTAATTTTAAGTTTAAAAATATTTGAAATTGACATTTTAAAAATCAATATTGATCTTATAATTTTGAACAGAGTGAGTATTATTTTTATACTATTATCAATAAATAAATAAAAAGAGTATTTTTTTTGTGAAACAAAATAAATTGACAAATGAGACTTATACATTGTGAAACAGAGAGAATAATAAAATTTATCAAATATGAATTTAAGAAAATACATGAAAATCACAACAAAACCATTTTTTGGATTCACCAAATCTTTATTTTAAAAGGGTCACTTTACTTTAATACTCCTATAATAACAAAAAAGAATTAAAAAATAAGAAGGGGCACTTGCCCTCCTTAGCTTACTATTGTTGATCCGCTCAATCACAAACATAGTGTTTGGAGGCACAAATGCAACGGTGCATTTAAATCTCATCAATTAAAACACATTAATTATTATCATTGTAAATATTATAAACATTATAAACGCTAAAAAATGAATATATCAGTGGCACTATTCTTTATATTTTTCTTCTAGTGCTCCACTTTTGGTGTTACTATGTGCGCGCACAGTAGATAAAGACACCTACCTAAATCAGCTATCCCAGCAGCCCAAAAAATAATTAAGTTCAAGTCAAGAATTTCCTAAAATATATATATATGTGATCTTGTAGGGGACAAAATTCTCTAGCCTCGCTTTTAATTTCGTTTTCTAAGATGTTTAAATAATACAATCACATCAGAATTTGTGTTATTGAATTTTTGGAATCAAGAAGAAGACAGATAGAAATGCTCCAATGTGAGGTCATGGCCGCGCCAATTGGCATTGGGGGACCTAAAAGTTTTTTATGAAGGTTTTGAATATTCATCGTGTCGACACATGAGTAAGCACTGCTGTTAACAAACTGGGAAAAAATTGTCTAATAATTGACTGTAAATAGTTAGGCAGATGATGTTTATAACTAGTGTATGTCAACTGTTTAGTAAGGATACTAAACTGTTGGGTTGACAATAGTGTAAAAAGTCGTTCGTCCAACTGTTTGGCAGAATATTTTTTTTACAATTAACGTTGGTCGTGGATAATGCGCCAATATACATATATATGGCGGTCGAATTATAACAAATGGTAATTATATGGCGTAATTGGCCACCAAATCTTGCACCATTTATTACAATACTTGTCCGCCATTATTAAGAGGGAAAAAAAAAAATCCTCTCCGCAACACGGGGTTGAGAAGTGGAAGTTGTCCTACTGATAATTCGAAATCAGTAATTTGTCTTTTATGCAACAGTGTAGAAAGATGCAATGACAAGTTAAGCCCTATAACCACTATTTACAATGAATTGGCTCCATATATATATATATATATATATATATATATATGGTCTTTCTTTCTCACATTGGAAAGTCCTTGGCCTAGCATATATCATATATATGGTTTGTTGCCGGCTGTCCGATTGATCGCGCTCATGGCTTGTTCAACAGTTAAAGTTTTTAGCTCTAATATGCCTCCATGAGGAAAGAAGAGTTTGTTTGAGCTTCAAGTGTTGATCAGATATCAAACAGTGCTCACTTCTTGTAGTCTGTCATGTGCCATGGAGTACAGTAGCTCAAATCAATTAGCCTTTCCTACCCTCGTGAATGAGTATAGGTGAGTGTTAATGGGGGTATTATGAGGTTATATTGGGAATTACTATTTGAATTATTCATGCTGTAAAGTTTGTAATATTTGTTGTAACCTGAAGATTTTGATGAACTAGACTCATCCATAATTATGTTCTTGTATAGAATTAATCTTTTTCTTTTTTGTCTAATGAATTGTTATAGTTAACACGTCTTTTTCAAACCAAAATTTGTTAATTAAATTAAAACAGCTAGTCTCTAATACACCTGGAGGAGCCATTTACAGTAATAGTCAGTTCTTTCTGCTCTAGCCAAAAAATTAAGCTTGAGCTTCTAGCCAAAATGTAATACTGCGTATCAAGGTTTCTAGTAATGAGTTCTAGAAATATTCCTGGAGAATCAAGGTTTCTAGTAATGAGTTCTAGAAATATTCCTGGAGACATTTCTATAAAGGTAGCGACAAAGGAATCATCGAAAGCACTTAACAGATCTATCATCTGGAAAACGTAACGATATGTCTATCTCTCTCATCACCTGACTTTTCAATCTTACCGTGCATAAGGTAGAAAAATATATTTTTGTGATTTCAATGAATATTTTTTCCTCCCTACTGGGGACGTCTGGGGGTTATCCGAAATCTCAGCTGAAGTAATAAATTGCCATATAGAGTTAATATGCTGCTATTTTGCAGCACAAATTTGCTTTAGTGTTCCCTCGAGAAGAAAAGTCCTATATTAAAATTCCACTTGATTGATAAATTGATGAATCAGTTCAAATGGAGACTTGATTGATAATCACTGCTGAAAATCTGAAGACCATTCAAAACCCATCATTTAATAATTTCTGTCGATTTTTTTTTTCTAAATTTATTAGAGGCCATAAGTTGTCACACATCAAACGCCTTTAAAAATCTGAAATATACATGACTACCGGCTTTTAAGTTAGAAAGTCTGATGCCTTTATATGCTAAATTTGAACCCATTTTATAAATTTAACATGTAGAAATACTTCAAAAAACTCAACTCAGTTCACGAAACATCCGAATGAACAAGGCACAAGCACCTTCTGAAATTCTATTGTTCCTTTCAACATACAAAAGATCAATTTAAAGTTCAACAATGTAGTATTATGGGCAACTGAAACAATACAAGCAAACTAAAACAAAGAAACACGAAAGAAAGGCAAAATAACAAGAAATAGCCCCCCTCTAATGGCAAAAGATGTTTCTTCTTCACTTGTTTGTTTGACAATGACTTGTACATTTTTCCAAATGCATAAACATTCTAAGCGACCTAGAAAATACGAGGGTAATTCCAATTAATTTTCTATGGTATTTTTTTTATTCACAAGCCAATTTTGTATCAAAGCTGCTCAGGCATATGGAGAAGGCCTGAAATGCAGAAAGAGGATATCGATAATCCATGGTAAACATATCCTTGCCAACCTTACCAAACTGTAAGATAACTTTGTCATGATCCGATTGTGCTGGTTGTGATGGTGTTGGCGCACCAGCAGCAGGCTGCGTGGCGGCGATCAGCTGGAAGTTCTTCACAGATGCAATGGTTACCCTTCCACGGAAATTAAGGCACCAACATTGCAACTGTTCATGCCATCTAGGCGGCTTGTTTCGTAGAACCAAAGGCCTTTCCTTGCCCTCTTCATCACCCTCGCGCAGACCAGCAGTGTCTGAAAACCGGGAGCTACTGAACTCGGTTGAGTTGTAGATTGATTTTAAGGAGACACTCCTGAAGGAGTCCTCCAGAGAACGAGGGAGGAGCTCGGGTTGGCCTGGGACAGTCCCACCTCGCTCAAGAGCTGAGGTAGGGATTGAGTGCATGACACAGTGCATTTTGCGCGGGCCTCTTGTGCCCAGTACATTCAGCTCATATGCGACCTGCGCAATATTGAAGCTTCCGGTAGGGACTTTTGGAGATACCTTTTTCGAGTAGAATCGGCGGCTTGAACGACCAGGTGGTGAAATATGAGCACCGTTGTGTGGAGGTTGGGTGTCATAAATAACGAACTTTGTGCCTAGGAAATTAGACCTGAAAAGAAGTAAAGGACATATATAAAGAATGTAAATAATTATTGTAAAGCATCAAGTAAGCAAGTTCACATCGAACGCAAAGCCAAACAGAGAGTGCTGAATGCTGATACAAGCAAGTGGAAAAACTAGAAACATATATAAGAAATGCAGATCATTACATGTTATAAGCACCATTGAGGGCATAACAGAAAAGTCATTCCTAAAAGTCTTAAAGCCTTTCCTGCATCATTGCCTGAAAATAGTTTCCTATTTTAAGGAATTTGAAGACCAAAATGGGATAGAGAAGTTGGGAGTAGGTGTCAGGGCAAACGATTGAAAACCCCATAAACACGTCTCACCCAACCATGCTTTCCAAAGTCTTTAGACTCTCTACCACAGTATGAGAATTTGCACCTTCCCAAAAGCTAAAAAAGGAATATTATTGAGCGTAATGGTGTTCTTATTTCCTATATTGTCATTCTTACACCGAAGTTAAGGATAGTGCAGTATCAATATAAATGTTAAACGAATGACATTTATTAAGGCTCCTACCTCAATTTTCCAATGTACGTGCTGCTTGACCTTGATATGTTATCTGCGTCCATTGAAATTACGTACTCTGTACAAGTAGTTCTCCGATTTCGTTTTGCAGAAAGAAGAAATTTCCCATTTTCTACAAGCAAGGCTGCAAAAGATGAATAGTACAACAGAAATTCACAACATACGAAAAATTGTCGGAGTAATGCATGTAGTTAAAACATAACACTTAACAGCTAGAATATCGACTGAAAAACGAGCTAGTATGTAATTTATATGCCAAGCCACTGAGAAAGATGTACTACAACAAAAGTTCAAGTTTATTGAACCATTGACCTAAGGGGTAACCACAATGAATGTCTATCTAGTCAATTCAGAGGTTGACTTTTGATGACCCTAGTCAGCTTATGCATGAGCAGAACATACATTTATTCTACGTTTTAATATAAGTTGAGCAGCAGATCCTTTAGGGTGATGGAAATATTACAGTCCAAACAATTAGTGGTGACCAGACTTGCAAGAAAAAAGCAGTCAACTGCAACATCAAATAATGTGAATGTCCAATGGTCATCAAAGGCAGTTAACTCAACCAACCAGTTTAACTCTTATAATAGCTAAGTTCAAGAGGCAGTGATGATATCCTCATTAAAAAATTCCCAGAGCTAAAAACTCAATGGACAAAATGAAGTATGTAAATCGTAGAAGAATTTTTTATTACTATATATTATAAATTTTTAATCTACTACTTTATCCGAATATTTACTTCAACCGAATACACTGACAAATAAAGCCTTCAGTTTGGCAAGGAAGGATTTTACTGGAAGTACTTCAAGAGTCGGATCATGTGATTAAAAGGTACACAATGACTTTGCAGATGTCATACTGATACAACCTACTTCCGCGCAATGACAGTATAAAAAGTTTCATATTAAGATAGTAATAGCCTTCAATTTCTTACAAACAGACTCATATAACCTAAAAAATTGACTTAATGACCACAAACATCACTGTACTATATCAGGATTACAGTTAATCAAGCTCAATCAAACTAATTTTTATCTCGTCCTATCCTAGCCCAAACTAAGTTAACCAGATGTTATCAGAGAGCTTCAGTGGAGCATAAGCACAGGTGACAGGACACTTGCTAGCAAACCAAACAGACAATTGACTCAGATCTACTTAGATTACACACCTAAAACAGCTTTCTTGGGAGTGGTACTACTGAACCTAGCTGGCCACAATAGCATTGACCTACTCACAGTTGCCATACAATTCTTATCCAAAGCAGACGATGATTACTTGCATCAATAAATGACCTTGATAAATCCAAAGTAATTCTAGCCGATACAATCAAATAAAAAAACTAACTTATGATGTGGTTATGTTAAGCCCAACAATGAACATTATAGTAGATTACTTAAAGGCTGCTTGCGCTGATTATAAGATTCTTCTCAATCCCCTAATGGCCAAAGTATATGCATGACACTTGACAATGTAATCTGGTAGCAACTACATAATTTTGAGAAACACTTACCAGGACTTAGGCAAAGGAATAAATGGTAAGTTAAATTAGCTTTGTCTCTCTTGATGAAACACTGAATGGTGCCATCCCGAGACCCTGGCTGTAAATAACGAAGCCAGAAAATTATGTGAGTGGGTGCAATAATCAAGGAGCCAACAAAGCAGAAAATAACCAGTGTTTTATTTCACATATACATGAAGCCATTTAAAATTATCAATGAAGAAATCGAATAGATTAACTAAACTCAATAACAAGTAATTTTCGACCATGACCATGCACCC
This sequence comes from Hedera helix, assembly GCA_947179155.2. Lineage (NCBI taxonomy): Eukaryota > Viridiplantae > Streptophyta > Magnoliopsida > Apiales > Araliaceae > Hedera > Hedera helix. Next base: position 35,082,255 of record OX359267.1, read on the forward strand.
ACACATATTGAACAAGAACTCCCAAATCATGCAATATAGGCAAGATTTATGTAAAATGGTCATAGAAACAATAATTCATTCAATTTATAGCTTAAATGCATAATCTGTGTGTTGTTCCATGTAATCTTCATACATGTTTTTTTTTTAAATTCTCAATCTATGAACTAAAGATTCTTAAAAACTAAGCAGCCAGAACGTGAAAATGCTAGTGCAAATAAGGAAGTTGTACACCAACTTTCTGATCCAAATTAATTGCTCTTCTTTCTATCATAGTAAAATCCTCGATCCTATTCGTATTTGTGTTTCAAATCTTCAATCTCAATTTTCCATGTTTTAAAAACTTTAACTAATTCAAAGCTATGCGCAGCAAATGCTTGGCTAAACTGTTGCTCATTTTAAGATATTTTGGACCCCACCAATTAGCATGAATACCTCAGAACCGCCAAAATTTAGCCAATTTTGTAATGACAATATCTAATTTGGCATGGCTTGGCATTTTTATTATAACAGCAACAGAACCTTAAATGTATATTTAAAAAGTAAAACCTCCCACTAAGAAGTAGCCACATTTATATTATAATATAGAAGACTATTATCCTCTAATTTGTGGCCAGTGTGCATCTCGAGTGTTCCACCACTAGTACATATATATTTCTAAAGTTTCCAATTTTCAAACCCTCAACACAAGCTCATCACTTTGCTTTGAATACTACAACGAAAAGAAAATCGTTCCTCCCTTCCTTATTATTCTCCTAATGTTTCACTCTAAATTCTCCATCTACAAAAGTAATATTATTATTCTCTTGTAAAATTTGTTATTTCGACATTACCATAAAAGAAGTACACTATTACAACCCCTGAAGTCTCTTATTTTTGAACCTTGCTCTAGATAACACTTCCTCTTTTCCTCAAAAAGAATCAAATTTGAGAAAAAGAAAGAAAAAATAAGAATAATTTATTTCACAAAAAGAGTCATTATTTTAAATAGAAATAGTACAAAATGTGAAAATGCACTGTACTTGTCATTATAATTTTATCAGTGTTCTAAAAAGCGGGCTAGGCGCTAGCCCCCCGACGCCTCACCTAAACCCAAGACAGAAAAAAAATCCTTCCAGGAAATTAGGCAGGGCCTAGGTAAAGAAATTAGAACTGCAATTGTTTTTTATTTTATTTTAATAATTAAACTACAAAACGACGTTGTGGGAGTGGATAATGAAGTTGTGAGCTGCTCGGGCTTTACTTAGGAGACGGTTGGTGAAGCATCCAGAACGAATAGCGTGCTAGAGCCTAAGAGAAATAGTAGAAATGTTGGAGTAAGAGAACTCCATGAAGAAGATTTTTTGTCTGATGATGACACTGAGAAAGAGTGAGATGAGGAGTATGAATGTGAATCTGATTGAGACATTATCTTGGATGGATATGGAGAAGAAGAATTAGAGATATAGAGAGATATGGAGATGAGGACTATTAATTTATTTGTATTTGAACAATTGCATATTTATATTTGAACTTTGAAATTGGCAATATGGATGTGTTTGAACTTTAAGCAAAAGTCTTTATTATCTTTATAATGTAATATAAAATATTAAAATTGACTTAAAAAAAAAAAATTCACCTAGGCCCCCTAGGCGCTAGCCCTCCCCCTAGTGCATTTTAGAACATTGAACTTCATTATCAAACCAATACTAAACAAAGAAATAATTTATAGGGGTAAATATGGATTAAAAATTTACTCTTAATATTTGAAAATTTTGCCTACGACTCTTCTTATGGAATAAAGGGAGTAGTACAATTTTACTATTTTGGTCTTCCTATATGGCAAGTAATTATGTTGTGTCAAATACAGTACAATGATGTCCTTCAACTATAGTACATGGGATTGCAATATTTTGTTAATGAGTCTGATACTATTAATGCTGGAAAGGTACTTTTCTTTTCTCTTGTTTTCGTTACTTTATACAAAGTTATTGTTCTTTATTAAGCTAAAATCACCTAAACTATACTCCTTCAATTCCAAATTATAAGATCATTATTGACTTTTGAAAAGTCAATTTCAAATATTTTCAAGCTCAAAATTGAAATAAATTCATTTAGGTTACATCAATATAATTATGAATATCATAAACTACCTATAAAGTATTATTAGTTATAAGATTAATTGTTTTGAAAACTTAAATGAATCATGTCAATTTTAAATTTGAAAATATCTCACATTGACTTTTCAAAAATCAATAATAATCTTATAATTCGGAACAGATGGAGTACTAGGGAAAGGACAAACTTTAGCTAATTCAATACAATATTGGTAATTATTATGAAAATCTAAATGGATCAGGTGCCCCATTATGAACTCCCTTTGTCTGACCATACTCTAATGAAAATTAAATATGAACACGCCACTTGTTGCACTCATATCAACAAAGGCTTATAGTTATGATAAATTAGTGTAAATTGCTCAATAGAATGCTTGTTTACTTATAAATATGCTGGATTAACTGGCTGAACAGTTGCAACATAACTATAAACCAAACACCACCGAAACACAGAAAAAACCTACCTGCTTCAGGGAGACTGGGAAAGTAAGCTTTCCCGAGAATTCCGGATTTCTAACAATTTTTTTGCACATTTCCCTCCATGACCTGCAAACAGCTGCACAGGCAACAACATGCTTACGTGAAGGCCAAGTACTCTCACTCGCTTCCAACCTCTTTATCACATCACAAAGTAACTCAGGCGGGAGATTAGCCCAACAGCTATTCTGGATGACTACAGACTGGTCGTGCAACTCATGGACCGCACCATGAGATTTTCCCCTATGATGATGTCCAATAAGCCACACATCAAAACTCCTCCTAGATAAGCTCCCAAAACCATCTCGTACATCACGTACTATACAGCGAAATGACATTTATTCCAGCACGTCGACACCGAGAAAAACTGTTATATGTTTGTAATGCACAAGTGCATAAATAATACTTCACTAGATTTTTGAAGTCAAACAATGGCCAAAAATCAACCACTTCAATGAAACACAATAACTGCAAATCCAACAAATATATTTGTTAAAATTTCTTCCACATAGCTTGATAACTAAGGGGAAGAAAAAAGACATGAAGAATGGAAAAGCACAAAGCAAGGAAAGAAGATTCTCATTAAAAAAGGCCTCACATGGAGAACCTAAAGCACTCTGAAATTCCTCACTTTATTTAGAAACAACTTTCCCGATTGTTAAGCCTAATTACAAAAGCATGAGTACTATTACTTCAAATCTCACTTTCAATTTTCATCAAAGTAAACAGAACATAAAACAAAGCAAAGACCGTTCCAAACCATAAACAGAATGTAAAAAGAAACATTATAATCTTCAGCTCTTAAAAGCCAAAGATTGTTTGAATTATACATCTTTACCTAAAGCAATGAGCATCAACAAACAACAATTAAATAACATATAATTTTTTCCCTACAAATTAGGAAAAACAAAGAAACCTCTATAAATTCAGATTATGTGAAAGAATGAAGGGAAAATAATTACTTAGATTTTCAAAAAATGGAATCACCAGTAGTGAACGTCTGTTTTAGAGTTTTTATCATTATTTTTTCCCCATTTATCTTCATATAACAATTTTCTTGTTATTGTGAATTTGTAACCCTTCAACATTTCTGGAAGAACACCTGAAAGATTAAAGCTTTCCACATAATTCCAGACCTACAATCTTCTAAAAGCAGATAAAAACAGTAAGCTATAATTATCATCCACTCTAACTTTTAATTATTCAAATTCATCACAAAATAAAAGGGGAAACCACATTTTTCTTTCCCCGCCAAGCCAAAGAAGAAATCCCACCAAACATATAGAAAAACTAATCAAACCCAGAATTACAAAAACAAATACAAGATTTTTCTTTTTTGAAAGGGTTACAAGAGACTCTATACAACCCTTTAATCTAACATTTTCTGAACTAGACTGAAAAGTTTCTGAAGCTTGAAAAAACAGAGAGCACAAAAGATTCAACCATTAAGAACAAACAGAAAAACACACAAATATATGAAATTAAGATTTTAAGGGTCTAAAATAAACAAGAATTGGAGAAGAAAATGAAGGGATTTACAATACAGATAAGAAAGATAAAAGGGTTCTTCCCCCTTTCTTCTTCTTCTACCTGAAGCTAAAGCTCCATGGATTAGTATTAAGAGCACAACAGAGCATGCAAGAGATCCCTTTTCTTCACTTGAGCTAACCAGAAGGTTCTTCTTTCTCTCTCCTCGAGGGTCTGAATTTCCGAAAGTTTCTCGCTGTCCTAGCGGCCGGCGGATTCGAAATATTTATTAAACTCGCTTCGTGGGGTTTTATTTATGGAAAGTTTGCTTAGAATGTACTATTGTTTATTACGAGTGGAGGGTTAGATATAGATTAATTAATAATTTGTAAAAGAATTACTTATATCGCAACAAAATAATTTTATTATAAATAAATATATTAATTAATTATTAATTAATTTATATTATTTTATAAATTATAGCATGAGTTTTTTTATGGAGACGTAATAATTTGATATAAAAATTAAATATGAGTATTTTATAATTTCACCTATTTATATTTTTACTCGTAATTAGAGATCAAAATACAAATAGATAAAATTATAAAGTACTCAAGTTCAACTATCATGTTCGCATAGAATTTTTCTTATAATATTATATTATTTTAAAAATTTTAAATTATAATATTATTGATTTTTTAAAATTAATTTAATATATTTTTAAAGTAAAAAATAAAATAACTAATTAAATATTATGAAACGATAAATCTAATATTGATTGGTGTTTTTTAAGATAGTTTACGATATTTATTATTGTATTGATTTAAATTAAAATAATTTATATTAATTTTAAATATAAAAATATTTAAAATTTTATTTTATAATTTAAAACAAAATTAATATTTTATTTACTCATAATAAAAAAATTATTGCAATATATAAAATAAAAAATTACTATTGACTATTATAATTATTATTTTTTATGTTTTGAGGCTTATAATATGTTAATTGGCTGATATAGGCTTGAGATGGTGGTTGTTTGGTTGCAATGTCAATTGTAGCCGGCCGCCGAATCCGATTACAGATAAATGTGTGGCCTGGTCGGTACGCCAGGTTTCTCATCTCTGTTCACTTGAAAATTAAAAAGCTCTCAAACATTTTAAACTATTACTCCTATAAATTTAGGTGGAAGTGCATAAAAAAATATTCAGTGTTCTTGAAATAATATCACGTAGTATCTTAAATCAATTATATATTGTTATTTTAGTATGTACAGAGGACTAAGATATAAAGGGCACACTACACATATTGAAATAATAACATATGATTAATTTGTGGTATCACTTGACAATGTCTCAATAGCACTGAATAACTTCTCGAAAGTGCAAAGTCTTGCCATTATATATATATATATATATATATATATATATATATAGTAAATAATTGTTATAAATATTATTATAGTAAATTAATCTCTTACCACCCAATTGAAGATCTAATATTCATAAGACACATTTGTCACTATTAAGAACGACGATAAGGAATTTTTTTTATTCGCCTCCATTAAAAGTAATAGTAAAAAAAAATATCTTAAGTATCTTTACTTTCATAAATATATACATGTTGTTATTTTTATTAGCGGTAAGAGAATTTTTTTACTTGCCTCTACTAAGAATATAGTAAAGAGAAATGTCCTAAATACCTGTATTGAAACTATTTAAATTTAAGTAAACTATAAGCATTTAGAATATTTCTCCTTACTACTCCTCTTAGCAGAGGCAGGTAAAAAAAAAAATTCATTATCGATATTACAGTAGCAACATGTGTATTTTATGAAAATATGGGTATTTAGAACATTTTTCATTACTACTACTTTTAGTAGAGATAGGTAAAAAAAATATCTTACTGCTACTCTTAGTAGTGAAAAGTGTGTTTTACGAACGTTAGATCTCGTATTGAACGGTGGAAGATACATTTATTAGAATAGTGTCCATAACAATTATTTATTATGAATCACTTTTCACACACACACACACACACACACATATATATGGGAATTTGAAATAAGAAAATCTTATAATTGTTAGATAATTATGGTTTTGATTACAATATCTTAAGAAAATATTATTAAAATTATTCTTTATTTTAAAAAATTTATTATTTTCACAAAAGAAATTTAATACTCCCTCATTTTCAAATTATTAGATCATTATTAATTTTTTAAAAGTTAATTTAAGATATTTTTAAACTCAAAATTTATACGATTCATTTAAAATTTTAAAATAATAAATTTTATAATTAGTAGTATTTTTTTGGATAGTTCATAATATCCATAATTGTATTAACATAAATTAATTGAATTCATATAAATTTTGAGTTTAAAAATGTCTCAATTTTTTTATTTTATTTTTTTGATAAAGGGAAGTGTCTCAACCTTGCAACCAAACTAAATCTCCTTTGGCCCGAACTAGGCGCTTTCGCAGGCCGAAACATGGGTCCGTGGTCACGGTATTGTTTACAGTGGAATTCGAACTCAGGACCTCCGAGTTTATGACTAATCTCATGCAAGTCAATCTAATGTATTTTTAAACTCAAAATTTACACAATTCAATTAAATTTTTAAAGTAATAAATTTTATAATCAGTAGTATTTTTTGGATAGTTCATAATATTGATAATTGTATTAACATAAATTAATTAAATTTATATTAATTTTGAGCTTAAAACTATCTCTTTTTTTTTTTTTTATAAAAGGGAGTGTCCTAGTCTTACAACCAGAATAAATCTCCTCCGACTCGAACTAGGCGTTTTTGCATACCGAAAGTTGGGCTCATGACCACGATACTGTTTACAGTGAGATTCGAGTTTACGACTGATCTCATGTTCTTTTCTTAACTACTGAGGTAAGTGTCAAATGTCTCAAATAAATTTTATAAAAATTAATATTAATCTTATAATTTAAGACGGATGAAATATTTTATAATATTTTATTTACATAAATGTAAGTCTTTACTCTTGAAATTAAAATGCTCATATTGGGTATCAACTCGAAAATTATAAAATAAAATCGTCACAAGCAAACCTACTTGATGGCTAAACTAATTCAGGTATCGAAACGCTAACCTGTGGTTGACAACTTGTGGCTCCGCTTTGATAAAGTCCAAGGCGTACTTTAGAACAACACGTGGATGCATATTTTATCAGGCGTATTGTTATATTTATAAAAAAAAAATTATAAAAATTAGTTTATAATTTATTGTAATGTATATGAGTGTGTTTTATAATTATAATCAATTATAATTATATATATTATTTTTTTTTAATTTTTATTATTTTTCTTTAGTCTTTATCAAAAAGTCACCAAACCGGTCAAGAAAAAAATGGTAGATGTTGATTTATTGATTGTTGGTGTATTAACATTTTGACTTAAATATAAATTATTATTTTGAATAATTGAGGGATGGAAGAAGCCTCGTCAAATATTCTTTCCCTAGTTTTTAAAGATATAATACATGTTTAACAAATTTCAATCTTGTTTTGAACTGTTATTAAATAAAAGTTTGAGACCGAGAGAATCTAAATTCCACATGTATGTGTTCATTTTTTTAAAAACAAAGAATAAAATGTAATGAGATGAGATTATAAATAGAATGATGTTATATTTAAATTGTAAGAATTACGGTGGGAATAGAATAAAAAAATTATGTTTGGTTATTCCATTAAAATAAAATGACTTGTTCTCATTTCAACTAAATTTGTGAATTTTATTCTTTGGAGAAAAGCATAAAATGACTCATTCCAGTCAGAAATAGAATAAATTATTTCACTCACAATTCCATTCCATTTTTATTTCACTTTGTTATTCCTAGAAGGCACAAAAATGATCTAGAATGGGGGTTGAATAGATCATTTTAATTCGTTAAATTATAGTTACCAAAATCATTAGCTTTTTGTGATTGCAGCGGAATAGTTGATTTAATGAAACACCCCTCCTTGATTTGAGCTAGTAAAATTTGCAGTTCTGGTTTAAAGTTGTGTTATTAAAATGTTATTTCAAAATGTGAAAGAGTTAAAGCAGTTAGAGTAGTTATAACAGTTATGATGAAAGCAGTAAAGAGATAAGAGGAAACACAAGGATTTTTAATTGGTTCGGAACATAAAGATCTCCTAGTCCACTCTTCTGCACTTCAGACAAGAAATCCATTAAGGATATTCTTAATCACTACAATTAGATCACTATGATCTGTTACATCACTGAATCACAAATAACATTTCAAGTCATTAAGTCTCAGTAAAGGTCACAAAGACGTGGGTTCACAAAGAACCACTCCAATTGGACATTAAGTTCATCCCACTCAGGGACTGATTCACTCAGAATCAGGCGAGTCACTAAGTCTCGTTTTTTTACTATTGTTATTGATAAAAGTGATTAAGGTGCTGCTAAGTTGGCATTAAGTTCTTCTTCATTGATAGAACTTAGCAGCTGAGCAATTTTTTTTTAATTTGATCTCTAAAGCTATTGGACATGTCTTTTTCCCTTTTATTCTGATTTTGTAGAAATCATTCTCTTTAATAGATCCTCTAAAGTGTATATTGACTTTAGATTGATGATATATTCATTTAGCATATCAATTTTCTTCTCTTCTCTCTTTTTTTCTTTTTGAACTCTACGATTTTAACATATTCAGCTCTTTCTCTCTATATTAGCAATCTCATCTTGCTTTCTCTTCCCATTTCTCTTTCAATTTCAAATGAGTTTATCTAATTATAGAGAGATATGTTGTTGAAACACTCGTTCGAAAGTAGCCGTTACTTTAATTAATGTTTCGATCTCAGAAGATCTTGATGTTAACATTTATAGATAAATATTAGCTTGTTTTCATCTCTGTCTTTATTTTCAATATGTTAAAAATGGAAATCACATAGATGATATCATATTGTTAAGATAGTTGTTAGACGCATCTTTTTTTTATCTCCATCATAAGCATCCAACGATTAGCTAAATATTTTTAAAGTATTCAAACACTTCTCATTTCCTATTTCTTATCCGATCAATTATGAATATTGTTCCTTGGAAATTGTAGTGTTTGCCTTTACTGACTTATAAATTGCAGTTCTACGATCAACTCTACGATTTGATTACTCTGCGAAATATACTAAGATCTTTTAGCTCTACAAGAGTTACTTAACCTTAAAACTTAGAGTTGACTCTGCGATTGTCACTTTGCTTTACAAAATTAGAATTTACATTACTCTCCTTGTCTTGCTTTACGATTAAGTCAAATTCTGCGATACTTATTCCCTGAGTTGTCCTACGATTTGCAGATTCTCTAATCAGTCTTACGATTTTTCTGCTCTCTTATCAGCTTTACGGTCTACTAGAAACTGTTACCAGTTTTATAATCCTTCTATTTTATAAAACTTCATTGTTTCTGAACTTCTAGTTGTCTTAGTGAGATCTTCTTTGCTTTACGAATTTTGAGTTGACTTCATGAATTTTGAGTTCTGCAACATATTATCCTCACCTTTTTTATTCTTCCTTTCTACTTAGTTCACTTCCTGAGAACTAAAAATTTTCTTCATTGAACTTGATCTGAAGACTGTACTCTTGTCAATTTAATCTTTATTTGAACTCTTACTTAAATTTATTTTCTTCTTTTTCTTTTTGATAGGCTGATTGCTAGTTTGCTAGAGAGTCCTTTGATAAGACTTATAATAATCTATTGCAGTGAATCCATCTCTCAGTGTTATTACCATTACATACTCTGATAGGTATGACAATGAGGCAACTCATCACTGTAGACTATGCGTTTGAAGTGGCTTTAATAATCTAATGATCTCCATTCTCTTGTCTTGAGTATTTCGACCTGTTCTGTACCTGTGAGTTTTTACATCTTCTTTTTGGCCAGAGTCTATGATCTTTGCTATACTGAGATGAGCATACTTGTTAGAATTCTAAGAACTCTTGTTTTGATCTTTAAATGATTTACTTTCTCTGAATCTTTCACCTTCCTTAGAGTAATTCTTATTTATCCACATCTTGCTTTTAAGAATTCTCCTTATTAGTGTTTTCTTGAAATCTTTAGTTTGTAGTACAGTTTCTATCCTTAGTGGATATTGTTGTTCCTAGAGGGCACATAAATAATCTAGAAGGGGGATTAAATAGGTCATTTCAGTTATTTGAATTACAGTTTCAAAATCTTTTACTTTTGAAATTGCCCCTTCTTAATTTGAGTTCGTAACAATTGCAGTTCTGATTTTAATTTGTGTTACTAAAATGTTATTTCAAAACAATGAAACAGTTATAATAGTTAGACAGTTATGATGAAAGTAGTAAAGAGATAAGAGCAGACACAGGAATTTTAAGTGGTTTGGAGAATAAAGGTCTCATAGTCCACTCTTCTGCAGTTTTAGCAGGAAATCCACTAAGGATATTGATCATCATAATTATATCACAAAGATCTGTTACATTACTGAATCATAAAGATTCATTTGAATCACTACGTCTCGACAAAGGTCACGTAGACCTAGGTTCACACAGAACCTCTCCACTTTGGACACCAAGTCCTTCCCTCTTGGGGACTGATTCCCTCAGAATCAGGCGAGTCACCAAGTTTCGACTTCTGTTGTTGTTGTTGTTGATGAAGATGTTTGAGGTGCTACTAAGTTGGTATTGAATTCTTTTTTATAATAGGACTTAGCAGCTGAGCAATTTCTCTTTGACTTTGATCTTGGGAGCTACTGGATAAACCTTTATTACTTTTGGTCAGATTTTGAGGAAATTGCTCTTTTAATTGATCCTCCAAAATGTGTAGTAACTTTTGGGTTGATAATATAACCATTCAGCAGATCAATCTTCTTATCTTTTTTTTAACTCTACGATTTTAACAAGTTCAGCTCTTCTCTCTCTCTCTCTCTATATATATATATATATATATATATATATATATATATATATATATATATATATATATTGGCAGTTTCATCTTGTTCTCACTCCTCCTCTTTATACCACACTTTGATTTTAAATAAGTCTTTCTATTTATAGATAGATGTATTGTTAAAATATCCGTTAGAAAGTAGCTGTTACTTTAATTAATGATTCGATCTCAAAAGATCTTGATGTTGGCATTTAAATGAATGTCAGCTTGCTTTCGGTCCTGTTTTCATTTTTAGTATACTAAAAATGAAAACCACGTGGATGGCATCATACTGCCAGGATATCTGTTTGATACACCTTTCTTAGATCTCCATAGTAAGCATCCAACGGTCGACTGAATGTTTTTTAGTATTCAAACACTTTTCATTTCTTGTTTCTCAATCAATCAATTATGAAATTATTATTCCTTGGGAACTATAACGCTTGACTTATGAATTGCAGCTCTGATATTGGCTCTACGATTTAATTACTCTACAAACTGTACCATAATCGTTTATCTTTGCGAGAGTTACTTAACCTTACGATCTCAGAGCTTTCCTTTATCATCACTTTCCTTTACAAAATCAGAGTTTACTTTACAATTCTTGCCTTGCTTTACGATTGAGTCAAACTCTACAATCTTTATTCAGTGAGTTATTCTGTTATTTACAGACTTTCCGATCAGCCTTATTATTCTTCTGCTTGGTTGTTAACTTTACGATCTTCTGAATACTGCAAACAATTCTATGATCCTTCTTCATTCTCCTTTTTGTCTCTTGATCAGTTTTGTTCTTTGACTCTATACACCTTTTAGCTTTCTTGAATACTTCTTTCTTTTAGCATCTTCATTTTTCATCTTTATGTTTAGGATCCGACTTACTTTCTTTACATTGACCATAGTGTTAAAAGCTTTACGATCTACTCTTTTGATTCTGCAATCTGAAACTTTAGTTCTACAAACCACTAATTTGTGTTTTGGAGCTTTACGATCTTTTGTTCTTCGTTTTGTTGTGAGCTATCTAGCAACTTGTATTCTACGACTTCTTTAGTCATTGCATCATAGAGTATTATTTAAGACAATATGTGACGCCCTCAAATCTAGGCCCACACAGCCCAAACTTGAGTCGTTAAAAGACTACAACAAAATTATTACAACAAAGCATAACGTACAACAATACAGTGTATAATAATACACAACTAAGTCTTCACTATTATTGCCACACTATTTTACAACACGTGAAGACTACGACAGCTATTCCTCAGACTCTCACTCCATCCCCCGGCTAGACCCTGTTACGTTTTCATCTCCTGTTGAAAAACAATGGAACAAAAGAAAGGGTGAGCTCAAATAGCCCAGTAAGAAATATCATAACTAAGATAATGACGAATAAATTATCATTAGCCTTCAACAGTTGAGTTCTTGATAGAATACAATGGACTACAAAATTTATATCAAAAACTGCAGTTAAATTCTTAAACAACGTTCAGATCAATAATAGCAGCGGAATGAGCAATCTATTAGAAGAAAAATGCAGACTACAATGTCCACTCGGTTCTCTTTTTAGGAAAGACATCATCAACTTTTATCATCTGAAATACCATTAGTCATGATAATACAAATTCACAGTTCCTGGTCATAATCATGCAGATCAACAGTTCATCTTTGCACTACGGGCCAAAGATATTCAATATAGCACCAACGGTCATGATTATACCAGATTCAGCCTTTGGTCATAATCATACCAACCAACAGTTCATCTTTGCACTACGGGCCAAAGAGAACATTAACCACGTGCCATAAAAGACACCGAACAGATGTATCGCCTTTAACCTAGTATATCGCCTTTAACCTATCATCTGTTCAACAATTATATCACATATGTGCCCTCGGCCACAGATATTCACAAGAGCTTGATTCTTGATGATTAATATAAATAACAGTGATACAAATGATGAACAGGAGAACAGGATAAACAATAAGTATCGGAAGTTTACTTTGTGCAGATTCAAATAATGTCCAAATTGCCAACATGATGTGGAGTGAAATTTAAAAATGATATTCAAGATCCACAGTTCAGAATAACGGTTACAGTTCAATAGAAATGTTCAGAAAATAGGAAGGTTCAGTTGAAATAATGAAATTCAACTATTATGGAACATATAATATTTTCAGGAATTATAGAAGCAATAGTTCCATAATAAGTTTCGATTTAGGTGTATGAAAGAAAATAATATCCCTTACCGTAGCAGGTTTGATTAACAAAAGGTTAAGGGAATTAATATCCCTTACCATAGTAAGTTTGAATAATGGAAGATGAAAAAAATGGTATTCCTTATGAGTATAAAGAAAAATGATATCACTTACGAATATGGAATAAAAGTGTCATGTGATAATTCGTGTAGACAAATTATTTCCACACGAGACAAATAAAAAGGGTTATTCACCAACAGGCGGTAATCCGCGCCGTAAGGTTATTCCCATAAATTTGAATACGAAGAGTTATTCACCAAACAGGCGATAATCCGCGCCGTGAGGTTATTCCCATCAATTTGAATACGAAGAGTTATTCACCAATCAGGCGATAATCCGCACCGTAAGGTTCTCAAAGATTAATAAGGAATGAATATAAAAGGTTATTCACCAATAGGCGGTAAACCGCGCCGTAAGGTTATTCCTACAATTTAATACATGGAAGTAAATGACACAAGAAAGAAACGATATTATTTTCGAGAATCAAAGAATGATAATCCCTTCAAGTAAGAAAGAAAATAATATCAATTTATGATGATGAAAAGAATGATACCCCTTACCGTAGTAAGTTAGAATATGAAAGAAGATAATATTCCTTACCGTAGTAAGTTTAAATAATAGAAAATGAAAGAATATGATATTCCTTACCACAGTAAATTTAAGAGTTTGAAATGAATGGTATTCCTTACCGTAGTAAGTTTAAGAGTATGAAAAAAAATGAAATTCCTTACCTTAACACGTGACTGGATATTGATTTAAATGAGGTTGATCAACCTATATATATTTTTAATAAAATTAGTAATTACCACATATAAATTTCAAATTATATGATAACTCGTATAATATGAACTATCAAAATTATATATATTTAAAATAATTTTTGTAGTATAATATAACTACTTTAAAATAGTTTTTAAAATAATATTCTAAAATAAATCTTCCAAAGAAAGCTTTTAAAAATGAATCTTCTCAAAGAAGAGTCTTCTAAAGGAAGATTTGTGAATACCGTGAAAAATAGAAATTTATGAAATTACTACTCTTTAATAAAAGACTTACTTGAAAAATTCTTGCACTCCTTTTGGCTTTCAAACTCTCAAAATAACCTTACTATGCTCAAAATTCTCTCACAATAAACTTATAAAAAAATTTATGTATTTTAGATATGATTTTCTTATTCAGCGAAAGGCCTATTTATAGCAAATGAAGTTACTATGCGTAGCACACCGGGGAAGGAAAAATTGGGGGCTGCGCCCGCCGGCTGCGCAAACGTTTTTAAAATTTTTCAATACTTGCACAGTAATTTTGCACAGTAACTTTAAAATTTTCAAAATGTGAACAGTATTGAACAGTAACTTTTGTCAGCAAATGAACAGTGACTTTCCCGAGATGAACAGTAACTTCCGTCAGTGAATAGTAACTTTTTCGGGAATGAATAGTAAACTCCGGGAGTGAATAGTAATTTTTGAAAAATAATAATATTTTTTTTTTCTTAATAAAACAAAAATACCAATTAGTAATATGACAACTAAAATAATTCTACCACAGTGATAACAATAATTCAAAATAATGCATCGACTACTGTGTCGATTATCAGATCAATAATATGAATTACTATGCATTTGTTACTGTGGCAATTATTGGTTTAATAATGCAACATGTCGTGTAATAACAATAATGCAAAATACTGTGTAGCAACAATTATTGAATTGATAACATAAAATATTATGCAATGATAATTATTGATGAAATGATGCGCAACAGTTACGGTGTCAATTGTCAGACCAATAATATGAGACACTGTGCAATACCGTGTGCTACTGTAGAATACCGTGTGCTATACTGAAATACCATAAATTACCGTATACTACTATTCTTTTATCACCAGTATTTAAACAGTTAACACCGTTGACTATTTTTATTTAAAAAGGTTACTTCTGTCGTTTTCTATATCCGACAATTATTCCGTTGTGGGGTCCACCAATAATTAGTTATTTCGGCGCCGTCGTACGGCCCGAATATTCCCCGACCAAACGAATATTCCCCGACAAAGCGAATATTGTCCGACAAAATAAAATTTGCACATAACATCCTTAACTTTTAACTTTATCGATTTAACCACTTACTGTTTCAGAAAAATATATATATGAAGAAAAATTAAATTTTATATTTCATAAAATTCGGGGTCTTACACAATATCTCTTGTCATGCTTATTCTTTATCTACTGCCATTTTTCAAATCTTCATTACATACTTGGTTCACTTTCTGAGAACTGAGATTTCTCCTCGATTTGAACTCCTATATTTTTCACTTTCTTCTTGAAGGTCAATATCCCCTTAACTTTATCAGTTTCTATCATCGTGACTTTTTGTCCAATGTCTTAGTCATTTGCTAAAGTTCATTATTTGCTCCTTGTTTTTTCTAATTAGTTTTTCTCATCCTGCTCCTTTGCTGGAGAATCATTTGATCATCTATTGCAGTGAATTCATCTCGTACTCTGATGGGTATGATATTGAGGCAACTCATTAATTATGACTATACGTTCTAAAGTGCCTTCACTATTATGATGATATTCATTATGCTATTTTGAATATTTTGACTTGTTCTGTGCCTCTAAACTTTCATATAATCTTTTTGGTCAAAGATTGTGATCTTTGCAAGCTTGATAAAACTCTATGAACTCTTGTTTGATCTTGAGATAACTTGCTTTCTTTGAATCTTTCACCTTCCTTGGAGTGATCCTCACTTATCCATTTTCCTTTTAAGCATTCTTAAAATCTTCAACTTGTATTACAATTTCTTTCCTTAGTGGACATGTCATATTTTTCAATCTCCTTTCCACGAATGTATACTTATTTTTCTCCATTTGCTCTGTTCTTAGCTTTGACTTCCAAGTTGAGTTGATTGTAGTGTTCAATGAAGAATATAAATTTTGTACTGTGATCAAAGCTCTGCTTTCTGCTCTATGATCTTGATTGGTCTTCTAAGGACTTCCCTTCGTTGTACATCCTTGAGTTAACTCTTCGATCTAATCTTCACTATACGATTCAAAAAGAGCCACGCTTTTGATATTAGCATACAATTTACTCTTCCAGATACCTTTATTCTTATGCTATTAATTTTTACAACACGATCTTCAACTGAGCTTGCTCTGCGGTTGACAAAACTGTATGATTTATTCGAAGTGCCCTTATACTTTTGCGATCATCTTTACAATATGATGTTGACTGAACATACTATACAATCTGTTCTCTTTTCTTCAACGATGTGAGTTAGTTCTACGAACTGATCTTCAAGCTTTACAATACGATTTTGACTGTGTGTATTATGTGATTTACTCAACAACTGCATCCTGCTATATGATTTTTGAACATATTCTGCGAACTCAAAATGAACCCAATGATCGTTCGATACTTGTGATTTCCTATAATTTAACAAGTTTGATCTTCTATTCTAAGTCCTTGTATATTGATTTCACTATTAAGGACTTTACAAAAGTTACATATTACAAATATACATTAATATATTAAAATTATAAACCCTTGTATAATGCGTTCTTTTAAGAGCTGTACAAATCAATCATTAAGTAATAAACTTATAATTCATAACAAGCTTCTTAGTCAAGTTTAACAATTTACTTATCATCATCAAATCATTAGAACAAACATATTTGTATTAACATATATGTCTTCTTTGGCAATCTTCTTTCCATGGATGTATACCTTTGTCTTTTCCTTTGATATGTTCTTTTTTGTATTTGACTATTTAGCTCTGATTTACGAAGTGAGTTGATCGTAGAGTTAGATGAAGAATCATAGAGTCTATGCTGAAATTTGCTCTACATTCAGAGCTCTACAATCTTGCTTCCTGTAGCGACCCGAAATATTTTTAATATAGAGAAATGGAATTATTAGCTGTAATTGTAAATTTATGGGGGATTAAATTTAAATCATTATATGATGGCCTGGTTTATTTAATTATGTGTTGAAGTAATTAAAGGAATTTAAGGAAGGTTCAATTAATGGGTTAATTAAATTAATGGACCAACCTAGGTTGTATAGTATCAAAGTTTGATAGGGTAAATGAGCTATGCGATATTTAATTAAATAGCTAGCACGTTAAGCTGGATGTGTAAATTAATTAATATGGTTATTAATTAATGAGATTTCGTAAACATTAATAATGTTATATTTATTCCATTGGGAAAGTTATTGATGGTGGGGTATTAATATTTTATATGTCCACTAGGAATTTAATTTGGGCAACCCAAAGCTTAGTTGCAATGTAGGTAACAATTGGGCCACCCATTTGTTTAATTAACAAAACAAATAGCAGCCCAGCCCAAGAGTAATAACATAACCCGGTGGAAAAGTAAGAGTGTCACTCCTTTAGGGACAAAACCTCAGAAAAAGCAGAGCACTCGCAGTTTGTGCAAAGCTCAAGGAATCAGTGCTGAGAAAAGAAGGAACAAGTCAGGCATAGGGGAGGCTATAGGGTCCAACTCTTCAGAGTTGTCTAAGGCTGAGAAAGTGTTGTATAACCTCAGTCATTCTCTCATTTCCCCTTCGCGTTCATTTAGGCTAAGAGAGATATGGAGCTTGAGAAGTAAATGCAAACTTCAGAGGAGTTCATGTTGTTCGAAGAAGGCAGAATCTGAATGTAAATCATCTGTCAAAGATTGAAGGTATTATCCGGTTATTTTGATTTAACTAGTTTTATGTTATGTTGGATTAAGGAAGCAGAATATGCTAGAGTTGCATATGAGGTGTTTAAATGAGAGTAATGTAAACTTGGTAGTCAAATATTGTTGAAACTAGTTAATGATTGAATCAGAACTAGAATAATGGTTTCGATTATTTTACCCAGTCAACATTAAGAGTCTGAACCACAGTTGGTCTGTACTCGGTGTTCATGTTCATAAAACTTTAGAATGGACTGGTGTATTGACTTATTATTGGTTTAGATGCGGTTTTCGGTTGGGAGAAATCTGTGTTAAGGACCAAGAATGGTCCAGACGATACAAGGTTGGAGTAGGTATGGAAGAGTCTTTGTTTACTTTAGATAATCAGTTTTTGAAGTTATTCCCATATGCTCACCAAGTGTTTGATTAACAGTCTAAGAGAATCGAGGTGGTTAAACCTTCTGTCCAATGATCTGTTTTCAAAATCAGAACCTCTTTAAGTAATATGTTAGACGTTTTGTTAGTCTAAAGAGTAAACCAGAAAGGTTAAAATGAGTTTTGGTATGTTGTATGAAGCTAGTGTAAATCTGGGAATTTTCTTTAGTTGCGGTAAGAATCGTAGAGTGGTTGCACTCTGATCGTAGAGCTCACCCTTCAGCCAATGAATGACTTAACCAAGTCAGGAGAAAGAATAGTAGGGTAAACCTGAAAATCGTAGAGTGGCCTCAATCGGAAATCGTAGAGCCCACTATAATATTGAGAAAGAACTAAGCCGTGAGCTTAGGTGTAAATCATAGAGTGACTTCGTTTAATTACTCGGTAGATCGTAGAGTAAGCTCGCACAAGGGATCGTCGAGCAGTCTAAACCAGACTTGTGAATCGTCGAGTGGTTCCCACTCACAAATCGTAGAGTGACCCTAGTCACTGAAAATCGTAGAGTGACCCTAGTCACTGAAAATCGTAGAGTGGCCTTAGTCACTGGAAATCGTAGAGTCCACTCGAGATCGTAGAGTGCTTTGTACTCGCTGAGTCGTAGAACAGTCTGGACCAGTCTTGGAAAATCGTTGAGTGACCCCCACTCGACGATCGTAGAGCTGCCAGCCCAGACAGTGTGTTCAGGCCCTGAACCTCGGTTCAGTCGCCGGTTTCAGGAAATGTTTTATTAATTAAAATATTATTAACAGATTAATAATATTAGACAATGAGTAATTAATATCAAATGATTAATGATAACGATAAATGTTTCATTGTAATTGAAACAAGGTATTTAATTAATTATTGTGCAACAATAATTAAAGTGAGTTATATTCAATAATGAATAAGGATGGGTAAGTAATTAATTATTATTTAAGAGGTATTAAATAATAATTAAAGAATGATAAATATAAAAAGGTAATTACTTATTTTTTTAAACAAATAAGGGTGATTAATTAGTTAATTACTATTTAAAGGATATTAAATTAAATAATAATTAAAGCGGGATGAAGTTAATAAAGTGATCATTTGTTATAATAAATGAGGTTATGTAATTAAGAAATTATTACTAGAATGATATTCAATGATCATTAAGGAATTGAGAATAGTTAATTAATTAATTTAATTATTATTCAAATGATATTAAATAATAATAAAAGGGAATTAAGGTTAATGAAATAATTGTTTATGTGAAGGTAAATAAACAAGTAAAGTTAAGTGAGTAAATTGTTTATTTAATTAATATTAAATAAATAATGTGAAGAAATTAAAGGAATAATGAAGTGATTAAACAATTTATATTTAAATTGTTTAAGTCTTTAAATTTACTAAAGGTGTAAATTATTATTAAATATTTAATGGTGTTAAAATATTATTACCAGATTAATAATATAGGTAATTGAGAGAATATTATTAAGGGATTAATAATATTAGTAACCAATTAAGGTGGTGTTCCGTACTTGAGTACAGTTGGTAACGTAGTGATGTATTATTAATGTATAATAATACTAATCCGTAATTAAAATATTATCCAAGGAGGATAATATTGTCTAATCAATTTTGAGTTAATAGATAAGAACTGCCGTGTGGTAGAGTCAATTCTTTTGTGAATGACAACTAAGTTCTCATGCACCTTCCTAATTGGCAGGCAAGCGTTTTAGGGCTTGCGGATGCAGTAATTGGAATTGTATGAGCGTTAGTGATGGAACGCAGGACTTCAGACTGGTAGCGTAAGTCAATTCGCGTATCAGGCAAGTCTTTCAGTGATATTTGTTATCCCTGCAAGTTTTCGGTGCTATGTGTTATTTGCATAAAGTATTATGTGTGCACTTGTAGTATGTGCAAACTGATTTCTAAATTTGTCTGTGTACGGTCATATGATGTTAATAGCTGATATAATTAATGCTATGATTTGTAATGTGTTATATGAGTTATATAACCTGGATATATTGACATGCATGGTAAGCATGGGTAGATTTTATAAATGCAACGCATGATAAGCATGATGCCTAAGTAAATGCCAAGCATGGAGCATAAAGCATAAATTAAATGTAACCTACGTGTTATGTGTTAGCTGTTGGACTTGCTGAGCCGTCGTGCTCATTCTTGCTTTAAATTAACATTTTCAGCGAAGGGCGAAGAGTTCGAAGATTCCGATAATCGCAAAGAGGATGTGCGAAGTTTATTTTATTAATAAAGGTTGTCACTAGAACTGTTTAAAGTCAAAGTTGCAATTTGGGGGAATAATTACCATTTGGTACCATCCCGGATGTAAAGCCTTGTAATAGTATTGAAAGGTAGTTGTAGTTAACACGAGTGTTAATGTTTTGTAAACTCGTGTAATTAAAAGCAGTGAGTAAATAGTCATGTCGACTTATTGTTAGGATGCGAGTTTTGTTGCTCACAATTGGTTGTAATACACTAGGTCGTGGAATAAATGATCTGAGTTGTAGGATTCATGTAAAGATTGTGATTCTGAGACAAGTTTAAGTAAATGTCTTAAATTTTAAATTTACCAAGTTTTAACAACATGATTTTATTTAAATGTTGTGGTTCTAGGAGAAGGTTGTTCGTGTAACGACTTAAACTCAATATTGAGGTTACTTTTGACGGACCAGATCCGGGGTTATTGGAGACGGATTTTGGGGTTGTCACACTTCCTACGACCAGCTTTACAAAATTTAGTTCTATGATGCTTGAGCAGACTTATGAGAACTTTCATTTTCTATACGTCTTTGAGTTAGCTCTACGATATGATCTTCACTATATGATTCAGAATGAACTCTGCGAACTAGTCTTATACTTTGCGATTGACATTACTATACGATCTATTCTGAGAAGTACCATTATACTTCTCCGACCAGCTTTACAATACGATTTTAACTGAACATGCTCTGCGATCTGGTTTTTTTTTCTCAACAATCTGAGTGAGTTATGTGAACTAGTCTTATGCTTTACTATACGATCTTGACTATACGATCATAAATATTCTGCGATCTCCTCTTCGAATGTATCTTACCTTACGATTTTTTAGCATATTTTGCGAACTCAGAATGAACCCAACGATCATTCGATGTAAAACACTCATGATTTTCTATAGTCTATATATTCAATTTTCTTTATAGATCAACTTAACAAGTTTAATCTTCTATTTTAAGTCATTGTGCATTGATTTCACTATTAAGGACTTTACAAAAATTACATATTACAAATATATATTAATAATCCTATTAAATTCTAAGTCCTTATACAATTTGTTATGTTAACAAACTCATCATTCTTAACAAGTTTCTTATTTCATATATAGTCAAGTTTAACTTATTATCATCAAATCATTTGAGCATACACATTTGTACTAACACATTTATTTACTAATTTCATTGCTCCAAATTAAACGTAGCATACGAGAAAAACTAGGAATAATAGGGGCATAATAGTGAATAAGGGAAAATGAGTTATATATTTAACAAAAAAATAAAAATAAAGAAAAGAAAAGAAAATGAGTTATATTATTACTTTTGTTAAAATTATTAAAAAAGAACTTATGTATTATTTTTTATTTTATTATTTAAAATTATATTTTAGTTGCAATCTAATTTGACCCTGAGAGTTGTCAACCTATTCATCATTATTTTCAAGGGTAATGACTAATGAGTGGTATTCTGACAGCTCTATCAAAGTATTTTATCAATCCATAAAGTCCTTTAATGAAAGTCATATGTGGGTTTTAATTTTGTAGTGAAAATTATAAATAATACTAAGGTTTTTTTTATTTAATATTTATAGAAAAGATGTAAACATATATATAAAATCCCATTATATACAGTTATATTTATGGTAGTTTTAACACAACTTATAACTAAAATTAATATTAATTGGAGAACGTGCGAAAGATTTAGTAAAATCCAAATAATAGAAATAGGTTAATTAATCCCATTTAGGTATTTACTACATAAATCATCCACCACAAATATTATACTCCATAAAATTTACAAACTTTAAACACTCTTCTATGCATAAAAGGAGTTCTATTTTTAAAGTTATAAACTTTAAATATATATTTTGTTATATGTTAGTTTTAAATTTGTTTAGAATTGGTGATAGTATTACAATGAATTTTTGATACATATTTGAAAAATTATATCATTTTAAACTACTATTAAAGGAAATGCATGTGTTTCTTTTTTGGACAAAAATTATTAACAAATGAACTCTTTATGGAACTGAGGGAGTCACTATTATCCATATACTCACTAAGCATTTACAAAGATCATTAGTAAAAGGATTCCTTATTAAAATTATTATATGATTAGTCTTAAAAATGATTATATTAGTTTATAATAGATTACTATTACATAGTTTTAATAAAAGATTTCATTATGCTCTCCTTTTTTTTTTTTTTTTTTTTTTTTTTTTGAGAATCTTCATTATGCTCTCCTAAGTGAGTTGTATTTGTCCCATAAAAATATATAATTATTTGAGAAAATAACACATCAATAGCTATATATAAAAAGATATCAAGAGATTATATTTAAAATTTTTATAATTTTACCGAATCATTTTGATTAGTCGAGTTAATACTGAATTAATCATTCAAGACTTTTCATTTTTTTTTATACAATATATAGATTTTCCATATATCGTTAAATATATATAATTATATTCAACGTGATATAGGTATTAATTATATTATCATTAAATATATCGATAAAAAATTATTAATTTTTTTTACAAAATAATATAAATTACCCGTGCCTCGTATGATGTATCAAACTTGTTAACTTTAAGATAACATCCAACTTAAATAATTAACTCTTTTAGGTCATAGTGAGTTCTTAAAAATATACAATGGATTGAGTACTTCAAAAGATTATTGGAGGAGTAATTCGATGAGAATATTAGAATGATCAGTTAGGTGCTCACCAATGTTAGGTAGCCTCATAGTATCCCATTTTATAGTTTTAATCAACAACAAATAATATTTAATTATTAATTTGACAATCTTAAATTCATATAATGCCTGTCATCGAGTGCTTATTAATCTAGTGTTTGTCATGGCTAGGCTTTGTACAGAAATATCAATAATATTGCGTTTCTAAAATATAATAAAAAATAGAAAGAGAAAAGAGAAAGGGAAACTTTTTAGACTTGTATTACCCTAGAAAGTAAAAATAAATCCTACACATGTAACATGATGGTAGGCTGTGGCGAAGTATTAAATTAATAGTAATTTGTCGGTTCACTTATGAATAAATATAAACAAACTATAATTAAATATTATTCTACATATTATATCTATTTATATTATTAAAAAATAAAATATAACACGAATTTTAATATTATATCATATTTTTTAATAATATAAATAAATATAATATTTAAAATAATATTTAATTATAATACGTATATAATTGTCCTTCACTTATTTCACTAATATCATTTTTATCATCTTACCACTTCATCAAATAAAATTACGTCGTGTTGCATTGATTGCCATAATCAACTAACTCTGATAACTACGATCACAGTTTTTCTTTTTCTATATATATATATATATATATATATATATATATACACACACACTATAAAGCGGGAGGGAATTGTTTTGGTGTAAATTTCAAAAGTAATTTTTTTTAAACTTTTAAATTTATTCTTAGATAGGACCAATTACTTCTTAAATAAACTTAATAACTTTCATTTTCTCTCCTTACTTTTTTATCAGTTCTTATTTTCCTCCACATTAGTTTGCCAGAATACTAGTATAATATAAATGGTAACTCAACCGTCTCTGCCAAAAAAAAAATTAACGGTGTTATATTTCGCATATACATAGCTAAAATAAAAAGAATAAAATAGTATATATGTAAAAAAAAATCAATGAAAAAACATTTTAGACAATTTTTTGAGTCTTATAAAATTTCATTTTTCTCTGTATTCCGCGTACTCTTGTCTTCACTAATCACAATCCTGCTAAACTCAAATATTTTTTCAACAACTCTTACTTTGTAGGCAGGCATGATCAACAGTCCGGTCCGAGTCTATTAGGCCTTTGTCAGTTGATTAGGTCAGGCTGGACTCCGTTGACCACCAAGCTAGCGCTAGGCCAGGCCCAGGCCTTGGTCGGTTTGAGTGTTTTTTTTTCTTTCTAATTTCGGTCCAATAATATTTTTTTTTAAATATAATTTTGACAATATTAACAAAATAAAATATTATTTAAAATATTAAGTATAATTAAAATAGTTATAAAAAAGATATTGTTAAATATATGAAAACATATTTTATATTTATTTGAAACAAATACTTTTAAATGATTACTATATATATATATATATATATATATATATATATATATATATATATATATATATGTGCTTATAACTTCCAAAACATGATATGACTCGTCCGTATTAAAAAAGAAAATAAAAGTTGATATATTTATTAAAAGTAATGTATTACAATTTTATAATTTACAGGTTACAAGTTACAAATTACAATAATGAATAATTATAAGTTTATAACTTTAAAGTATAACTTAAACAATAATTAATGATTCATCGGTTATAAATATTTGTCTTCAAAATTTTAAAATATATGTATTCAAATTTTCAATATTTATGAAATTGAACTTTCAGCAATTTCTGCTCCGACTTCGAGATCTTCCAAGCTTTCTTGATTGTCTATTACATCTATTATTCTTCTTTGTGCGACAAGATAATTTTTATAGTAAATGCATATTTTCAACGATTTTGGACTAAGTCTATTTCTTTTTTCATCTAATACCTTGCCAGATAAAGAAAAACAAGATTCCGAAGTTACGACACTAGCTTCAGCTTGGATAGTTTATCACGGGCCATCGCAGCTAAAGTAGAAAATTGTCGTTTATGTTTATTCTAGAAAGAAAGAATATTAAAATTTTCAAATTTTTTGTTGATCATAAAACTCTTAAAATCAGTACTACAATATAAACTAAGTTCGTTTAAACTACTCGTGTGTGTTGAAGTTCTTGATTTTTTGGATAGCGTTTTTAATAAGTTGGCATATTTAAAATATAAATAGTGCATGTATAGATGTACAATATACAGATTCATACAGTTTATAAAATTCAGTAAATGTAATATTAAATTTTAATTTAAGTTTATCAATATTACTAGTACCTATATTTTCTACTATATCTTCTAAAATCCTTTTGATACATTCTAATTTTATAATTGGGAATGCAGCAGCACAAGTAATAACAGTTGACATGTCTTCAAAGTATTTTAAAAAAAATTATTCCATTGATCGACAAAATAAGGGCAAACCAAATATCATTATTTTTAAATTCTTTAAAAACAAATGATATTTCTAAACATGCATACAGAACATGACGAATTATAGGATAATAAACAGCAAACAATATTTTTGCTTGTTTATTAAAAACTTTAAAAATACTTAAAAGTTGACCAAGTAGATCCTAGTATTCGTTTATTAATTCATGGGTAGTGTATTTTTACGTTCATAGACATCTCTAAAGTATATTTTTAGGTTCATAGACATTTCTAAATAAATCATATGTACTATTCTACCTAGTGTTATTATCAAATTTTACTCTTTAAATTTTTCTCCTCTTGCATGACAAAAATGTCTAAAATCTTGAATTTTTCTATTTAGACTACTACACATACAAGTAATCATGTTACGGATTTTGTATATAGTTCTTTCTGAATAATTAAATTCGGATTGAACTATTAAATTTATTATATGACAAACACATTTAATATGAAAAAATGCACCATTTACTATATAGGATTTAAATCATTTTTTAACATGTTAACAATACTAGTGTTATTGCTTGCATTATCTAAACTAATACTCATTATTTAATTTTTAATTTTAAAAGTACGAATAATAGACATAATTTGAGCATATATTGTTTGACCAATATAAGGTAATTCAAAAAATTCAAATCCTATAATTCTTTTTTGCATAATCAATTCAGAATATATCTAATGAGCAGTCATACAAATATAACTAACTCCATGTTTATGATTAACAGAACAAATATCACTACTTAAACTAATTTTATCGTCAAAATATTTAATTAGTTCTTTTTTAGTTTTATTATATAATTTAAATGCATCACGTTTAGTAGTCATTCTACTTACTTGTTTATATTTTGATTGCAATATGGATTAAATGTATTCGGTACAGTGCTGATCGACAACAAAATTGAATGGGAGCTCCTTCTCAATCACTAGTTTGACTTGCAATTCTTTTTGTAATATTTGATCATAACTCCAACTATGACCGGAACGATCAATTTGCGCTTAAAAGCTTTTATCGGTTAGTTTATGCCTTTGCAAACACAATTGGTAGTATCGCTGTAGTGTATTATTGCCTTTAGTACCAAATAAGACGTTGCATATTTTGTATTGAGCATTTTTAACACCATCGACAACCCACACTTCGATTAAATATTCCCAAACTGGCGTTGTATGTTTGTTTTGCTCACTGGTAGAATGTGAAAATAACGGACTCAAACTCGTTCCATTATTAGGCATAATAATATTTGGGTCGTTTTGAATAAATTTCGACATTTGTGATTTGGATACAGTGTTGGAGGAATCCCTTGTATTGTAATAAAATGTAATAATAAAAATATAATAATAAGAGGTGTAAAAATATAATAATAAGGGGTGTAATAAAAAAAATATTAATAATACAAATTGAGATATATAATAATAACAAATGAAGCTTTGTGGAGAGAAAATAATTGGCTTTATATGGAGAGAAAAAAATGCTGAGAGTATTGATGTGTGAGATAATTTTTTGTGAATGTTATATAGTGCACTATCTTCATTTTATAGAAGAAAAATGTATCCGTTTGTGCACTAGCTGGTAAAAATATAGTTGTTATTTTGTTTTTTGCAAGCGTGGCAGCAGTAGACAGGTGTCAGTAGTCAACCTTTGCAGAATTACAGCAGCAACCGAGCAGGGCAAGTTTTTTTTATTACCATTATTGCCAGGCCGAATCAGGTTGGTCCAGGCTTCGGGTTAGAGGTCAAGCCAAGCCGGACCAGGCCTCGGGCCGCAGTCTAGGCCAGGTTTTGTAGGGGGCTTGTCTAGGCCAGATCTATTAGGAAGGAAGACGGTATGTTAAGGGTTTGGCATACCAGGTTGGACTAGGGTCGCAGCCCTCGAACCAGATGTGCACCACTATTTGTAGGTAAGATAATAGATATTTTGAAGATCTCAATAATTATGAAAAGTATAAACAAGAAGAATATGTTATTAATTATGGAAAGTACATATATCTTTTCTTATTGGATCATCAATGTAAACTTGTCACACTTGTCATATTTTTCTTTTATTTTAATTTTTTTGATTGTGTCATACTTTAATTTTTCTTGTTAGATATTGTGAAATGATATGGACTTGTGGTCATCCACAAAATATTTAAAGGGCCTTTCACTGCAATTAAAAGACACTCATTATTTGTACTAAAATAAGGAGGCATTTGAAATAAATGATCATGTTCTAGTGTAATTTCATGTACGAATTTGAAGCAATGAAATCATTTCTGGTCATCATAAATTCCTAGTTTCTCCCGTGTGGTTACTGATGCCAATAGTTATATAAGTTCCCTTTTTCATTGTATACATCAAACAAGGTAGAGAATATCATTTTGTGATATATATAAAGAAGTGATATTGTTAGCTGTGCTATTAGATTCGCATAAATAGTAAGTGAGAATATTTTTATGAGAGTGAAATCTTGTAATTTTTTATTTTTTTTTATAGAAATAGTAACTCTCTCTCTCTCTCTCTCTCTATATATATATATATATATATATATATATATATATATTTGTTGTGGTGTTACTAATGTATTAAAATGAGTAAGTGTAAGTTTACAACATCTATTGTAAACTTAATAAATACAGGTTGAACCATAAAAACTAAATTAATTTTAAATATTTTTAATTTATATTTTAGACGATGTTATGTACCTATTCTTATTCAATTAAAAATAACATAGTGGAGATGATTAATAACTAAATAACGCAAACTATTAATGAGAAAACTACTTAGAAACTCGAATTCACTAAATACTAACGTAATAAATAATTTCTTATTTTTTGAATTAATTTCTTATTTTGTTTTCCCTTCCCTTTGAAAATAATGAATCTTATAATTAATATGGATAATATCATAAATTATGAAAAATTTATTGATTAACTATAATTTATCAAAACCTCTTAATTAATATAAGAATCATATATGAATTTTATACGAAGATAAATATAAAGACGAAAACAATTAAGTATTAATAGCGGAATGAAAAAAAATTTAATTATGAAGTACCTAGTTTCATCATCATTCTAAATATTAAAAATTTAGTTATCCATATTATTTGCATGAAAATTAAATACAACTAAGTAAGAGAAGATAAGTAACTAAGCTTGATGAAAGACTAACTTGTATTAAATTTTACGTTTTATCAAAATTTTGTCCAATACAAACTCGTACCTTCGATGCATTATACATTTGTGCTAAAATGTCAAAATTTAGCGTTACAAATATCATTTCCCTACTTTTATGTCTTTATTACCAACTTTAAAAACTAGCATACTCAGTCCCCATTGGTGTCACCAATCTTGATATTCTTTTGATGACACTTCTATTTATCTTCATCCTACCTTATAATATTATAATGGGTCCGCTTAATGTGTGCCCTAAGGGCACACACTAAGCGCGGAAAACAAGAGATGAGACCCACTAAAAAATATTTCTTTATATAGTTGCACTGAATTCAATACATGGGGTTCACTAGTATATTATTTTTTTATACATTGAATTCAGTGCGCCTACATAAACAAATAATATTATACATCGTTTTGTGTGCTTAGTGTGTGCCCTAAAGGCACACATTAAGAAAATCCTATTATAATATAGGCTCTCTTTGACTTAACTTGAACTTATTCGAGAATGACTTATTTAAAATAATTTATAAGTTAAAATTTAAAATAATTTTATAAGTTATTTTAAATAATGATTTATAGATAAAAGACTTTGGCATCATTGTGATTTATAAGTAAAAAATTAAGCTAAAATAAAATACGTTAAAAAATAAATCACAGTCAAACACTAATATCATAAAAAAAACAACTTAGTTTGACCAACTTATTAGTTATGACCGACCAGTTGTACTTATTTGACTACAAACATTCCATCTTTCCTACTACCATCTTCTAGGAAACTTCTTCAATGCACCAAAATAATATTGGTGCAAAAGAAATAGTTGGTCTAAATAGTATTTGCTGCATAAAATTTCATGCAACTTAATTTGACTCCGTCAAAGTGATATTGAAGTGTGTGGATTGTGATTCACATAGTATAGTGTGGGCTGATTTTATAAGACCCGATTAAAGTTGGGCTGAGATTAAGTTTCGATGAATTTATTGTAGCACAACCCAGATTATTGAGCCCAGATATTAAAATATATATAACCTCTATTTGTTTCATAAAAAGAGTTTTGTAAATAGTAAAGGCATATTTTTTGTTCTATATTAATTTATCCTTAGAAATAAAAAAGTTGTTAGTGTCCGTCTGGCAGAATTGTCTGATGTGATGAAACAATTTTGAATGTAGAGCTTTTGATAAAAGTTCTTTTTATAGGAAAATTAAAATATTGTTTGGTTACAAAATTTTAAAAATGCTTTTGAAGGCATTAATTGACAAATTTAAGATTTTTCTGTGGTATATATTTATTTCTAATAATTTAAGAATAATTCTGTATTTTGTGTTTTGGCCAAAAGCTTTGTAGTCATAAACACAAATTGATTTAATTAAAAGTGCTTTTAAACTCATATCTCTACTCATTAAAAGTGTTCTTAGAGAGTTACCAAATACCAAAATATTTTTATTTTTAATATAAAAATACTTTTAGTGCACCTAAAACCCTCTCCAAACGGGATCTTAATTTAGTATTGATGACATGATATTATATCATCTTATACTAGTACGAATAAAAGAGGATTACTTTTGTGTAGTGTTTTTGATTTTGTGGAACAAAAGTAGTATTATATAAATTTATTATCTACATTATAATATGATTTTAATTTTAATCCGTAACCTTTTTTTGGATTAAACTCATCAAATTTGATATAATTATGGATACATATTAGTACCAATTTGATCAATAAATGTGCATCATTTTACAGGGCATAATGCGACCAAATAACACGTTCCTAATGAACTATAGTATAATTGTAGTAAAAACAAAGTAATAAACCATGTTTTACTTTTTAAGCAAAAAAAATTATCAGATGAATATATTACTGAATCAGAGTTGAGAATTAAGAATTAAACGCAACAAATAATGAACATGTACTAGGACATCATGGACACAGATTTAGATTTTGATATGGTAAAATTAGCCTTCGATTCGTTTGATGTCTGTCACCAACGTGATTATGTGCTATACAAATACAATCCTTTTCTATAAATTGACAAGTGAGAATTTCACCACTCTGAATCTCATGAATGTACAAATTCTAGAAGTGTAGCTAGGTAAAGAATATGTACAAAAAGAGATCATATATATTTAGCTTGGGGATGAAAGGCAAAATATATATTGCAAATTCTGATGGCCTAGATTTAAAAAAGTAATAGAACCTTTTGCAAGTGTTGTGGAGCAACTTAACTATAGCACTGTCGCAATATAATGATGCGAAAGAGAATCTCAACCGTTAAATCTTGCAATAGATGGTTCAAGATTCGGTGACTAATTAAGGCCATAACAACCATTTGCTATGCTACTAATATAATGTTGTAAGCAATCAATCCCAATGGCTACCTATATGTAATGCTCTCCAATGTTGTATCCTCTTTGGTTTCTGACTTTTGTTCATTACTTAATTTTTTCTCTTGAATATCTCTGTTCTTCCCCCACAAGACGCCGTATAGGCCTCCTACCAGCAATATTGCCCCACAAACACTGCCACAAAATACACACGTAATGACCATCAACTTCAGTTTTCTTGTACAAATATAACAGACTAAAATGCAAAATTATACCTGAATTTATTCCTTTGTGGGTTAGTTTTGTATCGTTGACTATAGTTTAAAAAACACAATTTTAAACAATAATCATACCGCGAGATATATAGTGATTTGTTATATTGTAAAAGACAGATATCATATTTTCGCAAAGTAATAAATTCAAGTTACAGTTTTGTATTTTTATTAACGTAAAGTATATATATGTATCTGTACCTTCCCAAGTGATAAATTTCCTTCCAAACGATAGCTGAGAAAATGACTGTTATGATTAGTGCAAGCGGAGAAAACATACCAGCAAACACAGGGCCTTTCTTCTCTATAGCCCAAACTCGCAACCAGAAACCAAATGCAGTGACCATTACACCCTGTCATTTATGTTCACCAAAACTTTTAGGCTTAAGAGCAACCAACAAAATCCACATTTTATTTGTATAATGTGTATATGAACGTGCGATTGTGTTTACGACTATGAGATGAATTGTTCAGTACTGAGCAAGCTCTCATGGTACATTACTATTTAAAACACATGGATGTTAATTTATATATGCAATTTGTCCAATCTTAATAACTATGCTTTGGTTTACAGTTTACTTAGCGAGATAATATGTCATTATACTGATATGGTACTATGTACAGTCTAATTATTTGCTAAAAGAATAAGTATAAACACACTATAACTAAATACTACACCAAACCCTACATCCATCTATATCATTAAAAAATGGGGCATGACACGAATTTTAATGTCACGCCTCACTTTTTAATGATGTAAATAAATATAATGTTTTGTATAGTATTTGGTTATAGTGTGTGTAGACTTGTCTTTATTAAAATGAAGATGTTTGTACCTTAAATTTGAAAGAGTGAGAATCACAATATAATAACATTACACACATGGTCAGTTGTGGTTGACAATCACACCATATCAACGTGATAACGTGGTGTCACAATTTGTCCCAATAATTTCTCACAATTTTTGTTTCCAAACCTAGGTACATAATGGTTTTGTGAGGATCACTGAGAATAATAACTAGTCCAAGTTTTGGCTTCACTTAATAATTAAGTGCATAGAGGCATATAGAAAGTTAAAAATTGGATACAACTGTAGGCACAAGAAAGAAAATATACCAAAAAATAAAAATAAATCGTAGATGCAATTTTTTTCTATGCATCTCGTGTAGAAAAAGGTTATATAGAAAGAAAAAAAATTTAAAATCTGAGATATTGTACGAAAAATGATTATCGTCTAAGATGCAACTTTTTTTTAATGCAAAAAGTATGTATATGTACTCTTTTCCAAGGATAATCTTCTGGTGCTTCCATCTCTAAAATTCTTCTTAAATTTTACTTCTCCTAAACTATAAATTTTATATAATTTTAAAATAAAAATGGAAAATTGTGGATTAAAAAGTTTGCATACACAGTAGGCCACAGTAAAAAGATTGAGAGCCGATCCAAGCTTCCACGAGGATAGATTCCTTTGCGTTGCCATGGCCAAAACTGCTGATTGTATGCAGCTAAGGAAACATTGTAGAGTTAGAAGACGTAGTTTTAACGGATATTGCTTCACCAATGGAGCCTGCAATTAAATCAGGGGCTCAAATCTGTTGTTACTAATCTCTGTTTCACGTCTATGTTGCAAGAGACATGGAACAGATATATACAAGTTTGTATCTATAATATATAAATACAAACTTGTATATATCTGTTCCATGTCTCTATGCAAGAGACATGTAACGGATAATAGTAACAGCATATTTAATCCCTTAAATTAGACGGGTACCTTGGTTCAATCTAAAATAAATAAATATAAAATAGAATTGTTGGCGAACAAATTTCGGTCAGCACAAGTCAATTTGACTCAAGCTTGTTTATCTAGTTGAAATTGATCGTATTTGTTTAAGTAAACGAGTCGAGCTATATTATGTTTGACTCTAGTTCGGTTAATGTCAGCTTGTTTAATTAATATATATAAAATATTAAAATAATTAAATTTGATAATTTTTTAAATTTAGTTTAACTTGATTAAAACTTGGTTCAACTCGACTCGAGCTCGATCAGGTTTACTTCAACTTGACTCAAACTTGTGTTCAACTCTTTTATAAATGAGTCAAAATTCAAACAACATATTCAAATTCGTTTAAAAACTCAATTCAAACTCGTTTAATTTTTAGTCGAGTTCAAACTTGATAACCAAAACTCAACTTGACTTGATTCGATTTTTTAACATAAAAAAAATATATAAGAGACTAAAAAATTGGATTAATTACCTGCATAATAAGCCACAAAGACCATGCTGTGTTGGATGAAAGCATGAGAAGAGAACCTTTTACCCACTCACTTTTGGAACCATGTTGTACAAACGGGCTTGGAATTTCCTTTCCTTTTGATGAAGACCACCAGTTCAAGTTTATTGGGGGACCCTGAACAAATATATAAACAAGAGCCCCACACAAACTAAGTAAAGAACCCAACACCTTAGCTATTCCATGCCATTGCTTTGTGGAAATCCTTTCTATCCTGAATTAAATTAATTTTTTTGTCCAAAAACAATTAACCAAATATTAGTCTATCAATCAACATATTAAATGTAGAATTAATTAGTTTCTTTAATTTCCTTTTACTTCGTCTTATCAGTTGCAAAATATAAGATCAATTTTGATATTTTAAAGTAAGTACGAAATATTTCAAATTTAAAACTAATACGACTTTATTTAATTTTGAACTATTTAATACCTCAGAAGAACAGCCATCACAAATGTAAGAGTTGGAACCGTGGTACTTGCTGCAGCAGCCAGTGTTGCAGTGGTGTAATGCATTGCAACACAGAATAAATTTAAAGACGCCGTCATCCTCAAATTTGAAAAACATGAAAATTCATACGACAAATTATATTCAAAGTTTAATGTGACTATTAGATAGAATCACTAGTTAGCTCATAAGTAATTACAAATTCAATAAAAAAACTTAATACATACCCGAATAAAGAAGCAAAAAAAATCTTCAAGAGTATGTTGCACGATAATGGAGCAGCGTTGTGAGTCTTGTGACTGAAAAAAAACAGAAAGAGAAGGAAAACAAGAAAAAAAAAAACTATCACAAAAAATTCTCCAGTTTGTAAACATATATATAGCTTCCACACATACTATTTTTGGTTGCTGATAGCAAAAATGATGTTGCCAGAGTAATTACACATTTAGTAACACTTTTACAATTGTTCAAGCGACACATAACATTTTAAGCGACGCTTATTACTCTTGACAACATAATTTTTGCATTGAGAATATCAACCGCCCTATTTTAATCCAAACAAAAGAAAATTGACATTATTAAACATGCACATGCTAAAATCAAGAATTGACATAAATTAGTGAAAGATTTTTGAGAAAATTAACCTTTCGAGGAAAAATGCGAAGGGAGTTAAGACAAGTGTTGCGAATGCTTGGCGGTAGACAACAAACACATAAGGGTTCATTCCTTTAGTAATTGCAACCTTGGATAACAAAGTCCAGCTTGCATAGGTAGCTTGTGCAAGAATAATTGCAATGTATGGCTTGTGCCTTTCTAATATACCCCTAATTGCAAACCCCATTAAATCAACTCCCTCTATAAATATATTTTGCTAAATTTTAGACTAGAAGATGATCTTCAATTTATAAAGAACATATATCATGAATTTTCTATCAGTGTAAGCAGACAATGGACGAGAAAAATCCAGTTTCCATTGCTCCACCTAATTATGGAGGATGGTGTCATGCATGGCAAGAAAGTGTCTTTTCGTGCATTGGAAATTTATTAAGCACGAGATGGGTAATGATGTAACGATGGTGTCATGCATGGCAAGAACTTGTCTTTTCGTGCATTATTGGATTATATCTCTCTTTTCGGGTTCATAGTTATGCAGTAGGAGAAATTACGCAATCTGTATGATTGTTATGTAGATCCTCTATTTTCTAATCCATGGGTATATATGTAATATTTTATGCGGGTCAAGTTTTGCATAATAGTTTGCGAACATCCTAATAATTGTTATGCGGACGACTTTGTTCTACTCCTTTAGATCTACAAACCAACGGCCAGATGTGGGTTGGATGGTTGAGGGATCCCATGGATCATATATATATTGTATTTTTATTTTTTTAATATTTTTTATAAAAAGGTTTAGAGCAGGTAACAGGGAACTCTAGTTGTCTTGTTTTCGCGTATCGAGTATTATTGTTTTCAATCATGGCAGGATAATTAAGATAACTTGTACATTCCATTATATGTAGTATTTTTTGTACTCCATTTTGTTCCGTATACAAAGTCAGATCAATGTTCCAGTAGCCATGGTTTAAAGGTGCATGTCTTGGTGGAGTTGTATACCATATTAGGTTAAAATTTAAAGGTTCTTTCTTTCTTTTATTGTAAGAATAAA
The DNA here is from genome assembly GCA_947179155.2 of Hedera helix. NCBI lineage: Eukaryota > Viridiplantae > Streptophyta > Magnoliopsida > Apiales > Araliaceae > Hedera > Hedera helix. The sequence goes on from OX359267.1 coordinate 35,118,074, forward strand.
ATAAAAATTAAACTTAGTAAAATTATAGGATTATATCTCTCTTTTCTTTCTTGTGATTCAAGTGCTCATAGTATATTCTAGGGTTATTCCTATCGAAGATGTAATCTTAATTTTCCTTTATTTTTGCTTTTGTTTCGCATTATGTTGCATATAATAATTAATTCCTTATTAAATATTTTTTTAATTATCTTCTATGCTTTTCTATAAATAAGGAGTATTAAATTTAAAAATAAACGTAAGCATCTTTAATCCATTTTATACTTATACTTTTCTTAGTTTAGCTAGAATAAGACGCTATTCCAACATGCATTCTTAGCTAAGCCAGAATTAGAAGCTACTCCAACTTGCATGACTAATGGTCGAAACACTATGAAGCCTGTAAAGTAAATTGGTACATGTACAGTTTGAGATGCACTTACTACCATTTTAATTGGCTAGACCATGGTAAGGAACTACTTATATAAATAATGAAGAGAGAACTATTTTTATAGAGTATTATTATAAATATCCATTATTTACCTAACTTATTCACTAGTAGTGATGATCATGATTAACAATAATTAATTTGCATTTGGACAAAAAAATAAACGTGCATGTGCCCACATCATTGACACAACATACTGCTAAAAATTAGGAAAAGAAGAGAGATACCGACTCATTTCCAAAATTGTAAATCCATTTTATAAATCATAACTTCTATGAAAAAATTATTTTTCAAATATATCTATAATCAATACTTCATATGTTTTTAGAAGTTAATTTAAAATATTTTAAAATTTAAAATTTAGATGATTCACAAAAAATTATAAAATAACAAATCTTACTATGAATAGTAACTTTTTAGATAGTTTTAACTAAAATTAATGAAATTCATATTAATTTTGAGTTTGAAAATATTTTAAGTTGATTTCAAAAAGTCGATAATAATTTTATATATTAAAAAAATAATAAAAAGCATTTGTTAAAAATATAATAACGGCGGAACAATAATATTCGATCTACCTAAAATACACTAATAATATGTTAAGAACTATATATCACTTCATAATTTAAAATTAAAAATATATATCTAGCTAGGAACAAATTAATTAATTTTTTTTTTTAATTTTCGATAGGAGAAGTACTATATATTCAGTTTTAGGGTGCGAGGAAAGTCATCATGCTCCCTGACAAAATGAAAATGTAAACAAATCAGTTTCCACAAGTCTTAATGCGCTCTGATGATGTTTCCTCTTTGATTTCTGATTATTGTGCATTTGTTTTTGTCTCTAGTACTTCGTTACTCTTCCTCGACAAGAAGCTGAATAGGCCTCCAATCAAGAAAATTGTTCCACAAACACTATCACAAATTACAAATATACCCACCCTCAATGTCCTAATATCAATTTTCACCCCCAAGTTTTGTCAAAATTTGATAGAAACAAGCATGTCATTAATACTCATGCATGAGACTTAACTTGTGTGATGTGAGACCTTGTATACTTAACAAAGGTTGTTAGTATAAATTTATGTAGATGATATAATATTTGAGTTTATTGACAAAAAGTTATGTGAGAGATTTGCCAAGATTATGTAGAGCAAGTATGAAATGAGCATGATGGGTGAGCTGAACTTCTTCCTTGGACTACAAATGAAGCAGATTGATGAAGGGATATTCATCAATCAAGCCAAGATTAAATAACTATTAAAGAAGTATGGTTTAGAATCAACCACTCCCATGAAAATTCCCATGACTCCTACAACTAAGTCGGCCAAAGATGAAAATGGTAAAAGTATTGATATTATTCAATACAGAAGTATGATTGACTCTCTCCTATATCTAACTGCTAGTAAGCTTGACATTATGTTTGTAATATGTATTTGTGTTAGATTTCAAGTTAATCTTAAGGAATCTCATTTGATCTATGTTAAAAGAATATTTAAATATCTCAAAGGCACTCCCGATTTAGAACTGTGGTATCCCAAAGAGTTTTCCTTTAATCTAATTAAATATTTAGATGCTGACTTTTGCAAGATGTAGAATAGACAAAAATAGTACAAGTGGGACTTGCCAACTGCTAGGGAATAGACTTGTCTCATAGTTCAACAAGAAGTAGAATTCAGTATCAACTTCTACTACAGAAGTTGAGTACATTGCTATTGGAAGCTGTTGTGCACAAATCTTGTGGATGAAGAATCAACTAGCTGACTATGGGTTTGAGTTTAAGTTTATTCCTATTTATCGTGATAACACTAGTGTAATTACTATAACTCATAATCTTGTTTTGCATTCAAGAACTAAATATATAGACATAACATATCATTTCATTATGGATCATATTTTAAATGATAATATCACTTTATAGTTTATCTCTACAGATGATCAACTTGCTGATGTGTCTTCAAAACTTTTAGATGAATTTAAATTCAATAAATTAATTAGTGATATGCATGTTGAACTTAAGTTGATTATATATATTTTGCCTTGCTAGTCTAACCATACAGGTAAGGCTGTAGAATGTGAATGCTTAATGATGGATAGTAGAGCTAAGTGGATCGTACAGTGCATACTCTATGAAAGACTACTCTATGAAAGCTAGAGACTTATATTCCACTCTACGAGTGTGACGACCCCAAATCCAGGTTCTTTAACCTCGGGTTTGGTTCTCACTGTACAATACTTAACAACAATGAAATACATAAATTGTATTCAAATGTCGTGGAATAATACAAAAGGTTCCTTAACAAAAGGCTACACTTTCCAAGGTCTATTAACCTTAATCTTAATCATTACATATCTTAAGGGAAATACAAAAGATTTACAAAGAAATTACATAACAGTAATTTAAACTAGCATGCATCGACTAAACTACGCATTCGCTTTCCCTTTCCCTTTGTCTGACTTAGAGCAGTCGGGCTTAGCTGAAATATAGTCATGATATAGCAAGAATGAGCAACTAAATGGCTCAGCAAGTTTAGAAACAACAACATAAGATATATCATGATGAAGGGAAATAACTTCAAGGTTTTTAACAATAACAATTGTGAAAGATATCAAGAATCAATGTTCAATATAAGAATGGATTGACTCTTTAATGCTGAGTGGTCTTTAATGACCGTGAACTGCTACTAAAGTAGAACAGACATACAATGTCTGACACCTTGTTAAAAATAACGGGACACTTGAGGGGATCAGTCCTCTCATGTCCTATGTATATGCATAACATTTAGTTTTCTTGCGCAAATTCGGTTACCCGACAATATAAAAATCCCCTTTAACTAGGGTTGTTCTTTCTCAGTCTTACTATAAGAATCCGTACCAGCCAATGGTTTGGATAAGCTTTTAAAATATTCAATTAGATGAATTTAAACATGCATTTGTCTAGCCGAAACAATTAGCTTAGACATTCTTAAACAGTTCGTAAATTCCCGAACTATAACATTTGCAAAGGCACTATGTGCGAATACAATACAATAATGATGTGAAGTAATTTTTAATAATTAATTCACTCAAAGGTCTGTCAAATAACTACGAGTGTAGATACTTACTCAACAATAATTGAATTGCTCAATGTAAATAAGGTTGAAGAATACTTGCAACAATAAATACAAGTTAGGGTTAAGAAGAAACTTGCCTTGTGCCTGGTCTACTGCTAACCAATTCAATTTAATTCTCTTTAGATAGACCTAACAATTAATCAAGTTGATCTTCAAATTAGTATCATATACGCATTCATATGATAACATCTATACATGTTATACCTAACCACATAATTAAATAATTAAGGGTATATTAAACACTTAGGAAATATTATCATTACTTGATAATATTTCAATCACATAAAATCTATATTAATTACTTAATATAGTTCACATTCTTATCTAACATTATTAACAATTAATAATATTCTATTAGTCTTATAATATTATTAATCATTTAATAATATTCTATTATCCTTCTAATATTATTAATGTGACGACCCAAATCCGGGTTCCTTGAACCTCGGATCCGGTTCAACACGAGTACTACATTTTTCTTATTGTTCATGAATTACAACAATATTATAATTGATAAATAACCATTTATTTACAATTTTACAACAACTCTTCCTATTCCAGAATCGAAATCTTTATACATTTCTAGTATGTCTCAATATCAGATATGATACGACATTCTATTACAATCAATTTGAGTATCAAGACTCATAATACATACCAACCAATTCTTATACTACACAATCATTTTACCTGTCCAATTCGGACTGATATCTACAATGGTCGTGCTGGACCTTAAGTGAATGTAATATGCATTCCTGTTTCTTGATCCTTATCAAGACTTCATATACTTGTACTATCTGAAAATGTTGGTTTAAGCAAGAGTGAGCACGACGGCTCAGCAAGTTTAACAGTTACACTTAACACATTATATACTTCACATATACTCTGCAATTTATACTTACATAATGCTTTTCATGCATTTCAGTTTATGTCATACTGCTCATGCATCACATATAACATCTAACAATTCATGCTTCATATTTATACATAATCTACATGTAATCATACCTCATGCATATAACAATTATCATCAATATCTTTCTATTAACAATTTAATATCACATCATAACATGTTAAGGCACATAGGAACAAGTTCTGAAAAACTTGTCTGGTTGCTTCTACCATTTACGCTTATTTGCGTCATTTGCTCAACCTACAATTTATATAACAAATTGACATAATCATTAGCTACCAGGACTTTTAATTAGTCTTAACTTAAGACCTTAACTTCAACTTATTAACTCTTAAGATGTCCGACAAACGAACCCTTAAATTCAAGACAAAACCCTAGTCCAAATACAGTTTGGACATATCAGACATGCTTACCCAACTTACGCGTTCACTACATGTTCTTCATACGACTTACTTTTAATAAGTTGTCTAAATTAGTCACAAATGGACTATTTACATTGATTTAATTCAATTAAATTTCCTCTTTTACATAACTTAATGATTCAGACATTTAATAATGTACCAAATACCTCAAAATATTATCTACCTTTGATAATCTACAACTACATTCAAATATTATTAACAATTTAATAATATTTTAATCACTTATTAATATTATTAATTATTTAATAATATTTTAATAACTTATTAATATTATTAATCATTTAATAATATTTTACTCACACATTAATATTATTAACCACTTAATAATATTTTAATCACTTATTAATATTATTAACCATTTAATAATATTTTAATCACTTATTAATATTATTAGCCATTTAATAATATTTTAATCACTTATTAATATTATTAGCCATTTAATAATATTTTAATCACTTATTAATATTATTAACCATTTAATAATATTTTAATCACTTATTAATATTATTAAACATTTAATAATATTTTAATCATCTATTAACGTCATTAATTATTTAATAACATTTTCATCATATACTAATGTTATTACACATTTAATAATATTTTAATCTTATGCTAATATTATTCATCATTTAATACTATTTTAATATTTTTCAAACAATACCAATAGTTAACTTTTTTAATTGTGTTAACTTTAGTCTTTATTTTAAACATTTAGCTACCAATTAATTACTAATAAATCTTCATATACTGGTTTAATATTTAAATTCATTCATTTTATATATATTTCAACTTAAATTTTCATAAAAAACTCGACCCGGACCGACCCGGACTGAATCTGCCCCCAGAAACAGGCGGCTCAAGCGCCTAGGCGCTTGGTAGGCGCTCAGTAGGCGCTCGACCAACTCCTCCGAAAGTTAACTTTTTGACTGCTCGACCCTCCGACGCTCCGACAGCCATAACTTCTTCATTTTAAAATATTTTGGGGTGATTCTTGAGTCCATTCTTATCAGAATTTCCTCCTCTACAATTTCTCTTTAGATCACAAATCCAAATTCCAAACGAAAGTTGACTAAAAACTGCTCACAAGGATAAAGTGAAAACTAAAATCACAAATCCTTGGTTTTAATGGTTCAACCTTGAATAAAATAAACTCTACACATCCAAATGACACCAACTTAGTGTTGTTGTCTTCCTAACTTCTTGTTTTACAACATTTCATGATTCAATCAAATTTTTGAAAACGTTTTGACAAGAAATTTTAAGATCGAACCACTTAGGGTTTTACCGGTAACACAATATGGAATTTTCTTCCATTTATTTGCTTACCACACATACCAATACTTGTACTAAACATATTAAACCATGAATCTACCTATATATCATAGATTTAGACTCCTAGATCATCAAAATAACTTTTGATTTTGATCGGTTAAAAATATATTTTGACCGTTTAAAATTTATATAAATTATAAAAATGCACTAAGGAAGAGTTAAAACATTTTTCAACCTCTTGGATTTGAATGTTCTTCTTCTTGATCTTCTTGATCTACCCGAAATAGCTATCCTTCTTGATGTGAACATGGTAAGGACTCCTTCTTGACTATCCTCTAGCACTTTTCCTTGGTGGATCTTTTTAACTCTCTCAAATGAGCTCTCACTTCTCTCTAAAATACTTCTCTCTTTATAACTTGGTGAAATGAACCAATGACTAAACTTTTCCAAGCCTTGGTAATGAGTTCTATTTATAGGACTCAACTAACCTCACTTATCATCCATTAATCAACTAACATAGGTGAATTAAAGGGTTAATCCATGCTTACTATTTTAGTGAATGACTACTTGATGGACTTGGTGATTGACCAAGTGATTGACCACCATGAATGACAATTTTGATTGACTAGGGTGGTTGGGTAGTTGGTGAGCAATTCACCCAACACTTAACCCACATGTGGTTAACTCTCATAAGACCTATGGTTAAAGTACTACACTTAACCTTGGTCACTTAAAACTCAACCTTAGTTAGGGCTCATCTTATTTATATTTCTCACAACAACTAACCACAATGTGGTTAATTCTCTACATTAAAATGACCTAGGTTGGTTCACTCACCCAACCATGGTCTAAACTCATCAATTAAACATACTCACATCTTCCACCAAATAACCCAAGTAGGGTTAATTCTCTACAATCAATTATACATATATATTCAATATATTTATATAATTACTAACACTTAACTCTAGCATTGGTTAATGTTTTATTTTTATTACCACTTAGGGTTAACAAGTAACCCAATAATGGTTAATTCTCTACAACATAAATTCATAAGAATTGACCATCTTCATTGACTAGGGTTGGTGAACCACCCATTGGTTAATTCATTTAACCAACATTGGTTAACTCTCTACCAATTCATATACTTACAATATATATATATTCACCAATAACCTTTTATTTAAATTACATCATAGCTTGAATTGACCAATTTAAATTGAATACAAGCAACATACATTTTTACTTAATCTCCAAGTGGGACCCCATGTTTGGTCAACACTCCACCATTTTTTCTTTATTTTTATTATATATATATATATATATATATATATATATATATATATATATATATATATATATATATATATATATATATATATAATACTTGCAATTTCTACTAACTATTAACCAAGGTATGGTTAATTCTCTACAACATGCAACCCATGGTTATCTACCAATTCTACCTTGGTGAATTGTATACATACATAATTGTATCTTTAATATTCTTCCTACAACTAACCCATGCATAGTTAAATCTTTAATTTATTTACTACCTAGAGTTACTCAATTAACTCATCCATAGTTAATTCTCATTATCACATTCATTCACCTAGCAATTAACCAATGTTTGGTTAATACTCTCTCTTGTCTACCAACTAGGTTTATTCAATTAACCCTACATTAGTTAATTCTCTACACTTAACAATACTTAAATTTATTCTCCCAACATATTGACCAACATTTTTGGGCTACTAGTTTATTTTGTATTGAGCTCCCTTATTTAATTATTTGGGCTACCCAACACAACTCACACATTTTTATAATTTGGGCTAGGTAATTAATTTAATTGGACTACCACCACATTATATACAATACTTGCCAACATAATTTAATTGGACTTATATTAATTACCTCTTGGACTATAATATTTGGGCTTATTATTTAATTACCCATCTTCATGCAAGTATTCCCATATTGGGCTTGTATTAAATCCATTAATGGACTCTATATAACAAATTAATAATTAAGTTAATTACTTAATTAATTATCTTCTTAATATTGTCATTCTAGACAATATTCTACTTCTCTACTTGCTAATCTTAGCTTTAATTCATGACTTATATAATTAACTCAATTAATTATATTACCTGACTTTCCTTCTTAATTCATAATTAAACTAATTAATTTATTAGTTTTATTGAGTATTAATTACTCATATTCTTGTTTGGCTAACAATCACACTTTAGGTATATATGCATATCAATATAACCACCTTCACTCTCAATTGAATTTATTTCCTTAATAAATTCTCTATATATATTATTACAATATTCCCACATTTAATTTCTAACAAATAAATTATGTTAAAAAAAATGTTCACTCATTTTCTACACATTTTCAACTCTAGGTTTTAAACCATAACCTTTAATTGATTATTAAAAATCTTATCTACAAATCTTTAAATATCTGGGATATTACAATTAATCCCTTAATAATATTTTATTAATCTTTAACCATTTAATAATACATTATCACATTATTAATATTATTAATCATTTAACAATATTTTATTCATTATTTAATATTATTAATCCTTTAATAATATTTTATTTAATATCTAATATTATTAATCATTTAATAATATTTTATTATCTTATTAATATTATTAATCATTTAATAATATTTTATTCTTTATCTAATATTATTAATCATTTAATAATATTTTATTAACCTTATAATATTATTAATCATTTAATAATATTTTATTTGTCTTTTAATATTATTAATCATTTAATAATAATTTATTCATTATTTAATATTATTAATCATAATATTTTATTCATTTACTGATATTATTATTTATTTAAATAATATTTTATTAACTTATTAATATTATTACTCATTTAATAATATTTTAATTTCTTACTAAAATTATCAATCATTTAATAATATTTAATCGCTTGTTAATATTATTAACCATGTAGTAATATTTTAATACTCTTTAAATAATACCAAAAGTTAACTTTTAAATTGGGTTAACCTTAGTATTTAATTTAAACATTTAACTACTATTTATTTATAATTAGACTTCATATATGTTAGTTTAATATCCAAATATATTCATTTTACACCTATTTCAACTTAATTTTTCAAAGAAAACTCAACCCGGATCGACCCGACCCGGACCGGACCCGGACCGGACCCGGACTGCCCAACACTGCCCGACAACGTGTTCTGGCACAGCTGCGTCAGTTCTAACACAGGTGCGTCAAGACATTCTGTCCGAAAATCAATTTTTTTGACTACTCGACCATCCGACGCTCCGATAGCCATAACTTCTTCATTTTAAAACATTTTGGGGGTGATTCTTGAGTCCATTCTCATCAGAATTTCATGATCTACAATTTCTCTTTAGATCATAAATCCAAATTCCAAACGGAAGTATCCGTAAAATCGCTCACAAGGACAGAATGAAAACTAGTTTCATAAATCCTTGGTTTTAATGGTTCAAACTTGAAATAAATGAACTCTACACATTCAAATGGCACCAACTTAGTGTTGTTGTCTTCCTAACTTCTTGTTTTACAATATTCCATGGTTCAATCACATTTTTGAAAATGTTTTACATGAAATTTAAAGATCGAACCATCTAGGGTTTAAAAACGACATCCTTTGCGGTAAAAGCTATAACTTCTTTGTTATTCCATATTTTTGAAAGTTTCAAGTTGGGTTTTTCTTTAAAACTCATGTATCTAATTTTCTAGCCATAAAAATCCAATTTCCAACTCGTACATTTCAAAATACAACATTAAACACAACATGCTTAGTTAGGTTTTACCGATAAAAATCAATATGAGCATTTCTTGCAATTTTATGCAATCTACACATACCAAAACATGATATAACCACATCAAGCTATGAATATACATACGTTACATAGTTAAATACTTCTAGACCATCAAAACAAGATTTGATCGGTTAAAAATAGATTTTAACCGTTCAAAATCGTTCTAGGCCCTAAAAATGAAATAAGAAGGAGTATAGAGCACTTTTAAACCTTTGTGATTTGAAGGCTCTTCTTCTTCTCCTACCAAAGTATGTGGTGAAACTTTGTGTCATCCACCAAGCTCAACCTCTAGCTATATCACTCAACACTTAAGTGTTTCTTCTATTTTTCTCTCAAATGCTCTCTATTTTTCTCTCTAGAATTCTTGCAAATGAACTAACCAACATCACCAAGGTTGTGGGAGGTCTTATTTATAGCCAGCAACTAACCCTTCATTAACTTGCTAATTCACCCATGTTGGTGAAATTAAAGCCTAATCAAGCTTACTATTCCATTGAATGACCAAGTGATAGACATATGGAATGACTAGGGTGGTTGAACAACTTATGACAAGGAGTGATTTAGAAGCAATCTAGAAAATCAAGATTTCCAAGTGGGACCCCAAAAAAATTCAGCAAAATGGGATTTTCCAAGCCATTTTTCCTTTAATTTTTCTACTTTAATTATACATATATACATATACATATATATATATATATATATATATATATATATATATGTAACAATCTTGACCAATTTTGACTTTCTATTGGGCTCCACTTTGGACTCTAGGATTAAATATATTGGGGTCATCCATTTAATTGGTTTGAGCTCAATTTAATTAGCACATTGGGCTAGCATTAAATATTCTAGGTTACATTTAATTAAATCAAGCATTGAGCTTTGTTTAATTAATTACATGGACTAGTAATTAAATTAATTACATGGGCTACTAGGTTAATATCTTTGACCTAGTTTATCAACTCATTTGGATTTAAAATGTAATCCAATTAGATTTGCTTTAATTAATTATACACCTTGCTTTAATTCTTTAAATAAATATACGCATACACAATTACATTTATTTAATTATCTAAAGTACAATTAATTAGTACAAAAAGTTTAAATTCATTGCTAAATATTTATTAAGTATATTTACAATGACTAATGAAATTCGTGGTCTTTACAACAAGCTCAAGTTAGATATTGGTAGTGAGAAAGTCAAAGTTAAATCAACGAGTGGTGTACACAACTAGAAAAAAACGAGTAAAGATTAGACGGACATGCAAGAATAACTTATAGAAGTAACTGACAGAAGTAAATTAACAGATTATTTGCTATAGCTGACTTCGTTGCTTGACAAACGAATAAAGATTCAACATGTGTCCCACTTAGCTTAATATCATGGGGTGTATTTAATATTTCAACATTCTGACACCTCAAATACCCCAGATCATTAAAACTCTCCAAATTATCTCTTTACCTATCTTTAAAAGAGTCATCAACACATATCTCTCTCGGACGAACTTTTAATATTTCTCTTTCATTCGAAATCCTAACCTCTAAGAAAGTTCAAAATCTTATCTCGATTTTTCTGAGTTTTATTCATACATCTCTAATCAGAAATCAGATGGGCTTCAGTCACAGTGTTGATAAGGCTTACATTAACAGAGTCCTCTTTCCCGAATGCAAATATGGCCTTGTACTAGTCATAGCTAAAGAAATTTAGATCTCCTTAAGGCTTGAAGAAGAGATTCATCTCAACGGGAAGATAGAAAATGAAGATTTGAAAGGAAAGCTTCTCTTCATTATGGCTCTGGGTTTTGCTCTAGGACTAATAAGCCAATGAGAATCCAAAGTCGGTCTCAAGGATATTAGTCGTAAGATGTAGAGTTGTCCATCTATTCACAAAGAAGGAGTATTTTTCCATGACAATGTATTTAGACTACCATGAAAATCATCCATAATATCCTTTTTGCTAGAGGAGAAAGAGAAGCTGGTGGTATTGAAAAGGCTTGATGGGTATAAAAGACCTTTATTATATGATGAAATGATAAGTAATGAGGCTTCATCAATTGGATAATGAAGGATGTCTATGATGCATACAACCAACAAGGAGAAGTTAGTTTAACTTGTGAGGGAGAGGCCTCTAGCTGATGAAGAGAAAGGAATTTCAAAGAAGAAAGGAATTGAGAGATATCCAGATTGAGACGCATCAAAACCAAGCTAGATTAGAAGAGAATTAGAATGAGGTATCAGATGTTAAGCTTCGGGTAGTTAAGTCTCACAACTCCCCAAAAGCAAAACAGCACAAGTAGCAACCCGAAGCATAGGAGAATTTTTAGAGTGATACTGACGAAAAAGGGGAGAAAAGAAGTGATCGTAATAAAGGATAAAAAGATAAATATTTGATAAAAGGTCATGATCAGAGGGGAGAGTAAAAAAAGAAAAGATCGTCGAGTAAAAATGATGATAAAAGAATCATCAAGCCCTAAGAAGTTATTCCTTTCCTGCTTTGATTATAACTGTTATAACTGTACTTATAATAAAATCTTATATTACACAGTTACAAGTGTTGTATGTCGTTAGTGTAAACAACACTTGTTCAATCTTTTGTAAACCAACAATTATATTAATAATATTCATACTTTTTGATAAACAATATAACTTTTAACTGTATCTAAGAACACATTGAAATTATGTATTGTCAGCATTAGAGTTATTGATGATTGTTGAAAATTACTTGGTTTTGTCATCATTAAATAGGGGGAGATTGTTAATGCATTTATGTTTAAACGCAGCTATTAAATTTCAAGATGATATGATGACAAATAGCTTAATGTATATTTGTATAAAGAAAAATAAGTAATATTATAAAATCTTTAAAGAGATAATCATTGTACAAGAATTTAAGAAAGAAAGATTTATCATTTTGTAAAGTCCTTATAGAGTTAATCAATATACAAGAACTTAGGGATTAAAGTTTTTAGGTTGATCCAAATAGTAGAGTAGAACTTGAAAAATATTGAGAGTCCAAGTTTATAAGGCTGAAAACATAGTTCAATAAGATCGTAGAACGAACTAAGCAAGTTTGACAAAATTGTTGAGCTGAATGTGAAGATATCTAGATCGCAAAGTGACTAAAGAGAACTCCAAGAACATAGAACGACTTCAGACAAATGAGCAGAACACAAAACTACAAAGAAACGTAAAGTGATGACTGAGCTACAAAGAATAGTAGAATGATGCTAAGCTATAGAAAAGCGTAGAACGATGAAGGGTTACAAGGAGCGTAGAATGAACTTATCAGATGATTGACTCTACAATCCTAGAAATTTGGTATTGTAGAATGCAACTTCTGACAAGTCAGTAACCGTTCTAACAAAAAGCTTCTCCAACACGCATCTAAATTAAATATCCTCTAAGTGTGTTAATGGAAAGAAATATGTCCAATCAACTGCATTTTTAACAGCTATATTGTGAAATCGAGTCTATCACAACACACAATAAATGGACAAATTAGGCCGCTACAATAGTCTGCCAGTGTGCCAGTCTGCATCAGAAGACTTTTAAGGCAGATACTAGACAAAGTGATGGTAACCTCTAAACGGGTATTTTTGTAGAGAAAAATCTATAAATAGATTTTAACTCTAGACTTCAAAGCTACCGATCGATAAAAAAATTATATGAGATAAAGGTTATAAGTCAAAAGGCTCAAAGCATCCCTACATATCTAAAGGCCACTCTATGCTTTCCAGAAAGCCACTCTACGTCTTAAAAAGAAATCGATCATTGCTGCTGAGTTATTTAGAAGACGAGCTTAAATGCAACTTAGTAGCTCCTAAAATTCAACTAAAGAGAGATCTAAGTTATCTGTAAGTTGAGACAGAGAGCTCGCCTGATTGTAAGCGAATCAACAACAGAGGGATGTTGTAAAGTCAAGACAAAGAGCTTGCCTGATTCTAAGTGAATCAGCTCCAGAGGGAGGTTGTAAAGTCGAGATAGAGTGCTCACCTGATTTTGAAGGAATCGGTTCTCTAGAGGGAGATTATAATTGGTTCAGAGGAACCTTATACTATAGTGGACAATCCCTGCTCGGTGGAGTGAAAGAGCAGAGTATGAGTAGTTTAGATTTCGAACCTCTTAAAAATCATTATCTCATATATTGTTATACAACTGTCATATCAACTGTTAAATAATTGCAATATCATCTGACTAATTTTCACATCTCCATATAACTAATGTAAGACCCCGAATTTTATGAAATACAAAATTTAATTTTTCTTCATATATATTTTTTTGAAACAGTAAGTGGTTAAATCGATCAAGTTAAAAGTTAAGGATGTTATCTGCAAATTTTATTTTGTCGGACAATATTCGCTTTGTCGGGGAATATTCGTTTGGTCGGAGAATATTCGTGTCGTACGACGGCGCCGAAATAACAAATTATTGGTGGACCCCACAACGGAATATTTGTCGGATATAGAAAACGACAGAAATAACCTTTTTAAATAAAAATAGTCAACGGAACTGTTAAAATACCGGTGATAAAAGAATAGTAGCATACGGTAGTTTTTGGTATTTTCTGTAGCACACGGTACTCTACAGTAACACACGGTATTGCATAGTGTCTCATATTATTGGTCTGATAATTGACACCGTAACTGTTACGCATCATTTCATCGATAATTGTCACTGCATAATATTTTATATTATCAATTTAATAATTGTTGTTACACAGTATTTTGCATTATTGATTTAATAATTGTCATTACACTGTATTTTATATCATTGAGTCAATAATTGTTGCTGCACTGTTTTTAAAATTATTGAACCTAATAATTGTCACGGTAACATATGCACAGTAATTCACATTATTGAATCAATAATTGTCATGACACAGTAACGTATTTTTCTTTTACATACTTTCTGCATTATTGTTATCTCTATTACGGTGTTATTTAAACAGTTGTATTTCATTAATTAATTGACTTGATATCTAAGAGCTAACTATACTGTATTTATAACAATTAGTCATAATAATTGAATTGATAAAGTTATTTGTTTATAATATAAAGTTAGGTGATATGAAATGAATGGTGTAGATTAAAGTGTGAATTATTGTTGAATAAATAAAGTTATTTGTTTATAATATAAAGTTAGGTGATATGAAATGAATGGTGTAGATTAAAGTGTGAATTATTATTGAATAATTGAATTAATTTGTTTATAATATAAAGTTAGGTGATATGAAATGAATGGTGTAGATTAAAGATAATATAAAATTTGAAATAGATGGTGTAGATTAAAAGATGATTTTTTTAAATGAATGGTTTAGATTAAAGGAATGATAAGATTTTTGGCTATAAATAGAAGCCTTAACTTAAGGATTTTTCATAAACTTCCTTACTTGTTCTTTCTTTCTCTCTCTAAATACTTCTTGTGAAAGTTCTCTCTAAGTGTGCTTAAGTCATCTTGAGTATTTGTGAAGATCTATAAGTATACGTGTACTGTTCAAGTTAATCAACCTCATTTAAATCAATATCCAGTCACGTGTTGAGGTAAGGGATACCATCTTTTTCATCTTCCATTATTCAAACGTACTATGGTAAGGGATTATCATTATTTGATTCTCGATAATAATATTGTTTCTTCCTTACTCATAAGACGTGCCTTTTATTTCTATGTATTAAATTGTGGGAATAACCTTACGGAGCGGATTGCCGCCTGTTGGTGAATAACCTTTCGTATTCATTCATTATTAATCTCTGAGAATAACCTTACGGAGCGGATTGCCGCCTGTTTGGTGAATAACTCTTTGTACTCAAATTCTATTAAATTGTGGGAATAACCTTACGGAGCGGATTGCCGCCTGTTGGTGAATAACCCTTTGTATTAATTTCCTTCACCTTTTGTTAATCAAACCTGCTACGGTAAGGGATATTATTTTCTTTCATACTCCTAAATCGAAATTTATTATGGAACTATTGCTTCTATAATTCCTGAAAATATTATATGTTCCATAATAGTTGAACTTCATTATTTCAACTGAACCTTCCTATTTACGTGAACCTTTCTATTGAATTGTAACCGTTATTCTGAACTGTGGATCTTGAATATCATTTTTAAATTTCATTCCACATCATGTTGACAATTTGGACATTATTTGAATCTGTACAAAGTAAACTTCCGATACTTATTGTTATCCTATTTCTTCTGTTCATCATTTATATCATTCTAATCATCCAAAAATCAAGCTGTTGTGAATATTTGTGGCCGGGGGCACATATGTGATATATTTGTTGAACAGATGATAGGTTAAAGGCGATATAATAGGTTAAAGGCGATACATCTGTTCGGTGTCTTTTATGGCACGTGGTGAAAGTTCTCTTTGGCCCGTAGTGCATAGATGAACTGTTGTTTGGTATGATTATCACCAAAGGCTGAATCTGGTATAATCATGACCGCTGGTGCTATATTAAATATCTTTGGCCCGTAGTGCAAAGATGAACTGTTGATTTGCATGATTATGATCAGGAACTGTGAATTTTTATTATCATGACTAATGGTATTTCAGATGATAAAAGTTGATGATGTTTTTACGAAAAAGAGAAGCGAGTGGACATTATAGTCTGCATTATTCTTCTAATAGATTGCTCATTCCGCTGCTATTATTGATCTAAACATTGTTTAAGAATTTAACTGCAGTTTTTGATATAAACCTTGTAGTCTATTGTATTCTATCAAGAACTCGACTGTTGAAGGCTAATGATAATTTATTCGTCATTATCTTAGTCATGATATTTCTTACTGGGCTATTTGAGCTCACCCTTTCTTTTGTTCCATTGTTTTTCAACAGGAGATGAAAACATAACAGGGTCTAGCCGGGGAATGGAGTGAGGGTCCGAGGAATAGTTATCATAGTCTTCATGTTTTGTAAAATAGTGTGGCAATAATAGTGAAGACTTAGTTGTGTATTATTATACACTGTATTGTTGTACGTTGTGCTTTGTTGTAATAATTTTATTGTAGTCTTTTGACGACTCAAGTTTGGGCTGTGTGGGCTCAGATTTGGGGGCGTCACAACTAAAGTTAGACTTGAGATCTTTTTTCAATCTCCAAAGGGGTTTTATAAAACACAATATTCCACCACACTTAACTTAATCAAATTAATTGATAATTATTTAGTAAATAATTTTTAATTTAAGTTTTTGATAAGATCTATTCAACCCCCCTTCTAAATCTCATTGTGTCATTTGGGAATAACAATTGGTATCAGAGCAACGTTCTCATTGAATAGCTTAACTGCTTGAGTTGATCCAATGACACATAGCAAAACTAGTTTTGAGCTTGGTGGTGAAAACAAGCCACCATTGTGCAACAAAGATAAATTCTCTAACTGAAATGTGCATAAGTAGGCATACGTGGATGGTATAGATATTGAGCTCTTCGATGCTGTGCTTAAGGGTCCATACATACCCACGAAGTTAGCTCCATCCCTTAAAGATAAAAAAAAATCACTGTCAAGCAAAAAGCCGAGTGGACTGACAGTGCAAAGAAGCTGGTGGCTTTTTACAAGAGAGCTAAGAACATTATATTCATGGCTCTAGAAGATGTTACTGTTCTTGCCAAAAGACTAAGAAAGTTCAAGAAGAAAGGCAGGAACAGTACCATAAAATACTTCAAAAACTACACCAACGACAAGAAAGACTATATAAAAGACCTGTGCTTTAACTGTAAAAAGTCAGGACATTTTATTATTGAGTGTAGTAAGCTTATCAAAGAAGGTCTGAAGAAAGAAAGAAAGAAAGAATATGTCCAAAAAGAAAAGAAGACGTACCCGAAGAAATTTCACAAAAAGGACAGAGGGCTAGTTGTTGATGGATCCTGGAGTGCTATTGAAAGTGACTTAAGAAAGTTAAAGAAAAATAAGGAACTGAATAGATAATTGGAAGTTACTAAAGGAGAATATTTAAATTATGGTAATAATCATAAAATTCAAAAATTAGGATATAATTAAAAATTTTAAGGTAAAAACACCAAAAAGTCTAGGTACTTTGCTCTTCCCTACCCTATTAATATAGATAAGAAACAAGTATCGTAAATAACTCATAACACCTATATAATATTTTAATATATTATTATAATACATTGACTTAAAATCGGTACACTACCTGTTCATGCATCTACTGTCGTCCAATGTACACCACCTTCGATTTATTCATCTTTACAATAGAATGATCAAGTCATAAGTTTGATTAAAAACTGGCCGATTCAATTCAGTTTATCCAATTTTAATTCGATTTTGCATCAAATTATCGTCATCCCCTTAGCGGATCCAAATTTTCTTATAACAATGTAACAAAAAGTTTGACAACTCCACCGACTATGATCCCAATTAAAGAATTGAAAACCAAGCACAGAGATGGAACCGAATCAGGGGCAATCAGCTAGTTAAAGTAAACAAAGACAAAAATATAATTTAAAAACTTTATGAATTATTAGAACCATGTAACATGGAATATTATTTTTCTACTATATTGACATTTGACAGATTCTCTTTATCAAAATTTCGGTGGGTGAGATAGATTTGATTGGGGTGAAATTTACTATAATCAAAATTTTTATTTATTTGTATCGAAATTTATGTCGACGGGATGACATGTACCATCGTTATAGTCTTATTTTTTTTATAAGATTTTGACGACAGAACATACCGTTGTCATAAATTCTAAAAATCGTCGTCATAAATTTTGACACAGAAAAATAAATTTTTTAAATTATAAAAGATATCATGCCCTCCGATTGTACTAGCACCAACAAGCTCCTCAGTAAGCATCTCATCAATCAATAAATTTTTTAGCATCAGATTCTTTTTCGGTGATCTCTTAAAATGATTCTCTGTGTCACACATGCATGCAGACACACAAACACGCGCGTATGATTCCAACAAAGTACAAACGACAACGAGTCTCTTCATAGGATTGGCAGTACTAGTATAATCTAATATCACATCATTCTATATTTGTTCAGATAGCTTATGATTAACTGTAATAACTTTATTTGTTTGCAAACACTAAATCATGATATAGTGTTGGGCTGTCTTTAGTAGCTAGGTTTTAAGCCTAATTTTAGAATATAGGATAAGCTCCTTAGTATGTAAGGTACGACTTCTAGATTAACATTAGTGACAATGCAAGCTACAGACTTCCTCTAAACTCCACCGCAGCTAAGGCTAGGGCTGTCCATATCTAACTCAAACAAAAGGTACTCCACCGCAGCTAAGGCTGAGGCTGTCCATATCTAACTCAAACAAAAGGTAGTGGAGTATAACAAGGCACACAAATTTACAAATGTAACTAAAATGTGGAATATGTCTCATATTATATTATACATCAACAGAGAGAAAATGTGTAATTTTTTGCTCCGAAAATTAGAGATATATTTATAAAATAACTTTTAAGAATAATTTATATTCTCAAATATAATTTTAATATTAATTAAGAATTTAATTGAGTGGTATGATATTAAAAATGATAGTAAAAAAGTAGTAACAAATTAAGAATATTATGTTATTTTATAGTCTTAAAATAAAAATGTATCTTTAATTTTGTAATGGACTAAAAAAAATTGTTCATAGGAAGCAGAGGAATTGAAAGCTGCAGCTCATGTTCAACACATTGAGCAAATTAAGAGAGCGACAGAAGTTAGGATGACGATGAACAGGAAAAACTCCCATAGCTCCTGCGGTTGCTTCCCTTGTTCCAGGCAGTAAAACAAGACCGTGAGTAATTCTCTGCATTACCAACATCAACTTGAACTAAGAATACCGGGGACGTAAACAAATAGTACTGTGCTATCTAGAAATGGCATACAATATGCTTCTACTCTAAAAAATTTCTTCTAAACTATAATTCACATCACAAATTCTTCCAAATCAAATGATAAAGAGCAAGAAATCTGAAGCTAAAGAGGATCTGAGCTCTTCTCATGTATATATCAAATCCCATTCTTGTTGATTCTGGTATTATAGCAACATGTAAGAGGCTAGGGGCAGGGGTAGTAGGCTTGTCATGCATGTGGAAAAATCTTCAAAAGTTAAAAAGAGCTCATTATATAAATATTTTCAAGAGAAAGAAGAAGAAGAAAAACAGTTTGAGTTATTTCTAAAAAACATGCTTAGAACTCTCAGTTGAGATCCAACATGAAATTATTATATTCGACCTGGGGTAAAAAAGCAATTAGTATCCAAAACACACACAAAAACAACACCCACAAAAAAAAAAAGTATGACGCACCTGAAAAGAAATAAGAATACATAATTATTCATTCTTTTCTGTTTTACAAGTTCTCATATCATGGCCCTTCTCGTTACATTTACTACGTGTGCGTTATTGTTTTTTTAGCTTGGGACTGTGTAACTTGCATCTCCATCGGAATTCTTGAAGCTGTTCGAGGTCGTCCTTTTGTTTTGCATTCTGTGGGATCTCGAATTGTTATATGCTCCGAGACGGCCTTCAGTTGAAACAATTTGACTTGCAACATGATTACTAGCTTCTTTCAAGGGAGATAATTCTGTCGTTTCAATCTCATCGACTTTCTTCAAGTATTCATTCATGTCATTCTTCGTAACATTGTAAATGTTTTTATTACAAACGGCCCTCTCATACAACTTATTAACTTTAATCCGCAAGTTCCAAGCTTCGAGTGAAGTGACCTCATTTTTACTCGAATCATTTGTGTTTATCAATATGCTCACTATCACGGCATGTAGTACTATGTCTAGCACTAGGTGTCCACCTTGGCAAAATGTACTTATCAGGAATGGATTCTACAAACAATTTTTGCTTCATGATGTATAAAATATGTTTGCAAAGAATACCCCATGTCTCAAACTTTCCACAAGTACACTTAAAATGCATATTAGAGCATTCATCTTTACAATATGTAAGACAACTTTATTCTTGAAGGTAAAGTGAACCACATATGCAACATCATCTCCCTGCTTCCTCACTTTCTTATGACGACTATGAAACACTTGTTTGAACTTCTCTTTGAAAAGATTAAATATGTTTTGAGTGCATACCTTTCCTGCATGAGACTCCAAAGGATGCAATTCAATTCTGTAAAATCAGGTTGAGTTGTCATTGGTATCAAGTCCTCTTTCACTTCTTTATCACGTCGATATGAAACAGCGTTATCATACTGCTCAACAAATTGAGGTAAAGGAGTGATACCGTTAACATATCCATCAAAATATGCATTCATGCTCTCGCTCCTTTGGCTAGATTTCATGCCTACAAACTGTTGGGATAAAATATTAAAGTGTAGGTGATGACTCAGTCAACATTGACTGTTTGACATTAATAAAGGGATAGAAAAACCCTTAATGTCTATATTAGTAGAGAGATAAGGACAAACTCATTTATAGAATTTTGGGTTAGTTGAGCACTACCAGAAGTATCTTCACAAAAATTAAATATTAGATGAGTAGGAGGCGATCATTGAAAATATATATACAGAAAGCTAGAGACAAGAATAGAGATGATGATTATTACAAACAATACACGAAATTTTTAAACCCAGATATATAGTTTAATCGCAATCCACCATCTTGATAAGCGCCGACACACATCGATATATACAGAGTTATATTGATATACAACGTTGGGCAATAAGCACCATCTATATACATTTGTAAACATAGAAAGGTAGTGATAATGTGATATACACTGATCTGTATTGAGAAGTATTGTTGTTTTTCATTACAAATCAATATATATTGACATATATCGATATACGTCGAGATGATTACCATACCCAGCTCGGGAAGAACTTTGTTTATTTCTCAGTAAACACTTCATTTATATTCTCCATATTATAGTAGATTTCTAAGATCTTCTCTCCGTAGTTTTTTTTTTCAATTGAGTTTTCATGTAAAATTCTTGTGTTTTTGCTTTGAGTATATTTTGTGAGTTAAATAACACATTTTCAGTCATTAAACATCAAATATTCCAGCCGTATTATGGTACTCTATTGATAATGCGTTTTTGACGGTTCGCCACAGTGATTTCGACGAGCGTTCAAAATTTGGCGTTAACACACACATGATTAAATCTCTTAAAAAATTACATAGAAAAAATACAATTAATTTAATAGAAAGTTTCGCTCAAATACACCTTCACCCAATGATACCGTTGTTCGTACATACTTTCTAGCCATTTCCAAGATTTTACTTCTATTTTTTGTTTGTCAGTCAACAATTCTTCATAGGAAGGTTTATATTTCTTAGTTAAGGTTGTCCAACATTTCTCTGAATCTTCAATGCTTCTACTTTTTTTAGCCCATTTTGTAGTCTTCATCAAAGCCAGGATTATGAGCACATTGTAAGGAATGAATATGCTCACCTTCATGGAGACTAAGGTGCCAACTACAATATCGATGACACGTATGTGGGAACACCCTTGCGATTGCATTGCGAATTGCAGTATCTTGATCAGTAATAATTGCTTATGGAAATTTATCCCACATACATTTCAACCATTGTTCGAACAACCAAACAAAAGTATCTTCCTGTTCATCTGCCAATACGGCACAACCAAATAGGGTTGATTGTCTATGGTGGTTCACACCAGTGAATGGTGCAAAAGGCATCTTAAAATTGTTTGTCTTATATGTAACATCAAAGACAACTACATCATTAAATTGCATGTATGAAGTTCTTGCTCTACCATCAGCCCAAAAGATACTTCTACAAACCTGATTTTAATCAATTTGAATGGCATAATAAAAATGAGCATCTTTAGCCTGTCATTCCAGAAATTTTTGAATCACCACCATGCATTCTTTACCAATATTAATTCTTTCTTTTGGTTCTCAAGTGAGAGTAGCACTGTTCTGGGGTGATCACAGTTAAGCCATCACCATTCGTGGCATTAACAAGGAGAGAAATTTTAGCAGGTCCAACACCACAACTATGAAATTGATCAATCAGATTTTTACAACTAGATTGTTTATGTGCTTTATTATGAGATCGTAGTTTCTGCTTCCCTTTTGGAGTATTAATCAATGCATGGTTATGATGATTTTCAAAAGTTTTCGCTACCCATATGCTTTCTATTCCTCCCAATAACCATGGGGGTTTTACAACCTTCCCTTTCATCTCTACGACATTTAATTTTCCTATCCTTATTCCTCTTATCATCTATTTTAAAACTTTCTTCGTAGCAAACAAATGTTCTTCTCAATAAACTACCAGTGTTTCTAGACTTGTATGAAGATCACTTCCGTATCCCAAACCCTTCAAAGAAAATTGCTTATAAAATTCAAAAGCATCCTGATCGGAAAAGAATTCTATACCTACCCGTGGTGTGATTGAAGAATTAATATTACCACGTTGGTCATCCACAACGTTTCTTGGACTTTGATGTTCTTGGATATCAACATCATGTTCCTCTTCGAGGTCGTTATACAGCCTTCCAGTACAATCGATTTCTTCTATCGTCCGACAATCAAACGAAGATGATATTTCTTTATCCATTTCCTATAATATGAACATAAAAAACTAATTTTAAATAACTAAACATGAAAGAATTAAATACTAATTAAGGATAATTAGCCTTGTTGAGATGAGTAATCAGGTTTAGTTTTAATCCATTCGATATAGGGCTTGTATTGTTGTTGATGGTCGGCTATATGTAATTGGTGGTTAAGAGGATGATTTTATGGCCAAGCCTGGTTCACCTATTTTCAAATACTCCAGAAGGAACGAGGTAAATGGCTTACTCGTTTCTTCCTTGGAGATTATTCTTTTCAAATATCAAATTTATTTAATCTAATTTATGCTCAGTTCGTCTTTTTTGGATGTGTATATATATATATATATATGAAAATTTTCAAAAGCGAACTTTAAAAAGCGAACTAAAGACGGACCGTTGTCTTTGGTATTTATAGCGACGGTTCGACCCGTCGTCATAGAGTGCATGGCTATGGCGACGGGTTGAACCGTCGTCATAGATACCAAAGACAACGGTTTGTTTTTGGTTCGCTTTTTAAGGTTCGCTGGAGAAGGGGACTATATATGCTCTTATGGATGATCTGGATTGTGAGTAAAAATAGCCAATATCAAGTTGATTAAGTGTACGTTCTGATCTTTACGTTTTTGGCTAAATATTTTATATACATATTATTTTCTGAAGTAGGCTCAAGCAGCATATGAAGAAATTACTTGTTTAGACTTGGCAAGGTTGTGACTTAATGGTGACTATAAACTTTAATTCTTGCAGGTTGTGTATGATGAATGCATACATGCTAGTTATGTTTCTATCTCGTGCTGTATTCTCATGGACAAATTACTATCACATTATTTCTTGACACCCAAAATTATCTATTAAAATCAATTAATTAGAGGACAAGTTCTAGAAAGAAAGTGATCAATATGGAGAGGAGCAAAAACAAATTGGGGAGATATAATATCGGTACTAATTCCGAAAAAAAAAATAAAGAAAAAACTATTTAATATGGGACAAGTCTACATACACTATATTAAACATTATATTTATCTACACTATTAAAAAGTGGGACATGATGCGGATTTTAATGTCATGTCCCACTTTTTAATTGTGCAGATGGATGCAATATTTGATATAGTGTTTGATTATTGTGTGTTTATATTTATTTTTTAAAATGCAATTATCTAACACCAAGCATGTGATACAATATGCAATTATGGATCATAGAATAAAAAATTGAACTGTTGAGATTGTATTCACTTCTTCATAATCAAATACATGGAGAGAAAATAAAAAACCATACCAAATAAAATTTTAAGTCTTTCAATAAAAAAATTTGATTGACATGAGCAAGAGAGGAAGCGAAAAAAAAGCGGAAGAGGAAGTAGGAGAGGAGAGTGACGTGAGAGGGAGGGGAGAAGAAACTCGGGTTAAGAGAGTAACGTAACTAGTAGGGATAAGAAGTTTTATTTAATTTTTTAAATCAAAACGATGTAGTTTTGAGAAAATAGTGACAGTTCTAATAAATGAAAGAGTTTCTGTAAATTGATAAGAAAACGTGGAGGACAGAAAGAGGAAGGCACTCGAAAAATAGATTTGATTAGGGTGAAGTTGACACTAATTTTACTTTAATAAGTTCTTAATATTTTTCATTAATAAGTTGTTACATTTTTTTATTGATACATTTTTTTATACTCAATATAATGAAAAACATTAAGAACTTTTTAGGGTGCTAATTTCACCCTAATCAGATCCCCAAAGAATGTTACGAAATCTTAATGTGTCAAATGACATGGATATAATTTTAAAATAATAATGATGTGATAATATGTTAATTATTGATTTAATTTAGAAAGTTGAGATTTAGTAAACTCCAAAATTTAGATTATCCTAAGAAATCTAAAGTAGCTGAATTTGTAAAAGTATATATCATTAAATGCATATATATTTGCTATGATATCATCAAGAGTCTTATTATTAAAATGTGACTACTGACCTTCTGATTACCTCCTCCATGACCACTAACTCCTTGTCACATAAAGGAGTAACAAAAGAACATGAGACCTTTACCTCCTCCAAGATCACCCTCCTCAGCAATCACTACATTTCTCGACAAACGAGTCATAAAGTAGCTTTAGGATGACAGATGATAACTCAAAAATTGATGTAAATTATAGGCGGTTTATATGTTCTACTCTTCCTTTTTTTTGTTTTTAAATATATATATATATATATATATATATATGCTAAATGCATGAATCCAACATTTCTGGATTCACTTTGCTAACATTTACTGGTTTAATTTATATAAATAATTGTCGTTCTATTTTATTGCTAATTATTTAGTTGTTTAACTTTTTTTTTAATTTAAAAAATAGGAGGTAAAGTAAAATATTCTAAACACTCGTGGACGTTAGTTTATTTGTATATAGTTGTTCATTTGATTGAGGGTTTAATTTTGTGGAGAATGGTTTCAATATTTCATATTTCTTTTGGTTGACAAGCAAGCCAACAAATTTATCCTTTTCCCATATTCCTACTTTCCATGGTTTATAAGAGCTTCTCAAAGAAGGATTCATCCACATATCGTATCGCATCATTTAATTTGCTGCTAATAATTTTTTTTCTACCAGTTAAGGTGGAGATTTGTTAGAACTCTTGATCCTTTGATCCAATTCTCTCTATGACTCAATCTGTAACACCCCCTTCCCGACTAGTGGAAAGGGAGGCTACGCACAAAGGAACTTTAAGCAGAATGTCAAAATAAAAAGGAACTCTTTTCACACTTGCCCTTGAATCCCCTTGCAAATCCTGCCGGAGGAAAAATACAGCATGAGCTAAATGCCCAGTACGAATAAAGAGTGCAGAAATAAGAACTGAAATTGAATAACAAAATCAACTGAACCAGACTGAGATTAACAAAATCAATTGAACTGAATAACATAATCTTACTAAATTGAACTGATCTACTAAACTGAAACTGATCCACTGAACTGATTTATTGAACAACAAAAAAGGCTGAATTAAATGGTTGTGTTTATTTCATACCGAGCTTAGAACAAAATAGAAATATACCTTGTCACAAAGACAAGTCAAAATACTGCCACACAGGCAGACACACATTGGACTGCAGATCCAAATGCATGCAAAATCGGAAGGTGTGTTCGGCACAAACAACATCAACCGCATAACAGAACAGAACAGAACAAATAGCTAGGGTCGACCCATACGCCTCCCATAACAAAACACCAATTGACCAACTCCCATCGGAGCACACAAAATGGAGATGCCATGGACTAATCACACTGCCACAGAAGTGTCATGCCTCGGTGCCAAGAGGACATGCCCGTGGTACCCCCACAGGTGGTTATAGCTCAGGTATACCATACGGTACTTTTTAACAAAAATATCATGTCACAACGAATGCGACACAATATCACAAAAGGGGTTCTAATACGCACATGCTAAATCGAAACAAATCGACACAAAGTCTCCCAATTATACTTGCATGTACGTTTCTACAGAATCAAAATAAATACTAGACATGCTTAAGAGTACAAGATAAGTTGTGAATATCTAAAATCAAACAAAACTATCATATGCATTTGACTATGAACAATATATCAAAAAAATATCCAAATTCTAATGAAGAACAAAACAAACAAATTAAAATCAAAGGAATATTGCTGAAGGAGTACGGAATCCGTACCTGGAATAAGCAATGTAATACCCGAAATTATATTGCAAAACTGACTCGTTAAATTCCCTCCGTCGGAACTAATTAAACATAATAAAAGAATTGATAAATAAATAGTTAATCAGTTGATTAAGTTTTATACATTTTCTTTCTCTAAGGCGAATCTGAAATCTTTTCAATCTAAACAAAATTCTACCTAAAGTTATACTATATAAATATTTTGATCATGGTAACGTATATATTAATAAATAATAGTTTTCTTGTTCTTCCGAAATACATATAAACATATTTACAAAATATTCTTTCCATTTTTTTTAATTCTATTACAAACAAATATTATTATTATTATTATTATTATTATCTGTCAAAACTTTAAAGTTACAAAAATAATAATTTAATATCCCAAAATGCTAATTACTAACAGAGATATACCAAAATATATTAACTAACAAACTAAATAGCATACAAAAATTAAAACTACAAAATTAAAACTAATACAGAAAATTAAATAATTACACAAAGAAAGAAAAAGAGACATACCCGAAATTATGAGGTTCGCAGTCCGCCCACGTCCTCAACACTGAAAAAATATTTTAACTAAGGAGGTCCTTACTAAAAAGGTCCTCACACAAAAAGGTTTCCTCACATTGGGAAAAGCCTTAATGTTTTAGTGTTTTAAAAACCAAAGGGGGTGGTCCATATATATAGGTAAAGGGAAGGGGAATGCTTTAGTGGGTGGGTGATGTGTGACTTTTTTTAAAAAAAATAATTGCCGGGTATTACACAATCCGAAATGAAATTTGTGATTAATTATAAAACGTTATAGAACTTGGATGTAATTTGGGGTCATGGTTATACAAATATGGAAGAATAACAAAATTGTCCCTTCAAGTTGTCATTTAATTTGGATATAACTCTTAAATTGTTAAAAATCTTAATATGGCCCAAATTTGGACAATTCAAATTTATTTTAATTCTCTAAATGAGTTAAAAAAAAATTAAGGACAAAATGATAAATTCACCTAAATAATTTAATTTTAAATTATAAAATAAAATAAGTAAATTACACATTAACACACTAAGAACAAATTTGTTTCTCTTCATTAATTTCATCCCCAAATATATAATAGAACCTAAAAACAAACTCTCATGATGAGAAATCAAAAGGAGAGAGAGAGAGAGAGAGAGAGAGAGAGAGAGAGAGAGAGAGAGGAAAATTATCCTTTGGATGAAATCCCCAAATCTTGTTCTTATATCCCCGATTAGGGATGTTCATTCAGTTAATATCAAATTGGACCAGATTGGACTGATATCGAACTAGATTGGTATTGAATTTATCAAAAATTCGGTACTGAAATCAGTGCCGATTAGATCGATATGTCGAACCGATAAATTGGTTTGGTACTGGTTTTGACCGATAATAATTATTATTAATTTTAAAAAATTGGATAACCGGTACGGTTCGGGATATACAAGATCACCAAATCTCCAAAGAGGTATCTAATTGGTTGGATTGGTACCAGACTGGTCATTATTTATACCGAACCGTCCTGTTCGAACCGATTTGATATACACTAAATACTGATTGGACCAATTTTTTTGAACACCCCTATCCCCATTCCCCAAAATCACCCTAGTTGACAAGCTTGCAAATAAAGGAAGAGATAGTGAGTTTAAGGAGGAAAATGTTTGTTTGCAAAAAATATGTTTGGAATTAGATTATTTATTTTAATTTAATACTACATTGCACTATTTAATCATTTAATGAGGGATTATTAATTTCTTAATGCTAGACTATTAGTCCCATAAAGTTATCTAACAGCTTAAAATGAGGGAATTTTTTTATGGGATTATGTAATCCCATATAAATAGCTTTAGGAATAATAAAAAAAAACAGTTCATAAGAATATTTAAAAGACTATTAATCTCTTATCATGAGATATAATAGTCTGAAAAAATATTAAATTAATATAAATAATCAAAACCCAATATATTTTTCTACAAACAAACGTAGCCTAAAAAAACCCACTCATTTGTACAAGCTGCAAGCTAGACAAACGGAAAGATCAAAATCAGTTCCTTCAATGACACCCCCACTTTCTCGATGTCCTTGAGACCTCCTATCCACTGTCGGCCGTTGCTTTCTGGCGAGATCTGAACTGATGCATGTCTCAGATCTTGAACTTTCATGTGAATATAGGCTCAATTCGAGAAAAAATTGTTCAGGATTTCAATACGGATCTCCAGTTCCATATCTATTCCCAGCCGAAAAGGTTTGATTCTAGGCGAAATTGGTCGCCGACCACCCACTACTGTCCACCTGTAACACTGATCCAATATGTTTTCTTTATTTTCGATCATTAATTTCACTCTTTTGTTTTTTTTTAGTTTGTTATTTGATCCAAGCATTACTTTTTAGGGTTAACATTTATCATTTGGTAAATTTTTTGTTTTCAAAATGTTCTGATTTGTTTTAAATGACTTTTAATTAATTAAAAAGAGTTTACTTATTTTTTGTTGAGATATTTGTTACTAGTTTATTAATTAATTCCTATTTTTATTTATTTTGATGTTTAGTTGTTTTATTTTATTATTTAAAATTAAACTATCTAGGTGAGTTACCATTTTGCCTTTAAAAACAGCCCAACCCTAGTTATTCGATTTTGAGTTATATTAAGACTCTTAACAAGTTAAAGGCCATGTTATAATCGAGTGACGATTTGAAGGGATAATTTTATTATTTTTCGTAAAAATGTGGTTTATGTTAGGATTATGTTACTACCTAATGGCAACGAGGGGAGTGTTTTTTTCGCTTGTGTTGTCATTCATTCGGGATTATTTGGTCAACATCATGTAATCAGGATGCATGACAGTGTTCTGTGCAAAATCTAAGCGTTTTTCGGATTTCTTTTTTTTAGAAATAAAATTACTTTTGCCTTTGCTAAAAATAAATAAATAAATGGCACCTTTCACGGTTCCACACAATGCCAAGATTCATCGTGGACTAGACAGATAAGCTTAGACCCATACAGCGGTCTATGGTCCTAACACTTACATCTACAGGAGAGCAGTACAATGGCCGTAACATCAGCAATATCACAACACAACCCATAACTAGATGACGAAAAAACAATTTGAACCTTAAAATTTATAGGGTTGTTAAGGTTTATTACACACAATGTTTAGAACGTATCCGGTGTATCCTAAGGTCCTTTTTATTAAATAAAATGCAATCTCTTAGGCACTTAACTGATCAAAATGCACGCTAGAGTTAATTTTCGCTAAATAAATTGGACCTTACTTTTGAGTGCAAACTGTAATTTTTTTAGCAAAAAATAACTTTGGAATGCATTTAGACATATTTTAAACATTCGGGCTTAAACCTCAACAATCTTATAATTTTTGAGATACAAACTCTATTTTAGTCTAATTAAATATATGCCACGGTCATCATCTTATGCTTCACTTCAGACAAAATGCTAGACTCAAGGCCAACACTAAGGGCTAAAATTGCCCAGACCAAGGGGGCTCGATAGGAAGCCTGATCTTACCATATGCTTTGCAATGGCTTAAGCACCTCCTATTTATCCTAAGTAACTAGCACAGACACATTCACAATTATACCCACTATTATCTTTATATAGTGCTGCCTGAATAATTATACCGGAGGCAGATTTAGAGGTAATTAAAAATTGCAGCGCGCGACGGTATACTGGTAATGAAATCACACATCAAGAATTTACATAATCTTGTAGTCATCTTTCAAGTTATTGAATTTATCTATCTTCTTATTTACTTGTAAGAGTTGAACGTGCATGTCTATTATTTTTGTCAACGCCTGATTTTGTCCGCCGTAAAAATCACTTAACTACGAGCTACCTATACTTGAAAATCAACAAGGTTACACTAAAGAACTTGATTGTCTGGGTCGTTCGAGTATACTCTGGAGTGAGAATAAGAACATGCCAAATAGCATAACAATAGAGAACTCAAATTGTTGGAAAACAATTGATATTTGATGTAAGTTCAAAGTGTACCGTGAGTCCATGCACGTAGTTGTATTCATACTCTTCTCATCAGCCATGTTATCTGAAGCCAACTAAGATAGAAAATCTATAGTCAGAATCCAATTTCAAATATAATGTTGACTGGTCAATCCTTATCACCATGAAGATCCAGAATCATTATACAATTTAGAATCCTTATTTATCATGGATTTTAACCTCCCCATTTCACCTAGCCGCCCCAAAGGAACACTTGAATGGGCCTATGCATACATTGAGTACACCATAGTGTGTAAAAATAACTTGATCCATACTCTTATCTAAAAATATATTTGAGCCCACACTAATACCAAGGTCCAATAAATTATATCCTAACATTGCCCCTCACTCTCCTATTATAAGAATTTTAATAAGAGAGTAACATCAAAATTATTAAATTAAAGAGGTTAATGTGCCCTCCAACTGCTAATTATAACTTCCATACACTTATATGGGCCCAACCCAAAATTGGCACTCATAAGCTTCACGTCCAATACTAAAAGCACTAATTTCAAATCAAATTTTCATTTTATTTTCTCCTCCTTTCCCTTTCTCCTGTAAAACCGTTCAAATTCTTCAAGTTTGAATTCTAACAAACCCCTACTCTATCTCCGATAAAAGCCACCACCACCTTTCTTCATGGCATCCAACCTTTCCTCTTCCACTGCTGCAACCTCCAGCAACCCTCCTATGACCATTGCCAAAAAATACGATATGGAAGTCAGTGCTAAATAGTCCCCAACCAAGGAGATCCACCACGCCAACCTACAATCCACTGCTACCGATCAAGCCGTTCTCCAAATTCGAAAAGAGTTTCAAATCCCAACAGATTTTATTATTATTAGTTGATATTACTGCTGATATTATGAGTCTCTAATTTAGAAGACCAACTACATTGCACTTATAACAATTGGTTATAATAATGAATAATTGGTGAATTATTGTTAAAATAATTTATAAAGTTATTTGTTTTATATAATTTATATAAAATTAATTATTTTATATATAAAGTTAATTATTTTATATATAAAGTTAATTGATTTATATAAAGTTAATTATTTTATATATAAAGTTTGTTGTTTTATATATAAAGATAATGGATTTATATATAAATTTAATTGTTTTATATATAAAGTTAATTAATTTATATAAAGTTAATTATTTTATATATAAAGTTTGTTGTTTTATATATAATGATAATGGATTTATATATAAAGTTAGTTATTTTATATATAAAGTTAGTTGTTAGTTGTTTTATTAAATTAATGGTATAGATTAAAGATAATAAAATGACTGGTTTGGATTAAATTAGGGAATCTTGGATTTTGGCTATAAGTAGAGACCTTAACTTAAGAAATTTTTCATAACTTTCTTACATACATTTTCTTTCACTCTCTAAAAAATTTCTTAGTGTAAGTTTCTCTCTATGTATGTTAGGCTACCTCATGGATTGGTAAATATCAGTTAGAATGCTATATTTATATTCTAAGTCATTCTTGGTTTTGAAATCTTTTGCATTCTTTTTTGAATTCCCGAGTGAAATTTTTTTATGTACAACAACTCTTTCGAAAAATCATAGTAAATTAATTATTTGTCAGATTATCTTCAGTTTTTCGTCCTCTACAACTTCGAAGAAGGAAGAAAAGTTATCTGAAATCATCTTCATGCCTTAAAATGCTAAAAAACGTAACATATTCTGATTTTCGTCACTATTTTCAGTCTTAGTTTTGAAAATTCATAACTCATTCATATTAACTTCAAATTGAGTGATTCTTAAGTCTATGCAGTGTATCTTTTCGAGAGTAACATTATTTTAAAAACATAAAGAGATTTTGAAAACTCTAGAAGACTCAAAAGTCAGATTCTTTACTGCTACATAGACAAATGAGGAATGATTTGTTCGGCCATAAATTTGTTTCACAATATCAAGGCAAGGGATTATCATTCTTTGATTCTCGAAAATAATATCATTTTTTTTCTTACTCATAGGATGTGTCATTTATTTTTATGTATTAATTTGTAGGAATAACTTTACTACGCGGACTACCGCATGTTTGGTGAATAACCTTTCGTATTCATTCCTTACTAATCTCTGGGAATAACTTGACTACACGGACTACCACATGTTTGGTGAATAACCTTTCGTATTCATTCCTTATTAATCTCTAAGAATAACCTGACTACGCAGGCTACCGCATATTTGGTGAATTACTCTTCTTATTCATTTCTTATTTGTCTTTTGTGGAAATAATTTGTCTACACGAATTATAGCATGACACTTTTATTCCATATTCGTTTGTAATATCATTTTCTTTCATAAATCAACTAAAGACCCATTGTAAATCATGATTCGTTACATGTCTATTAGGCCCACCTATACCATGATAACCAAGGTTACTACATGTGGTTCAACAACATCAGAATAATAATCTTCATCAGAAAATGAGATAACCATGTTCAAAAAAGGTCTCTCTATCTTTTGGGCCAAATTTGATATTGCCATGATGTTTATAAAGTCTATCCTTTTCTTCCCAGTTTGCCTCTTCAAGGTTCCGATAGTGATGACGTCTATAACCTGACGAGGCTGGTTTTCGCAACAAATTTCCCGATCATCTTTCTATGCATTCTATACTAGTGCCTCCCGACCAGTTACATACTGGATTAACTCTCCACTTTGAACTATCCGCTCAATTATGTATTTTAGACCAGTACATGTCTCCGCGGAGTGTCCATTATGCCGATGATACTCACAATATGAATTATTTTTCATTTGAAAAGATGCTTATGAGTTCGGCTCACCCAAAGGGGTATTCTTTATTGCCTCCAAAATTTTCACCCGATCTGTATTAAGTGGGGTGTACACCTTTCTTTCAGTTTGAGGCTAAAACAATGGTCTGTTAGCAGCGGACGGTTGCCCTCCTTTTAATCTGATCTGATCCCATACATTCCCTTTATTATCTTCGTTCTTATAGTTGTTGGGTTGGTCGTTCCCCTTACTGTCCAACTGCAGATTCGCCATTGACTTATGGATTGCTATAAGATTTTTTTGCTCTCTCATAAGCGTCAGATAAGTCTTTTGGTCGATTGAACATAATATCTTTCATAAACTTTTTGTTCTAACCCATGTCCACCCTATAGTGAAAAATCCCAAAGCATGTGTCATGTTTAAATCGATAATGGTGTATACTACGTCTTTAAACCTCTGCACATACTGACTTAATGATTCTCCTTGCTTCTATTTGATTCGCATCAGTGAAACAGTTAACTTTTTCATTGTTTTATTGTTCTCGAACCTTTCATGAAATTTATCACACAACTCATTCCAAGAATTAATTGAATTTAGGGGTAATGACATCATCCATTGCTTCGCTCCCCTTTCTAATGTAGTGATGAAGATCTGGCACATCTTTGCCTCCGAGTGGTTGTAATACCTCATCACACGTTCGTAAGAATGTGTGTGATCATAAGGGTTGCCCTTGTCGTTATAGGTCTCCAAAGGTGACAACTTCTTTTTCGGATCAACCTTTTCCTAGTTAATGGTTGTAGAGAATGGAGATATCAGATCCAAAAGTTATGATGTAACTGGTCCGGTCTCAACCGTTGCCACCCTTCTCTCCAATTCTGCTACCTTTTGCATAATTATGGGTTTGGGAATAGGCTTATATGGGATTCCCTACTACTCTTCCCGACTATGATCTGCCTTTGTAACATCCTGACCCCTTCCCTCAATTGGAGATATGGTTTTTCCCCGATAATATAGGTTGGGAGAGTCGGGCTACCTTTTACCTTCGATATTATCTTGTCCTGATCGATCGGGATGGTTCCGGTTATGGGAACTGGGTTGCTTTATGCCTTCCTGTCTGGACCGAAGTCGACTTTGTGGGGTCACCTCTCATTCTCCTCCTTCAATAGTGGTAAGTGGATCTTCTTCCCTCCTTAGTTCGGATAAGTGTGCATTCCACTCCTGATGTTGACACTTAAATGTTTCCAACTCAGCCTCTGTTTCTCTAATTTTTTGGAGTCTGATCCTCTCTTTCTGATCACATTGTGTCAATTTCTCATCAGGATCTTCCCGATTGGGGGTCCGTAGATTTGGTTTTACCCTGCGTAAGTTTGAATCCAATGTAATTGATGGTGAGAAGAACTGCCTTTGGACAAGTGCCAAGTGAGTCTCTAAAGGCCATCTTGGCCTATTGGCCCCAAGTCTATCATTCACTGAGCCCCAAACATGACGTGTAACTAGTTTTGTAAAGGATCCTTGTTGGTCCCTGCTAGGATTTCCTCCTTCTGCCATAACAATAATCCTTCAAAATAAAACTGGTGATTTTCGGATCAAATATTAAAAGCCCTCCTTTTAGTGGCAATGCTAACGCATGATTTTGTCCGGCGTGATAATAAGTACAGACCAAATAGCGTAACAATGGAGAGCTCAAATTGCTGGAAAATAATTGATATTTGATATAAATTCAATGTGTATCGTGAATCCATGCATGTAGCTGTATTTATACTTTTCTCATCAGCCGTGTTATCCGAAGCCAACTGGGATAGAAAATCCATAATCAAAATCCAATTGAAAATATAATGTTGGCTGGTTAATCCTTATCACCATGAAGATCCAGAATCATTATACAATTTGGAATTCTAATTTATCATGTATTTTAACCTTCCTACTTCACCAAGCTGCCCCAAAGGAACACTTGAATGGGCCTACTCATACACTGGGCCCACCATAATGTGTAAAAACAACCCGATCCATACTCTTATCAAAAAATATACTTAAGCTCACACTATTACCGAAATCCAATAAATTATATCCTAACAGTTTTCATGCCTTTATTCTGTCTCCAAATTTTCATTTATTTGGTGGTGGTTTGATCATAAATATTATTAGGAGTCCCATTTTCTAGGGACATTTTACTACAAGTCAACAACTAAATGAATCGTAACAATTATGAACTGTTCTATATGGGCATTCGAAATTCTTTCATGTGACCTCACTATATGTTGGTGGTGCAACAGAAAAATTTGGTAAGAATAATGGAGACCAGTGAAGACCGTAGAGTTATTGATATTATAGGTCATGTGTTCAAATTAGTCTAACAAACAGTGCTTTACTTTACTAAGGGGGACACCATTTCATGCCAACCTTGTTAGGATTTTATTTTGTTTAATGTTTGTCCTTATCTTTACCCTATTCGTTTTTATAGGTTGGGGAATTTGAAATTAACTAAACCTTGGTATAAGTTATTCGTGATTAATAATTATGTTGTTAATCATCGTTAAGTAACATTTTTATCAGACTAAGTGAGTACTTATCAGTTCATCATATTTATTTATTGAATATATAGATCTTATTTGTTTGATGTAAGACATGTCACAAATTCAAATACAAATACGTACCGTATGTATTACAGGGCTAAAACTTCTTTGAATTCGATAAGAAATACATGTGTTATTACTATCAATAACTTTCTCAATAAAAGTTAATTCTTTAATTAAGTTTTGACTAACTTTTATGTCAGATTGTTACTGTGTTTTGGATATGAAATGTCGTATGAATTTTTAGACAAAGGTGCTATTAAGATATTGGACTCTTATGATATCTGGGACTTTATAATTCAGTGCTTCATAAATTTAAATAACTTTAGGGTTAAAACTTCTTAGATTTCTGAAATCATTTCGATTCCACGATCCTACCATTACCACATTGTTCACTATACGAAGATGATTATGATAATACAGAGGGACTCCTTCTATTCCTTCATATATATCCCATTATTGCTTCCTTTTGTGGACCTCCAAATAAAGCATGTTGCTGTTTTCCCAAAACCTAATTTTGCGCATTGGAAAAGGAAGACTAATCATAAAAAGCTTCCTCCATTTGACTAAAGCGGACGCACAGAGGTAAGTATGAACACTCTTATAAATAAATAAAAAATAATAAAATTCATTAAATATCAATTTTAATTAAAAACATATAAAAGTCAGTATAAAATCATTCTTCAAAATTTTATTTCTTTGATTGAAACATAATTATTTGACTTTTGAGTAGGTTTATTTGAAGACAATTTTAATCATTAACGTTTCATAATATTAGAACTTAAAAAGTATTTATTCATATATCTAGTCATTTTGATTCAAAATATTAAATACAAATATACAATATAATAGAGAAACTAAATAAGAAATTAATAATATAAACAAATCAAACACTCACTAACTAGTATAGTCTTAAAACAAAATTATATATTCACAATTTATATCTTTATTGATTTAAATACATTATCAAATGACATACATGTCGAAAACTTAAATATTTATTATAAAATTAAAAAGCATATACGGATATACTAATTAGCATGAATGAATAAAAATAAATAAGAATCAAAACTAAATAATTAACTACTCATAGATAATTAAAAAAAAAATAGAAAAAAATTTAATGATATTTAACCTTAACCCTAAAAAATTGAAAAAATCAAATGGTCTCATGAAAACAAAAATTGATATTTGACTTTGAAAGAGGATTTTAGAAATATCTAAATTGTTGATAAATGACCTAATTTTTTTTTTGAAGGGGTACCACTTTACCATATTAACCCTATACCTATAAAAAAAAAAAAATCAAAAAACAAGGTGGGCACTCCCTTATCCCTTCTTGGATCCGCCCGACTAAAAGCAACACGCACGTATGTGCGAACTGCTTTAGTTTTGGATCAAACGCATAATTACATCATGCTACAAAATAGGTCCAATTAATTAAGATAAAAAAATGTAACATCTTTGGGTTCAATAGAATGTTATCAGTTTTATAGTTGTCTTTTGTTTTTTTAGAGTTGGGATTAAACTATGAAAAGAATCAAGAATAGTGTTATGTAAAGAATCAATAATAGTGTTCCTTAATGTTGATGATAATGTCAAATAAATAATTATGTTGTCAGAGTAATAAATGTCGCTAAAAGTTTAAAATAATGTTGAAATAAGTGTAAAAATATCGTTAAATACATATTTTTTTGTTAAATCACACATACTAATGTTGATAATGTCATAGTAATATATATTGTCAGAGTAATAAGTGTCACTGAAAGTTTAAAATGTTGTTAAAATAAGTATAAAAGTATAGTTAAATCATATTTGTTGTGACAGCATAAATATTGTTATGGTATTATCAACTTCCTTCCTTGAAGTATTTATTATTTCCAATTTTTCAAAATATACATTAACTTGGTTCATTGGTTTTAGATTAAGAAAATATCTTCAAAAGTATATATTCTTGGATCCAAGAAAACGATTCACTCACCGGATATAAGGAGGGACCATGGTGCACCTCTTTTTTCTCCCTCTCTTGCCAAACAGCAAGACAAGATACAAATTGATACCCTAGTAAGATTTTGTGCATGTCTATACATTACCCTACAAATCTCTAAAAATGTGTTCATTTGAGCCATTAATCAACATTTATTTCTTGTCATCAGTCACTGATGTACATGTGATGTACTCCAACTTAATTTGCCCCCCCTGTGATGATTTTTGTTCACTTGCTTTTGTGTCCAATAATACCTCCCTATTCTTCCCCCACAACACGGCGTAGAGCCCAACTGCCAGCAATAATGCTCCACAAAAACTGTCACAAAATTGGAAGACAGTAAATCACCATTAGCTTTTATCTTCATATAATTTGAAGGACTGATTTGAAAATACAGGCAACAATAAATAAAACTCATTCCCTTTCA
This sequence comes from Hedera helix, assembly GCA_947179155.2. NCBI lineage: Eukaryota > Viridiplantae > Streptophyta > Magnoliopsida > Apiales > Araliaceae > Hedera > Hedera helix. The sequence goes on from OX359267.1 coordinate 35,157,034, forward strand.
CAAAAAAGTCTTATTTATAAATAAAATAGAATAAAACACAATATTTTACAAAGAAAGTTTTCATTCTATGGTGGTTGATATTACTAGAGCAACAAATGTCGCTTAAAATATGAAGTATTGTTATAACAATTTAAATATATATTTGATCTAACAACATTATTTTACTCTCACATTATCATTTTGGTTTCAACAAGATCTACAACCTCTTTTTTATTGATAATAATATAAAAGGACATAATATCCTCTAAAATAAAAATACAATTTTAATGTCATCACTTCTAAAATAAACACTTATTATATTTAGAGATAAATATGAAAGAAAAATATATCTTTAAAGTTTTGTAAATTTTGAAAATGAGATTATTTTTGTAAGATGAAAGGAGTATTAATATTACTCCTTCCATTGAATGCCATTTGTAAAATATATAAATTTTAAGGTCATATTTTGTTTCATATTAGCCCTAAATGAATATTTCTATTAAATGTAATACTTTTAGACCTGATAATGGAATAGTGATAATAAACTTAATGACTAAGTATCATTTAATAACACTAATTATTTATTTCTTTATTTAAATTTGTAAATATGAATTTCTTTGTAGGACAGAAAGACTAACAATTAGATAGAAAATAGCAGATCATTAAGGCGTGGATTTGAACCTTCCCAAGTGAAGAATCTCCTTCCACAAGATAGCCGAGAAGATGGCGGTTATAACGAGTGCCAAGGGAGTGAACACGGCAGTGAACACAGGGCCTTTCTTTTGTATTGCCCATAGTTGCAACCAGTAGCTAAAGCCTGTCACAATTACACCCTGCACACCAATATTATCAAGAAAATAAAAAAATCAACATATTTATTTCATATCTTAAGAATCAACATAATCCATGATGATGCGACATGTTCATATATATATATATATATATATATATATATATATATATATATATATATATATGTTTTTCAAGTGCTTTCGAGTCGAGCACAATAATTAATAAAGTTGTGGGGGACTTGCCAATTACTTTAGATTTTTACCAAAACTTCCATTTGTGCTCTGTCTTCCTCAAAATATGAGCTTCTTATTTGAATTCTTTTCACATATTTTAAGGTTTCACATAGACATATTTAGACATAATTTTTGTAATTTTAAACAACAATAATAATAATTTAAAAAATAATATATCTTACTATAGAAAATTTGTGATTTTTGTTTGGAGTAAATATATTCACAAATTATCAATGTATCTAAATATATGTACGTAGTGTGTTATTGTATCTAATTACAATAAAAATCATAATATTTTATTGTAATCTATAACATAATTCTAATAATTAATTTTACGATATAGAATTATAAATAAAGCAATGGTACATACAACATCCAATGGAAAGAACGCACTTTAACTAATTAAAAGTGCGCAAGATATTCTTCTTTTCGAGATCACGAATAGGCAATTGATTATATTGTCTTCATTGTGTAATATACACAGAGATCGTGGAAACATTGTATTTTACTATTTTGGAATAATGTTTGAGTACACCAACAGAAAAATCTAGCGGAAGATCGTCAATAAAATAATCGTCACCCCTTTAAATAACAGTCTGTCTTCTGTCATTGACCTCTTGCTCAAAGGTGATAAAAGAATGAATTATCTATTGATTGATTTTCGGTTGAGTTCTTTTATTGGTCTATTATTTTTTAAATAATTAACGAGAGGAAAAATAATAATTCAATTTCTATGCATATATTGGGCGATTAAATAATTAGCTAGGCTCTTGTAATTATGAATATAATGTAATATGAAAAATATGAATTTTACTATACGTAATGATCCATACATACAATGATTCATGCAATGATCCATTATAAAATGGTAGGTCCCATAGGAAAATTAAAATATGAGATCCACCATTTTACAAAAAATCATTGTATAAATCATAACGTATAACAAAATTGGAAAAATACGAAGGGAAAGGGCATACACAATAGGCCACAGAAAGAAGATTGACATCCCAACCAAGTTTCCATGAAGATATGTTCCTCTGCATTGCAATGGCCCAAACTGCTGATTGTGTGCAGCTAAAGAAACACTGCAGAGTTGTAAGACGCAGTTTTGATGGATATTGCTTAAGAACTGCAGCCTGAAAACAAGATTTTTAGAATCAGATGGCTGATTAGTTAAAAAAAAAAAAAGACGCATAATTATCTGATCCTCTTGTTGATCTAGTGAATTGTAATTGTTACTCTTACGTGTCGATAGCTTGTTTTGGGCATATAAAAAATACGATATTACTTCGTTGTTTTACCTATAATTGCATAAATATTAAGATTTTAATTTAGTATTGAATGCTCAAACATATTTGTATTGTATTATTTATATAAGAATCAACTTGCTAATTTAACTAAAAATCCTCAATAAAACTTAATGCCCTAAACATAAACACTCATATAAAACTACTCTAATGTACTATATTTTTGTTTTGTAGCGTTATGAATATTTATTTAAAACTAACCATTGTTTCGAGACACGTTCCATGTAACATTGTATTGAAGAAGAATAAACTAACCATATGAGATTATAGAACTATTTATTTAAAAGTTTGATCTCTTAGAATATATATCAAGTGGGCAAGTAATCCAGGCTAGATCCCATCTTGACCCTTAGAGAAAAAGATGGAGAGGAGACAGATACCTGCATAATGAGCCAAAAAGACCATACTGTATTGGCTAAGACCATGATTAGAGAACCCTTTACCCAGTCCTCTTTGGAATTATTGAGTTCTGATGGGCCTGGTATTTCCTTTTGGTGTACCGAAAAACAGTTTATTGGAGGTCCCTTGACAAAAGCATACACCAAAGCCCCAGATACCCCAACTATAGTGCCCATCACCTTGGCTATTCCATGCCACTCCTTTATGGAAATGCTTTCCATCCTGAAAAGCTCAAGAATCTTTTCCAAAATTAGTAAATTACTTTATTTATTAGAATATATTCAATTTCTTGAGGGAAAAAAGGAAAAACATAAGTTTATAAAAACATGTCACAAAATGCATCTTAACCACTAAAATGTGGGGTTTGGCACGAAATTCGTGTCAGGCCCCATATTTTAATTGTTGAAATGGATGTAGTGTTTGATTTTGTTATCGATTTTTGTATATGTAATATTGTCCAGGTAAATATGTGTAAGAATCCCTTTTTTTTTTTTTTTTTCTTTCTATTTTTGATCTTTTCCAGCAACATACCTTAGAAGAACAGCCATCACAAATGTAATGGCAGGAATCGTATTTGTCGTTGCAGCTGCAAATGTTGCCGAGGTGTATTTCATCGCAAAGTAGTAAAGATTTAAACTTAGTGTAATCCTGAAATTTTTCCAAATACACATGTAGGACAATTAATCAACTAATTTTTCTTGATATGAGCGAGTAATTCAATAATAATTTTTGTAATTCAGAAAAGCTCAAAGTTATACTCTAGAAAGAATGATTATGCCACTTATGGGCGCATAGACTGTTCACGAACCAGCCAGAGTAATAGATTAAGTAATTTCTAGTCCTCATTTATATGGTTTCGCATCCATTATGGAACTTCTGGTCCTCATTTATATGGTGTCCCATCGTTCTATCAATTTTATAACAACTATCTCCAACATGTGTGGACCTTAGAATATAACTATGCATAAAAACTTAAAATTAATGTGCATTCATTTAATTTTAGTCAATATAATAATAAATATTTTAAACTATCTAATAAGTACAATGTACTAATTATAATATTTATTGTTTTATAACTTTTAATAAATCATATCAATTTTATATTTGAAAATATTTTAAATTGACTATCCAAAATCAATAGTAATGCTATAATTTGGATCGGAGGGAGTATATGCTACCAACCATTTAAGTATTTGAAAGTTTATTAATATTCCAAGAGAAAGTAACTATGTTAATCGAGTGTGTAGTCAATTTTTTTTTTATCATCACTAACCCGAATAAAGAAACCAAGAAGATTTTCCAGAGCAAGTTGTACGATAACTGAGCAGCCTTATTACTGCAAAATTTACAAGAATTTAAAAAGACGAATCATACAAAAGGCTTGATCATTGGATTAAACTAATTACGAAAACATCATATTCGGAAAATTAACCTCTCGAGGAAGAAAGCGAATGGAGCTAAGGCAAGTGTGGCGAATGCTTGTCGATAAAGAACAAACACAGAAGGGTCCATTCCTTCAACTATGGCTGCCTTTGAGAACAAAGCCATGCCAGCATAAATTAATTGAACAAGAATAACTGCAAAATAAGGCTTGTTTTTCTCCATATAAATTGCACAGCCCTTCATCTTGCAGTTTCTAATTGAGCTTCCTTTGAGAAAATATATACTAAGAATGTCTTCAATTTATAGGGGGTGCATTGGATCATTCATTTGTTGTGCAAATTTTGAAGTGGGGTCCGTTAGAATTATTGCATTCTATCTCTTATATAAAATCGACAAACAAGAAAAATCAAGCTATTGCGCACTTGTTTTGATTGTCCTCTTTATGTATGCATCGACCACTATGAGGAAAATATACCCTATCAGGAGTAGCTAAAGGGTGAAGCTAGAAAGTGCGTGTAGTAAAATATGTCACAAATTTTTAACTAGCTTGGAAAAATGCATGCTGAACTAATTAAATAAGATATACCAAAGTTGATAATTTAATGATAAATGCCTCTTTTTTATTGTACAAGTTCACGAATTTGAGTCTACCTTTCAAAATAAAGCAAAAAAGAATCAAAACTAACCAAAGTTTTTCCTCCCCCCTTAGTTTCCCCTACCCCTTAGTTTCCTCTCTCCCCCTAAGCCTAAGATGAAGTGAATTTCTAGAATTGAATTGTTATATATAGAATAGATTCTACAAAATAATAATAATAACTAAATATAAAATTAAAGAGTCCCATTTGTCATATTTTTTTTTAATTTTAAAAAAGAGAGTTTCGTTTTGTTTTATGCTAGTATAAAATGACAATTTTCTCAAGTTTAATTACCATCACAATTATAATATCATGTTACCAATGATGAAGTAAATATTTAAGAAATTATTTAAGGGTAAGTATGGAATAAAAATATATTCTTAAATTTTGTAAATTCAGAATTCTTCTTGGAATATAACAAATGTTATATTTGTGTTGGCACATAAACAAGGTACTAGAATTAAAATACAATATTTATCATAACAAATGAAACAAAACGTTATAAAATTTATAGTGATCAAAAGTGTGACAATTTTATTGCATGAAACGTGACCTCTTTCATAATTTAGTCTGATATTATGCTGCATTTCTAAATATCGTCACTTAAAAATCTGGTGCTTGTAATAATGTGTTTATTATTGTTGAACTTGAGTGGATCACCCACTAATGATGGATTTATTGGCTCAAACTGCAATATCAAGCGTTCAACACAGTCCATGAATGACTCTTAATCTGATATTTTCATAACCTCTCCATACGGCATACTTTTGCTGTTTAAAACATATAGTGGAAAAACAAAATTTGATATTGATAATCATTGATCAACTAACACTAGAATGACAAATAGCTAAAAAAGTTATAATTTCTCTAAATTATTAAGTACTCCTTCCATTATAAATTTTGAGATGTATCTTATTTTTTGGTCCATTATAAAATTAGATACATTTTTCTTTTAATACTGTACAATGTCCTCATGTTCCTAATATGTATTATTTTTTACTATCATATCTGTTAGTGCCGAAAAATATAATTACACGCAATAATACTAATATAAAACGTGAAAGTATGACATAAATCGAATTTAAAAACATTTTTGCAATTCCAGAAATCACTTTTATGCGATATAATTATTTGAGGAATGTTTAAAATCATACTGTATGAAGATAAATTAATGATTGATTTGATCTTCAAGTTCGAATTCTTCATTCCTTCAATTACATGGATCAAACGCAAACTACTCAATGTGTATAACACTCTAAAGGTGATCTACTAAGAGAATATAGATAAAGAAGAAGTAATTTAGGCTTATGAAAAGCCCTAAGATGACTAGTCATTTCTCTCTCTCTCTCTCTCTCCCTCTCCCCCCCCCCCCCTCTCTCCTAAATTATTTAGGCTTGAAAATGATTAATAATAGTATAAATCCTAATCCATAATAAAGTCTCTCATTATATAAACAATTTCTTTTCCCCACTACAAGAAAAACGCATATCAGTGACCAAGATTTTCTGCGACCGCAAAATCCATTGCTAATACTACGTTTTAGCAACCGATTTCAGCAACCGATAGTGCAAGTAGTCGCTAACATTAATAGCGACCGGAAGACGGACGCTATTTTCGTCGCAAATACCAATTTTGCCACCAAAAAAGCTCGGGATTTTTGGTGCCATAATTAGCGACTGATTATCCGTCGCTGACACGGTAGCTAATGTATTAGCGACCGCACTTTCCGTCGTTAAAAGTGCCAACACATTAAAAAAAAATTAGCGACCGAAATCGATCGCTGTTAAGCGGTCGCTATTATGTTCAGACCTAAATTTAGGCGCCGCACGAGAAACAGAAGGAAGAAGGAAGAAGATAGAGAGAACAGAAGAAAGAGAAGAGAGAAGAGAAGAAAGAGAGAGAGAAGAGAAGAGCTCAGTGGCAAGAACCTTCACAGTTAATTTATATCCTGTATTTAATTAATGTAACAGTATTTTTGACAATCGATTACTGTGGATACAGTTTCTCTCTCTCTCTCTCTCTCTCTCTCTCTCTATATATATATATATATATATATATATATATATATATATATATGGTGATGGTTATGATTCCGGTAGCATTATTCTCACGGGATCATTTCTTTTACTCAAATCATGTCCCCAATGTAGTTGAACTCCCTTCCTTTTATACTTTAGTGCTCGAGTCATCACCACCCTCTTTCCCTTTCAAATTCCCCACAATTTCAAAATAATACAAAATAATATTATGAAATAAATAAATATAATATAATATAAAGTAATACAAAAAAATATAATAAAGAAAAATAATTCAAAATAATATAATAAACATAATATAATAAACATAATATCATTCAAATTAATATAAAGTAATATAATATATTATAATATATATATATATATATATAAATAATATAATACAATATCATTCAAAATTATACAAAATAATATTAAGAAATAAATAAATATAATATAATATAAAATAATACAAAAAAATATAATAAAGAAAAATAAAACACAATAATAAAAAATAATATAATTAAAATAATATTATATAATATCATTCAAAATAATACTATAAAATAAATAAAAATAATATAATATAAGATAAAACAAAGAAATTTAATATAAAAAATAATATGCGCAGCTTAGAAACCCGTTCAAGATTCACTCATTAAGAGTGAATATTGAATAGTCCCCGTTTTGGGACTGTTCTTGTATGTTCCGCTTTCACTTAGGTTGGTGTCAATGACTTAAACGAATTTATCTGTTTGTTCTAAAGAAATTTTGGTTTTTTTTTTTTTTTTTTTTTTTTTTTATCTTTATCTTTTATTGTTCTCCGGGTGTATACTTAGACTGTGTAAATCATAGTCTATTTCGTGTACTTGAAGACCGATGGTAGATGCTGCCGAAATTTCTTTAGAACAAACAGATGCATTTGTTTAAGTCGTTGACATTAGTGGGACGTCACATACAAGAATGGGATAGAAGTCTGACCGGTGTAATAAGGGTGGAGACGTATTTAGGAAGGAAACAAACATTATACCTATACATTTGTAATAAGTAAATTTATTGAATGCAATAAATCTTATCAAAATAGGTACCATACTATTATGGATTTCTATTCAGATCGTAGTTGGATGAGGCGACGAAAGTCACGCGGGCAGATAGGTGCTATAGCTGAATTTAGAACTGGTTGTCAAGTGTTTTTGGATTACACATATAGCTAGAAAGAATGTGTCAATACTCAAAACAAGATAAGATGTCCTTGTTTGAAGTGTAAGAATGTAAATTATGCAGACAGAGATATAGTTGCGTATCATTTACTTGTTAATGGGTTCATGAAAAATTACGAAGAATGTTGGTGGGCACATGGACAGAAAAGAGAGAGTGTCAATGCATGAATATATAATCCAGCAGACAGTAGTACCCATCGTATGAATGACATGGTTCATGATATTGCTGGGCCGAATTTTGATTGGGAACAAGACATAGATCAACTTATGAATTCTGATGCCAAAGCGTTCTTTAAGTTATTAGAAGAGGGTAGCAAACCGTTGTGGCCTGGTTGCTCAAAGAAAACTACATTGTTTGTAGTGGCGATATTACTTAACATCAAGGCTGATCACAACATGAGCCATGCGTGTTTTGAGTCGCTCTTAAAGGCCATTAAGAGTATGTTACTTGACGATGAAAAATTGCCCGATAACTATTACTTTTGTAAGAAAATTGTGAAGAAGTTGGGTCTTGGATACCAGATGATCGATGTATGTCCAAACGATTGCATGCTGTTTTATAAGAAAAATGAACAGAAGACAAAGTGCACATTATGCAGTCATGATCGGTTTAAGCCTAATAAAGAGGGTGTGACTATAAAAAAGACAAATATACCTTTTAAGATTTTAAAGTATTTTCCAATTACACATCAGCTACAAAGATTGTACATGTCTTCAAGAACAGCTGAAAACATAACTTGGCATGGGAGATCTCCAGCTAAAAGTGAGAACTTAACCATCCTGCGGATGGGAAGGCTTGGATATGAAAGATATTTGTAAGTGTACTGGATTAGAGCTTTATGAATCACCTAATGGAAAGATTATTAAACTGCATGCAAAATACACATTGTCCAAGAAGTAGGATGAAGATGTGTGTGCATGGATCAAGTCTCTGAAACTACCAGATGGATATACGTCAAACATTGCAAGGTGTGTTACAAGTGACAAAATACAAGGGATAAAAAGTCATGATTGTCACGTGTTTATGGAGAGACTTTTGCCAATAGCATTTCGAGACTTACTTGATAAACCAATATGGGTTTCGAGACTTACTTGATAAACCAATATAGGATATTTTGACTGAGCTTAGTCGTTTCTTCAAAAACATATGTTCAAAAACGTTAAATGCAAATGACATGGAAATACTTGAGAAGAGCATCATTGAGATCACGTGTAAGCTTGAAAAAAGATTCCCACCAGGGTTTTTTGACTCCATGGAGCATTTGCAAATTCATCTACCCTATGAAGCTTGTGTTGGTGGTATAGTTCAATACAGATGGATGTATCCTTTCGAGAGGGTGATGGAAAACCTAAAGAGGAAGGTTAAAAATAGAGCTTATGTCGAGGGGTTGATATGTGAAGTATACAGTTTTGATGAGATATCTACGTTTGTATCAGACTATTTTCCCGATGAAGTTTTGACAAAGGCAAATCGAGTTCCGAGACATGATGATGGGGGGAACGTTGAATTAAACGGTCGACTTTCTGTATTTGGTCTACCGGGTCGCGCTTATGGAAAAGAAAAACGCATATTCCTCTCTGAAGCAGAATTACATGCTGCACATACTTACATTCTTCTCAATTGCGAGGAGATTGAGGGATTGGTGAGGTATGCATGTAAAACTCATATTTAACTTAATCTCATTGATGTACACTCTAATCTCATATATATTGTTTCATATATATAATATATCTGTAGATCATTCGATGCTGAGTTAAGAACAAATCAACACGACATCACTGATAAAGATATTGAACTGAATCGGGATCAAAACTTTGCAAAATGGCTAAAGGTCAAAGTAAGTTATTTAACTTAATTAAGTCATTTTATTTAATCTATAAAACATTTATTCATAATGTATTAAACAAATGTAGGCTCTTAATGACGACACAATTCCTTCAAATGTACAAGTCTTAGCCATGGGCCCAGATAGGGACCAAGTCACTCGTAATGGTTATAAAGTAAATGGCTATGATTTTCATACAAAGATATACGCCATCGATAAAAGAACAACCAATACTGGAGTGTTGGTTCAAGGAGATTACTACAATGAGGTTGGTCGTGCCTTTTATGGGGAGTTGGAAGAGATTATTGAGTTGTCGTACATATGGAGGTCAGATTAATTTGTTTAAATGTCTTTGGTTTGATTCAGAAAAAGGGATACGTGTCGATCGACATGGAATTGTCGATATTGGCCTCAACAAAAGGACATATATGAATGTACCATTTGTGTTGCCAACTCAAACACAACAAATATATTACACTTGTACTCCTATTTGGAAAAGGGATAGAACGCCTACAGATTGACAAGTTGTCATTCATACTCCTGCGCGTATTCGTGTCCACTTAGTAGACGGAGAAGTCTACCAAGACGAGACGCTACATAACCCTCCTATAATAAATCTCGATGACAACAATCAACTTAAAAATTTAGAGGGTGGAGGTGATGATGATGATGATGAATTAGATCCCAATTCAGTACAACACTTAGATGACAGTGATACTGAGGAGGAAGAGTTATTAAGTGACAACGACACTAAATCTGAAGTAGAAGATGGTTATGAATCTCCACATGTTGTTAAAGATGATTCAGAATCTGGCAGCGAGTTTCATTAAAATGTATGTTTAATTTAATTTGTATTATGTAGAGTTATATATAAATGTTTACATAATATTATTGACTTGTTGTATATACACGCATTTTATTTCTGTAATCATTATTATGTAAGTCACATTAATATGTCATTTTTTTGAATAGATGACATCTTCAGCAGCAGGAAGAAAACGCAGTTTAGGCCGGGGTCCAAATCAGATCCCGAAGGCCCCAGATAATCCAGACGAGCATATTTTATTATAGATTCGCCCTAATCCTACTAACACGTAAGTTATTAACCATATAGTAATATTAAATTAAAAATTATATTATTGTATATACTAATGTAAATTATTCTATATTTTAGAGATTTTGCAGATGTTAGGGTTGTTAAATGTATTTCATAGTTATGCCTACAAAATTGGCCTACCCCATCTATTACGTGAGCCAGCACACCACTAGCCTATAAGGAGGCCTGTTGGCAGGAGTTCCAGGTATTTTTTTCCCCGTAATTTATAACTATTCTATTGAATTATTTTAATGTTTAGTATTATCAGGTTAATTATATTATAATTATTTTAATGTTATTATTGTATTTTTATTTCAGAAAAGATACAAGTGGGAAGATTCACAGATAGGGGTTATACAGACACTATTCTGGCAAAAGTGTGTTGTCTGCACAAAAGATAACATAAAGAAGGAGTGGGAAAAGGCACTGTATAATGCTGGCATAGACCATCCTGGCTAGGCTGCAGAGTATATGCATGAGTACGGCCCGTGGTGGTGCTCGCGCGATATATAGGTTAAGATGTGCCAATAGTGGCAGAGTGACGAATGGGCGAGGAAAGGGATGATTACAGCCAGGAACAGATCCGCTAGTGTAGCTGAAGGGGAAAAAGGAAAAGAGTACATACAAAGGCAGTAATATATCACAGGCGCAACATTTCATTGATATGGAGGCGCTACTAGAAAAATAAGAATACGTGACGGAATTTTGTGACAGTTTTTAAAAACAATCACAAAATATAGTAATTTGTGATGGACTTTTTGAGCAATCACAAAGTAATAGTATATATGATGGCTCTTAGTAATGGCTAATTTTGCCATCAATATATTATAATTGTGATGGTCAAGTCAATCACCAAAATTTTCACGCAAAATAAAATTTCTTTTTGTGACGTATTAAGCCATCACTTATTGATATACCCTTTTCGTGATTGCATTTAAGCCATTACCAATATTTTAATGAATGAAATAATCAAAATAATATTTTATGACGGTCATGACAATCATTAAAAAAGATAAATTTTTGTGACGAAGTTTATTTGCAATTACAAAAAGAAGGTATTTTGTGATAGAATTTTCAAGCAGTCACAAAACAATAAAATACATTATGGCTCTCAGTGATGACTAATTTTTTCATCATTATAGAGTATTTGTGACTGCCATTGCAATCACCAAATCTTATGTGAAACTAATTTTATTTAGTAAGCCAACTCACATATGTTTCATTTTATATATTTTTTTAAAATTATAACCATGATCTGGGTTTTGGTGTAGTGGTAATACTCGTTATTTAGTTTGCAAATGGGGTAAGGTTTCGAATCCTACAAGTATCATTTGATACACTTAATATATATAATGAAATAAATTGTCCGTAAAAGGAGATTCACGTTCTTACTTTTGATTCCTAAAGTCATGTGTTTTTTTGTGATAGCTTTGACAATCACAATAAATCAATAGATTATTTGTTAATGTGATTGTATTAATCATCACAAAACACTAAGTGTTTGTGTGATTGTCAAAACCGTCATAAAAGGCTTTCATGATGAGGGTATACAAGACGGCCTCTGTAACAACTAAAGTCATCACAAAAACTTTTTGTGATGATTTTTTGAATTTATGTGATGGATTTGAGCCATCACAAAAGGCCATTTTTTTTGTAGTGAGGTACATAGTTCGTCAAATTTACTTTATACATTAATTTTGTCATTACATTTAACTATTCAATGTATTACTTAATTACAGGACACTTACAACTAACTAATGGAAGAGCGGTATCCCCCTGGCAGTGGTCGCCCGCCGATTGATCAAGAGTTGTGGGAAATGGCATCAGTTGTTAAGAAAAATTTTGTTAAGGGCCAAGGGCAGCGAAGACGGCCAAATATTACTACCTCTTGCAACTCTGGTAGCCAGTCTACCCAAGCATCATACAATCTGACGCCACATAACGCTGCAGACTGTGTTATAGCCATATGCAGAGATCCTGCCCTTCTTCGTCAGCTGCAAGATCATTTGAAAGCATTGAGTCCTGATTCATTAGTGGATGCGGTGGCGACAGTAGCAAGTGAGACGGACCAGGAGGAGACTGAGCAAGACGAGGTAATATTATTGCTTAATGCACCAAAATTAATCAGTCAATAATACTATCTTGAACATGTTTCTTTTTTTGTTACAGGAACGTGATAGTTAGTTAGATCGATTAAGCTTGACGAGCTACATATCGTTCTTAGCTTTTTTATTTTCTTCATTTTATTATGTAACCCATGCACGGTCGGATTTTTATCCCATTGTATATATTTATGTACCAAGATTGGATTAGATGTTGGTTTTATGTTTATTTGAAATGTATGTTATTTCATTTGGTTAGAATTTGATATTTGGTTAGAGATCTCAATGAGATTGTTTATATATCTGTTGTGTTGTGTTGGGATATATTTGACAAGTAAAGAAATTTATGGGAATCGAGAAAAATAAATTATTTTTTTTACAATAATCAGCGACCGAATTCGGTTGCTAATAGTGGTCGCTAATAACCAATCGCTAATAACCGGTCGCTATTCGGTCTCTATTTATCTCAAAATTCAGTCACTGATAAACTTCCCATCGGTCACTGATAGTGGTCACCGATATCGGTCGCTGTTACTTTCGGTCGCTACACATGGCGAATGTTGACATATGTGATGACTCAGCTTAGAGACTGTGTCGGTCGCCATTGTCGGTCGCTGAAACTTCGGTCGTTATTGTCCGTCGTTGATATGTATGTTAGCGACCAAACTATAGGCGACGGATATTAACTGTAATATCCCAGATATTTCCAAGATTTTAAATAATATCTTAATTGATTTTATTAAAGGTTAAGGTTTAAAACCTAGAATATGAGAAGTAAGAGGTGTAGAAAATGAGTAAACATTTTTTTTAACATAATTTATTTGTTAGAAATTAAATGTGAGAATATTGTAATGATGCATGTAGAGAATTTATTAAAGAAATAAATTCAATTGAGAAGTGAAGACGGTTATAAGGATATATATACATAGTTATATATTCCTAGAGTTGTGTTTGTTAGCCAAACAAGAAGATGAGTAAATCAATACTCAATAAAACTAATAAATTAATTAGTTTAAATATGAAGTAAGAATGAAAGTCATGAAATATAATTAATTAAATTAATTATATTAGTTATGAGTTAAAGTTATATAAAAACTAGAAAGTTTGTCTAGAATGACAATATTAAGAAGTTAATTGATTAAGTGATTAACTTAATTATTAAGTTGTGGTATAGAGTTCAAGTAATTTAATTACTACTAGTGGACTAGCCCAAAAGGATTATAGATGTTAGCCCAATATGAAAATATTGGTATGAAGTGGGTAATTAAATAATAAGCCCAAATGTTATGTTGATTAATAGTCCAAGAGGTAATTAATATAAGTCCAATTAAATTAATTACCTAGCCCAAGTTATAAAGATGTGGGAGTTGTGTTGGGTAGCCCAAATAATTAAATAAGGGAGCCCAATGCAAAATAAACTAGTAGCCCAAATATTGAGTCCAAATTTAAAAGTCAAATGTTGGTCAATATATTGGGAAATTTCAAAGTATTGATTGAGTGTAGAGAATTAACTAGTGTAGGGTTAATTGAATAACCCTAGTTGGTAGACATGAGAGAGCATTAACCAAACATTGGTTAATTGTTAGAGGAAGAAAGGTAGTGTTGAGAATTAACTATGGAAGAGTTAATTATGTAACCCAATGTGGTAGAATTAATTATAGCAAATCTAATTGGATTATATTATAAGTCCAAATGAGGTATTAAACTAGGTCAAATTAATTAACCTAGTAGTTCATATAATTTAATTTGAACATTGATTTATGTAATAATTAACCAAGCCCAATGCTTGTTTTAATTAAATGTAACACAGGGTAATTAATGTTAGCCCAATGTAATAATTAAATTGAGCCCAAACAAATTTAATTGATGAACCCAATAGAAATATTAATTTGATCCAATGTGGAGCCCAAATGGAAGTCAAAGTGGTGGTCAATATATATACATTGGTGTATATATATATGAATACTTATATAATGATATAAGATGTAAAAATAAAGCTAAATTGATGTAATAAAAGAGGAATCCCGAATTTTGGAGGGGGCCCCACATGAAAGGTTGCTTGTTGGTGAATTTGGAGTGTAAAATGTCTCAACAACTCCCCACCAACCCTAGTCATTCCATTGGTCAATCAAAATGTCACTCAATAGGTCATTCAAGCTATAGTAAGCTTGATTAACCCTTAAATTCACCAACACTAGTTGATTAGTGAAGGTTAATGGTGATTAGGGAGGGTCTATATATAGCATCCATCAACATTTTGTTATGTTTGTTAGTTAGTTTTCAAGAACTCCTAGAGAGAAAGAGAGAGTATTCTAGAGAAAAGCTAGCAAGCTTTGAGAAATGGATGATCCACTAAGGAAATTTGCTAGAGAATGGACAAGAGGAGGTCGCAAGCCAAGATCATGTCAAGAGGAAGAAGAGCATCCATGATCAAGAGGTTCAAAAGTGATCTAACCTTCACCTATTTCATTTTTATAGTTATATAAGTTTTAATCGGTCAAAATATGTTTTTAACCGATCAAAAGTTATTTTGATGCTCTAGAAGTCTAAAGCTACGTTATATTGGTAGAATCATGGTTTGATATAGTTAAATCATGTTTTGGTATGAGCGGTATGCATAAAAATGCAAGAAATGTCTATATTAAGCTTTACCGGTAAAAATCTAGGTAGCTATGCGTTATTTAATGTTGTAGTTTGAAATGTAAAAGTTGGAAATTGGATTTCTATGGCTAAAAAGTTACCTCTATGAGTTTTTAAGAAAACCCAACTTGAATCTTTCAAAAATGTGGAAAAATAAAGAAGTTATGGATTTTTCCTCAAAGCATGTTGATTTTAAAACCATATGTTGCATTGTGAGCGATTTTAAGCATAGATCCGTTCGGAATTTGGGTTTGTGTTCTAAAGAGAAATTGTAGAGGGGGAAATTCTGATGAGAATGGACTCAAGAATCACCCCAAAATGTTTCCATATGAGGAAGTTATGGCTGTCGGAGCGAAGGAGGGTCGGACAGCCCAAACTGTGAAAATTTGCTGCATGACCGGGGCGGCCTCGCTACTTTACGGGGCGGCCGCCCCACTCCACCAGATGGTTTTTGTGTTGTTTAGTTGTCCGGGGCGGCCGCGCCACCTTACGGGGCGACCTCGCTACTCCATCAAAGTTTTTTTTGTTGTCCGGGTCAGGTCGGTTCGGTCCGGGTTGGATTTTTATGAAAATTTAAGTTCATATAAGTGTAAAATGAGTATGTTTGTATAATAAACTAATATATGTAGTTTATGAATGAGTGATTAAAATATTATTAAATGGATAATAATATTAATAAGTGATTAAAATATTATTAAATGGTTAATAATATTAATATGTGATTAAAATATTATTAAATGGTTAATAATATTAATGTATGATTAAAATATTATTAAATAGTTAATAATATTAAGAAGTGATTAAAATATTATCAAATGGATAATAATATTAATAAGTGATTAAAATATTATTAAATGGTTAATAATATTAATGTATGATTAAAATATTATTAAATAGTTAATAATATTAAGAAGTGATTAAAATATTATCAAATGGATAATAATATTAATAAGTGAGTAAAATATTATTAAATGGTTAATAATATTAATGTGTGATTAAAATATTATTAAATGGATAATAATATTAATAAGTGATTAAAATATTATTAAATGGTTAATAATATTAATGTGTGATTAAAATATTATTAAATGGTTAATAATATTAATAAGTGATTAAAATATTATTAAATGGTTAATAATATTAATGTGTGATTAAAATATTATTAAATGGTTAATAATATTAATAAGTGATTAAAATATTATTAAATGGATAATAATATTAATAAGTGATTAAAATATTATTAAATGGTTAATAATATTAAGGTGTGATTAAAATATTATTAAATGGTTAATAATATTAATGAGTGATTAAAATATTATTAAATGGATAATAATATTAAATAAGAGATTTAAAATATTATTAAATGGTTAATAATATTTGAATATAGTTGTATGTTATCAAAGGTAGATAATATTTTGAGGTATTTGGTACATTATTAAATGTCCGAATCATTAAGTTATGAAAAAGAAGAATGTTTAATTAAATTAAACTAAGGTAAATAGTCTATTTGTGACTAATTTAGACAGCTTATTAAAAGTGGGTCGTACGAAGCATGTGTAGTGAATGCGTAAGTTGGTTAAGTGTACCCGACATGTCCAACTAGATTTGGGCTAGGTTTTTGTCCGGAACGTATAGGTTCATTTGTCGGACAACTAAAGAGTTAATACTTTGAAGTTAAGGTCTTAAGTTAAGACTAAGTAATAGTCATTATATCTAATGATTATGTCAATTTCTTATATAAATTGTAGGTTGAACGAGAGACGCAAATAAGCGTAACTGGTAGAAGCAAACCAGGCAAGTTTTTCAGATATTGTTGCTATGTGTATAACTGTTATGTGTGCACTTGAAGCATGTGAGAATTTGAATTAAATATGTTTTGTGAAACCATATGAGATGTGTTGATTCTATATGATAGAAAGCCTGAATTAATTGAATAAGTTGAACTGTATGTCATGTATTCATTCCAATGCATGATCAGTATGTTGCATGAATAAATACAAAGCATGAGAAACATGATGCATTCATATAATGTAATGCATGAAGCATGAGAAGCATGTATAAACATGAACTATATGTTATGTGCTATCTGTTAGACTTGCTGAGCCGTCGTGCTCACTCTTGCCTAAACCAACATTTTCAGATAGTGCAAATTATTTGAAGTTCTCGATAAAGATCAAGGAATAGGAAAGCATATTACTTTCGCTGAAGATCTAAATATTTGTTGTAGATATCAGTCCGAATTGGGCAGGTAAATGACTGTGTAGTATAATACTTAGTTGGCATATTATATGAGTGTTAAATACTCAATTTGATTGTAATAGAATGTCGTATCATGTATGATATTGAGACATACTAGGAATGTATAAAGATTGCGATTCTGGAATAGAAAGAGAAGTTGTAAAATTATAAATAAATGATTATTTAGCAATTATAATATTGTTATAATTCATGAACAATAAGGAAAAGGTTGTACCTGTGATGAACCGAGTCTGAGGTTCGAGGGACCCGGATTCGGGGTCGTCACATTAACGACCGTATTCGATCGCTGAAACATATTAGCGACGGAAGTCGGTCGCTGATAGACCTTTTTCTTGTAGTGCCCTAAACTGTTTAGGATTTAGGTTTTAATCTAATTCCTAAGCTATTTAGGAACTAAAGTATTTATAAAATAATAACAATAAGAAGAATACTTCTTATTAGTTTATAATTAGTATTTTTTTTAAAAATAATTTATTATTAATATTAAGTTATTTAATTTATTCCACCATGATACAAATTAAATATACTTAATTTATTATTATTTGAATCAATTACTTTTAAATCAATATTTCTCTTTTATGGTGTAATCATTTGGGTTCAATATTATGCCGGTATTAAAATAAATAAAATTAGAATTATTCTAATTTTATTTAAACGAATTAAAATCTTTTAATTCTTGCATATAATTAATAAAATCAATTATATTTATTTTACATCATGACTATACCTCTCAGTATATCATGATTATTTGAATAATATGAAATCAACGTTTAATTACAAAAAAATTATTAAATAAATATTTATCATACAATTAAATCATTCTACCACACAATGTCACAATTAAATATAAAATATAAAATTATTTGTCAAATATTATTTATTTGATTATATGCATTTCAATTCTTAGAAGCACGTCTCTAGTTAATGTTAATTAAAATCTCTTTTTTAATTTCCATTCAACCCTGACTAGTGATTTCTGAGTGGTCACTGATCGAATCACATAAGACATTATCCCACTTTACTGAAAGTAGTAGACCATTTACTAATCATTCATTTACCTTCATGTAAATTTTTTTTATACCCGAACATACCCTTTTATATATACAAAGAGTTTTAAGAAATATGTCAAAGTATAACTCAAAATACATAATATACTATGACGATCTCAGGTCCAACGATCGCTTCTACCACTATCACTATAGGAACTCCATTAGGTATTCCTTTAAGCGAATCATGTTCAGTGAACTTATTATCTAATAAGCACTTACATATTTGTTTTAGTGTCTCCACACAAATGATTATGAAATCAATCATTCTTTTCAAAAGAGCAAGTAAAGTATGTGCTTATTTATTTGGATTTACTAACCCCATTTTAGTTATTTGAGCTATCTAAGTTTTAGATCTCATTAGCATGATATCATCATGATTCTAAAAGTATTGCTCAAAACTACGAGTTTATCACAACAATTAATTATAACAATTAAACATGGATAAATAAATACCTTTAAATAAATTATTTTTTTTATTAATAAATGAATAAGAGTATAAAGTAAATGCTTTATCACATCAGATGTGATTGGCTTGAAGGCATACTAATTTTTATCTCCCACAAAAATCAATTATCTTGATATCTAATACCTATCTTTTTTAAGTTGGGTTCAAATTGTTGTGGAGATAATACTTTAGTAAATGGATCTAAGATGTTGTTCTGAGAGTTTGTTCGATTTTAGGTGATATCTCATCTCTCAATGGTTTCTCTAATCAAATAAAAACACCGTACACACATGTTTAAATTTCTGATGAGACTTAGGATCATTTGTCTGCGCAACAGCTCCAACGTATGCATTGACCACCATGAGAAAAATATACCCTATCAGGTATATAGCTAAAGGGTGAAGGTAGAAAGTGGGTGTAGTAGAATATGTTACAAATTTTTAACTACAAGAACAAAGGTTATAATTTAATTGAAAATGCCTATTTCTTTACTAAACCAGATCACATGTTTGAATCTACTTTTCAGCTGAAGGTAGAAAATTTCAAAATTAACCAATACGCTACATAAAGAAGGTAATTTCCCCCCCCCCCCCCTCCCCCTCCCCCTCCTAAGCCTATGATGAAATATATTTATAAAATTGATCTGTTATATATAGAATAGCTCTCCAAAAAAAAAAAGTAACTAAATAAGCTTATAAAATTTAAGAGTCCCATTTACTATATATATTTTTATTCTAAAAAGAGAGTTTCATTTTGTTTTATGTTATAATTTTCTCAAGTTAAATTACCATTGATATTTTAATATCATGTTATCAATACTAAACTAAATATTTAAGAATTTATTTAAGGGTAATAATGGAATAAAAATATATTCTTAAATTTTATAAATTTTACAATTTTAGAATTCTTTTTTGGAACATAGCAAATGTTACATTTATGTTAGCTCACAAACAGGTTACTAGAATTAAAATGCAATATTTACCATAACACCTTATAAAATTTATTGTGATAAAGGGCGTGTGATAATTTTACCATAATTGAATTCGTATTTGTTGGGATATTTCACATGAATATCACATTAGGTAAATTCAATAGCGTAAATGGGTTAATAAGTATAGTGGAGTCTCAACCTAATAGGTTAACCTTTTGGATAAATAGGTGATCTAACATGTTTGTTGGTCCAGTCTACACAGCTACATTGGTAATGAATCAGTGTGATGGATCGTATAATTCTGCTACAAATGGTATCAAAGTCATGGCTACGGGCTTGGGACATGGATATGGTATAGGACTGCATATGATGGTTGAAAAATAATTCGTTATAAGTGGTATCAGAGCCCATGGTTCGAGGGCCCAAGTATCAAGTTTGGAGCATTCACAGGTCATGTGTTATCCACTCTGCACAGTAGAGCAAGTAGAGTTGAGTTGGGTGGAGTACAAGGAGATCACTCACTCGTTTACTATTACGTGGTGAAGTATGATTTGAGTCGAATATAATGGGTTTAGAATGACTCTAAGAAGCTGTTTAGGGTGAAGGGTTCATAAGGAGTAAAGTTGTACTTCTATGTTTACCTCTAACGTGGTGGAGTAGTATTAGAGTTGAGTAATTGCTCTTGAATAACTAATAGAATTTGTGTTCCGCATGTAGCAGTTGAGTCGGGTAGAGCACAAGGGGGATCACTCACGTGTTTGTCACTATGCGGTGAAGTATGATTTGAGTCGAATAGAATGGGTTTAGGATGACTCTAGGTAGCTGCTTGGGATGAATCCACAAGGAGTAAATTATAATCTTACGTTTGCCTATAACATGATAGAGTAGTATTAGAGTCGAGTAATAGCTTTTGAATGACTAAAAGAAGTTATGTCTAATGGTGACTACTCTAGTGTGATACTTGTGATGAGTATTCAAGTGGAAGGTAGAGATTATTAGGATATTTTACATGAATCACACATCGGATAAATTTAAGAGTGTAGATAAATGAATAAGTATGGTGGAGTCTCAACCTAATAGGTTAACCTTTTAAATAAGGAGATGATCCAATATGTTTGTTGGGTTAGTCTACACAGCTGCATTAGTAATGAATTGATGTGACATAGATCTTACAATTCTACTACAAATGGTATTAGAGTCATGGCTATGGACTAGGTTCATGAATATGGCTTGAATTGCGCATGATGGAAGAAAAATAATTCACTACAATATTTGCATGAGACTTTGACATGGTATCTCTCGTAATTATATTAGATATTAAGCTGCATTTCTAAATATCATCACTTAATAATTTGGTGCTTTTGATAATGTGTTTATGATAGTTGAACTTGAGTAGATCACCTACTAATGATCGATTTATTGGCTCAAATTGCAATGTCAAGAATTCAACACACTTCATGAGTAACCACCTAATCACTGATATTTCCATAACCTCTCCATATGGTATACTTTCGATGTTTAACACAAACAGTAGAAAAGTAAAATTTGATATTGATGATCAAAAACTATAGAATGAGAAATAGTGAAAAAAGATATAATTTATTTAAATTATCAAGTACTCCTTCCATTTCAATTTTAAGATATATCTTACTTTTTAGTCCATTATAAAATTAGATACATTTTTCTTTTAGTACTATACAATGTTGATCATGACGTTCCTAATATGTATAATTATTTACTATCATATCTCCCGTCATACAACATTACAATTATTGGCATGGGAATCGCGTACCTAGCTAGGGTTAGGGTTCGTAGTAATGGTGGAAGTGAGAAATTAGCAAAGAGTATGAAATCGGTTAGGAGATCAAAGAAGGAAGAAGAACCAGTGAACAACTACCAGGATAACACGTGGCAGAACTTTCGGAATCACGACATAATTGCTGGTGTCCAAGAGTCGTGGCAAGTGTTTCGAGTGAACTCAAGATAGTCAACGCTAATACTTTTGTTTACTTGATTCAAAGTTGCTCAGAAATTCCCTACTTCTTCCTTATTTTGAGAGAGAAAGAGAGAGAATTTTTTTTATGTGACAAGAGATTTCCCAAAGTTTTAAAAGTCCCTTCACTTGTCAAGTGAAAAGGGTATTTATAGGGTCCAAGTCATGTACTAGGCACATGTCAAAAAGGAAATTTTCATAAATACCCTTAATGACAAAAAAATTTCTAAAATACCCGTGGTTACCCGGGTAATGCCCAAATCATCCAATTTTTCTAAGCACTAATCCAATCCTTTAACTGATTTCTAATAAAAGTTGTTCTCACGAGCTTTTTGCCTCGGGACTCATAACAACACCTCTCAAATTATACTTTTTAAGGTTATATAATATTAAGTCTAGAAAGATTGTATGAATCAATTTTATTATTGAAGAAGCCAAAGAAACGCAACACAAAACGGGGAAAGACCGCCCCTAAGGGGGTCCACCCTAGGGGGCCCATTCCCATTTCGACACATTTTATTCGTCTCGTTCTTTGTTAATCAACTTTTTATCCATTTTTTTTATTTTTTTTTATATGAAAAGTTCATCTTGTCATACACAAGTTAAGAAATATCACTCTTAAGTCTTCATAAGTCTTCTTAATTATAGATTAATTATTCGTTTATTGTCCCGCCTAAAACTTGCTCGAAACACAAACACAATTCGGGAAACGAATCATAAAACGAACACTAAGTGACCATCCCCTAGGGGGCGAGCCCTAAGGAGGACCGAGCCCTAGGGGATACTCCTTAGAATGTTGTCTAATTTTGGTTCGTTTTATCGTTTAATTTTGTCCTTGTTTCGTTCAAGGAGTTCAGGTCAAATTTAATTGGGCATGCATTATCGGGCATTTTTAATATTAAGAGGGGACCTACCTAGGGGGCTGAACCTTAGGGGGTCCAATCTTCAGAAACTATCTTAGATTTTTCGTCTTTTTCGGTCTTTTATTCTTTCATTCACTATCCGTTGGTTTGTTATTCGTTATTTTTGTTCTAATTTATTCAATATGAAGCCTAATTTTATTCATAGCTCACATTTTTCCCCTGCACGTGAGTCACAACTTGGAAGTGATGATCGTGCATAAAAGTCAAGTTTTATAAGGGTTGATACTATTGTTGTTATAACTTTTGTTCTATTTAGAGCCCCTAATATGTCAAAACGACCGGAATGACGAGGCCTACAAAACTCAACTTTTAGCTACGACGGACATTGTAATAGCCCAAAAAAGGCTTAGAAGCAGGTGTCGTAGCCTTTTGAAGATTTTTGATTTTTTAGATTTTTTTGGATTTCTTTATATTTTGATTATTCCTTTCATAATTAAGCCTTCCAGCTTATTATTTAGTATTTAAAAGATGTTTTCACATATTCTAGGGCTGAACCCATTGTGAAACTACATACTTCCGAAGGGATTTTTAGGCATCCAAATTTTGGGCCTACAAAAATCTGAATCTTAAGAGGAAAATTCCTAGGGCGAATCCCAGTTTACAAATTCGAACCCTTAGTGGGCATCACTAAAATTTGTCGCGGTTTTGGAATTGGTTTTGAGAGAGTAATTGTTTCTTTGTTCCTTATTTCTTTTTAGAGGTTCAAATGAAGTTTACTTAATAAGAGATCGTTGAAAGTTTGCCTCAAGGTAGGACCACCTAGAGTGGATGAACCCTGAGGGTTGAACCCTAGGGTTTCTCGCTTTTCGATTATTTGTTCATTCGTTGATTGTTTGTTTATTTCATACTCTTTCGTCTTTCATCCGTTTCTTTAAGGTTCCGTGTGAACCTTAATTTGCACTTGGGCATACATTTTCCCCCTCCACATAAGTCACGTTTTGAGTGAATCACGTGCATGATTTCTTCGAGTCGTTGAATCATTGCTTTAGTTTTCTAAATAACTTTTTTGAAGTTCAATTTTTACAAGTTTCAAAAGATGGAGTTCTTAGGAGAGGGATCCTCTATAGGGCTGAACTCTCAAAAGCTGAACCCTAGGAGGGTGCTCTTAGGATATCTCATGCAATCATTTATCATGCTTATTCGAATCTTTGTTCATCTCCTAAATTTCTCTATTTTTCTTAGACTGAAGTCCTTTGTGCCTAGATCAATTTACGTCATTATAAAAATATCTTTCTTTGAGGAGAGATTCGGTTATACTTTAGGATGTCATAACTAATCCTAAAGGCCGAGCTTCGAGGACTCAAGTATATTGTTTGAGGTAATAACGACATCAAGAAAGAAAAGGCTCAGGATTTCGCTATTACTGACCTGAAGGATCTAGCTTTGCCTCATCTTCAATTTGATTTGTTATGGGCATTAGGTTATGGCCCCTTTATAATCTTTCGTTTTCTCTTTACTTTTAAGGAAACAGTATAATTCTGTTGGATTGAGGGCTTATGGTTAAACGCCTCATCACTTTTAAAGTTTAAAAGTGTAATGACTGAGTTACTTTTGAAGTTTTAAAAGCGTGACTATCGGGTCACTTTTGAAATTTTAAAAGCGAAACTGTCGAGTCACTTTTGAAGTTTAAAAGTGTAACTATTCGGGTCGCTTTTGAAGTTTAAAGGCGTAACTGCTCAGGGTTAATGGCTTATGGTCATATGCCTCATTACTTTTAAAGGAAAAGTATAACTTTGTCGGTTTGAGACTTTAGGGTCAAGTGCCTCAGTCATTTTTTAAGTTTGAAAGTGTAACTTTTAGGGTTAAGGGCTTATGTTCAAGTGTCTCATCACTTTTGAAGAAAAAGTATAACTATTCGGGTTGAGGGCTTATGTCCTGGCGCCTCCCCACTTTTGAAAAAAAAGTGTAACTGTTCTAGTTGATGGCTTATGTTTAGGTGCCCTGTCACTTTTGAAGAAAAAAAGTGTAACTATTCGGGTTTAGAGCTTATGTTCAGGTGCTTCGTCACTTTTGATGAAAAAGTATAACTTTTCAGGTTGAACGCTTATGTTCAGGTCCCTCATCACTTTTGAAAAAAAAGTTTAACTGTTTGAGCTGAGGGCTTATGTTCAGGTGCCCTATGCATTTATGATATATGCAAAAGTCTGGGCTCTTTTTCATTTCTTCGGTCATCACGAATTTGGGTGTTGGAGGCTTCACCACTTCGTGTTCCATCCATTGTTCGTACAAACTTTTAAATGATTCCTCACTACAAGTGATGGATGACGACTCCAGATCATTTTCATTCATTTCCCTCTTGCCCCCTATGGCTTTAGCTGAGAATCTGATAAAGCCATAGTAACTGTCCTTTTATCCTTCCATGCAATGGTTACGCAGTTCTCAGGTAATGGTTCGATTCCTCCCAAATCCTGTGTAAATGATGACAGTGTTACGAAGGAGTCGCAGGCCTTGGTAATAAGGTGGGGCTTAAAGGCATCCAAAGCACCATTGTTGCATATGCTAACGAGGTTCTTTTCTTCAATTGGCTATACACACTTCTGTGCGTGAATCCTAAATCTATCTATATAGTCTGATAACCCCTCACTTGATTTCTATGTGATTCTCATCACCTCTACTATGGTCACCAGTTTCTATACATAGAAAAACTTCTTTAAAAATTGTAACTTCATGTCGTCCCAATCCTGAACCGACCCCTTTTTCAGATTGTAGTACCAACTGAAAGTGTAATCTGTTAGCGTGTGGTTGAACTCCCTTAATAGGATGTTATGATTTCTGACTTCGTCGTGTCCTAACCATGGGGGCATTGATTCCATAAATTGGGCTATATACTCCTTTGTATTTCCTTTCTCCCCATTGTATTTCGGGAATTACGGGGGGTGTTCAATATAATATGCTGGATGAGGTTGCCTACGAACATGTGCCAGGTAAGGAGGGGTGAAGTTCAATTTTGCGGGCCTAGTTGTTTATTTGTGAAGTTGATTGATCACATCCAACATGTCATCTTTAGTTACAAACTAATTTAACGTATGAACCTCTTGAGGTGGAGCCATCGGAGTCTACATTTGTGAACATAGTGAAATTATGGTTAGAATTATTGTTAGTCGAGGTTGGTTCGTCTCTGTTCCAAATGGTGGCATGTCACCTCTGTCTTGGGTCTCTAGAGTAACGATTGAAATTTGTTGGGTTTCCACTGTTTGAGGTGCATTCTGAATGTCCTTATTGCCATTTCTCACTCCTGTTTCCATTACGTGTGAATTTTCCAGGAACATGATTCTGAAGGTCGAGATTTGCATCAACTTTTAGAGGAAACTCATCATCTCCTCATGCTGTTTCTGCATTTCCAACAACATAGACATCATCACTTCTTACCCATCAAGAGTCTCCTTTATTGCCTTCACCATCTCCCGCTGCATGGTCTCCATGTTATCTTGCTCTTTAATTGTTTCCTCACTTTGTACTCCCATGTTTACTGTCATAGAACTCGTGAGTTGTTGATCATTCATTTGTGGTGAAATGCTGCTCGTAATTGGTGAATCTCTTCCCGTGGCTCTCCCACTTCGAGTTGTGGGCGTACCCTTCATAAATTTTCACCTCCCCATCAGAGTCGCCAAAATAATGTAGGCGCAAAAATTGCGTACCTTATTAAGGTTAGGGTTTGTGGTAATGGTTATGGAATTCCTAAAGATTATGAAATCGGTAGAGAGATTGGAGAGGGTAGAAGAACCGGTGAGCAACTACCAAGGTAACACGTGGCATAACTCTCGGAATCACGGCATAACTCTCGGAATCATGACATAATCGCTGGTGTCTAAGAGTTGTGGCAAGTGTTTCGAGTGAATTCAAGATAGGCGACGCCAACACTTTTGTTCACTTGATTTAGAATTGAGCACAAGTTTTCAATTCCTTCTAATTTCTTTCTTGTTTTGAGAGAGAGAGTGATAGAGAGAGAGCTTTTATATGGTAAGAGATTCTCCAAAGTTTCAAAAGTTCATTCACTTGTCAAGTGAAGGGATATTTATAGGGTCCAAGTCATGTGCTAGGCACATGTCAAAAGGAAAATTTTTAGAAATACCCTTAATGACAAATTTTTTTCTAAAATACTCCTAGTTACCCCGGTAATGCCCAAATCATCCTATTCTTCTAGCCACCAATCCAATCCCTTAATCGATTCTCAATACAAGTTATTCTCATGAGCTTTCTAGCTCAAGACTCATGACAACACCTATTGAATTGTACTTTTAAGGTTAAATAATATTAAGTCTAGAAAGATCGCATGAATCAATTTCATTATTGAAGAAGTCGAAGAAACATAACACGGAGCGGGGAAAGACTGCCCCCTAAGGGGGTCCACCCTGGGGGGGTCTAGCCCTAGGAGAGTCGCTCTCATTTCGACACATTTTATTCGTTTCGTGCTATGTTGATAAGCTTTTTGTCCGTTCTCTTTATTCTTGTTTCTATGATACACAAGTTAAGAAAGATCACTCTTAAACCTTCTTAATCTTCTTAATTACAGATTCATTATTCGTTTATTGTCCCGCCTAAAACTTGCTCGGAACACAATTTGGGAAACAAACCATAAAACAAACACTAGGTGACCATTCCCTAGGGGGGGCCGAGCCCTAAGGGACGCTCCTTAGAATGTTATCAAATTTTGGTTTGTTTTGTTGTTTTGTCCTTGTTTCGTTCCGGGAGTTCAGGTCAAATTCAATCGGGCATGCATTATTTGGTATTTTTAACATTAACAAGGGACCCACCTAAGAGGCCGAACCCTAGAGGGTCCAATCTTCAAAAACTATCTTAAATTTTTCGTCTTTTCAATCTTTTATTCGTTCGTTCATTCATTATCTGTTGGTTCGTTATTTGTTATAGTCCATTCAGTGTGAACCTTAATTTTATTCATGGGCTCACAATAACCACAATAAATTTCTTCACTAATTAATATCAAAAGGTACTTGAGAATATAAAATAAATTTTAAAAATTATTATTTTAAAAATATAACCCTAATATTAGACCGCAAATGAGTAAACAAAGAAAAGATGAAAAAAAAAATTGAAAAGTGGGACATGGAATCTCAGTGGAACAAAAAAGAAAAAGGATACATTTTACCCAATAAGAAAGAAAGAAAGAAAATGATTCATTTTCTTTCTTTTTCTCTCTTTTTTTTTCTTTTCTTTTTTGTACTCTTAATCCATTAGAAAATGAGCTGAGATATGAAGCTACAGTATAAAAGGCGTGCGACTGATGGATTTTGCTGCACTATATAATTCTTCAAACCAACTTAACAATCAGTTCGGTCCAAAGACATGGATCTAGTTTTATTAGGAATTGAATAGGGAAAATTAACAAGACAATATGTATGAAGCAGATATGAATCCCCATAGGGTGAGCCCTCCTAAGGTGGTCTTTTTTCGCCCCGTGATATGTTTTTTTAACTTCTTTGACAATAAAATTGATTTATGTGATCTTTCTATAATTAATATTATACAACCTTAAAAGTAAAATTCAAGAAGTGTTTTCATTAATTCTGATGTAGAAGACTCATTAAAACAACTTTTTTTGGGAATCGATTGAGGGATTGGATTGGTGGCTAGAAGAATTAGATGATTTTGGCCCTACTCGGGTAACTAAGGGTATTTTAGGAATTTTCATATCATTAAGGGTATTTCTGAAATTTTTTCTTTTGACATGTGTCTGACACATGACCTGGAGCCTATAAATATTCCTTCACTTGACAATTGAAAGGACTTTTGGAACCTTGATGACTTTTGCCACCTGAAAGCTCTTTTTCTCTCAAAAAATAAAGAAGTTGGAAGGAATTAAAAACTTGTGATCAACTCTGAATCAAATGAACGAAAGTGTTGGCATTGTCTATCATGAATTCACTCAAAATATTTGTCACGATTCCCGGACACCAGTGATTACGCCGTAATCTTAAGAGTTTTGTCACGTATTACTCTGGTAGTTGTTCACTGATTCTTCTCATTTTTCTAATCTTTTGACTGATTCTATACTCTTTACAAATTTCTCGTCTTCACTATTACTACGAATTCTAACTCTAATAAGATATACAATTTCCGTGCATACATATATATATAGAAGAAATAAACTATATTGCATTTGCACTGTCAAATCATTATAAAAGCAACTCGAAAGATTTCAACACTAAAGTATTTCATTCTTCTGATACTTCATCATTCTATTTAGTCACGCCTAGGCGTTTTTGAATATTGTTGAATTCATCATCTATCCCGTATGCGAATGGTGGGTTGTCTATTGATGAACAGTAAACACGTGAGAAATTAATAAATGCTGTTGCCGTCTATTCTATCCACACTTCAGGAACCATTTGTTTGGATTTGGCTCCATCCACTCCATTACTCTTGGATTTACTTTTATTTAGAACCGTGGGAATGGCAGTTGGTATTGAACGAGTTTGTTCAAGTTGCTTCTTCCACCCGAACCGGGAGACCAAATCTTAAGTCATATATACGAGTTGTTTCATTTTTTTGTCCGAGTTCATTTATGGTTGTCGAGTATAATTTATTTATGGCAAACCATAGCATTTCTTTATTAAAATTAGCACATTTTAATTAATATCTTATTGAACTTTTAATTTTATAAATTATTATATTAAATTAATTAAAAAAAATAATTGGGTCATTCTTTCAAATTAGATTAATGGAAGTTAACTTTTTTTCTATGTGGCTATTTTAGAAAAATAAATGACATGAAAAAATGACATGGATAATTTTTTAAAATATAAAATAAAATTAAAATTAATTTTTAAAAATACATATAAAATTAAAATAATCTTGAAAACATTCAAATAAAATTAAAATAAACTTGAAAAATTATAATATAAAATTCAAAACAAAATAAGTTTTTTGAAAAAACAAATAAAATTAAAATAAACTTGAAAAATACAACAAAAAATTAAAAACAAAATAATAAAATTTAAAAAATACAAATTAAATTAAAATGAACTTGAAAAATTACAATAACAAATTAAAAAATTAAAAAATAAAATTTTGAAAATATAAAATAATTTTATGAAAATATAAAAGAAATTTAAAAATTAAATTATTAAAAATACTTAATAAAATTGAAAATAGCCATGTAATAAAAAAAGTTAACTTTTATCCATCTAATTTGACGGAATGACCCAATTGCTCTTTTTTAATTAGTTTAATGTGGTAATTTGTAAAATTAAAAGTTCAATGATCTATTAAATAAAACATGTCAACTTTAATAATAAAAAAATGCTATTTTTTGCCATTTATTTATTTATAACTAATTTTATAAATAGATAAGAATTATTTGACACTAATACATGAGATAAGATGAGATGGGACATCTAGACATGTAACCTAAAATTTTATAAATAGATAAGAATTATTTGACTCTAATACATGAGATAAGATGAGATGGGACATGTAACCTAAATTCACGAGTTTATATATATATATATATATATATATATATATATATATATATATGATCCACAATATGACGCAAGCCAATAGTCCTACAGCCCAAAAATACTAACTAATGGATCAATCATGCAAATCTTCATCAATTAAAATGGAAGTGATGTTTTCAACTTTAAACAGAACACCGTTAGGCATTAGATGTCACTATCAAGCAAGCTCCTGAATAAATATTCAAATATTTAACTATTCGAATATATTATTTCTATGGAACAGATAGAAATACTGAAGGAACAAATATTCAAATATTTCAATATACTATTTTTATGGAACAGATAAATATGCTAAAGTAACAAATATTCAAACATTACAACAATCTATCAGCGATCGTCGCTAACTTTGGCCCCATAGTTGTCGTGGGTGTTTTTGGCGGGAACCTTATTATCAACATCCAATTGTCATTGCCGAATAGCTATCGCTAATAGTCACTATTAACGATCAGTGCAACGATCGATGATATAATCGGTTGCTGACGGCCAGTTTTCGTGTAGTAAAATATTCAAATATTTAAATTAGCGACACATAACTCATATTGTTAGCTGATCTCCACATAGTAGTTCGTTGTAACCGTAAAACTAATCTCATTGTAACAGATATGTGTATATATATATGTATGACAAGTAATGAATTAAATTATCCTAGCATACTTTCAATTAATACAGTTTTGTTTATTGTATCAGAACTATCACAACCCTAACAACTATAAAAACTCGATCCATGGCCTCTTCACCATCATCCTCAACGTTTGTCGATCAAAATATAATTTCCTGATAGTCTGATCATTTTATTTGTCTTAATATAAATTAAGACTTTAGGAATCAGGCTTGGTGGATATATTGGACTTGATCTCTCTGACCCCAAGACCGGCTTATGATGCTACTAAACCAAGCTTTGTGCAAATTTCTCGTCTTAGGAAAATTGATTTGTATATAATCTAAGTTGATTATTTTTATCTGAATATCTTGCTAACATTCAATTCAAAATTAATTGAGAATTTGAACTGAAGTATCTCCAAATCACGATGGTCATTGGTTAATTTAAACAATCAATAAGATTTTATTATATTCCTTAATATCATGCTAATCAAGTCACCCCTTTGGCCCGAGTAGTATTATCTAACTCATGATAACTAAGATATTGGAGAATCGAGTATTGACATGCCAAAGAAAAGTGTGTGAGTGTATTTAAAATTCGGTCTAAATTAACCAAAAAAAAAAAAAAAAAATGTCAATCAAGCCTCCAAGCTTGATTATCAGTTGCATTTAAAAATAATTAAAATACTCTTAATGTACATTTAGAAAAGGAAAACTGCAGAGGAAAAACAGAAAGAAAATATGAAATGCAATGACACAACTTTTTATCATTACTTTTTATATTAAAACTTTCAGAAATATATGTAATTAGACTTATACTCAGTAAGACCGATTTTACTATTTTTCCTTTTTCTTGTTTTTCTTTTCCCTCTTTTCCGAATTTTTTTCTAATTTCTGAAAATAATCCATCCATTGATCCGACAGTGCACTCGAATACATATATCTGGCTGGACTTGGTCTCTTGAAAAATACTCTTTCTTTTTTGGAAATAAACACGTGTTATTAATTTGTGCAATAATGTTGCTCAATATCCGTGACAATATTGTGCATTACTACAATACTGTGACCCTACCATTATATACTACATATATATCCACTGAATTATACATACCATCGTGCACCAACAGAGACAATTAACTTGATTTTTTTCATAATAAAGTCCATTTCTTTTTATTTTTAATCCTCATCACCCATAGTGGTTAGTGCCAGGGGCGTAACTATGAGAACTCATAGGGAAGTGATGTGATAAAAAATAGTAACTACAAGTGCACAGTATCAAATTGAAGAACGGGTAAGTACAGGTCGAATCACAGAGACTAAATTAATTTTAATATTCCCTTAATTTATATTCCAAATAAATTAGAAATAAAAAGTGGTGGAGATGATTAATTAACTAAATATTACAAATTAGAAATTAATAACGAAAACTAGTAATTAGAAAAACTATCTAGGAATCCGAATCCATTAAATACTAACATAATAATTAAATTCTTCCTTTCTTTAATTAATTTCTAATTATTTTTTCTTCCCTTAAAAATAGTGATTTATATAATTAATATGGGCAATCATAAATTATGAAAATTTAAGGATTAACTATAACTCATCAAAACTTCATTGAGCAAGCATGAATTATGAAAAACTCATATCTTAACAATAACCTATCAAAACCTCGCAATTAATTTAGAACCAAAACGAATTATGCGCGAAGGTAAATTGAAGAAATAAACAATTAGACATTAATATTGGAACGAAAAGAAAATATTAATATGCAATATTTAATTTCATCATCATCCTAGATATTATAAATTTAGCTAGCCACGGAATTCATAATAAAGAAAAATAAAATTAAAACTTCTAATATAAATTGCATGAACTAAATTAAAACTAATAGAATAAGAATTAATAAAAAACTTTAATATTAAACTAATAACAATGTAACAAAAAGTGCACAAAGGCTCCTCATCATTCTAGTGCCCAAAAGCTGCCGAACAAGATGAATAAAAAGAAAACCAAACTTCCTACTTTCTCCTACCGAAGCTGCGGAACATAAATAATAAGAAAAGAACTCTCTGACTACTTCCTGCTGAGGCTGAAAGAGAAAAATAAAAAAAATCATACTCTCTAAAATAAGACTCCTATTTATAGAGAAAATAAATAGAACCCTAATCTACTTTAGAATGACTTGGACTCTTCTTTCCTTCTTGATTTTAACTTCTACATGGTAATATTGGAGTCCAAATAGAAATCAACTTGAAAGCTTTTAGAATCCTTTTTCAACTCAACTTCAATTATTTATTTATTTCCTGCAAAACAAAATAAAATATATTAATTAAATAAAATAAACATATAAAATAATAAATATGAGAATATTAAAATGCATAATTTTCCAATATTAATGTCTAATTGTTTATTTCTTCAATTTACCTTCGCGCATAATTCGTTTTGATTCTAAATTAATTGCGAGGTTTTGATAGGTTATTGTTAAAATATGAGTTTTTCATAATCCATGCTTGCTCAATGAAGTTTTGATGAGTTATAGTTAATCCTTAAATTTTCATAATCTATGATTGCCCATATTAATTATATAAATCACTATTTTTAAGGGAAGAAAAAATAATTAGAAATTAATTAAGGAAATGAAGAATTTAATTATTATGTTAGTATTTAATGGATTCGGATTCCTAGATAGTTTTTCTCATTACTAGTTTTCGTTATTAATTTTTAATTTGCAATATTTAGTTAATTAATCATCTCCACCACTTTTTATTTCTAATTTGTTTGGAATATAAATTAAGGGAATATTAAAATTAATTTAGTCTCTGTGGTTCGACATGTCTTGCCCGTTCTTCAATTTGATGTTGTGCACTTGCAGTTACTATTTTTTATCACATCAATTTTTTTGGCGCCGTTGCCGGGGACTAGATTTAATTTCTTATTCCTTAAATTTTATTTCTTTGAATTAGTTTTTACCACTAATATTTTTTATTTTTATTTTTCAGGATTACTGAAGCGGATCGAAGGAGCAAAAACATAGATATTTTGTTGCTGCGCTTTCTTGGTACTTCGTATCTCCATAATTTTTCTTTTTTTTTTTTATATAAAATAGAAAACAAAAAAACAAAAAAAAATATAGTAGTTTAGTTTATTATTTTTAGTTTAAAAATTAATTGTCGCATTCATGCATTCACTCACGTAGAGCACTTCCTGCTTAGGTTTTTATTTTTATTTTATTTTATTTTTGTTAAATATAAATTGTGGTGATTGCTGGAGGATTGAGGTATGTCAAATTTCTCATTCTTTCGTAATTCACATAGTTTTAAGACATTTTATTTGTTTATAGTTTTTATTTTATTTGTTTATTCTTATTTTTAATTTGACTTTAAGGGCACAAACCCTAACAAGATAAGGTGGGGATTTCATCACTCTTCCTTGGCCCACAAACAACCTAACTTTGCATAACCGACTTAATAAAATCAAATAGACGTTGGCCCCTAAGACTCTCGAGCTCAATTAGGACAAGAAATTCTGAGAGGAGTCTAAATTCCAAATTAATCATATTATTGGTGTCTAGGCAAGTGGTTCAAAAGGTAAACGCCTAAAGGACGCACAATTATTTAATTAGTCACCGTACCCACAGAGAGATTCCCGCCGTTCTTACACTTATCTGGCTAGCGGTGTGATTAATTTTGAATTTGGTGGACCTTAAAGAGTAACTTAGAATAGTTAGGAGCTGTCTAGATTTTATTTAGGTTGATCTTAGAAGTAGTTTTTATTTTATTTTATTTTCCTTATTCATTTTTGTGTGCTTATTTATTTACGTGCTTATCTGCTAAGTAGTATATGCAAAAAGTGTGGGTTAGGGATAAAACATCTCGGTTAGTGAGAAGAATTGATTTTTCAGATTTCACTTTAAAAAACCTCACTTCTAAAAACGTGGAAGTTACACAAATTGTTTATTTGAGAGATCGATGTTATCCTGCCCGCTCTGCCCACCCTTTATGCATCAGTCTACCACCAGTAAATGGTAATAATTTTGAACTAAAACCACGCTTTATAAGTATGTTACCTAGGTTTACTGGAATAGAAGATCCATTTTTATTCATTCAGGAATTTGAGGAAGTCTGTGCTTTAATGAAAATTCAACAATTGTCTAAAGACTCGATTAGGCTAAGATTTAACACATTTGCTTTAAAAGATAATGCTAAAAAGTGGTTATATAGCCTAGCGAATAATTCCATAACAATCTAGAAGGGATTTGTTGTTACATTTATAAATAAATATTTTCCAAATCACAAAACTTCCGAGATTAGGACTGCAATTCATCAATTTTACCAACTTGAAAACGAGTCGTTTTGGAAATATTTTGATAGATTTAAAAATTTGTTATCCCAGTGTCCACACCATGGAATTGAAAAATGGAGATTTTGTCAAATTGTCTACGAAGGTTTAGATTTTTCCACTAAAACGATGTTAGAGTCAACGTGTCAAGGGAATTTTCTAAAAAATGATGAGGAAAGGGCTTGGGAGTTTTTAGAAGACTTAGCAGAAAAAACCATGCAATGGGAAACCACCCAAAAGACCGATAAATCTAGCTCATTTAGGGGTGTTCATACAATTGACAATTCAATTGCTACCGAAGCTAAGTTGGCGAGTGTACTTAAAAGACTTGAAGCTTTAGAAACTAGGGATACATCACATGTAAACCAACTTGAAGAATTTGACCAAGTTAATGTAATGTTTCAAAGACCTAGGAACGACCCATTTGCACCCACTTATAATCCAGGTTGGAGAAATCATCCTAATTTTGCATGGAACCAAGGATCATACCCAAATAACTCTTCAAATCAAGTTAATTGGTCTCAAAATCAAACTTTTCAACCCTATCAAAAGCCGAATCCTGGTTCGTACCAAAATTCAAATTCAGCAACTCAATGTCCACCAGGTTTACTTGATGAAAGAAAAAAGAGACTTAGCAATTTAGAGAAAAACATGGAATCTTTAATGAAATCTCAGGAAACGTTAATGAACTCTCAAACTAATTTCATGCAAAACAGTAACCAAGCCATATCTCGGTTAGAGATTCAAATGAGTCAATTGGCCACTATAGTTAGTGAAAGAGAGATGGGAAAGTTTCCTAGCCAACCTGAGACCAACCCGAAATTTCCAATCCCTAATCAAAAACCTTATCATGCTAATTCATTTGAAAACAACCAAAACCAAGTCAATCATGTGAATTCTGTAATCTCTTTAAGGTCTAAAAATTATTTTAACAATCATATTGGTATTGATAACGAAGAAGAGGAAAATTTAATTGAGAAATCTAATAATCCATCTTCACAGTCAGCTCAGCCTGAAAAGCCCACCACTTCTGAATCAGTAGGCCCATCTAATAAACAATTGTTAAAAAAATGATCAAACCATATTTTCGGAGTCTAATGAAAAGGTCTTTAAACCAAAAAGCCCCATTCCCCCAAAGGCTAATTTCAAACAAGCAGTCAGCCCAGTTAGACAAAATTCTAGAAGTGTTCAAACAAGTGAAAATTAATATCCCTCTTCTAGATGCCATTCAACAAGTTTCCTCATATGCTAAATGTCTAAAAGATTTGTGCACACAAAAAAGAACCATTCATGTTCCTAAGAAAGCTTTTTTAACAGTCCATGTTAGTTCTATTCTGTCATGCCAAGTCCCTGTGAAGTATAAAGACCCCGGTTGTCCTACTATTTCATGCATCATAGGAGACACCTTAATTGAAAAAGCTTGATTTAGGAGCGAGTGTTAACCTTCTACCATTTTCTGTGTACCAAACCTTGGGCTTAGGGGAGTTGAAAAATACAAGAGTCACACTCCAGCTAGCTGACCGTTTTATCAAAATGCCAAAGGGAATAGTTGAAAATGTACTCATTAAGGTTGGCGATTTTGTGTTCTCTGTCGATTTTGTTGTTCTTGAAACCCAACCTGTTGTCAATCTCAACGGTCAAATTCCTGTCATTTTAGGTAGACCATTTCTAGCAACCTCTAATGCGTTAATCAATTGTAGAAATTGACTAATGAAATTGACATTTGGGAACATGACAATTGATTTAAATGTGTTTAATGTGGGAAAACAACTTAGTGATTTTTCTGACCAACACGTTGAAACAAACATGATTCAAGAAATGTCTGAAAATGAACTTAATGGGGAAGATGAAATTCTTAACTTTTGTTTAAATCACTTTGGTCAAAATTGGGATGATACAGAATATGTACATAAGGTAATGAAATGTTAGAGCCCTCTACATTAATGTATTCTAAATGGGAACCTGTGACCGAGCCAACCTTACAATCTTCAGAACCTCTTAAAAAGAGTCCACTAGAGTTAGAACTCAAGCCTCTTCCTGATGATCTTAAATATGCCTATTTAGGTCATTCAAAAACTCTTTCTATGATCATTGCTTTCGATTTAACAAACCCACGAGAGGAGTTATTGACCATCCTTAGAAAGAACAAAGAAGCCATAGGATAGAGCATAACAGATATTAAGGGGATCAGCGCCGCCATTGTCCAATACAGGATCCATTTAATATATGATGCTAAACCCGTGAGAGACCCGCAGAGGCGGTTGAACCCAGTTTTAAAAGAGGTTGTTAGGAAGAAAATCCTTAACTTCTAGATAATGAGATCATCTATCCCATTTCTGTTAACTCTTGGGTAAGTCCTGTTCAGGTGGTGCCTAAAAAGACTGGCTTAACTGTGGTTCCAAATGAAGATAATGAGTTAGTTCCCACTCGTGTCCAATTTGGTTAAAGAGTTTGCATAGACTATAGAATGTAATGATACGTATTTTTAAAATATATAAAGTTATAATTTATAAATAGTTATTAAAAATTTTCGAATAATTTATTAATGGAAATAAAATATTTTGAGGTGTAACAAGTAATTTGGGACAAGTGGATTATGGACTCTTGGATGGAAGAATTAAACGTAAGATTTATGAAACAAATTTGGATTAAAATGGATTTGAATTGGAATTAAAATGAGCAAACATTGAATTTTTAGGAAATTTCAAAGGAATAAATGGTCTAGATTTTTGGGGAAAGGACTAAGTTACCCTTGACATCCTAGGAAATGACAATTGTGTCCCAAGTTAGCTAAATGTCTAATATACCCTTGTTTAGTGGTGAGAAATGACTTAATTACTTTTAACCATACATGAGTTAGCAAATCCGTGTGTGGTTAAGTGTTGGAATTCATATACAACACTTATATGAGCAAGATTTCAGCACTTTACTTAACATTATCCAAGTCATACGAAAGTTGCTAGGAAAAGAAAGATAAGAGAGAAAGAAGAGCAAAAGAAGTTAGGGTTCTAAGAGAAGTTGAAGGATTCAAGCTTAAAGGAGACCAAGGGTAGTATAATAAGCCATCCAAAGTGGAGAATCAAGTGTTGGCAAGATTTCTAGCTAGAAGAAGCAAAGCTAAAAGAAGGTATGAATGAGTTTAAGATATGAAACTCAAGGTTTATGTGCTTATATGTTGAATTAGATGAAGCCATGTTTTAGGAAAGAGAATTGAATATTAGGCTATATTTTGTGCCTAACCAGAATTATAATCTGTAAGGTATTTTGGAAGGTGCATGTAGAAGCTACTCATGCATACAAAGTTACTAAATGAGTAAGTGTTGACATATATGTGCATAGTGTGTAAAGAATCAAAGTTGGTTTATGAAGAAAATTATGGTAAATTGGTTGAAATGCAACCAAGGTGTGATTATTGGCCATTTTGGTTAATTGAGTGTCAAACGAGTCCAAGCATGTAAGTTGTACATAGATACACGTGTTAGAATAAATTTGAAAGCCATTTGGTGCATATGGCAATAACTGACCAAATCGAATGTTTTAAAATGTTAACCGGCGACTAAAATGAAATCTTTGGTAAAATAGGGTCAAATAATAATTTTTAAATGTTTCGAAGACTCACGTAATTAAATTGCATGTTATATGTACTATGTGAAATGTTGGAATTGGGAAATTCACATTAGGGCCAAAGTTAGCTTGATTTTTGGAAAGAAAAAAATTTCAGAAACTACAGCACTGCGCCGGGGCAAGGAGTTTTGAACTGGAGACTGCGCCGGGGCGCAGTGCAACTGCAAGGATTTCGATGGCTGCGCCTTCAGTTGCCGCCGGGGCGCTGTGTGGCCGAGAGAAATTCGCTGGGGGCGAGGTCTACGGCGCCGGGGCGCAGTCCTGCTGCTTTGAAAAAAAATTAATTTTTAATCCAAATTGCAATGTTTTGATATTTAATGATAGAAACACATACGTAAACCATAAATTAATAAAAATAATCAATATGGTAGATATTAATGTTTAAATGAACAATGTGTTACGTGATTAGGATTATGTATAGTTAACGAGTAGCTTGTTTAGCAAGTTATGGCATGTATGTGTATATAAGTAATGCATGAACCAATATTATGGTCATGTAGGTTGTAGACGGGATAATATTTTAGCAGTTGTGATAGACGAAGATCAAGGCAAGTATTCTGACTGAACTTTTAATTACAGTTCTTGAACAAGCATTCATGTTGTATACTCATATTACCATTTAAAGTTCATTATTTATTGAACTATATTGAAAAGGTCGATGCCAACTTTGGTTCCGGCTAGACACGTGAAATGTTTCATGTTAAGTTTAGTTTTTGATCGTTATGTTCTCCAATCCACATTGTGGTGGTGCGGACTCTATGTTATGCTGTAACAGAATAACCCTATTAAAAAAGGGGGAATAAAGGATAAAGGAAATGAAATAATTATGACGTGGTTGCGTCGTTAGACCAAGTAGTTAATGAATTAAATTTATAATTATTTTAAAAAGTCTCGATTAATATCCAAACTATTTGTGTGGGTCTAAGCTATTTGATTCGACTAGACAAATGTTAAAAAGTATTTTCTGGAATCTATAAAATCTTGAGAGCTATGCCAAACCAATTTATTTCGGTGTGGAATCTCGTACTAAATCTGAGGTGAACAATTTCTTGTAAATAAGGAAGTTTTGACATTAGTTCTAATCCAATCAACATACATAGTCATTGCGAGAAAAAAGACATTGTGCGCAATGCAAACGTACAAAAGGCTGATCACCTTGCGTACACATATTCATCCATTATTCATAATGATTTTGTGGCTTGAATTTGTATAACAGGTTCATTAAGAATATAAAAGCTAATGATTTTTTGAAAATAATCAATTTTAGCATTATGGTTAGTCAACCAATCAATTCCTAAAATCACATCAAATACATGTATTTTCAAATAAATAAGGTCAATGGGTAATGTGAAGTTGTTGATTTGAACTAAACAAGATTTATATACAATAGATGTAATGATTATTTTTCCCAAAGGAGTTTCAACTAATAAGTCAAAGTCTAAGTTTTCAGAAGTCAACTTTAATTATGGAGCACATGTAGGTGAGATAAAATAGTGGGTAGAGCCAATATACAACAGGACATATACTTCACAAGAATTTATGAGTAACTTACCGTTTATCACCTCATTCGGGTTTCGTGCCCTTTTGGATGTCACAACAAAAATTCTTCCCTGAACTACAGATTTTTCCTTGTCCGTGCTAATTTTTGGAGCCATCATTACAACTGGACTTGATTTTGTAGTAGAACAAAATTGAGCAATATGACATTCATTTCCACAACCATAGCACAACTTAGACTGTTGAGTACAGTTGGACTGATATGACATTCCTGACCACACTTGTAGCATCTTACTGGTGGTCGATCCCCTCCCCTTGAAACTGGTGCCGATGTTGGTGTTGATGTCGGTGCACTTCCGTAATCATTACTGAATCTCTTTCACTTGAAATTATTTTCACTTGATTCCCCTCTTTTATTATTTGGGCCTGGATTACCACTGAAATGGTTACAATTTCTAGCATGGTAATTGCCTCCCTGCTAGTTAGAGTTATTTCGGTGATAGTTGTTGTTGCTGTAATTTCTTTCTTCTGTCGGCAATTGCCTTTTGGTTGCGATGTTTCATTTTCTAACTCCATTGACTGAGCCCTTTCCACGATATCTAAATATAGATTAAATTTGGGAGAAATGAGATATCGATGAATTTTTTGTTTCAAACCTCATAAAAATATTCTACCTATACGCGCTTCGTCATCCACCAAGTGAGGTACAATTTGAGATAACTCTACAAAGTTGGCCTCATATTATGAGACAATCATGTTCCCCTGCTCCAGCTTGATAAACTCCACCTTCTTCATTTGGCAGATACTTTTTGGAAAGTACTTCTAGTTAAACAGTTCTTGAAACTCAACTCAGGACATCTCGAGTACCAAGTGATGGATACGTTTTGCCGCTTTCCACCAATGGTTCGTCTTTTCTCGTAACATGAAGGTGTCGAATAGAACTTTCTGATCGTCGGTACAACGTAGGACATCAAATATCTTTGTTATCTGTTTGAGCCGCGCCCCTACCTTGAGTAGGTTTAACTTTTCATGAAACTTAGGTGGTCCCAACTCCTTGAATTATTTGGCAGTAACCTTCAGTGTATTGTGGGTATTTCCTCCGGTATTATTGACAGGATTCCTCTTGCTTGGTTCTGCATGAACTACATAAAGTTTCTAAAGAAACCATCATTCATTATGTTATCAGGGGCATTATTTTTTGAATTTGTAGGAGGATTATTCGTCACTTCCTGATTTTCAGCTACATTTACCTCCAGCATTAGATAATTTATTCCCTGGTTTTCATAATACTTGACTGAATATTGATTAAAATGAGGTTGATCAACCTGTACATATATTTATAATTAAATTAGTAACTACCATACATAAATTTTATTGTGTATACCAACTCATATGAAATCATCAAAAGTAATTTGATATAATACAGTAGAATAACTTCAATATAGTCGTTGAAAGAAAATAATATTTCAAAATAAAATCTTCTATATGAAGCTTTTCAAAATAAATTTTCTAAATGAAGAATCATAAACACCGTATGATTTGCGTGATTACTTGACAAACTTTTATGAAAAGACTTACTTGAATAGTACTCGTACTTTTACAGATCTTAAGCAATAAAGTTATGAAAACTTCTTATGTTT
This sequence comes from Hedera helix, assembly GCA_947179155.2. Classification (NCBI taxonomy): domain Eukaryota; kingdom Viridiplantae; phylum Streptophyta; class Magnoliopsida; order Apiales; family Araliaceae; genus Hedera; species Hedera helix. The sequence continues at coordinate 35,199,441 of OX359267.1, forward strand.
AGGCCTATATTTTTAGCCAAAACTTAACCAACATCTACCACACATCAATTATCACACTTAACAATTATTTATATTATCAATCCATTATACACGTCTTTTTAATATATTATTCATCCATTATTTACATCTTTATCTTTAATTTATATTATTCATCCATTATTCATATCTAATTAATATATTATTCACCCATTATTATTCATTTATTATTTACACTTATTTAATTATTCATTTATTCATAATGTTTCACGCCAATTCATCTATTATTCATAATAATTTACACATATTCATCCATTATTCATAATGATTTACACATATTTATCCATTATTGATTAATTATTCATAATGATTTACGCATATTCATCTATTATTCATTAATTATTTTTAATCTATATCATTCATCAATTATTATTACATTCAATTATTGTGAATGCAGAAAATAAAGAAAATGAAATAACACACTACTGTGACAATTATTAGTTTAATAATATAAAATAATGTACAATAGCTATGATGATGATTATTGATTCAATAATATGAAATACTGTGCATTTACTACTGTCATAATTATTGGTTCAATAAAGTCAAATACTGTGTAATGACAATTATTGATAAAATATTATGCAATAACATCCTTATCAATTCAATAATATAAAATACTATGCAATATCGTGTACTACTATATAATACCGTATGGTACTGTTCAATACCGTGTACTACTGTTCTTTTATCATCGGTTACTCAAATAGTGATAGTACCATTGACAATTTTTATTTAAAAAGATTACTGCAATAGTTTTCTACATCCGAAAATATTCTGTTATGAGGTTCACCAATAATTAGTTATTTCTGCATCATCGTATGAATATTCACCGACAGAACGAATATTCTCTGACAAAATATAATTTGCATAACATATCATTAACTTTAACTTTTAACAATTTAATACCATACTATTTCAAAATAATATAAAATATATATATATATTTCATAAAAGTTAGGGCCTTACAACCTCCCCTCCTTATGAAATTTCGTCTTCAAAATTGACGTACCTAGCATTTTGAAGAGATAAAGATACATAGACTTCATTTCAGATTATAGTCCTAAGCCTCAGTATCTTGGTTCTTCCATAAAATCTTAACTTAAGGAACCTTTGAGCGTATGAGCTGCCCCTTCTTATATAAGATCTTGATAGGTACCTCCTACTTTGTTAAATCCTTTACTATAACGTCTGACTCCAACTCAATAATGTTATTTGGATCCTTCACATATTTACGTAAAATGGATATGTGAAAACGTTATGAATGCGGGAGATGCTTGATGGTAGGACTAATCTGTAGGTAAGGGTGCTCACAAAATCAAAAATAACAGAAAAATCAACCGCACTAAATTGAACCGTTAACAAACTAAACAGAAAATCACAAAACCAAAAAATTGAAACTTGTAAAACTAAAAAACCGAAACTGTATTGGTCGATTTCGATTTAGTTTATTCAAAAACCGAAATCGACCGAACCAACTGAACATCTTAATATTATAATATAATTTATATTCTTTTTTAATAATTATTTATTTTATATCATTATATATTCATTATATATTTTTTTATAATTTGGTGACATCTAATTCCTTGTTATCCAATAATACATTGCTTTAAAATTTGATAGCATACCAATTCTATCTTTTATGCTTAAGTTTTAATAACCGACTAAACCGATAACCGAATAAACCGATAACCAATTACGGGATAAAAAAATGGGCAGTTTTTGTTTTAAATTTTTTATAACTGATTTAAATGGTTTAGTTATTTTTTTACCTATCAAACCGACCGTTGTGCACCTTTATATGTAGGCCACGACTCCTACTCGATCGACAATTTCAAATAGGCCAATAAATTGAAGGTTAAGCTTTCCTCTCCTTCTTAATCTCGTAACTCATTTCCATGGAGAAACACATAAGAACAAATGATTTTCAACGTCGAATCTCTCTTCCCTTCGATGAATATAAGCATAACTCTTTTATCGTTCTTGTACTGTTTGTATTCGTTATCGAATTATTTAGATATTTTCTATTGTCAAGCTCACCAACTCGGGTCCCAACAATCTTGCTTCTCCTACCTCATTCTAACATACTGGAGAATGATATTTTCGGCCATGCAAAGCTTCAAATGGAACCAAGCCTATACTTGCTTGGTAACTATTATTGTAGGAGAATTCAACCAATGGTAAATGTTTATCCTATCTTTTCTTAAAGTCTAGTAAGCAAAGTCTTAAAAGATCTTCAAGAGTCTGGATCGTTCTTTTTGATTTCCCATTCATTTGAGGATGGTATACAAAACTGAATCGTAACTCAGTTCCTATAACTTTTTGTAGACTGATCTAAAAGCGTGAAGTGAATCTAGGGTCTCGATCAGAAACTATGGATACTGGCATGCCATGCAATCTTACAATTTCACTTATGTACATTCTAACAAGACGTTCAAGTGAATAGTTTTCTCGTATAGGCAAAAATGAGCAGACTTAGTTAATCTATCTACAATGACCCAAATTACATCTAAGACTTGAGAAACTTTGGGAAGACCCGTCACGAAATCCATAGTGATGTATTCGTACTTCCATTTTAGAACTTCAAGTGGCTGCAATGGACCCTTAAGCACTTGATGATTTGCCTTAACACGTTGACAAGTTAAGCACCTTGAGATAAACTCTGCAATCTCCCTCTTCATATTGTTCTACAAAAATGTATGTCGAATGTAATGATACATTTTGGTACTTTTCAATTTGATTGAAAATGGCATATTGTGTGCCTCCATCATGATTTTAGGCTTCAATTCAGGGATACTAGGAACACAGAGTCGAGAATTGACTCGAATTATTCCTTTCTCGTCGATTCTTACTTCAGGAATATCACCATCTTGTACTTTTTTCATCATGTTCATTAGTTCTTGATCTATAATGACCACAAATTTCATGTCACATTGTAATTAGAATTAAGTACTAATTAACAATGAATTTAAATTATTGTGTTAATTAATTGTGCACTTATGTGATTGAATGATTATATTAATGTATTTGAATATTCATTTAATTATTAAAGAGAAGATAATAAATTAATAAAGTAATTAATTAAAGAATAGATTAAATAACGTAATTTAAAATAAACTAGTTAACCTAGTAGCCTAATTAATTTTAATAAAGTAAGTCTAATTGGATTATGAGTTTAATTAATGGATTTACTAATTAAAGTGCAAGAGAATTAATTTAGAAATTCATGAAATTATTGAAATAACTAGTCTATATAATGAGACCATGATTTAATTAAACTAGCTCAATGCTTAATTTAATTTCAAGTATCATGGGTTAGTTAGTGTTAGTTTAATAAAATGAATTAATTGAGCCCAATCAAATTAATATGATGAGTCCAATTAAATTAATTCAAGAGTCCAACTTAGATCCCAACACAAAGTCAAAAGGATGGTTAATGTTTATACAAGTTGGTGATTATATATCTTTGTATATATATTACCAATTAAGACATAAAGAAAAATAAAAAATGGGAGAAAATAGAAGGAAGTGGTCAGCCATGTGAGGGGGGACCCACTTGGGGTGCATGACTCCAAGCTTTTTTAAGAAGATCACCCTACATCACTCTTTCTCATTGCATGCTAGCAAGCCTACTTGAGATGCACTTGATGCGCATACTTACACACATTGTAAGTATACATTTTCACTAGTTAATTTTGTATTATACTCCTCATTCATTTCATTAGTTCAAGTGTTAGTCATTTAGAGAGAGAAAAAGCTAGAGAGAAAAGAGAGAGAATTCTCTAGAGAAAATAAGAGTGTTCTTGTATTCTTGAGAGTTTTGAGAGAAAAACTTAAAAATCTTGGTTCTAGCATCTTGGATAGATCAAGTAGAGTAAAGGTGCATGTCATCTAGTCTCATATCATACTTTAGAAGGAAGAGAAGAAGAGCATCTAGATCATCAAGATTTAAAAGTGTTCTATCCTTATTTATTTTTACTTTTCTATGGTTAAAAGTTATTTTAAAAGTATTTGTCATGGCTGGTTGTGAGAGTTTATATTATGTGAAATCATTAAGGGTTCGGAGATATAAGAGAGGAAGATTTGATGGAGGAAATTTGATGAATATATGTGTACTATGTGTATATGTTCATGCATGTGTATAAAAAGTATTTTTTTAATGGTCAAAATGTATTTTGATGGTCAAAATGTATTTTAATGGTCAAAACCTATTTTCAAAACTCTTTAATCTTAAATACATGCTAGAGTGGAATATCTATGGTTGCATGGGTGTAAAATGAGTTTTTGTATGCATCAATGTCGGAAAAGTTGAACAACTGCATGAAATCAACCTTGCCGGAAAAGCTTAAAAGGAACAGTCCGGTTCCTAGAGTTACTGTTCACGTTTCGTGACTTATAATCGAGATCCGTAAATTTTAGATGGTAGATCTATGAGATACGAAACTTTTTCAAGTGAAACGACTGAAAAATTTTAAACGAGCTATCTGTGGTGACTTTTCTCGTAAAACAATTCCTTTCGGTAATTTCGTTAAAACCCTACTGTCTGAATTTTTGTCGAGGCTGTTTTGAAAACTTATCTTATTTCAAAAATTCTAAAATTTTTATTACTGGTAATATATGTTATAAGGAAGTCACTGACCAAAAATTAGCTTATTACGACTTCGGATGAGTGAGTTATAGCCCAATAAACATTTTGTAATTTTAAAACGAAATGGTTATAACTTGAGTTATGCAACCCATTAAATTATGAAATTTTTTGTGTAGTCAGTATATGGTCATATATAGCTACTTTATAAATTTTGTTACATTATGATGTACGGTTAATGTTTGATAAATGTTGTTATTTTGGACAAAAATGGCCTATTTAAAAATAAGAAATGGACTTGGAAAATTACAAGAAATTTATTTTGTGAGTGATATATATTATACTAAAGATATCCAAAAGATATAAATAAATAAAAAGGCATTTTGTATTTTTAATAAATACAATTGAGTTAAGAAGGATTGAAAAAATTATTGTAAATTAAGTCATAAAATTATGAAATGTAATTTTATGGACTATTATTTGTTAAAATAAGTTAATAATGCTAATAAATGGTAATTTGGTCATTTGTTATATCAATGGCATGATTTGGTTATTAAATGATTCAAATTATAAGAATTAAACAATTAAATTATATTGTTTAAATAGTGTTTGAATATTATTTGAATAAAAGTGATTATTTATTTATATAATAATAAATTGATTTAAAATCTTGAAGATTAAGTAATATATCACTTAATCATTATAAGTAACATTAAAATGATTCAATCTTTTGTGAAGAGATAAATATTATTAAATATTATAAAATAAATAAAATATTATTAAGTAATTAATAATATTAAAATTTTAAATAAAATATTATTAAATAATTAATAATATTAAACTTTATAAAATATTATTAAATGATTAATAATATTAAAAAATAAATAAAATATTATTAAATAATTAATAATATTAGAAAATAAATAAAATATTATTAAATGGTTAATAATATTAGACACTTAATTAAAATATTAGTAAATGATTAATAATATTAGTAACTCAATAAATATTATTAAATGGTTAATAATATTAGACAAGTGTTAAAGAATATTAAGTGGTTAATATCCTTATTAACTGATTAAAATATTATCAAAGAATGATAATTTTTTTAACTGTTCCATATTAGACTTATGTGATTAAATGTTAGTAATTAAGATGATTTAAGGATATGTCAATGTGGGTTACTAATTGGGAGGTCAACCTTATCAATGTTAGGTCTTTCCAAAGAAAGTAGATAAGTTTACTATATGTAGTAATTCGCGGACGAGGCAAGTTTTCTTTACCCAGTCTTTTATTTATTTTACAAGCATGTTGTGTGGGTTAATTATTAAAAATTAATCCACCTCAATATTACTATTCGCACTTGGGTGCACTTAAAGAAATGTTTCATTATTTATTTGTAAAACACTATAGTTCTGTTATTCATGAACTGTTAAGAAGTAGTTTATGCTAATTGTTTCAGCTAGACATTGCATGATTAAATTTAATAAATTGAATATTGTTAAAACTTACCCAAACCAATAATTGGTGCGGACTCTTAAAGTAAGACTGAGAAAGAACAATCCTGTCGGGGGATTAATGTGACGCCCCCAAATCTAGGCCTACACATCCCAAACTTGAGTCGTCAAAAGACTACAACAAAATTATTACAACAAAGCACAACGTACAACAATACAGTGTATAATAATACACAACTAAGTCTTCACTATTATTGCCACACTATTTTACAACACGTGAAGACTAGGATAGCTATTCCTCGGACTCTCACTCCATCCCCCGGCTAGACCCCGTTACGTTTTCATCTCCTGTTGAAAACAATGGAACAAAAGAAAGGGTGAGCTCAAATAGCCCAGTAAGAAATATCATGACTAAGATAATGACGAATAAATTATCATTAGCCTTCAACAGTTGAGTTCTTGATAGAATACAATAGACTACAAGGTTTATATCAAAAACTGTAGTTAAATTCTTAAACAACGTTCAGATCAATAATAGCAGCGGAATGAGCAATCTATTAGAAGAATAATGCAGACCATAATGTCCACTCGCTTCTCTTTTTAGTAAAAACATCATCAACTTTTATCATCTGAAATACCATTAGTCATGATAATAAAAATTCACAGTTCCTGGTCATAATCATGCAAATCAACAGTTCATCTTTGCACTACGGGCCAAAGATATTCAATAAAGCACCAACGGTCATGATTATACCAGATTCAGCCTTTGGTCATAATCATACCAACCAACAGTTCATCTTTGCACTACGGGCCAAAGAGAACATTCACCACGTGTCATAAAAGACACCGAACAGATGTATCGCCTTTAACCTAGTATATCGCCTTTAACCTATCATCTGTTCAACAATTATATCACATCTGTGCCCCCGGCCACAGATATTCACAACAGCTTGATTCTTGATGATTAATACAAATAACAGTGATACAAATGATGAACAGAAGAACAGGATAAACAATAAGTATCGGAAGTTTACTTTGTGCAGATTCAAATAATGTCCAAATTGCCAACATGATGTGGAGTGAAATTTAAAAATGATATTCAAGATCCACAGTTCAGAATAACGATTACAGTTCAATAGAAATGTTCAGAAAATAGGAAGGTTCAGTTGAAATAATGAAATTCAACTATTATGGAACATATAATATTTTCAGGAATTATAGAAGCAATAGTTCCATAATAAGTTTCGATTTAGGTGTATGAAAGAAAATAATATCCCTTACCGTAGCAGGTTTGATTAACAAAAGGTGAAGGGAATTAATATCCCTTACCATAGTAAGTTTGAATAATGGAAGATGAAAAAGATGGTATCCCTTATGAGTATAAAGGAAAATGATATCACTTACGAATATGGAATAAAAGTGTCATGTGATAATTCGTGTAGACAAATTATTTCCACACGAGACAAATAAAAAGGGTTATTCACCAACAGGCGGTAATCCGCGCCGTAAGGTTATTCCCACAATTTAATACATGGAAGTAAATGGCACAAGAAAGAAACGATATTATTTTCGAGAATCAAAGAATGATAATCCCTTCAAGTAAGAAAGAAAATAATATCCATTTATGATGATGAAAAGAATGATACCCCTTACCGTAGTAAGTTAGAATATGAAAGAAGATAATATTCCTCACCGTAGTAAATTTAAGAGTGTGAAAAGAATGATATTCCTTACCGTAGTAAGTTAGAATATGAAAGAAGATAATATTCCTCACCGTAGTAAATTTAAAAGTGTGAAAAGAATGATATTCCTTACCTTAACACGTGACTGGATATTGATTTAAATGAGGTTGATCAACCTATATATATTTTTAATAAAATTAGTAATTACCACATATAAATTTCAAAGTGTATGATAACTCGTATAATATGAACTATCAAAATTATATATATTTAACATAATTTTTGTAGTATAATATAACTACTTTAAAATAGTTTTTAAAATAATATTCCAAAATAAATCTTCCAAAGAAAGCTTTTAAAAATGAAACTTCTCAAAGAAGAGTCTTCTAAGGGAAGATTTGTGAATACCGTGAAAAATAGGAATTTATAAAATTACTACTCTTTAATAAAAGACTTACTTGAAAAATTCCTGCACTCCTTTTGGCTTTCAAACTCTCAAAATAAGCTTACTATTCTCAGAGAAAACTCATAAAATTCTTATAGAAAAATTTTATGTTTTAGGTGTGATTTTTCTATTCAGTTGAGCAAGCTATTTATAGGAGAAAATTTTCACTATGCGTGGTAGGTGAGCACTGGCGTGCTGCACGCCAGTGCTGAATATTTTCAGCACGCAGCCGCTGGCTGCTTTTCCTTCCTGCACATTTTTGTGCAAATTTTTTTCAAGTGGGTCCTACAGGGGCCCACATGTTACTATTCACGTTACTATTTCAAATAGTAAAATTAATAATTATTTATTTATTTATTTATTTATTTATTTATTCTTCCTGTGGGTCCAACATATAAAATAATGCTACAACAATAATTCAACAATAATGTAATAAACACGTTACAGATTATTATTAATTTAATAATATAAATTACAGTATATTTGCTACTGTGACAATTATTAGATTCAATAATTTTAAAAACAGTGCAGCAACAATTATTGAGTCAATGATATGAAATATAGTGTAATGACAATTATTGAATCAATAATGCAAAATACTGTGTAACAACAATAATTGAATTGATAATATAAAATATTATGCAGTGACAATTATTGATGAAATGATGCGCAACAGTTACGGTGTCAATTATCAGACCAATAATATGAGACACTGTGCAATACCGTGTGCTACAGAAAAATACTATAAATTACCGTATGCTACTATTCTTTTATCACCGGTATTTTAACAGTTAACATCGTTGACTATTTTTATATAAAAAGGTTACTTCTGTCGTTTTCTATATCCGACAATTATTCCGTTGTGGGGTCCACCAATAATTTGTTATTTCGGCGCCGTCGTACGGCCCGAATATTCCCCGACAAAACGAATATTGTCCGACAAAATAAAATTTGCACATAACATCCTTAACTTTCAATTTTGTCAATTTAACCATTTACTGTTTCAAGAAAAATATATATGAAGAAAAATTAAATTTTGTATTTCATAAATTCGGGGTCTTACAACTAATATCGGGAAACCGAATCTGTGCAAAATGTCTAAGTGTTATGCATATACATATGGGTTGAAGAGGTTGATTCCCTCTGATAACAAAATACTAAGAGGCTCAGATGAAATTCTAGTTTGTCTTCTTGGTCCTTAGTGACCCCTCAATAGTAAATATTCAGTTATTCTTTTTAAATTGAAACTTGATCTTCTTTCATTCACATGTGTTATATCTTGATGGAAACCTTAAAAGTTATCTCTTTAAAATCGTGATATACCGTTTGTAGACACCCAAATTTTGCACTTCTCTACTAATCCTGGCAGGAGGGCAAAAGCGTCATTTGACCTGACATGCGGAAAGAAAGGTGGACCCCAACACCAAGCCACCCCAGCGATTTACGATCAAAGCCGCCACCACGGACAACGAGAATCCGATCACTTGAGGCAGGGCGAACAATGGATCCAGAAAAGCCTGAGCCAACCACAAAAGACGACTGATGGCCACTCCGCTTACAATGTTCGGGGGTCTCGCTCCCCGGTAAGCGAGCGGCTGCCCAGCTCGCCGGTGAGCTGGCGGGGGTGGAAAGGGGGCAGCGCCCCCTGGAAGCCAAGCATAATTATCAAATTCCATATCAAGTCGCGGCCCTCCGAACTGGCCTCCCAGAACAATATGGCACGTTTTCCAGGGATTTCCGGACTGCAAAAATACAGCCTTACAAAATAATACCGCGGAAATTGGCGAATTAAGACCGCGTGGCACGAAAATCAAAAAAGCAAGCCGGACGGCCGCGAATGCAACCGCTGCCACCGACAGAAGTGACAGGCACGAGGCTCGAGAACGGCACACGGCAGCCGAGGCGGCGGCCAGGCGGCCACAGCAGGCAGCCGCAGATGCATCTGCGGCCAGCCGCAGATGCATCTGCGGCTGCCTGCTGAAGCCTATATGCGGCCATTTTCCACCCGAGAAGAGAGGGGAGAGGAAAAAAGAAAGAAAAAGAGAGAGAGAAATACGCGAGGGAGAGAGAGAGGAGCTCGGTTTTGGCTTGTATGGAGTGAAAATTCTTGTTCTTTTGCTAGATAGTTGTATACTCTTGTGGTTAGGCTCATTTCGTGGAATATAAAGCTTCGTTTGGTTTATTGCAAGGTGAAAAGAGAAGTGTGTTCTTGGGTTTTTTTTTGTGTTGTTATTAGTATAATGTTGTGATTGAGTTATTGGATATAGTTTATTGTTATATATTGATAATGATCCGTGGATTAGGGGTTGTTAGTGAGGTTTCCATCGGAAAGTAACTCCTCCTAACACCCCGATGACATCCGTACGGCGATATGTTGTTCGTTGTGATAATAGATGGGTTGTAGTGATTAAGTCATGATATTTGGGTTATGGGATGTGATAGTGATGTTTAATATTGTTTAGTTTTAGCTTATTATCGGTTATGTATCTATTTGGGTGATTGTGAGCCTAGGGAGGAGATCCTAGCGGTCGAATCCCGATGATGGACGTTTTGGGGTATATGTAATCATGATATAGGGTCCATGTATGTGTATGTTGTAAAATCGGGCCTTAAAACGATACCGAGTCGTGTTCGGGTTAAGGCCCCGTGATAATAATAAAAATATGTGATTGTGGGTGTTTGGGGTTTGTTTGGATGGCTCACATGCCCTTGGATAGCCCCGACACGTTGTGGATGCTTGTTTTAATTTACGACACAAAAAGGGTTTTCAAAATAAGGCAAATAATGAAGATTTTGTAAAAGTGATCAAATTTAGGATATTAGATTCACGAGGTTTAAAGGTTAAGTGTTTTGGGCGAACTTTAATCCATGATTGATGAATAGGCTTTAGTTGGTTTTAAAAAACATCACAAAAAATGATTTCGTAAAATAAATGAATGTTTTAATTAAACTTTGTGCATAGGGTTAAAGAGTTCTAGAAGTTGCCCTCGTTTTGTTTATATTAACTGTTAGAAGGCAATGTATAGTCTCGATTCCTATTTGACAAAAGTTTAAAACTATTGTTTTCTAAAAAGACGTCTAAATAAAAAACCCTCAACGCTTTCGAAATTAAAATCAACATTTCTTATAAAAAGCGAAGCCTCGTCATTTGGGTCAAAGAGCATCCAAAACACTTTCCAGATAAACACTTTTACCATATAAAATAAAGCAAACTGTTTATGCAAAACGCACCACAAACGTCCATTTAGGCACACACACACACACACACACACACACATTTTAGGATTTAAAAGGATAGGAAAACATCGAGATTGCGGTAACCGTGTTTCACGGAAGTCGGGGGGTGCCTAACACCTTCCCCTCGCTTAAGCAAGCCCCCGAACTCTATGAATCTCGGTTTGCGGACCAATTAATCGGAGTCACATATGAGCCAGCAATTACGAAAACTAAATCCGGATGAGTTGGTACATCCATTTCAAATATACCAACTGGCGACTCTGGTCAATTGGCTCATTATAAAATCGACATTTCAAACCCCGTCGACATTAAGCCGACCCTTTTCAAAAACACATTTAATTTAAAGGGCTAAAATTGGAAAGGGAGATTTTTAAATAATAAAAAACGAAGCGACGAAAATCCCGGCGTCGACAGCTGGCGACTCTGCTGGGGACATTAGAGGGCTTAAGCCGCATTTAAAATCCTGATGTTTTCCTATCCTTTAGAAATCTAAAAAATGTGTGTTTGCGTTATTTGCGTTGATTTACCTTTTTTTTCGCGTGTATGTGAATAGTGTGATTGCGTTTTCTTTTCGAGTCTTTACTTTATTAGCATCATATGCATACGGTGAGGAACGATGAATGTATGATTGAATGTATGTTGAGCAGTTCCTCCTCCTGAGGCGAACCCGTCGGATGTGGATTACTGGACTCAAAGGGGTGCTCCCCGGCGAGGCTCAGGAAAAGCATCCACTCAGATCCAATCCAATTGAAAGATCGGATTTATTCCCTTCGAGTATGTTGCGAAGATCTGGGAACCTTCATGCCGAAAAGCCCGCGAGAGTAACTTAGGGTAGGTCAGCCTCAGATAAACCCAACGAATGGAAAGTCTCTTCATGCCCTTTTACGCTTTACGCGCATGATATCATACTGTAGTCAATCATTTTGTACCTCCCACTTTTGTCAAAATAAAGTACTAACCTCTGTTTTACAGGGACAGCTTGGAGAGCATCATAAATTGCACAATGTCATTACTTTGGATAAAATAAAGGGATATTAACCCTGTTTTGCAGGAAAATATTACAAAACTCAAAAACTCAAAAAATATTTGCTTTAGCATGCATCCACCAAAGTCATTTCCCGAAACTAAACTTCGGTTGTTTTATACGCAGGATTGCTCCCCAAACCCGTCTCCGATCTAAGAAAGCCAGAGAATTAACAGTCGAGATGGCTGAGAACCCTAATCCTGACCTGGCTCCCGTATCTCGGGAAGAGTTCAATGCTGTGAAAAACCAAATGACCGAGCTGACCATGTTGCTCAAGGAGCATTTCAAACTAAAATCAGGGCCACAGCTCGAGGACCCGGCGGGGCCATCATCCCAAGGAAACGCACTGACCCCGGAAACTCCTAAAGTTGAGCTACCAAAGCAAGTCATTATCATCCCCGAAGATGAGGTTGCCAGCGGTGTTAGTAAGAAAATAAAGCAGATGGAAGAGGCCATCAAAACGATGAAGGGGATCGGGTCATATGGCAGTGTTAACTATTCCGACCTGTGCATCTTTCCGGGAACCAGATATCCAGAAAAATTCAAACTCCCCGAATTTGAAAAGTACAACGGGTCGGGGGATCCCTACACGCACCTGAAAGTATACATCGGAGAGCTAGGAGGATATGCTGAGGATGAATCGCTAAGGATGCAACTGTTCCAGAAAAGCCTGACAGGGGAGGCTAGGACGTGGTATGCAAGATTGGATAATGCTAAGATCCACAACTGGGAGGAGCTGGCCCACACTTTCCTAACCCAGTACAGTTTTCAGTCCCAGATGGCCCCGGACCGCTACCAGATGACCAAAATCAGAAAACAGACCAGTGAATCCTTCAGAGATTATGCTCAGCGGTGGAGGAGGATGGCAGCCCAAGTGAACCCACCCATGAGTGAGGCAGAAATGGTCATGACTTTCATTGATATCCAGGAGGCACCCTATTATGAAAGAGTAATGGCGGGAATAGGAAAGCCTTTTGCGGAGATGATCAAGCATGGGGAAATGGCTGAGATGGGTTTGAAGTCAGGAAAGATCAGAGATCTCACAGCTCTTGAGGCTGTGGCTGAGCAAATCCAGAGTGGGAATTACGGCAGTTCATCCCGGAGACCCCAAAAGAGAAAGGAGGAGGATGTGTCCCTGGTACTACAAGGACTATCAGGGAAAACAATGACCAGCCCCCCGGTCCACATACAAAGAAATGAGGCCCCGCGCCCATCAAATTTCAACAATCAGAGGTATGAGGGGCGTCGAAAATTCGAAAAGCCGCAAGAGAGGGAGTTCACCCCTTTGGGGGATTCGTTGGAGCAGATACTGACCCTGCTGGTAAGCCAGAAGAAGATTACCGAGCTATTGCCTCCGTCAGACCCAAAGAGCAAGAGATATGACCCTAGCAAGAGATGCGCCTACCACTCGGCATCCCCGGGGCATGACACCCAGGAGTGCTGGTCTCTCAAACACAAGATCCAGAACATGATTGACAACGGAGAAATAGTGGTGGAACAACCGGAATCCCCGAATGTGAAGGCCAACCCTCTTCCCGAGCATAATGGGGGAGGCGTAAATACAGTGGAAGCTAGTGGGGCGGAGGGTCCCCTAAGATTGAGATACATAAGGAGGATAGAAGGAGAAATTGCTGTGACCAATGCCCGGGATGATGCGCCAAGGGAGCCTATTAAGTTGGTTGGAGTAATTCAAGGGACCAAAACAGAGCCTATCCGGTTATCAGCTCCAAGACCCCTTGTCGTAACAGCTAGATCACAATTGCCAGTCACCAACCTGAAGACTGTTCCGTGGAATTACGGGGAAAAAACCGTGGAAGAGGCCAGTTGTGCATCGGTCAGCTCCAAAGGAAATCCATTGTATCTACCAAGGCGGGTTTTTGAAAACACAAAAAGGGAAAACGGGAAAATATCAGAGGACAAAGCGTTGGAGTTTTGGGAGAAGATGAATCACGGCAAGGCAAATGTGGCCAAAACACTGGAGGTGCAGCCACCCCTGACATCCATCTTAGATCTTGCCTTGGCCTCAAATGACCATCATCAAGTATTAAGCAAAGTCCTGGAAGAGGCCCATGTCCCCAAGACAATCAGTACAGAAAGATTCAGCCACTTGGTGGGCCATCTGTTAGACAGCAATGTAATATCATTTACCGACGACGACATCCCTGAAGAAGGAAGGGGGCACCGAAAGCCGTTACACATTTCTGTCATCTCGTCCGGATATGTGATGAACGGAGTCTTGATTGATGGTGGGTCAGCCCTGAACATTTGCCCATACAATACTCTGGAGAAAATGAAGATCAACCCTAAGCGCCTGCGGGCCAGCCAAGTGGTGGTAAGGGCGTTTGATGGAGCGAGAAAGGACACGGTGGGAGAGATTGAGCTGCCGGTGGAGATTGGCCCGTATACTTTTGATATTTCCTTCCAAGTGCTAGATATCACGGCCAGTTATAACATGCTACTGGGAAGACCCTGGATTCATATGGCCGGGGCAGTGCCCTCCACCCTGCATCAACAAATAAAATTCATCATTGAGGGGCACCTGGTAACGATCGCAGCAGAATCCGAATACCCTGTTCCATCCGTAAAAGGCATGCCAGTGATCCATGTGGATGAGTCGGCCGAACCCATCAGCTATCAGGCTTTTGAAATCAGCACCCCTCAATACAAGCAATTGGGAGCTCCGGAGTTAAAACTTAAGATGTCCCCCGAGCTCACCTTCGTTGCCCAGGAAATGATGGCAATGAACTTCCAGCCGGGGCAAGGGCTGGGCAAGCACAGCCAAGGAATCACCGAGCCCATCCAGGTACCAGTGCAGTTAGGCAAAGCGGGGTTAGGATATCACGGAGGTATAAGGCCAAGGAGCTCACACAAGAAAATGCCCGTGCGGATAACCGGAGTCCCGATACCGAAAGCCGGTAATGAACAATCCCCGAGGATAATCAAGCCTGCGTCTGGAACAGAGGGTAAGGTGGAGACTCCCCCAATCAAAGGAGGGGCCCAGCAGTCGGATTTCTTACAGGAAATTATGGAACAGTTCGAGAAAAAGTGCCATCTTCCGGGACAGTCAGGCCCCAATGAAAAGGGAAAAGAGAAGATGACTGAGGGCAAGCAGATCATGCCATTTATAAATTGGGCCGGGTTAGAAGTGCCCGAGGAAAGTGAAAATGAGAGCCGAAACCAAGTTGCCGCAATCATTGAGGAGGTGCCAGATGCAGAGACCCCCTCCATCACTAGCTCTAAAACCGAAGTGATCCCCAGGAATTGGACCGTGCAGCCAGTAGTATCCAGAAAAGGGTAAATGCAGGAGTGTCCGGGAATCTTGTCCAGTAGGGGGATCAAGGGGTTTTTAAGACGGTGTTTTTGTTTTTATGTATCTGCACGTCTATTTCATACTTTTGTCATGATTATTGAAAAGGAAGTCATGTACCTAATGTTTATATATATGACAAATATTTTTGTTTCATGTCAGGTGTACCGATTTGAGTCATTCTAGCCTAACAAACGATTTTCCAAATTTGAAAGACGATTATGATTTTGATATAGAACTGGATTTCGATTTGATGGGAATTGAGCAGGACGAAGCAGATGATGACGACGCTCCCGACGAGATCAAAGAGTGGGTCGAGGATAAACCCAAACCCAACCTAGACCAAACCATCACCATCAACATAGGAACCCCTGAAAACCCCAAAGAGCTAAAAATTGGGGCAGACTTGACTCCCAACCAGAAAGCAGAAGTAGCTGAACTGTTGAGCCAATATGAGGATGTGTTTGCTTGGTCACACGAAGACATGGTCGGTTTGTCCACGGACATCGTGGTACATCGATTGCCTATCAAGGAGGGTTTCAGGCCAGTTAAGCAGAAGTTGAGAAAGTTAAAGCCAGAGTGGAGCTTAAAAGTGAAAGAAGAGATAGTCAAGCAATTCAAGGCTGGGATCATCATGGTGTCTACTTACCCAGAATGGCTTTCCAATATAGTCCCCGTGGCAAAACCTGGAGGAAAGGTGAGAGTGTGCGTGGATTATAGAGATCTGAACAAAGCCAGTCTTAAGGATAACTTCCCAGTGCCTTTCATACACATCTTGGTGGATAACACAGCTCAGTATGAAATGTATTCATTTGTCGATTGTTTCGCTGGGTATCACCAGATAATGGTGGCGGAAGAGGATCGAGAAAAGACTGCCTTCATCACCCCCTGGGGCACGTTTTGTTATAGACGACTTGCCTTCGGCCTCACAAATGCGGGAGCCACTTATCAGAGGGCCATGATGGCCCTATTCCATGACATGATGCACAAGGAGATAGAGGTTTACGTGGATGACATCATTGTGAAATCGAGGGCGGAATCTGACCATGTGACTCATCTTAAGAAGCTATTCGAGCGGCTCAGGAAGTATAATTTGAAGCTCAATCCAGCCAAATGTGCCTTCGGGGTTCAGTCAGGTAAACTCCTTGGATTCTTGGTGAGCAATCGAGGTATCGAACTGGATCCGGCTAAGATCAGGGCTATTGTGGATATGCCAGCTCCCCGTACAGAGAAAGAGATAAGGGGATTTTTGGGGAGGATAAACTTCATCAGTCGGTTCATATCCCATCTGACCACCACCTGCGAACCAATCTTCAAACTGTTAAGGAAAGACGCCTCCCGGAAGTGGAACAGTCAATGCCAAAAGGCCTTTCAGACTATTAAGAAGCAACTAACAGAAGCGCCAGTGCTGGTACCGCCAAAGGACGGGGTTCCCCTTTTCCTGTATATATCCGTGAATGATATGGCGATGGGTTGTATGCTGGGGCAGAAGAGTGAAGCCGGTAAGGAGCATGCCATTTACTACCTCAGCAAGAGACTCAGCAGCTGTGAACAGAATTACACGCCGATCGAGAAAACATGTTGCGCCTTGGCCTGGGCTGCTATGAGATTACAGCATTACCTCCATGGACACACTACCTATTTGATCTCGCGAATCGACCCCTTGAAGTATATATTTGAGAGACCAATGCTGAATTGTCGATTGTCAAGGTGGCAGTTAATCCTCCAGCAATTCGACATCCTATATGTTACCCAGAAGGCCATGAAAGGGCAGGGAATTGCAGATCAATTATCAGAGATGCCGACAGGGGGGATGGAGCCTTTAGAGACTTTCCTGCCAGGTGAAGACATACTGTGGGTCCAACAAGCGAAGTGTGATGACGAAGGGCAGTTTTGGAAAATGTATTTCGACGGTGCCGTGAATGCTGAAGGGGCAGGAGCTGGAGCGGTCCTGGTATCCGTTACGGGCGAGCAATACCCTGTTCTCACCAAATTAAAGTTCAGTAACTCAAACAATACGGCCGAATACGAAGGATGCATATTGGGACTGAGATTCGCCCGCGATATGGGAGTGAAAAGATTAGCCGTGTTCGGAGATTCAGAATTGGTAATCAGACAGGCGACGGGGGAGTATGGCACTAAGGAGCTTCGGTTACTCCCGTACCACCGGTGTATAGTCCGATTGATGCAAGAATTTGAAGATATAGCTTTCCGACACATTCCCCGGGGGCGGAATGACTTTGCCGATGCATTGGCCACCCTGGCTTCATTAGTCCACGTGCTCAAAAATAAAGCCGCTCCCCAGATTGAAATAACAGTGCAAAATGCTCCCGCTTACGAAGAATGTATATTGGAGTTATCCGAAGAGGTGGTGCAGCCAAATCAGCCTTGGTATCACGACATCCAGAGATACTTGAGGGATAGATCACTCCCCGACCAGGCGAACCGAACGGAAAGGCAGAGAATCCAGAAGATGGCGATGAAATTCTATTTAAGCGGAGATTCCCTGTATAAGAGGGATGTAGGCTTGGGATTATTGCGATGTGTGGACGAAACTCAAGCACAGAAAATCATGGGCGAGGTGCACGGTGGAGTGTGTGGGCCGCATATGAGTGGACCGATGTTAGCCAAGAAAATTCTGAGGACGGGGCATTTCTGGCTGTCAATTAAGGCTGACTGTGACGATCATGTCAGGCGATGTTTCCAATGCCAAGCACACGGTAATGTGATGCATGCGCCTCCTAATGAACTACATTGTATGACTTCCCCTTGGCCTTTCTCCATGTGGGGTATGGATGTTATCGGACCCGTGGAACCCAAAGCGAGCAACGGCCACCGATTCATTTTCGTCATGATCGACTATTTCACAAAATGGGTGGAAGCAGCTTCGTTCCCCAAAGTAACGCAGGAAGTCATAGTCAGTTTCATCAGGAACAATGTCATTTGCCGGTACGGACAGCCTGAAATCTTGGTGTCCGACAATGCCAAGAATCTGAACAATGCCCTTATGAAGGAGTTATGCGCCCAATTCAAGATCAAGCATCTCAATTCTGTCATTTATAGACCCAAAATGAATGGGGCCGTGGAGGCGGCAAATAAGAATATAAAGAGAATCATGGCGAGAATGTCTGCCAATCATCGGGGATGGCCGGATTTGCTGCCCCTCACATTGTTTGCATACCGGACATCAGTGCGAACGTCCACAGGAGCAACCCCTTACGCCTTGGTATATGGGATGGAGGCCGTTTTGCCGGTGGAAATGGAGATGGCATCCCTCCGGATTTTGCTCGATGCTCGGATTGACGAGGGGGATTGGATACAAAGTCGATACGACCAGTTAGCCTTGATAGATGAAAAAAGGGTGGCGGCTGTATTACACGGTCAGTTGTATCAGCAACGTATCTCTCGATCATACGACAAAAAGATTCGGTCCCGAAAGTTCAAAGAGAATGATTTAGTTCTAAAGAGGGTCATGCCCTGTCAAGACGAAGCCAAAGGGAAATTCGCTCCCAATTGGGAAGGGCCCTTTGTGATCAAAAAGGTTCTATCTGGAGGGGCCCTCATCCTACAGGAAATGGATGGTGAGGTATTTTCGCAGCCCCTGAATTCCGACTCTGTGAAACGATTCTACGCTTAAAAAAAAAAAAAAAAAAAAAAAAAAAAAAAAAATCTTTCTATCTCCCTTGTAACTCGAACTACGTAGGACCTGATCTCCTGACCTTGTGGGAGTACGTAGGCAGCCATCATGGCACGGTCCGTTCTACACAAAATAATAAACTTCGTCCCTCTACCAAAACCACTTCCAGAAAATCCCGAAATCCTACACATTCCAAAACTTACCCAAACCTAACCACAAACCTTGTCCCTATACCAAAACCACTTCCAGAAAATCCCGAAATCCTACACATTCCAAAACTTACCCAAACCTAACCACAAACCTTGTCCCTATACCAAAACCACTTCCAGAAATCCTATACCCTCCAAAACTTACCCAAACCTAGCCACATAATTAGCCCAAAGTCCAAGACTCACTTCGATGAAATCAGAGGGGCATGCGGCAATATCTGTGAAGTTCCAATCAAGACTTGAGAAAAGAAATAAGGCGATATATCGAAATCATAATCGGCTGGATAAAATGAGGATCCAATGGAGGGCGACGATGCATCAAAAAGGGAAATGACTAAAACCATAAATATTTCTCTATATATACAAAACATTTTGCTTACAAGTCTGTCTTTTAAATAAAAGTGATAAAACTGACATAGTCTGTGCAGGGACTAAAATCATCTACAGGTCAGAGACCAGCTGGAGCAGGACGGACAGAATAGTCGAGGCCTCGTGAACCTCCGGCTCATCCGCAATCTGCTGTCCTATCATGTTAATCCGAGTCAAAAGAGCAGCAGCACTGGTAACAGTCGTAGAATGGCCCTCCATGATGACCCGGGCCTGCTCTACGATGCTATCTCTAGCGGAAAGGGCGGCATCCCGGGCTAGTACAGCGGCATCCCGCTCCGCGTAGGCGGCATCCCTCTCAGTCTCAGTGGCACTCAAAACGGACCGGAGCCGGGTACCCTCCATCGTCAATCTTTGGATCCGATCAGTCGAGTCAAAGGAATGGGCATGAATCGAAGTGGAAACCTCCTCAACACTAGATATGGGCGCTAATCCTGAAACCTCCGGAGGAATGATAGCATCTGAACTAGTCTCACCTGGGAAAAGTCCTCGGGAACCATCCAATACCGCGATCGGGTCAAAGTCTGCCATCTCAGGATCTCCGTGCAACCATAGCAGATAAGAGGGCGTCTGACCAGAATGACTATCCCCGAACTCGGCCGAGACCCTGTGTGACCAAAGATCGTACACCCTCAGTAGCTCCCTCTCCGTCTGGGGCGATATGAGAAATCGGTAGTCAGCTGCTCCCGCAAAGAGATGGAGATCCTGCATCTGGTCAAACTGCCCCATGACAGCTAAGGGATGATAAGTCGTCACCCCTCTCAAGCCCGGAAGAGGGAGGAAATCAAAAGGGGGCACATGAGTCAAGAAACTCTGGAAAGAGCAATAGCCCGAATAAATCAGAGGATGGAAAGGCTCCTCAATGGCCGATAAGAACTCCCTCCATGAAGCGGTATCCGTGCATCGACGGGGACGGAATGAGAACTGCATGGCCAGGCTGTGGCTGAAACAGAACCCGTGTCGACGAAACTGCCCGATGGGTCTGAGGTGGCTCATGAACCATACATACAACAAAATGGAACTTCCCCTGAACATGCGACCAGAGAAGGAGTGACAATACGAGGCCGATAGGTAAGTCTCGGCGAGTATCATGGGAAGGATGGTATGATCCTCCTGAAGGGCCTGAACCGCCACAATAACCCGTATATCCAGAAGGTCATCCCCTGCCGGCATGTACAAAACTGATATAACGCAAGCCATCAAAACATCCATTCTCAAAGCGCCCCAGCGCTCCTCAGATACTGAAAAATCACTGGAGAATCGAGAAAAGCTATCCGCCAAACCGAATCTGTCAATCAAGAAGGATAGGGGAACAAGATGGCTCGAGGAGATCACAGATAACAGGACTGTCCTCCGTAATCCCGTGAAAGTCAGAAACTGACGGCGCATATGGCCTGAAGTAACCCGGGCGCAGGGACCATTCACAGATAAACCAGTAAAGCGAGCATACTCCTCAAGGGTGGGAGTTAGATACTCCAACCCAAACCTGAAAACATGTCTGTCCGGGATCCAACAACTGAGAATGCCATCAACAAAGCCCGGCGGCACCTGAAATGATAGTAGAGCCAAGGAGTGTCCCAAAAGACCCGCTGCGATGATTCGGTCGGAGGGTAGCAAACTATCCAGCCATAAGAAGAGCCTGCAAATAATCCCTGAGGGGGCGTGAGGGTCCACGCGAACCACGTCCAGGGATGACATCTGTAAAAAGCAGTATCAAAAGACTATACAGGGGTCAATTTTTCCTTTATATAACAAATCATGCATCATACAGGCTATAATGGAATGAATGGATCATCAAAAGTGAATGATTGTGCATAAAATAAAAATAAGTCTGTACATAATCCATGAAATGAGAAATGATAATAAAACGAACAGGCTTAAATACAGAGGTCCTAGCCTATCAAGGTCTAATCAGTAAAATCTATGCCGTCAATGAAGGCATCATCCTCAAACTGATCTACCGGCAAATCCGGGGGAAGAGAAGCTTCACCCTCACAGTTCAGGTCTGGGCAGGAATAGAACGGCATTGGGGCATCCGATGGGCCGGGGGCCGAGCCAAAATCAGATCCGTGCGGGTCCGCGACATAAGCCTCCTCCGGATCTCGGCCCAAGCTCCGAACAAAAAGAGATAGCTGATCCACCTGCCGAGTAAGAGACGCAATCTGGTCCGAATGGGTGGGGACACGGACACACTCCATCCAATCTGCCATCATCACCGACCCGTGAACCAGGTCTCCGAGGAAGAAAGTGGCACGAGTCTGAGGTCCGATAGTGCGGGGTCTCCACCAGGCACTGAAGCTCTCGTTCGTATGAGGACCAGCCGACAGCATATATCCGTCCTCCCCGGCTATCAGAGCCTCGGGAAGGTGGGCATCCGCGAACCAAAATCTCTGTGAGGGAGGGGCAAAAGGGACACGAGCCTCCCCAGTAACACATCTGATGGCACGCTCCCCCAGATACAGCTCCCATCCACCATAGGTCAGAAAAGGAATACGACGGGTGGACAAGGCCAGCTCCAGATCCGCAGCATAGCCACCAGCAAGTCCAGCCGCCAAGTGATCCGCCGTGTAGGGAACCCAGGTCACATCCGCGGACGAGATCAGCTCTAACTGCAGCCGACAATGAGCAAAGCTGTCTGACACGGGGGTCTCCGCAAGAGTGCTATGGTGCCATCGACGACCCCTGGGATAAGTCTCCGGACCGAGGGTAGTAACTGGCCGCAAGCAGGGCAGCCGCTCATAAGCCCAAAACTGATAAACAAAAAAGAGAGACATAAATACCAGGGACGACAAAGGAATGAAACAAAGTGAAAAGCGGCACAATGAATATGACTTACCAGCAAAAAGGGATAAAACCCCAGCCAAGCATCAGTCTGGCCCTCTGAGCGAAGGCGAAGACCATGAAGGAAATAAGCAAAGGTGAAAGAGCCCCAATCATAATCGCCAATCCGATCAACATCCCGGGTAGCTCCAACGATACTGAAGTGAATAGTCGAGGAGTTGTTCCCCAGAAAACAGCCCCTCATAATGGTCAAAAATAAGCGCCGAAGCAGGAAGTCACGAGCGGATCGGTCCGCGGGAAACGACTCAGAGAGAACCCCTCCGATGGCATCCACGGCCAGTGCACCGGATCGGATGCTGCGGGCCTTAAAGACTTTCTCCTGAGGACTAAAACCCAACAAAGAGCGAACAGCAGCGGGGGTAATGTCCGACTCCAAGGGAACCCGGGGTCCAGAGAACTCCATCCCAGTGATGTAACGCCAGTCTAATGGGGTCAGCAGCAACTCACAATCCAGAAGATGAAGAGACTGTGTCTGGTGAAACCAACGCTCAGATAAGGCCCTCATGTAACCCCACGGACACCGGCGAGGGGCAATGGTAAAGAAATGCCTGAACCCCCAAGAATCCACCATTCCCCTGTAATCGGGATGCAGCGCGTGATAAAGAGGGTAGATGCTGAACCAGTTACCCCGAGGTTGGGTAAATTCAGGAACCTGTGACAGCCATCAAAAGTTAGGCATGGTAACCATGAGGATTTAAATCGAACTTAGACGATGGATATACCTCGTTAGCTGCAAGGTAGGCTGAGGGGTGACTGCTGAGATCAGGACCAAGCAAGTCCGGTATCCTGGCGTGGGCCCCCGGTAAGGTCCGACGCGTGGGTGGAGGAGCCGCTGTGCCAGAAGGGCCCGCCGCTGCCTCAGCTGGGGCATCCTCATCGACAGCAGGGAGAGCGGGGCGAATAATGGACTCTGCCAGTCTACGGGAATGACGAGTCAAAACTGGAGCGGGAACCGAGGCAGCCGCTCTACGACGGCGGACACCAGCAACCCGGGGCACTGAGGAACCACTGGGAGCATCAGAATCCATGACTGAAACGGCATCACGAAAAGGAGGTACACCCTTAGCTCGTTATCTTTCAAGAAAATATTATTGCATGTTGCTAAAAATCATAGGGCAGCGTAACATATTTATGAATAAAAAAATGCATAAACAAATCCCTAGGGGTGCGCTAGATTTTTCGAAATTTCGACAGAGTTTCGTTTGTAAAATGGACATCCCATGCACGATCAGGCATGTTTAACCAAGTCAGACAACCAACAAATCCCAAATGCAAGCAAAATAATGCATCATGAGCATAAAATGATTAAAACAATGGAATTTTCAAAATAATAGAGCATGATTGCAAGACCCAGTATTTTTATGCTACGTCTAACATAAATATCTCATAAGAGGCATGCATTGCTAAGATTAAAACATTTAAACAAGTAAATACATAACCAAATGAAAGCGAAAATCAAAGAAAAAGGAGTTAAAACGTTACCCAAAGCGCGTAAACTGATCTAATCGGAGCAGATTTTGCCAAAAGTTGCCCAAAAGACGAAAAAGCCGAGTAGGGGACGAAGAAAACCGAAAACGAGAGGAAGAAAAGTGAAGAAAGTGACAGATCGTGACCCATCACGATCTGAAATAGGGACCGATCCCAGCCGCAGATGCATCTGCGGCTGGCCGCAGATGCATCTGCGGCTGGTCTCGGTGACCCTTTTGCCCCCCTTTTGTTACCTCGAGTCAACATGTAGCGTGTCACGTGATAAAATACAAGATTTTAGAACCCCATGACCAATAAAAAACGACCCGTCAGATACGAGACCTGACCAATTGAAAAGCGACCCGTCAGATACGAGACCTGACCAATTGAAAAAACGACCCGTCAGATACGAGACCTGACCAATGGAAAAAACGACCGGTCAGATACGAGACCTGACCAATGGAAAAACAACCCGTCAGATACGAGACCTGACCAATTGAAAAACGACATGTCAGATACGAGACCTGACCAATTGAAAAACGACCCGTCAGATACGAGACCCGACCAATTGAAAAACGACCCGTCAGATACGAGACCTGACCAATTGAAAAATGACCCGTCAGATACGAGACCTGACCAATTGAAAAAATGACCCGTCAGATACGAGACCTGACCAATTGAAAAACGACCCGTCAGATACGAGACCTGACCAATTGAAAAACAACCCGTCAGATACGAGACCTGACCAATTGAAAAACGACCGGTCAGATACGAGACCTGACCAATTGAAAAACAACCCGTCAGATACGAGACCTGACCAATTGAAAAACGACCCGTCAGATACGAGACCTGACCAATTGAAAAACGACATGTCAGATACGAGACCTGACCAATTGAAAAGCGACCCGTCAGGTATGAGACCTGACCAATTGAAAGGCGACCCGTCAGATACGAGACCTGACCCATTGAAAAACGACCCGTCAGATACGATACCTGACCAAATTGAAAAACCAACCGTCAGATACGATACCTGACCAATTCAAAAAATGACCCGTCAGATACGATACCTGACCAATTCCAAAACGACCAGTCATAAACGATACCTGACTCTTCATAACGACCGCCGGAGACGAGACCCGGGCAATGTTCATTCGTAACTTTGAAAATAACCTCTACATGAACATATTGAATGTGACATCGCATCATCTGAACGCATGTGCGGCATCGTTAAATATATATTTGGCATTTTCATGCATCGGGTGCCTACTTCTTTATCATGTCCATTTCATATTTCATTCCATAGACATGATAAAGAGGGGCAGCTGTAGACACCCAAATTTTGCACTTCTCTACTAATCCTGGCAGGAGGGCAAAAGCGTCATTTGACCTGACATGCGGAAAGAAAGGTGGACCCCAACACCAAGCCACCCCAGCGATTTACGATCAAAGCCGCCACCACGGACAACGAGAATCCGATCACTTGAGGCAGGGCGAACAATGGATCCAGAAAAGCCTGAGCCAACCACAAAAGACGACTGATGGCCACTCCGCTTACAATGTTCGGGGGTCTCGCTCCCCGGTAAGCGAGCGGCTGCCCAGCTCGCCGGTGAGCTGGCGGGGGTGGAAAGGGGGCAGCGCCCCCTGGAAGCCAAGCATAATTATCAAATTCCATATCAAGTCGCGGCCCTCCGAACTGGCCTCCCAGAACAATATGGCACGTTTTCCAGGGATTTCCGGACTGCAAAAATACAGCCTTACAAAATAATACCGCGGAAATTGGCGAATTAAGACCGCGTGGCACGAAAATCAAAAAAGCAAGCCGGACGGCCGCGAATGCAACCGCTGCCACCGACAGAAGTGACAGGCACGAGGCTCGAGAACGGCACACGGCAGCCGAGGCGGCGGCCAGGCGGCCACAGCAGGCAGCCGCAGATGCATCTGCGGCCAGCCGCAGATGCATCTGCGGCCATTTTCCACCCGAGAAGAGAGGGGAGAGGAAAAAAGAAAGAAAAAGAGAGAGAGAAATACGCGAGGGAGAGAGAGAGGAGCTCGGTTTTGGCTTGTATGGAGTGAAAATTCTTGTTCTTTTGCTAGATAGTTGTATACTCTTGTGGTTAGGCTCATTTCGTGGAATATAAAGCTTCGTTTGGTTTATTGCAAGGTGAAAAGAGAAGTGTGTTCTTGGGTTTTTTTTTTGTGTTGTTATTAGTATAATGTTGTGATTGAGTTATTGGATATAGTTTATTGTTATATATTGATAATGATCCGTGGATTAGGGGTTGTTAGTGAGGTTTCCATCGGAAAGTAACTCCTCCTAACACCCCGATGACATCCGTACGGCGATATGTTGTTCGTTGTGATAATAGATGGGTTGTAGTGATTAAGTCATGATATTTGGGTTATGGGATGTGATAGTGATGTTTAATATTGTTTAGTTTTAGCTTATTATCGGTTATGTATCTATTTGGGTGATTGTGAGCCTAGGGAGGAGATCCTAGCGGTCGAATCCCGATGATGGACGTTTTGGGGTATATGTAATCATGATATAGGGTCCATGTATGTGTGTGTTGTAAAATCGGGCCTTAAAACGATACCGAGTCGTGTTCGGGTTAAGGCCCCGTGATAATAATAAAAATATGTGATTGTGGGTGTTTGGGGTTTGTCTGGATGGCTCACATGCCCTTGGATAGCCCCGACACGTTGTGGATGCTTGTTTTAATTTACGACACAAAAAGGGTTTTCAAAATAAGGCAAATAATGAAGATTTTGTAAAAGTGATCAAATTTAGGATATTAGATTCACGAGGTTTAAAGGTTAAGTGTTTTGGGCGAACTTTAATCCATGATTGATGAATAGGCTTTAGTTGGTTTTAAAAAACATCACAAAAAATGATTTCGTAAAATAAATGAATGTTTTAATTAAACTTTGTGCATAGGGTTAAAGAGTTCTAGAAGTTGCCCTCGTTTTGTTTATATTAACTGTTAGAAGGCAATGTATAGTCTCGATTCCTATTTGACAAAAGTTTAAAACTATTGTTTTCTAAAAAGACGTCTAAATAAAAAACCCTCAACGCTTTCGAAATTAAAATCAATATTTCTTATAAAAAGCGAAGCCTCGTCATTTGGGTCAAAGAGCATCCAAAACACTTTCCAGATAAACACTTTTACCATATAAAATAAAGCAAACTGTTTATGCAAAACGCACCACAAACGTCCATTTAGGCACACACACACACACACACACACACATTTTAGGATTTAAAAGGATAGGAAAACATCGAGATTGCGGTAACCGTGTTTCACGGAAGTCGGGGGGTGCCTAACACCTTCCCCTCGCTTAAGCAAGCCCCCGAACTCTATGAATCTCGGTTTGCGGACCAATTAATCGGAGTCACATATGAGCCAGCAATTACGAAAACTAAATCCGGATGAGTTGGTACATCCATTTCAAATATACCAACTGGCGACTCTGGTCAATTGGCTCATTATAAAATCGACATTTCAAACCCCGTCGACATTAAGCCGACCCTTTTCAAAAACACATTTAATTTAAAGGGCTAAAATTGGAAAGGGAGATTTTTAAATAATAAAAAACGAAGCGACGAAAATCCCGGCGTCGACACCGTTCATATGATTCTATTTATTTAAACTTGCTGAGCAAAGTAGTTGCTCACCCTTGCTATATCACATTACTTTTTAGTCAAATCAGAAAGCTCAAAGAAAAACAAAGGCAAGAATAAAGTTCAAGAATAGTGTAGCTATGCATGCTGTTTACTTTGTATTTTATAATTTCTTTATGTAAACCCTTTTGAACAATTAATGTGTATGTTGGTATTATGTAAAGGTTAATAGACCTTGGAACTAGAAGTACCATTTTAATTAATAATGTATGTTTATTTATTCCGCTTTAGAATATAGAATGTGTTTGATGATGTTGTTTCGTGAGCACCACACCCGACCTTTTGGAACCCGGATTTTGGGGCGTCACAAGATTAGTAGTTTCAGCAACTTTAATTTTATCGATTAAAGTCGGTTTTACTCGCACGTGCGCAATCTTCATATGGGTCCCTGGTATTTTTATCTCTATCCCAATCTTTTGCAAGTCGTACAAAATGTGTCTTTGAGTCGTCAGCATTGTACTTATACTTTCATAAGATCTTGTACTTAATACATCTGCTAGAACGTTCGCATTGCCAGGAGGGTACTAGATGGTGTGGTCGTAATCCTTTAACAGCTAAAGCCAACGTCGTTGTCGCGTGTTGAGTTCCGTCTGGGTGAAGAAATACGTGAGACTTTTATGAGCCGTGAAGATTTTCACTTTCTCCTCATATAAGTAGTGTCTCCATATATTCAACGCGAAAAAGATCGTTGCTAACTCTAAATCATGAGTAAAGTAATTTTTTTCATAATTCTTAAGTAGTCGAGAGGCATATGTTATAACTTTTCTGTGTTATATAAGGACGCAGCCTAGACCTTTGCTTGATCACTATAGATAACAAATTCTCCTGATCCTAATGGTATGGTTAAAACAAGAGTTGAAACAAGTCTCTTCTTGAGTTCTTGAAAGTTCTTCTCACATTTCTTACTCCATGCAAATTTTGTGTTTTTTCGAGTCAGCTGAGTTAATAGAGTGACAATTCAAGAAAAACTTTCTACGAATATCCGATAATAACCAGCTAGGCCCAAAAAGCTTCGTACTTCCGTTACTGACTAAGGTTACTCCCAATTTATTATTAATTAAATCTTCACAAGGTCAACCGGTATTCCCTGATTAGAAATTACATGACTAAGGAACGTGATTTTCTCAAGTCAGAACTCACATTTCTTCAGCTTAACATACAATTTGTTCTCACATAGTTTTTAGAGTATCAACCTCAATTATTTTTCATAATCATCACAACTCTTGGAGTATATGAGGATGTCATCAATGAAGATAACCACAAAATGATCTAAATATTCCTTAAATATCTGGTTCATCATGTCCATGAAAGCTGCAGCAGCATTCATTAGTCCAAAAGGCATGACAAGAAACTCATAATGCCTGTAGCGAGTTCTAAAGGTAGTCTTTGGAATGTCATCAGTTTTAACTTTTAACGGATTATATCTCGAGTGAAGATCAATCTTTGAAAAATCTTGAGCACCCTGCAATTGATCAAATTATAATCAATTCGAGGTAACGGATACTTATTTTTTATGGTGACATGATTCAACTCTCGGTAGTCAATGTACAATCTCATACTCTCATCCTTCTTCTTGACAAAAAACATGAGCACCCCCAGGCGATGCACTCGGACGTATGAAACTAGTATCGAACAATTTCTGTACTTAGACTTTTAACTATTGAAGTTTAATGGGAGTTATTCGATATGGAGCTTTGTAAATATGCTTAGTACCAGGTTCAAGATCAATACATAATTTAATTTCACGATTTTGAAATAAGCCAGGAAGTTTCTCGAAAAAAAATCAGAAAATTCATTAACAATAGGACTATCGTTCAAATTTTATGTGTTTTTATTCAAATCAGTGACATGCGCTAAAAAGGCTAGGCATCCGTTTTTCAATAAACGAATGATTTTATGACTAAAAATGATAGTTATAGATTTCAATAATTTTTGACTTTAATTTGTATAACAAGTTAATTAGGAATGTGAAAGTTAATGATCTTATGAAAATAATCAATTTTAACATGATAGTTAGTCAACCAATCAGTTTCTAAAGTCACATCAAATTCATATATTTTCAAATAAATAAGGTCAACGGGTAATATGAGGTTGTTGATTTGAACTAAGCAAAATTTATATATAGTAGATGTAATGGTTATTTCTCCCAATAGGGTTTTAACTGATATGTCAAAGTCTAAGTTTTCAAAACTCAAGTTTAACCGTTGAGCACATATGGGTGAGATAAAAGAGGATAGAGCCAATATCTAACAGGGCATAGACTTCACAAGAATTTATGAGTAACTTACCAGTTATCACTCGTTCGGGTTCCGTGCCCTTTAGAATGTCATAACAAAAGCACTCTCCTGAACTACAGATATTTTCTTATCTGTTCTATCTTTTGGAGCTATTACTGCAACTGGACTTGATTTTGTAACAGAACAAAATCAATCACTATAACCTTCCTTCCTACAACCGTAGCACAACTTGGACTGCTGAGCATAGTTCGAACTGATGTGACCCTCATGACCACACTTTTAGCATCTTACTGATAGTCGATCCCTTCCCCTTGAAAGTTGTGTCGGTGCTAGTGCTGATACCAATGCCTTTTCGTAATCATTACTGAATCTTTTCCTCTTGAAATTATTTTGACTTGATTCCCCTATTCTATTATTTGTGTCTAGATTACCACCGAAGCGATTACTATTTATGTGGCCTGGTAATTGCATCCCCGCTGGTTATTGTTGTTTCGGTGATTGTTGTTGTTGCTATAATTTCTTTATCTATGTCGGTCATTTCCTCCTAGTTGCGATGTTTCATTTTCTAGCTCCATTGACTAAGCCCTATCCATGATATTTGAATATAGATTAAATTTGTGAGAAATGTGATGTCGACAAATTTTTGGTTTCAAACCTCTCAAAAACGTTCGACTTATGCGCGTTTCGTCGTCCACCAAGTGAGGCGCAAATTGGGATAACTTTGCAAAGTTGGCCTCATATTGTGAGACAATCATGTCCCCTTGCTCCAGCTTGATAAACTCCACCTCCTTCATGTGACGGACACTTTTTGGAAAGTACATCTAGTTAAACAGTTCCTAAAACTCTGCCCAGGACATCTCGAGTGACAAGTGATGGATACGTTTTACCGCTTTCCACTAATGGTCCGCCTTTCCTTGTAACATGAAAGTGGAGAATGGAACCTTCTGATCGTCGGTGCAACGTACGACATCAAGTATCTTTGTTATCTGTTTGAGCTACGCCTCTACCTTGAGTGGGTCTGCCATTCAATGAAACTCAAGTGGTCCCAACTCCTTGAATTGTTTGGTAGTGATCGTTTGTGTATTTCAGGCATTTCCTCTGGTATTGTTGATAGGATTTCCTCTTGCCTGGTTCTGTATGAACTGCATGAAGTTCCTAAAGAAACCATCATTCATCATGTTATTAGGGGCATTATTTTTCGAGTTTACAGGAGGATTATTCGTCGCTTCCTGATTCTCAGCCACATTTACCCCGGGCATTAGATAATTCTTTCCCTGATTTTCAGATGTCATTCTTAACTTTGGTCACAAAATAAAAGTTAGTTAAACAAACAGACATGACACTTCTTGTCCCCACATCCAAAAATTTAATTTAGGTATGAAACACTAATAAATGATTATATTCGTCTCTCTCCTTATATTTCTACGCTAGATCATCATCAAAGATTATATCCCTAAGATTTGATACCAACTATGATGCCCCCATATCGGGCCTACACCACCCAATATGAGTGGTCAAAAATACAAACAACAACTATTACAATACAGTACTCAAATAATACATAACTAACTTTTCACTATTATTGTCACGCTATTTTACAACATGTGAAGATTACTACAGCTATCACTCGGACCTTTACTCCATTATCCTAATAGTCTCAGTTATTCTCTCATCTCTTGTTGAAGAACAATGGAATAAAAAGGGTGAGCTCAAATAGCCTAGTAAAAAATATCACGACTAAGATATCGATGAGTAAATTATCATTAGCCTTCAACAGTTGAGTTCTTGATAGAATATAATAGACAACAAACTTTTAGATCAATAAAAAATGGTGAAATGATCAATCCATTAGAAGAATCATATAGATTATAATATCCACCAACTTCTCTTTTTTTTTAAAATCATCAACAACTTTTATCATCTGAAATATCACTGGTCATGATCATGCAAATAACAGTTCTTCTTTGTCCCAAGCCAAAAAGAACATTCACCACGTGCCCTAAAAAACACTCAACAATTATATCATCTTTGCCCCAGGCCAAAGACATTCACCAATCATATCACCTATGCCCCAGACCATAGATATTCATCAATTATATTATCTTTGCACCCAGGCCAAAGATATTCACAACAATTTGATTCTTGATAATTAGAATAAATAACAGTGATATAATGATGAAAAGAAAAATAGAATAATAAGATAAACAATAAATATTAGAAATTTATAATTTTACTTTATTCAGAGTCAAATAATGTCCAAATTATCAACATGATGTGTAGTCAAATTTAAAAATGATATTCAAGATCCATAGTTTAAAACAACGGTTGAAGTTCAATACAAATGTTCAAATAAATAGGAAGGTTCATGTGAAATGATATTAAATGAAGCTTAAATTATTAAGAAAATTATAATTATTTCAGAAATTTTTTCGAAAATAATACTTACCATAGTAAGTTTAAGAGTATGAAAGAAAATGATATCCCTTACCATAATACTTGACTGGATATTGATTAAAATGAGGTTGATCAACTTGTAAATATATTTATAATTAAATTAGTAACTACCATACATAAATTTCATTGTGTATACCAACTCGTATGAAATCATCAAAAGTAATTTGATATAATACAGTAGAATAACTTCAATATAGTTTTTGAAAAAAAAATAATATTTCAAAATAAAATCTTCTATAGGAAGCTTTTCAAAATAAATTTTCTAAATGAAGAATCATAAACACTGTATGATATGTGTGGTTACTTGACTAACTTTTATGAAGAGACTTACTTGAACAGTACCCGTACTCTTACAGATCTTTACAAATATTTACGATAGCTTAAACACTTTCAGAAAGAACTTATACAAAGTTATATTTAGAGAGTGAAAGATAGAATAAGCAATGAAGTTATGAAAACTCCTTATGTTTAGGCCTCTATTTTTAGCCAAAACTTAACCAACATCTACCACATATCAATTATCATACTTAACAATTATGTATATTATTAATCCATTATACACATCTTTTTAATATATTATTCATCCATTATTTACATCTTTATCTTTAATTTATATTATTCATCTATTATTCATATCTAATTAATATATTATTCATCCGTTATTTACTTCTTTATTTTTAATTTATATTATTCATTCATTATTCACAATTATTTAATTATTCATTTATTCATAATATTTTCACAACAATTCATCTATTATTCATATTGATTTACACATATTCATCCATTATTCATAATGATTTACACATATTCATCTATTATTGATTAATTATTCATAATTATTTACAGATATTCATTCATTATTTTTAATCTATACCATTTATCAATTATTATTATATCCAATTATTGTGAATGTAGAAAATAAAGAAAATGAAAGAACACACTACTGTGACAATTATTAGTTTAATAATATAAAATAATGTGCAATAGCTACAATGACGATTATTAATTCAATAATATGAAATACTGTGTATTTACTACTGTGACAATTATTGGTTCAATAAAGTCAAATACTGTGTAATGATAATTATTGAAGAAATACTGTGCAATAGCATTTTTATCTGTTCAATATTGTGTAATACCGTGTGGTACTGTTCAATACCGCGTGCTACTATTCTTTTATCACTGGTTACTCAGACAGTGATAGTACCGTTGACAATTTTTATTTAAAACAGTTACTATTGTCATTTTTTACATCTGACAATATTCTGTTATGGGGTCCACCAATAATTGGTTGTCGTCGTACGAATATTCTCCGATAAAATATAATTTGTTTAAAATATTATTAACTTTAATTTTTAACAATTTAATACCTTACTATTTTAGAATAATATAAAATAAAAATTTTTATTTTATTTCATAAAAGTCGGGACTTTACAAGTTCCGAAAATCTACCGACCAACCAGGATAAGAGAATTCCCCCTCAGCTATGTGGCTTATCTTCTTTCAATACATATGCACTAAATTCACTCTACTAAAAAAAATGGATTTTTTATTAGTGTACATGTTATTGGTCGACCTATTACCGATAATCCTATAATGAAATATACATCTTCTAAGTTTATTGTCATTTCACTCGCTGGGAAATGAAACGTATTTGTCTCACTCCGCCAACGCTTCACCAAAACTTCTATTAATCTAACATCTAACTGGTTACATAAATTTGTATTACAAAATATCCCGAACCCCTAATCTTGAAATAATTGTTTTTGGGCATCATTTAACACCCATATTTCTATAGATCATCCACTTTCATCTATTCTTAAGGAATATGTGAAGTGAGGATTATCCCATACAATACTGGAGATGTGGTTAGCCTGATCTCACAATACAGAATTATCAACTGGTCCAACATTGAATTCCATTTTGACAACTAAACCAAATAAAATAAACATATATCAACACTTTGTATAAAAAAAACCTTTGCAAAAAATAAATATAGACATAAGGTTGATCTTTTGTATATAACAAAGAAAATATCAAAAATATTTTCAACTTCGCTTATCTTAAACCTTAATAAACATGGATATAACAACTTACCCTAGTGGGTAAGAGAAAAGATGTCGGATTGTAACAGTGATGTGTTGATTGGAACGGTTGCTTGGTCACTTTTCTCTCAAATTTGTTTGGGTAGTCTAAATCTTAGATGTGAAAGATTATGAAAAATAGAAGAGTTTTAAATGAACAATGTCTGCCGTATAATAGTACGGACAAAAGCACTCCTTAAAATGACATTGTACAAACTTATATCTGTGACGGCCCCAAAATCCGTCTCCAATAACCCCGGATCTGGTCCGTCAAAAGTAACCTCAATCCTGAGTTTAAGTCGTTACACGAACAACCTTCTTCTAGAACCACAACATTTAAATAAAATCATGTTGTTAAAACTTGGTAAATTTAAAATTTAAGACATTTACTTAACCTTGTCTCAGAATCGCAATCTTTACATGAATCCTACAACTCATATCATTTATTCCACGACCTAGTGTATTACAACCAATTGTGAGCAACAAAACTTGTATCCTAACAATAAGTCGACATGACTATTTACTCACTTCTTTTAATTACACGAGTTTACAAAACATTAACACTCGTGTTAACTACAACTACCTTTCAATACTATTACAAGGCTTTACATCCGGGATGGTACCAAATGGTAATTATTCCCACAAAATGCAACTTTGACTTTAAACAGTTCTAGTGACAACCTTTATTAATAAAATAAACTTCGCACATCCTCTTTGCGATTATCGGAATCTTCAAACTTTTCGCCCTTCGCTGAAAATGTTAATTTAAAGCAAAAATGAGCACGACGGCTCAGCAAGTCCAACAGCTAACACATAACACGTAGGTTACATTTAATTTATGCTTTATGCTCCATGCTTGGCATTTACTTAGGCATCATGCTTATCATGCGTTGCATTTATAAAATTTACCCATGCTTACCATGCATGTTAATATATCCAGGTTATATAACTCATATAACACATTTCAAATCATAGCATAAATTATATATCAGCTATTAACAACATATGACTGTACACAGACATATTTACAATCAGTTAGCACATAACATGAGTGCACATTTAATAGTTTATGCATATAACACATAACACTGAAAAACTTGCAGGGATAACAAATATCACCGAAAGACTTGCCTGGATTGCAACACCAGTTTACGCTAACCTTCCGCGTTCATTGCACCACCTATACAACATAAGAGATCAACGGTGCATTATATTAGTCAAGGTTTGACTCAATATTTAATCCTATTCTTAGGATGTCTACTTCCTTTTATCGTCCCATTTATTCACTAGGGTTGATTCATTAGTTTAGTCCATTGTAGATTCATCACGATGTTTCACATAAACACCATAAACCTTCTATACTTAACTTTGTATATCCGGCATTCCTTAATGCCATAACATTATCATTTGATATTAATTACTAATTGTCTAATATTATTAATCTGTTAATAATATTTTAATTAATAAAATATTTCCTGAAACCGGCGACTGAACCGAGGTTCAGGGCCTGAACACACTGTCTGGGCTGGCAGCTCTACGATCGTCGAGTGGGGGTCACTCAACGATTTTCCAAGACTGGTCCAGACTGTTCTACGACTCGGCGAGTACAAAGCACTCTACGATCTCGAGTGGACTCTACGATTTCCAGTGACTAAGGCCACTCTACGATTTTCAGTGACTCGGGTCACTCTACGATTTTCAGTGACTAGTGTCACTCTACGATTTTCAGTGACTAGTGTCACTCTACGATTTGCACTTTATTACCACCACTTTACTACCAGAGCACTCTACTACCAGCACTCTACTAACAGCAGCAATACTCTACTACCAACAGCACTCTACTATCACCAGCAGTACTCTACTACCAGCAGCACTCTACTATCAGTCCACTCTACTACCAGCAGTACTCTACTACCAGTCCACTCTACTACCCGCAGCACTCTACTACCAGTTCACTCTACTACCAGCAGCACTCTACTACCAGAGCACTCTACTACCAGTTCACTCTACTACCAGCAGCACTCTACTACCAGTTCACTCTACTACCAGCACCACTCTACTACCAGAGCACTCTACTACCAGTTCACTCTACTACCAGTTCACTCTACTACCAGCAGCACTCTACTACCAGAGCACTCTACTACCAGTTCACTCTACTACCAGCAGCACTCTACTACCAGAGCACTCTACTACCAGTTCACTTTACTACCAGCAGCACTCTACTACCAGTTCACTCTACTACCAGCAACACTCTACTACCAGAGCACTCTACTACCAGTTCACTCTACAGTTTTATGAACATGAACATTGAGTACAGACCAACTGTGGTTCAAACTCATAATGTTGACTGTGTAAAATAACTGAAACCACTATTCTAGTTCTAATTCAATCATTAACTAGTTTCGACAACATTTTTGACTATCGAGTTTACATTACTCTCATTTAAACATCTCGTATACAACTCTAGCATATTTTGCTTCCTTAATCCAAAATAACATAAAACTAGTTAAATCAAAATAACCGGATAATACCTTCAATTTTTGACAGATGATTTACATTCAGATTATGCCTTCTCCGAATAGCATGAACTCCTCAGAAGTTTGCATTTACTTCTCAAGCTCAATATCTCTCTTAGCCTAAATGAACGCGAAGGGGAAATGAGGGAATGACTGAGGTTATACAACACTCTCTCAGCCTTAAACAACTCTGAGGAGTTGGACCCTATAGCCTCCCCTATGCCTGACTTGTTTCTTCTTTTCTCAGCACTGATTCCTTGAGCTTTGCACAAATTGCGCGTGCTCTGCATTGTCTGAGGTTTTGTCCCTAAATGAGTGGCACTCTTACTTTTTCCACCGGGTTATGTTATTACTCTTGGGCTGGGCTGCTATTTGTTTTGTTAATTAAACAATTGGCGGCCCAATTGTTACTTATATTGCAACTAAGCTTTGGGTTGCCCAAATTAAATTCCTAGTGGAAATATAAAATATTAATACCCCACTATCAATAACTTTCCAAATGAAAATAAATATAACATTATTAATGTTTACGAAATCTCATTAATTAATAACCATATTAATTAATTTACACATCCAGCTTAACTTGCTAGCTATTTAATTAAATATCACATAGCTCATTTACCCTATCAAACTTTGATACTATACAACCTAGGTTGGTCCATTAATTTAATTAACCCATTAATTGAACCTTCCTTACATTCCTTTAATTACTTCAACACATAATTAAATAAACCAAGCCATCATATAATGATTTAATTTAATCCTCTAGAAATTTACAATTACAGCCAATAATTCCATTTCTCTATATTAAAATATTTCGGGTCGCTACATTCTTCCCCCCTTATAATAATTTCGTCCCCGAAATTTCAATATAAGGTAAATCCAAAATATGAGGGTAATTCTTCCTCATCATATTTTCTGCACCTATATACTATATAGATACATAACTTAGTGTATACCTTATCATATACCCCTTCAACCAATTCTAGGTTTTAAACTCCTAACAATTATTTTCCTCAGATTAAATTTTTAACTTAATCTTTACAAATGATTCCATCCTTGGAATTAGCACTACATCCTTACAACATTTGCCCCGCCGATCAATCTCATCGATTATCTTATCATAGGCATTGTTTTACTTATTGTTTTATAAACACTGTCATAGTCCCTTCGTGATAGGACTCCAATTCCTTTCCAGTGATCGGCCATCACTTTACCAATGTTAGCTTTATGTCTTAACCTCAAATTTTGCTCGAATCCTCGAAAGCTTAATATTTTCTCAAATCGACTATCCCCTACATCCTCATCCAAGGATTAACGTAGCCTTAAATCACATCAATTACCTAAGACCATATTCATCAGTCTTACGAATTTTTGGGTCATTTCATTCACCCCTTCTTCTAAGAATTTCGTCCTCGAAATTTCAACATACTTACCCCTTTACCCGTTCAATGTCCAGAACATTGGAACATCTCCCAGGAGTCTTCACAATTGATCAATAACTATGAATGAATTTGAATAACCAGGAAGTAAAAATTACCCCTTTAAAATAAACAATCCCCTTTGTCCGGCGTCATTAGAAATTTTACTGAACACCTTAGGGGTATAAAAAGAAAATCAGCAAAAAACTGTAAACTCTTAACCCGAGTACTTACCACTTAAGGTGATCAACCTTCTGTACTCTATGTATATGCATAACATTTAAACCGGGTACTCCCACTTATGGAGATCAACCTTATGTACCCCATGTATACGCATAACATTTATTACCTTTATTTAAAATGTTGAATTCCCAACATAACTCCCAAGAAATACTTGAAAAATATAACTCAACTTTTGTCTAGCCGAATCAATTAGCTTAGACTTTTCAACAATAGTTCGAATATCAATCGGAACTTTAAACTCTCCAAAAGCACACATGTGCAATAAAATTTGTGAAGCTCATCACTTCAAGTTAAAATCAACAATGTCTAGCCGATACAAATGGCATAGACCCTCATTTAAACGTTTCAAAATATTTAAAAATTTATTTTAGGTTTTATCGTATCGCCACAGGTAATAAATGAATTGTCTCACAACTTGACTTACCGCGACTTCCCGATAAAACAAAAATTTAAATGTCCTTTTGAAAGGCACACAAGTGCGAAATTGGCACGATTTTAAGAATTCAAGGTCTAGCATAGCTAGAAGATTTAGAATATCCTAAAACCTCAAATAAACACCAATTTTACTTCTCATCTTTTCCAGCTTAATAACTATCCTTAGTATAGCTTTAAGTTTGCTACTTAATTCTACCCACACTCACTGTTCATCAAACTTACCACGTATTTGGGCTCAGGAACTTACCACAATCATATGGTTTGAGGAGCTTGTCCTAGTCAGGCCATAGTCGCCCATTCGCTGAGGGACTCCACCACATGACTATGAGTCACGAACTTACCATACGTGTCGGTTCTCAGAACACGAACTTATTTTAACATCCTCTACCTATCCGTTATACATATGAGAAAAGAATCACCTTCTCAACATACATATAGCGAATAACGCGACACCAGGTTTCAATTGATTATCAATGTAGGAAGCTAAGTGGTTATCGAACCAAACACAATCCCCTGCCCATACAAGGAATTGGTTATCTCAACCACTAATCTAATAGGAAGCTAAGTGGTTCTCCAACCAGGTACAAATTCCCCGCCCATACAAGGAATCGTACAACTCAGCCACTAACATGAGTCCTCCATTAAAAACCTTCAGCCTCTAACTCTTCTTAACTTAATATGAATTTTCTAAATTCATACCTTATCACAAACCACTCTTTATGAGTTTACTCCATACTATTTCATAGTATTTACCTTTGAATAGCGTCATGCTATGTAAACATTCTCTTAATCATTTAACAGATCTTCTGTTATTCCATGATTTCACTACGATCACCATATGACCTTAATTCACACTTGAATTCACTATATGATTTCTCACTTATTCTAGGATCGTTTAATTCTATCATCTTATCAATCATCTCTGAACATTTTACTGTACGATCCTTCTATTTTTAAATTATTGAATCAAGTGTCCCCTGATTCTTTTCTATTCAATTTTAAATACATCCATGAAGATCCTTCTTTAAATATCCTCAAACATGCACTTATTTTCTTCTTTATGAATTTCATATGTTCCGCACTTATGGCTTAAACTCCATATTTCATCACATACCACTCGCTATGAGTTTATTACTATTCCCCATAGTATATTTGGTTTATAGCATCTTGCTATCTGCACATGATGTTAATCCTTTAACAGATCATTTAACATTTTCCTTAACCTTAGCCAATATCTGAGAACTATATTTCTTAATTTATGGCTCTCTACTGTAATCCCCCCATGTTCATCAAACTTACCACGTATTTGGGCTTAGGAACTTACCACAATCATATGGCTTGAGGAGCTTGTCCTAGTCAGGCCATAGTCGCCCATTCGCTGAGGGGCTCCACCATACAATTATGAGTCACGAGCTTACTATACGCTTGGGTTTTTTTTAGAACATGCAACTAACCTTACTCTTTCTTACTAAGGTTATAGCCTAAGGTACTCCTACCTAAGGTTTATAACATATCAGCTCTGATACCAACTGTGACAGCCCCAAAATCCGTCTCCAATAACCCCGGATCTGGTCCGTCAAAAGTAACCTCAATCTTGAGTTTAAGTCGTTACACGAACAACCTTCTCCTAGAACCACAACATTTAAATAAAATCATGTTGTTAAAACTTGGTAAATTTAAAATTTAAGACATTTACTTAACCTTGTCTCAGAATCGCAATCTTTACATGAATCCTACAACTCAGATCATTTATTCCACGACCTAGTGTATTACAACCAATTGTGAGCAACAAAACTTGTATCCTAACAATAAGTCGACATGACTATTTACTCACTGCTTTTAATTACACGAGTTTAC
The DNA here is from genome assembly GCA_947179155.2 of Hedera helix. Classification (NCBI taxonomy): domain Eukaryota; kingdom Viridiplantae; phylum Streptophyta; class Magnoliopsida; order Apiales; family Araliaceae; genus Hedera; species Hedera helix. The sequence goes on from OX359267.1 coordinate 35,240,687, forward strand.
AAAACATTAACACTCGTGTTAACTACAACTACCTTTCAATACTATTACAAGGCTTTACATCCGGGATGGTACCAAATGGTAATTATTCCCACAAAATGCAACTTTGACTTTAAACAGTTCTAGTGACAACCTTTATTAATAAAATAAACTTCGCACATCCTCTTTGCGATTATCGGAATCTTCAAACTTTTCGCCCTTCGCTGAAAATGTTAATTTAAAGCAAGAATGAGCACGACGGCTCAGCAAGTCCAACAGCTAACACATAACACGTAGGTTACATTTAATTTATGCTTTATGCTCCATGCTTGGCATTTACTTAGGCATCATGCTTATCATGCGTTGCATTAATAAAATTTACCCATGCTTACCATGCATGTTAATATATCCAGGTTATATAACTCATATAACACATTTCAAATCATAGCATAAATTATATATCAGCTATTAACAACATATGACTGTACACAGACATATTTACAATCAGTTAACACATAACATGAGTGCACATTTAATAGTTTATGCATATAACACATAACACTGAAAAACTTGCAGGGATAACAAATATCACCGAAAGACCTGCCTGGATTCCAACACCAGTTTACGCTAACCTTTCGCGTTCATTGCACCACCTATACAACATAAGAGATCAACGGTGCATTATATTAGTCAAGGTTTGACTCAATATTTAATCATATTCTTAGGATGTCTACTTCCTTTTATCGTCCCATTTATTCACTAGGGTTGATTCATTAGTTTAGTCCATTGTGGATTCATCACGATGTTTCACATAAACACCATAAACCTTCTATACTTAACTTTGTATATCCGACATTCCTTAATGCCATAACATTATCATTTGATATTAATTACTCATTGTCTAATATTATTAATCTATTAATAATATTTTAATTAATAAAACATTTCCTGAAACCGGCGACTGAACCGAGGTTCAGGGCCTGAACACACTGTCTGGGCTGGCAGCTCTACGATCGTCGAGTGGGGGTCACTCAACGATTTTCCAAGACTGGTCCAGACTGTTCTACGACTCGGCGAGTACAAAGCACTCTACGATCTCGAGTGGACTCTACGATTTCCAGTGACTAAGGCCACTCTACGATTTTCAGTGACTCGGGTCACTCTACGATTTTCAGTGACTAGTATCACTCTACGATTTTCAGTGACTAGTGTCACTCTACGATTTTCAGTGACTAGTGTTACTCTACGATTTGCACTTTATTACCACCACTTTACTACCAGAGCACTCTACTACCAGCACTCTACTAACAGCAGCAATACTCTACTACCAGCAGCACTCTACTATCACCAGCAGTATTCTACTACCAGCAGCACTCTACTATCAGTCCACTCTACTACCACCAGTACTCTACTACCAGTCCACTCTACTACCAGCAGCACTCTACTACCAGTTCACTCTACTACCAGCAGCACTCTACTACCAGAGCACTCTACTACCAGTTCACTCTACTACCAGCAGCACTCTACTACCAGCAGCACTCTACTACCAGAGCACTCTACTACCAGTTCACTCTACTACCAGCAGCACTCTACTACCAGTTCACTCTACTACCAGCAACACTCTACTACCAGAGCACTCTACTACCAGTTCACTCTACAGTTTTATGAACATGAACATTGAGTACAGACCAACTATGGTTCAAACTCATAATGTTGACTGTGTAAAATAACTGAAACCACTATTCTAGTTCTAATTCAATCATTAACTAGTTTCGACAACATTTTTGACTATCGAGTTTACATTACTCTCATTTAAACATCTCATATACAACTCTAGCATATTTTGCTTCCTTAATCCAACATAACATAAAACTAGTTAAATCAAAATAACCGGATAATACCTTCAATCTTTGACAGATGATTTACATTCAGATTCTGCCTTCTCCGAATAGCATGAACTCCTCAGAAGTTTGCATTTACTTCTCAAGCTCAATATCTCTCTTAGCCTAAATGAACGCGAAGGGGAAATGAGGGAATGACTGAGGTTATACAACACTCTCTCAGCCTTAAACAACTCTGAGGAGTTGGACCCTATAGCCTCCCCTATGCCTGACTTGTTTCTTCTTTTCTCAGCACTGATTCCTTGAGCTTTGCACAAACTGCGCGTGCTCTGCATTGTCTGAGGTTTTGTCCCTAAATGAGTGGCACTCTTACTTTTTCCACCGGGTTATGTTATTACTCTTGGGCTGGGCTGCTATTTGTTTTGTTAATTAAACAATTGGTGGCCCAATTGTAACTTATATTGCAACTAAGCTTTGGGTTGCCCAAATTAAATTCCTAGTGGAAATATAAAATATTAATACCCCACTATCAATAACTTTCCAAATGAAAATAAATATAACATTATTAATGTTTACGAAATCTCATTAATTAATAACCATATTAATTAATTTACACATCCAGCTTAACTTGCTAGCTATTTAATTAAATATCACATAGCTCATTTACCCTATCAAACTTTGATACTATACAACCTAGGTTGGTCCATTAATTTAATTAACCCATTAATTGAACATTCCTTACATTCCTTTAATTACTTCAACACATAATTAAATAAACCAAGTCATCATATAATGATTTAATTTAATCCTCTAGAAATTTACAATTACAGCCAATAATTCCATTTCTCTATATTAAAATATTTCGGGTCGCTACAATATCTATTGTCCACAGTATTATACTGCAGACGATAGAAATTTAAAAATGTCATCTGAAACTATTGATGGCATTTTTGTAATTCCTATCGTCCGCAGTATAATACTGCGGATGGTAGATATTTTAAAAATGTCATCACTTGTTTAATATTGCGGATGGTATTTTCATTATTTCTGTCATCCGCAGTATTATTCTGCGGACGATGAGTTTGTTAATGTAAATGTTTGGGATATTTTAGACAATATCCCTTGTCCGTAGTATGATATTGCAGATACCTAGATAATATACTGCGGACGAGGGTTATATAAGTAGTCGGATCTCAGCCTAAACGGCTGAAATCTATTATAAGGATATATCAACTTTTACAACATTGTCAATGAATAAAGGTCATCTAAGACATATCTTATTCAAACTTGACTAAAATTACTTTATAAAACCACATAATTTTATATAAAATTTATAATTAAAGATTTTTTTATATAAAATTCTAAAATGAAAAACTTAGTACTAAAAGAAAATTTACGTCATTTTATTAAGAAGTTTTAACCAAATTTGACAAAGACATGTCCTTTATATTAGGAGTGAAAACGGTGCAATTATAAGGTGTAACCGTAACCAAATTGTATAATGCAGTTAATATTATAGAAGTAACTGTAATCGCGGTTAACCAAATTATTCAATTACTAACGGGTTTGATTAATATTTTGCAATTACGATTTTTTTCCGGTTAATATATTATTCAAAGAATAAAATAAGTAAATATGCAAGCTAATAATAAATTGTGTTTAAAAGTTCAAACCACAATTGTTACTCACTATTAATATTGCTACTAATACATTTATAAAATTATTAGAAGTTAGAAACAACATTATACTATATCAAAAAAAATGTGAATACTCTCCGTATGTTTGTTATACATGAATGATATGAACAAGTAAAAAAAAAACGTATAAATAATTAAAAAAATAGCAACACTTAGACAATTAATACGTTCATGAATGCACTTTCTATTATTAATTATATATATTGATGCAATTTTGTTAATTTAGTTCAGTTTTTCGCTAATAACAATTATTTTAATTAAATGTGCGATTTGATTTTTTCCAATTTATTGAATTTTTTCATTAGCTACAGTTTTTTACAAGTTTTTTTTCCGATTTTTTTGGTTTCCAATTTTTTTTGCTCACCTCTATCTTATATAATATTTTCCATATATATAATTTAAAATTTTTATATGTCAGTGAATCCAAGGCTAAATGGGCGTCTGTGATTGAAAATTCAATATTTTTATGTCGTACGATATGTAATTTCGCAGTTTCCAGCTATTTGGCTTTTGATTAAACTAATGTTATTATTGACACAGTCCGGTTATGACATAGGTGAACACATAAATTTTATATCTTTTGTTTGTGACTAATTTTATTTTATTTCTTACAATTTCTCTTTGTTATTATACTTTTGCTTTGTTATTAAACTTTTGATTTGCATGCTTATTCATGTCACCAGCTATTTGCATATGTACATTTTTCTGCCGCGAATTTGATCGGCCTGATAAAGAAAAATCACAACCACAACATTAAGGTAAAGTTATATTTATTTACAAAAATAATATATAAGATGAAATTATTTATATTAATTTATTATTATTATGAATTATTTTATCTTAAAAATAAATTTATTATTTAATCTCATAGAATACGTTTAGTCATTTTTAAAATTATTGGATGATGAATCATGATTTGAAGTAGAAAAAGCAGTGTTATGTAATCTCTCTTTTGAGATAATAACCTTTAGAAATGATCACATGAATTAAATAATAGGTTAATTATATGATAAAATAGTTCAAATAAATAATAAATTAGTACAAATAGTGTTAATCTACTCATAATCTTACAAATAAACGTAGACTAAAAATAAAATATTGTTCGTATTTCCAGCCTTTGACTAGAAAATTAATTAATAAATAAATAAAATACATCACAAAGAATTGAAAAGACGAAAATGGAGCAAAACAAAAGAATAAAAGATCTTCATTGCAAGATAAATAAATTAAATAGAGGAAACTTGCTCATTGTTATGGGAATTCAATATGTATTAAATCTTTTTTTTTCAAATTTTAATTTTTCTTTTCTTTTCTTCACACCTAGTAGGTCTCCTCTACAAAGTCAAAACTATTATATATCATGTATATCTCTATTTTTTTTTAAAATTATTTTCGAGAGTAAAAAAATAAATTGAGTACACCAGGCCCAACATGTTGAAGACTTAATACAATTTAGATGGAGAGTAATTGGAATATGCATAACATATCTTCTTTGAAAAGGTAATTCTAGAACTCGTGTGTTTATATGTGTGTGTGTGTGTGTGTATATATATATATATATATATATATATATATATATATATATATATATATGAGGTAATTCATAGGATGTATTTGTTATAAAGATTAACGACTAAGATTAAATACTTAAAACCCGTTATCTGCTATTATTAGTAGCGGACTATTAAATCATTCGTTACTAATAGTAACAGACGATTACTATCATTGTCCGCAACATGCATATAATCCGCTAGTAATAATAGCAGACGTCCATTACTATTACTAGCGGACACTACTAAACCGTCTCCTACTATTAGTAGCTGACGTCGATTTATCCCTTTTTAATCTCACTCGTTTATTATAAAAATTAGCGTATTAAATAATATTTATCTATTTTTGATCCATAATAGCTATATATATATAATAGATGGCCTGAAACTGAGGGCCCTTAAGGCCTGGATTGGCCCGAGTTGCTCAAAACATTTATAAAACTAACTTTAGTCGCATCAAAAGAGTAGTTCTACATCCGTGGATATATAGTTGTTTTACCTCTTATTAGTTTGCGACCAATGTGAATATATAAAATAAATAAAAATGAGAAATTATGGCCAGCATAATCATGAGCTTAAATAAATTTATTAAGTAATTTACCAATAATAAACTAATGACTTGTGAGTGGTACTTCAGTTCATCAATTTTTTTTTATTTTGAAAAGTCATCAAATTTTTAGTCGGTGTATATATCATTTTGGTCAGTAGTCTTAATTGAAATTGTTTTAAAATTCTTTCATTAGCTTTTTAATACTCCATAAAAAGAGTATAATATATGTATGTTTGGGAACAACGAAGTAGAGTATGTAACTATGGAACGCTTGGGTAAAAGTTTTTGTATAGGCCCAGGAAATAAACTTTATATCTGTGCAGCCCAATAATAGCCCATTAAACATTTCATCATACTTCAAGCAATACTTCTAATTGGTGCTAATTGTTCAGTCTCATTTAAAAAAAAAATTACATCACATTTTTCACTAATTACTGGTTGCCTTTTGAAACTAATTAAGGTCACCATGTGGTAGGCATGCACAACAGTCTGGCCTTGGTCGTTGACTAGGCCAAACCAGGCCTTTGACTTTTAGCCTGCAAGTCAGGTCAGGCCGGGATTTGCGCTAAAAAATGGGGCCTATTGAGGCATGCAGGTCAGGTCAGGCCTTGGGTCAGGCCAATCCAATTAGATCCATTCAAATAATTTTTTTAGTAATTTTAAATATTATTAAAATACCAATTAAAATTTTAAACTTAAATGATATATTAATTAAAAGTAATGTATTACAAGTTACAGCTTTCAAATTACAATAATGAAAAATATCTTTTTTATTATTATTATTATTATTATTTTGCAAATGACTTTCAAGTTGTTACGCTAAGTATTTATTAAAATAAAGATGCAATAAAATATCTGTAAGAAGTGTAGATTGCTAGCTAGGTAAGAAAATTTCTTATATATTAAACTAGTCAATGTATTTTTATGAATTTCTTTATTCGTATATAAACAAACATGCATGAATGAACGTATTAAAAGACGTCAATTTTATTTTGTTTATTGAATGAGTTATCACAAGAGATGAAGTTTTCGTCTGCAGTGAGAGAATTAAAATAGCGAATAAATAAAATTGACAAGCCAGACCGAACTTTAGGAGAACCAGGCCAGGCCCTAGGCGGGGCGGGGCTTATTGGCAGGCCAGGCCAAGCCAGATTTAAGCCAAAAAAATGTGACATGTTTATAGCCTTCAGGCCAGGCTGAGTCAGGTCAAGCCTTGATCAGGCAAGGCTTTGACCAGGCCGAGCTCAAGTCGGACCAAAGCTGCGCCGCAAGCCATTTGTGCACCACTACCATGTGGTGCTCATAGTTGTATTTACTGGTTGCCATCTTCTAGAACCTAACCTAGTGTCTTGTCACCACTCCTAAGAAAAAAAGATATTATACTGATGGACATCAGTTATATAATTAAAAACACAAATTTAGTTTTACTAATTTTTAATTTAATTAATTTTTGATTTCATAATTTTTTTGTTTAACCTTTTACTTTTTTATTTAAATTAGTATAAGTATTTTCAAAATTTATATTAATTAAATAATATCTAAATTTATAATGTATTCAAAAGAAAATCCAACTTGTTAGGAAAAATAAAGATTTTTTTACTTTTAAAAGAAATTTTATTTTTGATTCTACCAATTTAATTAAATGCTTTTTTATCACAATTTTATGTAAAATAATATATCTTAACAAATTTTATGTAGGATAATTTTATTATTAAAATTTTATTAAAAAAAATATCTTTTAACATACCATGCGACCTATTATGTTCATATCATTCATGAAATTTATTATTAAATTATTGTCTTAAGTAAATTAAATTCATTAAAACTTAAATGCTTACCAAATTACACGATTAATTATATTAATAGTATATGTGATTTTTTTTTAAAACATAATAATTATAAAATTAGTTGAAAAATTAAAGTGGATTGATTACTAACTAAATGTTATAACTATATTAAAACTTGAATGTCATACTTTTATTTAGATTAGAATTTCAAACAAACTTTGTAAATATAAAAACTAACATAGAATTCTTAATAATTATTTTTTCATAATTATAACTAAATAAAAATATATTCAACTCAAATATTTAACTTAATAATTGATCAAAGAAATCTATAATTCAATAATTGCTAATTTAAATAAATATTCAATAATTTAATAATTACAATTATTTTTTCAAAATTTTAATTAAATACTTATCTATTTAATAATATAAGAAATTATTTTTCATATCACCATCCGCATGGGATTGATGAGCTGGTTGGTACTTAAATCTATACTTTGTGCCCATTGTACATATTTAAATTTTTTCTTAGATCACACTTTTCACTAATTACCAGTTGTCTTTTAAATTTCTCACTTTAAGGTCACCATGTGGCGCTCATAATTGTACTTACTGTTTGCCATCTTCTAGCAGCCAGCACTATTGTCTTGTCACCTTTCCCAGAAAAAAAAAAGGAATATATATATATATCATTAATAAAATTATTGAACGAACCATAAAATATCACAGCCATCTTCTCTCTCTCTCACAGCTCCATGTATGCATCAAAACATATAACCTTAGAGTAAGTTTGAACTCATCAAAAAAAATTGAAGGGAAAGAAAGTTAAAAACAAGAACCAAGATTTGAAATTATTGAAACTATTTTAGTATATTACAGTTTATTTTAACATTTTACTTTTTATTATGGTTAATTAGACTTTTGTCCATCAGTATATTATATATATATATATATATATATATATATATATATATATATATATATATATATGATTCATAATCAAAATTAAACCAGAGAATTTTTTTCATTTAATCCAATTTTGCTTGTCCGTTATGAGAATAAATGACTTAGAGAAAATTATACCGTATAACAGTTATTAGCACTATCGCACAAATTTTATGTGATATATGACTTATATAAAAAATGTTCAAATTATTCCTTAAATGTATAGCATAATTGTTATTCGATATTAACTAAAGACTAAAAAAATAAAGTACTGCATAATTATTACTCCCTCCTTTCCATTATATAAGTCGTTTAAGACATGATTACACATATTAAGAAATATCATTAATACTAATGTTAGACAATTAATGTTGGTTTGAAATTTCATTATTACCCATACACTCATGAATTACTCTTCTTTCTCTCTCTCTTAATTATTTCATCTTTAAGGATAGAATATGAAATGATTAAATTTGTTCTTCTAGATATATGTAAAACGATTTATATTTTGGAAAGAAAAAAAACTTCTAAAACGACCTATATAATGGAAAAGAGGGAATATATGATACTATTAAATATTGGTACGGCATATCATTTATATAGTAAGTGTAAAAGAAAAAGGCACCGAATGTTGTCACGAAGAATCATAATCAGAAGTTCATCAATACATTTGTCCCACCAATGTCTTACTTGCTTCGATAACATAAAAAGCCCAAGAACAACACCTGCTCCAACCCCGAATCCCAACCTAATAAATATGAATTGCCAATCAAAGGCTGGATCTGAATCTGTCACTCGAACACTTGGTGCTGATGCTGGCACAATTTGAGTTTCACCACAAGTTATGTTCACTTTAGGCAAACATAATCCCTTGTTTCCTTCAAAGGAAGTTTCCGAAAATGTTTGGATTTGGGAGCCTCTAGGGATTTGTCCGGCGAGTTGATTAAATGACAAGTTCAAGAATGCAAGGAATGAAAGATATATGAGGTCCTTTAGAATTTTTTTCAGTTAGCTTGTTCACAGAAAGGTCTAATGATTCAAGCTGTCTCAAGTTTCCAAATGATGGTGGCATTGAGCCTGCAAGTGCATTATGTGAAAAATTGAGATATAGAAGTGATTTAAGCTCACCAACTTTAAGTGGTATATCCTCTTAAAAACTGTTATTTGAGATATCAACTGTTAACGCCTAATTTTGTATACCTGACGAAATCACAAAAATAGTAGGCCAAAAATACGTTAATATATGCTGGAAATATAGATTATACTAGTGGTGCACAAATGGTATGACGCTTGCGGCTCGGCCTTGGTCCAGTCTAGGCCTGGCCTGGCCAAGGCCTGGTTCGGCTCAACATGGCCTGGAGGCCGCATTTTTTTGGCTCAGATCCGGTATGGCCTGACTTGCTAACAAACCCGACTTGCCCTGAGGCCTGACTTGGTTTGAGGCATGGCTTGACTTGAAGCTCGACCTGGTTCACCCAAAGCCCGGCTCGGTCTACTAATTTTCTTTTTTCGTCTTTTGTTTGTTCATTCATTGCATGTTGGTTCATTATTCGTTATTTGTTACTTTTGTTTTAGTTCATTCAATGCGAACCCTAATTTTATTTATGGGCTCAGACTTACCTTATCGAAAAATTAGGTATTCCGACCAATTTTTGCCAAAAATTAATTTTAGAGGTTAAATTGTGTGAATGTGTGTAAGCCCAATTAATTTGAGGGGGCAAATTGTGAGTAGGGTAAAATTTCGTGTAGCTAAACTGTATTTAGTCCTAAATTATTGTAGAACAAAATTTATTTTATTTTAACGTTATAATTAAATATAATATATAAGCGTTGAAACTTGAAAATTAGTCTATTGTTATCAGCTTGTACCTTGAATTGTAGTATGAGATATACATTACATAATAATATTATAAATTTAGTTACGATAAGATTGTCACTAATTATTATAAAATTTATAATTTTTTATTACATTTTTTATTATATTTGTTGCATTTTATTTAAGCATTTTATTTGTAAATGAGTACATATACAACATTTACTAGAATCAACAAAATAAAAAAATTATAGAATTTTATAGTGGTCAAAAAAATATGACAACTTCATCCTAATTATATTTAATACTATCTCCATTCTAAATTATAAGATTAATATTAAATTTAAAAAAAATATTTTTAAATATTTTCAAACTCAAAATTGATATGAATTTATTTAGTTTATGTCAATCTAATTATAAATATTATAAATTACCTAAAAATATTATAAATTACAAGATATATTATTTTTAAAATTTAAATTAATTTTATTAATTTTAAATTTAAAAATATCTTAATTTTTTTTTAAAATTAATAATAATTCTATAATTCAAAATGGATGAAATATTATATTGCGTATGATGTAGTATTATGCACAGTAAAGGTAAGATAAGAAAATTCCAGTGGGCATTAAATTGATTTAATAACATGCCAGCCAGTCCACAGTAAGGGCCAGCCTAGTGGCATGAAATACTTCTCCCTCCAAAGTCCAAACTACTGATAAGTTCAAACATAGAGCAGATGAGGCTTTTTGTGCGCAAGTGTGATAGTAACGGGAGCTTAAATATATATATATATATATATATATATATATATATATATATATATATATATATATATATATATATATGTGTGTGTGTGTGTGTGTGTGTGTGTGTGTGTGTGTGTGTGGAAGCATCACATTTAAAATCAGTTAGTTATTATAAATAAATAAAATGCTTCATTAAAATTATATTTATTAGATATAAAACTTTATATTTATGAACCCTTCGCCTGTAATGTAATTTTGATTCAAACCTATGAACAATTGGCAGCGATTTATGTGAGATCAAACGGATACTATAGTGGTTGCGGCATTTTTCTTATCATGCAAGATTATAGATTCGAATATATTATTTCAGATTTTATTTGACCAATAATTTTTAAAATTAGTGTTGTCATGTAGGTAAATTTAAGAAAAAAATAAAGATGTATGAATTGTAATAATGGATTATATAATTTTTCTTTTTAATGATAAAAATTGTTTAATTAATTATATTAAATTTATTAAGAAATTAAAATTACCTACATGTTATGTTACTTTTGAACAATACAAAATACTAATTTCACATGTTATTTTTATATAATGGGTCCGCTTAATGTGTGTCCTAAGGGCACACACTAAGCGCAGAAAATAAGAGATATGACCCGTTAAAAATTATTTCTTTATATAGTTGTACTGAATTCAATACATAAGGTCCATTAGTATATTATTTTTTTATACATTGAATTCAGTGCGTCTACATAAACAAATAATATCATACATTATTTTTCGCGTTTAGTGTGTGCCTTAAGGGCACACATTAAGAAAATCCTTATATACTTTATATATATATATATATATATATATATATATATATATATATATATATATGTCTGTATGTATATATACTGTTGAATCTATTCCCTCTTCGTAGATCTCCACCACTCAACTTGTGGACCCAGAAATTGGATGGACAGTCTTCCACAAAGTGGACAAAATTATATGGCTTTCAGCAGTCAAATGAAATGGACCATATATGGTGATGAAACATTTCTAGCAATTCCCCAAAATTCTTTAATTGAATAATTTTGGCTGTCACAAATCATCAAAGTTAGGGATTACTATTATACTTATAAGATTGGGCTTACTACTACAATGATGAGTATACGCTCAACAATAATGATAAACTTGTTGAGAAAAGTCAACACATCAGATATTTTATATATATGTTACAGTTCAATTATTATATATTGATTTGAAATTAGAAACTCCTTTAGTAGGACCTACTTAAAAGGAATTCATGTGATGTTGGCAAATTGCGGTGGGTGAGGGCCCTTGTCAAATTGAGTAGCTAATTGTTCCCTCGCTGTATGCTATATACATAAGTAGTATATTCACACACACAGATCCATATAACAAGGGAGCCATAGTCCAAATATATCCTCCTTTTTTTTCTTTCTAATTATTGCAAAAATTAAACAATCTTGTATGTCATGTGACAATTTTTGTTATCTTAATTGAGAAAATATTGAATAAAATGATTAGAAATCTTTAGTTATCGATCAACGCGTGTTTATCAGTCCATTACGACATTCGAAATACAAATTATAAAAAATAAAAAGTATATATTTTACTGTAATGAGAAAGATGCATTATAATAAATAACCTATTTTTGATGTAATAAATATTTACCCAATTTTAGAATGAAATATCAAATTCACAATTGACAGTATACATAACTATATATATTAATTTATTGTGATAAAAAAAATACATCATTATAAATAAATATCTATCCTATTTTAATGTCGTATGTCACAGTTCACTATGATCAATAATTAACAAACATGCATGAATCCGTGGTATGAACGTGCAAAACAAATCATTTACCTAATTTTCAGTTTTCATAATTATTATATTCTCACTTTTAAAATTTAATGTACTCCATTCATATAAACATGTATGTAAATGCAAGTGTATACATACATATTAGACCATGCGACATGTGGCATGTGCGTGTTTGGTAAGGGAGCTACCGACGGAATATTATTGATGTCAACTGATATTTTCATAAATTTTTTGAAATTTTTATATAAAAATTATTATTATAAATTTATAACGATGATTTTAATCTTTGATATAAATTTATAACGATAATTTATATATAAAAATATTATTTTTCTTATTGATAGTTGGGTAAAATAATACTACTCCCTAATTTGTATACTTCTCAATCATAATTTTCTTCTTCTCAATAAACCAATTTTCTCTCACCTCATAGATAAGGTGATATTAACTACATTTTTTGGTCATTTTTTTTTTAAAACACATAAATATAATTAATTTTTAAAAGAAAATATTTAAACTTCCCCCGCGCATGTACATGTATGTATATGTATATAATACTATAAAAGTATGAAGAATATGTATTGGACTATATACATATACACATGTACATGTACACATGTGTGCGGTTGTAGATACTCAAAATAATGAAACTTTTAAAATTAAGTATTCTTTGATTCATTAATAAATATAACACAAGCAACCATTTCTGACAATTTACACCCCATGAAACAAAATTAAAACTTAAAATAACAAAAATACAACAACTATCCCTTTTACTAGTTATTCTTTAAACTTCTTCTCTCTCCCTCTCTCTCTCTTATCCCACGCCTTCCCCCACTTTGTTATTTAGAAAACGATAAATGAAAAAATGTTGAAAACTAAAAGCACATATATTATCACTACAAGACTTACTAATACGATTTTAATAAAATTAATTTCGCCGTAAGTTAATTTAAAAATCAATAAAGTATTAACACATAAGTCAGATTATATTCTTTCTACTTACGTATTAATATTTTATTGATCTCTGAATTAACTTATAATAAAATTAATTTCACTCTAATCGCATCCTTTACTACAATCCCACGTGGTTTTTCCAATGTTTTTCAAATTTTCACCACCTTCCCATCCGACCGGAATCTGCCCCGCATCTCTTTCCTTCTCGTCCGTACGTCCGACCGTCGACATCTTCTGCAATCTACCCCACGTTTTCAAAGCTAGCTCCACAGTCCTTTGAATTCACTCATAAAACGTTCTCTCATTTTCTCTCTCCTCACTCTCTCTCCTGATTACCTGAAGATGGCTGCTGCTGCTTATTTGTTACTACCTCATACCCAGCTCCATCGTCGTCGTCCTCGTCATCCTCGTCGTCTCCATCTTCATAATCGTCGTTGTTCTGATCAATATTCTCGCTCTCATGATCCTCCATTGCAGAATCTTGTTGTTGTTGTTGCTGCTGCTGCTGGTGCTGATGATCGGGCGGAAGAGGCCATTGCTGCTCAGGTTGTACCATTAGTGGAACCACTGGATTATTATCGGACTTGATTCCCAATCCTGTATTGAAGGCATTATCATCAGATTTTGCTTTCTCTTTGTACAAGGCATCCAGTTGGTGAAAATACGGACAAGTTTTGGCGTCCTCGGGTCTTTTCTTGTTGCTTTCTTTCACCTTTTTGTAGTATTTGTTGATGTTCTCCCACTTCTCTTTGCATCTCTTCGCATTCCGGTTGTATCCAAGCTTGCGCATTGAGGCTGATATCTCCTCCCAGAGCGGGCCTTTTGGCCCGTTCTCGTGATACTTTGTGTCGAGAGTTGTTCGAAGTATGATGAGCGCTTGGACTTCTGCTTTAGGCCATCTGGATGGACTTGGAGAGAGAAAATTGTCACCACCGCCATTGTTCCTTGGCATCGTATTCATAGTAATTTTTGCTGGTGGTGCTGGTGTTGGTACTTGTATTGTTGACTGTGCTGTCACTGGAGTTGGTTGTAGTGTTGGTATTGGTGCTGGTGTTGGTTCTACTTCTTGTTGTTTTTGTTGTTGTTGTTGTTGCTGCTGTTGTGCTACAGGTAGGGTTGGCGGTACTGTCGGCAATGGATTCGGTACTGTCGGCAATGGATTCTGTTGAAATTGTATTTGTTGAGGTAATTGAGGTAATATTATCGGGTTGAGAGGATTTTGTTGCTCAGTAATCTTTTGCAAGAATGAAATCACTGCTGCATCTTTAGCGGCTGCCACGGATCTTTCTTGGACTAAAAGCTCGTGCTCTCTATTCATCTTAGCCATTTCTTGCACTCTCCAGGCCTCTTCTCTCGCCATTCTATCGCGCTCTCGCTTCTCCAATGTGTCCAAAAATTTCCTCTGTAAATCATCTTGCTTCTGGATCACCTCCGTCATCAACCTTCCAAAGAACTCCTTCCACTTCCTCTTCCTCTTCCGCTGCCTCTCAGGACGTTCTTCGTCAGACGAAGTGGAAGAAGAGGTCGAATACGACAAGCTTATAGTGGGATTATAAGATGGTATACCAGCTACAGTTTGAGATGGATTTGAATGGCTTATTGTTACTGTCGGCTGCGATGGATGCGATGAAAAATTGATGGGATTTGTAACTGGAGCGGCATTGTTTTGAAACACATGACTTGTTGCGATAGGGTTTGGTGTTGATGAAACAATAACCTGAATTGGAGCAGTAGAATGAGAACTACCCAGCATTGTTGTAACGGCAATTGGGGCCTGTGATCTCATTGCAGATGACAAAGAAGGTGTAGGAGGATGAGTATCTAGGGCCTCTAATTGCTCGAAAAACCGATAGGTCTTGCCGTCCGGCTTTGTAGTTCGGCCATCTTTGGTTCTCTTATGGTACTTGTAAACATTCTCAAACTTCTCCTTGCATTTCTTGGCGCTTCTCCGATATCCGAGCTCCAATAGTTTCCTGATAACAACCGTTCCCATAAAAACACAATCCAGTTTTGTTTTCATCTAATCTTTAATTCATCAATAAAACAAAATCTAGTGTGATTCAAACATAAAATAAGCATGAAAAAATAAACACTACTGGCTAGTTAATACGAAATTAAGAAATGAAATATCCCATCACAGATAACTAGAAAGAAATTAAATTCCAAGATTAAGTACTGATTTGTTTTTTATGGAAAACAATAAACATATTTAAGGCATTGAATCAAATGATTTTGATTCCTTATAGTAGCAAGCAAGATGAGTAAAAAAATTACGAGTTCAAAACAACCCAAAATTTTTAGATCATATTCATTCAATTTGGATTCAAAAATTTGGAAAGAAATGCTGCTGGGAAACGGAAAAAAAAAACTGCCAAAAACCAGGAATCTGAATTTAGTAAAACTAAGAATTCCCAAAAAAATAAAAATAAATAGAGCTGATAAAAACACTCACCCTTTAGTTCAGAAAGGAAATTTTAGTAGAATTATGATGATCATCCATAGATCTTAAAATTTTGGTACAAGATTATGAATCATAAATTTAATTGAATTACCTTGAAACTTCTTCCCACAATGGCCCTTTGAGGCCTGAATCCCGAAACGCAGCGTCCATATCTGACCGTATTTTCAGCAGAGCAATTGTTTCCTGTCTAGGCCACCGATTTCCACCGGAAATCCGCTCACTTTCCTCACTCTTCCCTTTTTCCTCTTCAATAAATCCACCGCCGTCACTACCACCACTGCCACCGCTTCCGCCGCCAGCTTCAGCCGTAGCGGCCCCGGCATCGCCGGAATTTCCCACAAGGCCGGGAGCACCCGGCTGCAGCATCATCAGACTGGTGGAAGAATTAGTAGTAGGAGAAAGCTGCAATTACAACTGAAAAAAATAAAAATAAAAAGCTAAATAAATATCAACCCGAAATGAAGGTGAATTCTGTGGGTTTTATGAAGATGGGTGTATGGTGAATTTATTAATTTATTTCGGTGGGATCTGCCTGTCAATCTCACACCCCCGGAAATAAATTAAAATCCTTTTTTTTTTCTTTTTAGCTGTGGAATCTTTTGGAGTATTTTTTTTCTCACTCTTTCCTTTCTTTTTCTTTCCTCTTGTTGGAGAAGAAATAAGAAATGTACTATTTCGATCTTAAATTAAAAGTCTAATTTTGACTTTTTTTATTAAATTAATTATTTTTAAAATTAATAATTAAACATATATAAATACGTTTTTAAAATTATAAAAAATAATCTTAATAGCAAATTGTATTTAATTTTTTATGATTAATCTCTTATTCTAAACTTTATCAATAATAATATAAAAATAATCAATTTAATTAAAAAAAGTCAAAACAAAACTTTAATTTGATATGGAGGGAGTATTAAATACCCCACCCACAAGGGTACCTCACTTGTGTCCCCTTTCCCTAGTGGTGCACAAATGATCAGCAGTCCGATCTTGATCCGACTTGGGCACGGTCTAGTCTAGCTCGACTCAGTCTGGAGGCCACGAAAAGGCCATATTTTTTTGAATAAGATCCAGCCTGACTCGACCTACCAACAATCCCGGCCTAGCTTGAGGCCTGGCGCTGGGGCCTAGCCTAAGGCCTGACCTGGTTCACCCAAAATCCGATCTAACCTGTCAATTTTCTTTATTTGTTATTTCAATTGTCTCACTGCAGACGAAAACTTCTTATTTATGACAATTCATTCAATAAACCAAATAAAATTGGCGTATTTTAATATGTTCATTAATACATATTTATTTATATACGAATAAAAAAATTCATGAAAACAAATTGGATAGTGTAATATATAAGGATTTTCTTTGTTTAGCTAGTAACCTACACTTTTTATAGACTTTTCATTACATCTTCATTTTAATAAATACTTAGCGTAAAAACTAAAAAGTCATTTATAAAATAATAAAAAAAAATTATTATTGTAATTTGAAAGTTATAACTTGTAAGTTGTAATATATTACTTTTTAATTAATACATCAATTAAGTTTAAAATTTTAATTAGTGATTTTATAATATTTAAAATTACTAAAAAAAAATTGAATGAATAAGGCCTGGCAGGCCTAGGCGGGGTCAGGTCAGGTCGACCTGTTATGCATGACTACCTTTCCCCCACAGTATAAAAAAGAAAGTAATATATGTATATTTAAGTATATATTTATCTACATTATAAAGGAAAAGGATTGAGGAGCAGTTATTTTTTGAAAAAGTTGTGTAACAGCTTATGATAAAAAAAAATGAAAAATGATTTATGCATCAATTAATTTCATGTCAAAAAAGAATTGTGACTTTGTACATGATAAAATAAAAATAATAATAAGTGTGTCCTATTTATTTTATATCAAAATATATTTCAGTATTTAATATTAATATAAATTTGACATCATATTATGTTTTTTTATTTTATCTCATACTTCTCATTCCTACATAATATTTTCACAAAAAAAAAATATCACAAAAAGTTACAAAAAAAATTAGTGTGCTCACAAATGAGTAGATATAAAGAGAGAGGGATATATATATATATATATATAGAGAGAGAGAGAGAGAGATGTTTGTGTAGTGATATTCAGTGGTGAAGTCAAACGTTTAACTCAGTGTGGGCCAAAAAAATTGTGTGATTATAAATAATTTTGTGGGGGTTCGGGGGCGCTCCCGAGCCATTTTTTTTGAATAATTTTATACTTTCAAGTTATATATATATATCTTATTGACTCCTAATAGATTTTTCTAAAGACAAACTGTTTATAAATAATTAATTTCTTCACAAAATAATATAAAATTAATTATTAATTAGTTTAAGAAGATTATATGAATATATATATATATGATATATAGAGGAGGTAAGAATGATATGAGATTGAAATTTAAGTGAGAAAATTATAAATTTTTAATTTGACCCCATATATTAGAAATTTTACAAAAGTTCAGTGGAGTCAATTTGTATATAATATTTAAAAATTTTAAATTTTGTCATATATTATAAAACAAAAACAAAAATTCAGTGGGATCAATTAACCTCACAACCTCCAACGTGGTTTCGTCACCGGTGATATTGATCTAGCAATGGAGATAGTTATAGGACATCGTTATGTGATATTTAAGGTCATTAATATATTATTATTTTAATATGTATAATAAAATTTTTTATTATACATATTAAAATAATAATATATGAATGATTTACAGTAACACGTGATCGTATCCTAATTTCAGAATAATTTTTCGAGCAATAGCTGCAGATAGAGACGATGGTGATAATAAGTTGGTTTTTGTCTGTCCAGCTAAATATAGTTAAGAGCGGGCCATGTAGGTCAGCTTTGCTTTTTGGGCGTTTTGGATTTCAGTGGCCGTTGCCTCTCACTCTTGTGAAATGACTATACCACCCCTAACATGTAATCTCCATCTTTTCTCACTAATTCTTTGTTAGATTTCTTGCATTAAAACCCATAATTTTTTTTTACTTGGTGGTTTAACTCTTAATTTGTAGAATTTTTTTTATAAAAAAATAATTAAAAAATCAATAAAATTAAAGGTTTTTTTTAAAAAAGAAAAAAAAATCAGCTTGTTAATTTTCTCTAATTCCATTAAAACCCAATTTTTTTATATTAATTACTTGGGATACTGAATTTGTGAATTTTCTAACTTTTATCAAAATTAACGTTTTTATTTATTTTATTTTATTGGTGCGCATGCAAGCACGTAGGTAAATTAAGTGGCCCACTTGGATCAATAGGTTTGACAATTACGTACTTAATTTGTGATTGACAAAAAAAGAAGTAAATAATTGTCTATTTTTTAAAGTGGGATCCATTTGATTTGAAAATTTAATTAACTGGTTAGAGTAGGTCATAATATTAGGCAAAGCCATTTATGAACAGAGTAAATGGTGACAAATTCAGTTAGGTTGCGACCTACCATAATAAATGGTATAAGAATAATTCATTCCACCAAATAATTAAGATCTTGTTATATAAATAAGTTACATCATGTTTATTTTATTATTATTATTATTATTAAGAATCTTATTCTTGGGACACTGACCTTTAATAGGTTGTAAGTTTTCGGATGCTTCTCTAATTATGTCCAAGAAAAAATACCTTGATTATTCGGCACCGTCTTGCCAACATAAAGACTTGAGATTGAAGTTATAATTAGTGATAAAAGTTGATCATCTACTGATAATTTCTTTTTTAATTTTATTGTATGTGCTCACACGATTACGACGATATTTGAATAGAATTAATATTTAGTACACACGTTTTCTGATAAATATTTAATAAATAAATAAATTATCACTAGTTTCTTTCATAATCATTTTCTCAAGTTCTCCTCGTAAACCCTCAAAGTTAAAATATACTAATACTATAAATTTCAAAAAAAAAAAAATATATTTATCATTGAAGATTTGCCAAGAGTTTTATATCTAAGTTAGCTTATAATTATATATCACAAAAATTAATACTTATAAGTTACTTGAGAGTGAAGAATATTTTCATTTTGATATGAAGGAGTATTATTACATGGTCTAATCAACTATAATTCGTGATTTGCGTATTAGTAGGGATGACTACAAAGCGGGGTGGTGTAAGATTCTGCATATTTGCTTGGTGGGCTTTTTGTTACTATGCGTTTATTCGGTACATGTGATTTGTAAGTATCATACACCTTGTATATTGAAATTTTACAGTCAATTATATCTATCCCTATTATAAAACGGCTATGGTCGTGAAATTGTGTGACATTTTTAATTTTTCTTATTTATATTCATACGTTAATTAATTATAATATTATTTTATTTTATTTATATTAAATTTTTTAATATATTTAAAAATATAAAATTATCTTTAAAAATTAATATATATATATATATATATATATATATAATTTGAGGGAAAAAGAGGTAAATAAGATACAAAACCTTGGGATTCTAGAAGGAAACTAACTAGCAATCAGATTGGAATTCTACTAATTGTGTTAAGCAGGATATTACAACTTACTATAATTACTAATTCAAAAATAAGTTGCAACAAACATGCTTATAGCTTATACAACATTATAGTTTGCATAGTTCACGCTTTAATATTTTAATTTCCAACTGTGGATAGCTAGCTACATAGGGTCTCCATCTCTAAGACATTTTATTTTAGGGTTTAAAAAAATAAAAATAAAAACTAACTTGCCATCGCATGGTCCCAACTGCATAGCCCCCGTTTTGCATTCGGTAACAAGGCATTTCCTCCTCCATTATTACATCTTTAACATTTCTTTAATAATTTGTAAATCTAAATTGGAAAAAGTTTATTAAAAATATATACTTCAAGTATATGGTATGTTAAACTTACTCCTTCCGTTCAGTTTTAATTGACATCTTACGGTGAACCATGTAGATTAAAAATGCAATTAATATTTTGTCTAATATAATTGATTAAATTATGTATAAAATTTAAATATTATTCTTTCAAAATTTAATTAAAGGATGGAAGAGAAATAAATTAAAATTTAATATTTATAATTAATATGAAAAATTAAGTTATTAATATTTCCTTGTAATCTACATACCATAGATAAAAATTAATAAAATATTAATAAATTAAAGGTCAATGACAATGTCATGATAATAATTATGCTATCAAAACGATAAGGTCATTACAAGTTCGAAATGTAATTGAAATAAATATAAAAATATAGCTAAATATATATATGTTTTAAAAACATAAATATTATTATGATATTATTAAAAAAATAAATTTAAGTTGTTGATAATCTTAAATTAATAATTATATTGTCAAAATAAATACATATTTAACAAAAAAATTACACTACTTATAATGACATTTTAAGAATTTTTAATATATTATTCTGATAACATAATTGTTTTTATTAAGGTATTATCTGTGGCGCAAATTTAAAAGATAAAAATTTAATTGAAAATGGGAGAAGTACACAAGGTCAATAGTGACAACACAATACCATAGTTGTGGATGCTTGAGAATAACTCAAACTGAGCACAACTTATACGGAGTTAAAAAGAAAAAAACATATATCATGAAGAATGGAGCAATCAATAAATAATTCAAAAGAAGTGGGACCAATCAAAATCAAGATAAGTCATTAAATGCATAAAACAACAATAATAATTACTCACTTGTAAACTGAAAGGGTTACTCCTAATCTCCTATATATACTATTAATTATTAATACATCATTACGTGTACAAACAGGATAAGGAGGAACATGGGCATCAATAATGGTAAGGGGTATTTTGGTCAAGAAAATTCTTGTAAAAAGGGTGTATTGGTAAAAATGTCATGAGAGTGGGAGGTGCCGTTAAGTGAATGGTATGTAATTGATTATGGGAAGACTAGCTGCATATTTTCATGTCTCAAAAACATGTCATGAAAAGGAAATGGTACCTTGATTTGCTGTACAAAAAATAAATGTCTACTAGATTAAGAATATTATTTTTATTCGTCATATATAACAAGGTTACATGGGGAAAAAATGAGGTTATAATTGTCATAAATAATTGTTTATGATAACGGTACACATATATAATGGCACTATATATGTAATTATATTATTATAATTTATTATCATGTTATAACTACTGAAGAAATAATTTATTATTTTAAAAGGCTAAATATAAAACGAAAAAAAATTATATTCGTATATTTTGGGAATGAATTTTTGTGTGAATATAAGTCAATTAGCTCTGACAATCACCTTATGTGTGTAGGGAAATGAATCAATGATAATCGCACCATAATTTACAAGTTGAACTTCACTATAAAATATTTATAAAAAAAAAAAATTAATATTTTTAAAAGACTATTCTCACATAGAACATAGATAATAAATAGATTTAATAATTACATGATGAGAACCTTGTGTAAATACTAGATTTTCATGTGAAAATACAAATTTCCTAAAACTTGCATTATTTATTTATTTTTAACAAAAAATTGCTTTATTTTCATAGAGCGTAAGGTGAAAAATATAATGCTTTAATTACTGCACGTGTGTATATATATGTGCTTGTATTATAATACAGCATCTTTTTTTTTTACTGGTTTGTTTTATGTCGCCTGTTGTGCGCTGGCTAATGGATTTTCCTGGCTGTTAGAGATGCCTTCCCACTATTTACGGTTGAAATCATAGAGGTCTCCCTCCCATATTTCTCTCTCTACACGTCTCTCTCTCTCTCTCTCTCTCTCTCTCTCTCTCTCTCTCTCTCTCTCTCTCTCTCTCTCTCTATATATATATATATATATATATATATATATAAGAATTGATTCATAATATATATTTGTTAGGAAATAAAATAAGACAAATATTATTCATATTATTTATTATAGGAATCAACGACTAAGATTAAATACTTAAAACTCATTGTCCGCTATTATAACTAGGAGACATTACTAAACCGTCCGTTATTATCGATTTTTTCTTTTTAACTCGTCTGTTTGTTATAAAAATCGACGTATTGAATAATATTTATTTATTTTTAATTCATAATAAATACTTGTTATGAATCACTCTCATATATATATATATATATAACTTACTAGTATCCACTTGCCACATCCTGATTTTGCAATTTGATCCACTTGTACTTACTTTCTAACAATTATAAAATCCAATTATATATATAACTGTATATGCATGGGCTGTAAATAATTGGATTTTATAATTGTTAGAAAGTAAGTACAAGTGGATCAAATTGCAAAATCTGGATGTGGCAAGTGGATACTAGTAAGTTAGAACCGTGGCTGTCAATACTAATAACAAGTAGTCATGGCACGCGTGTTTGCTGTGATCGATTATTACAAAGATTTAATAATAATTATATTTAGTTTAAAAAATAAAATAATAATATAATTAAGTCCCCCTATCATGAGAATCTAATAGTAATTTAATAATCTAATTAATAAAATATGAAGTGTATTTAATGTTAATATATTTAAAAATTATTAAAATTATTATGCAAGTTATACTACTTATAGTGAGGGGGTTCAAAAGAAAAGGGTTCTTATAGTTAAAAATGAAGCTCCTTGAACATACCCATCAATTGCGTTGAATAAAGAAAGTTGCGTTGAAGTTTTTACTCCCTAAATATAAGATAATGTTATTTTTTTTACTCCTATTATGTATTATAATTTTTTTTATTAAATTATAATTACAAAATACATTAATATATGAAGTTATATAAAATTATAAAAGTTACCCATATATTACATATATTTTCAAAGAGTTATAACTAATATTTATCCGCCTAAATAATTATCGACAAAAAAATCGATACCTAATTTCACAATATATCATTTTCCTTGTTTTTGTTCATAGTATAATATTGACTTTTGTGCCAAAGTCATTCCTTTTTAAAATATAAATAAGATGACTTTTTTGGAAAGATAAAGGAAATGGGGCAAACGAGTCAAACTTTTTTAAATAGAGAGCTATTTGAATTTGACGCGTAAAGTTAAATTTTAACTCTAATTCGATTCAGATTCAAATTATATTTGAAAATTTTTATTCAAATTCGACTCGATTCGAATTTTTATTACTCGAATTCGATCCGACTCAGATCGAATTATATTTAAACTACTCGTGAACTTCGAATTCAAACTTGAATTCAAATATGCATATAGTAACTATTTTTATAATACATAAAATTACAAAAAAAAAATTAAAATAATAATAACTAATTATTCTAATTTTGTTTAATTGTCTATATATTATAAGAGAATATATCGAGTATCTATTCGAATATATATATGTATCAATCGAGTATGTATCGAATTATGATTAAGAATCTGAATAATTTGAATCATAAACAAGTCGAGTATAACTTTATAAATATTCTACTAGTATTTTTATTTGAATTATTTTTTGTGCTCAAATTTGAATTATATTATTAACGAATTCACATTTCGCTCACATTTTTTCTAGTCAAACCTGAATCGAGCTCAAACCGTCTGGTCCGATTTACAGCCTTAAATAGAGGGAATACTTTAAATTGTTAATAATGTCAAAAGCAAAATAATAAATATACATTCAGTAATAATATTATAATTATTCTAACAGCGCTTACTATTGTAAAAAAATTATTATTATTTTTACAATATTAATAAATAATTATTTTAATAATTTTTAACATTTTAAGCAACATTTATAATTATCTGTCAATGCAACATTATTTTTATTCGGTACCATCAGTGGTCGTACTTTATGTCCTAATATATTCAAGTGTTCTCATTAAAATTTGATTAATATAGTCAGAAAATTCTCCCACCAACTAAGCTAGTCACAATGCTAGGTCAACACTATCTTAATGTCATATAATCCGGCGCATGTCCCATGCATACGCCCATGTCGGTTAATGACCCTAATAAATTACTATTTTTAACCGATCCCCACCAGATATATCAATGGGCTGGCGATACACACTCAATGACGAGGGCGCCGTAACATTATATATCTTCAATCCAATTACGCACACGGTATGTTCCCTTTAAGATAATTTTAATAATTCTTTTGAACTGGATTAAATTAGTAACATGTTTACTAGATGGGCATAATCATTGTTGTAATTTTAAGATCAAGCTATATACAATTGTAAAACCACTTGGTACATCAAAATTATAATATATTTAAATCATTAAATCTATTCTAATTTTAGTATTCAATATGTTCTTCGAGTGAAGAGTCTGTAAGATAAAATAGAAAGAATACACAAACATAAAATTAGGTCGTTAACTAAGTGAAATTTGGGGGTAGCATTATCGATCCAAATTTTATAGAATAGTTTTGTGCTTTCGAGACGAATTAAAGTTCTTATATTGTATTATATTTAATTAAGGATGATATATTATACTTTATTATATATGATTTTCTAAGATAATGAGACCGATTGCCCGTGACCGTGAATTAAGGACAACTCAGATAAAATTTTGTATTTTGTATGATTATTTATTATTATTATTATTATTATTATTATTATTTTATTATTTTCGTTGTGTTATTATTTTTTTAACTTTATTTACATCAATTTTTAAAAGCCGTAATACAAAAGTGAATTGTGAAAAGAACTATAGCATGTGCTTTCTGATGACATAATCTTTGAAAATTTATATTTATGTATAAGATAATAAGATGTAGTTAGTTGGTTGCACTGCAGCTTAATTAACATAAGCATTGAGAATCATACATATTTATTGGCTAAAAAGAATTATACGAATCAAAAATTATTATTCTATGCGACAAGTATATATCTTATCACGCTAGAAGTTCTCTAGTAATTAATTATTTTGTTAAGGTAATCACTTTCATCAACTATTTTTGAGAACATCACTTCCATCAACTTAGTTTAATCATAAAGGTTCTTATTTCATAATTATGTAATCAAATTTTTAAAGAGTTCACCAAAACTTTGGCTAATATGAAAACGCTCAACAGTCTTGTAACTGACACATAAATCATAACATATATATATATATATATATAATTATGTATGCGCAAAGATAATTTATTCACAAGATAATATTATTCATAAATTTTTCTTTAAAATTGTAAGTTAGGATAACCAATTTGTTAAAGTGACAGCTTTTGATGTAACAATTCGAGTCAAATTTCAAGTTAAATCTCGAGTCAGAATCGAATCAATTTTTTGTTTTTTTTTTATCGTCAAAAACGAAATTTCATTAACACCAAAAAATTACATGATTAGCGAATCCAACTTGAATCAAATTCATTCAAACAAGTTCTTAAACAACTAACCCAATTATATCTTTTTGGGTTATCTTAACTTGCTACAGACTCACCCAAAGAGTCGATTTGAAATTGGGGTATTACAAACTCATCCACTTAAATTTTTGATGCCCTCATTAGAATCGATCGCATACACAATTCACATGTCTTTGTCTTTTTAGCCATAGTAGGATAATATCGGTTTGTTTCGTGTTCTCACCTCCAAACCTCTCTCAATTGTGGAATAATATCACCAACATTCATGTCCCGACCTTTAGCAACTTGATCAAATGACTCGACCCAAATTTTCGAGAATCGACTATGATACCATATTTAACAACCAGATCAAATCTCAAGTTCGGAACAAATTTCGAATCAATCCCAAGTCCAAATCAAATGAAATTCATTCAAATAAGGTCTTAAACTACTAGCTTAATTGTATCTTTTAAGGTCATCAGTAAATTCATCTAGAATGTCATGACTAAAGGTATTATTATACATAGTGATTGAATTCCTTATGTACGAACAAATAATTCTCATATATTTCGATATAAGGCTGATGTATTACATTTAAAATAACAATCCTTTTATTTTATCTACAAAAACAAAAGCTAATTTGAATTGTATGATTGGCAGCTCTTTCAGTACCTTTGTTAAAAATTGCAAGTAACAGCACATGAAATGAAATAATGGGTCAATTTCAGTTACCATCGTGTAGAGGTTTCCAACAATAGCAGTCCCTAGGCTAAAACTTAGGTACCTATTCCTTCACTCAAAAAGCATAGATCGATCTTATATTCGTGATTATAGAATATTTTTTAAACAAATATAATATATGGTCTCGTATATATCAGAGAATTATAATTATAATATTTTTCAAGAAGAATATAGTTTTAATATTTACCGTAAAAAGAAATTACTTGTTATTGAACTAAACTTTTAGATTAAAGTTAAGTACCCTATTGAATTTGGTATATTTTTGATAAATGAGCTAATTTCTATTATTAGTGAAGAAGATGATAATAATATTTTTTATGCATAAAGTTCCAATTGATTTTCAACTTTTTTTTTTTTTTGTATTATTAATTTATAAAAATTAAGTAGACTCTCATTTTAAGAAAGAAAGAGGAGACGCAAGTAAGTTGTAAAACAGACAACATAAACTAGCTAGCTAATAAATCACATCTTTATCAAAGATTAAAAGCTATAGGGATTGTGAGAGGGACCAAAATGAGCTGTATGATATAGGCATTGCTGGCCCATTATGAAAAGTTACAAGACAAAGGTGGCTTACTTGACCATGTTAGGCATGTGATGGTGAACATTTGATCACGTAGCACCACCATGTGGATTAAACCCCCCTTGGCTTTCATCAATAGTTTATCTTAAATTTAATTTTGTGTTTTCTTTTTCCTCTCCACTTTCGTCTATCTATTTATTTTAATATTCTATAACCAAAAAAGAAGAAGATAAACGGTTGATATTATCGTAACAAAAAATTTATAATTAAATTTAAAATTATATTATTAAAATAAATATATATTTAACGACATCTAATTGTTCTAAAGACACTTTAAACGACATTAATAACTCTATCATAATTTGTATTCTTGCAATATCAGCAGTCAAAAATAAATATAAAAATAAATGTGAACAGTTGTTGTGATAAGTAAGTGAATGAGAGAGAGAGAGAGAGAGAGAGAGAGAGAGAGGGGGGGGGGGGGGGGGGCATTTACAATCAACATTCCATGGAGCCCACTTGGGAGAATTTGTGACTCAATCCCCTCTCCGGTGAGACAATCACCAAAACCACACGATTAATAGTGTCGATCTCAATTGGTTTTTCATGAATTAACAGAATAAGGTATATTATTGAATGTGACACTTTCAACTTGGTTGTTTTTAATGACAGTGTAGCTTTTTAGCAATATAGCTACTAGCTAGTGATACTTTTTAAAGAAAATAAGATTTAAGAAGTGATATTTTCACGTCAGATTAATAATATTTTTACATAATCTTTTTGACGTTAATAGTTAATAGGTCTTATGTTTATATGAGAATTATTCATATAAAAATATTATTTTTATATATAAAAACATCAGTTCTCTAAATTTTAAATATTTATTATTTTAAAAAAAATTAAAAGAATTTGACTTGTGTTGTAAGAACAATTACTTTGCCAAGTTAAAAAGGTGCAAGTAATTTTTCCCAAACTTTAAGGGTAGTCTGTATATTAAACCATTAAATATTTTTTGGTCACCATTATACAAAAATGTTTTCCTAGAAATATTTAATGTATACTTAGGTTTGTCGCAAAACATATGCAGCAAGAAAAATTCAAAAATCATATAGTACTCTCATTATAAAATGAAGGTATTATAATTTATTACAAAAATATTGGGTAGAGGAAAAATTAAAGTCTTATACATATAATTTTTTATCAAAGTTGATCTTAGTATTTTTGCGGTAGAATTATACTTCATCCGTTCTGAATTAAATAATCAATATTGATTTTTTTAAATTAATTTGAAATATTTTTAAACTTAAAATTGACATAATTCATTTAATTTTTTTTTAAATAACTTTTATAACTAATAGTATTTTTTAGGTAGTTTATGATATTCATAATTTTATTGAGATAAACGATATGAATTCACAACAATTTTGAATTTAAAAATATTTAAACTTAATTTTTTAAAAATTAATATTAATCATATAATTTATAAAGGAGATAATATAATGTTTTTACAAAGTTTTCATATAGTTTATGCATGAGTCAATCTAATATATGGTCCATCTTCTCCTTCTTTCCTTTTCCTATAGTCGCGCCATCACTCTAATACAAGTTCAGATCTCCTGTTTTATTTTGAAATTTTGAAAAAATAGAAAGAATACGAAGAAAAATCTCACTTTTTAAAAAATATCGAAAGAAATAATCTTTTTTTTATCTTCCCAAATAAAACTGACAATTTTTATTAAAAATAAATAAATAAAATTGGCAAACTTGTAACAAGGGAAAGTGTGCGAGTTAAGATCAGGGGCGGAACTATGTATACAATTGAGGGTGCCATGACATCCCCTGAGTTTTAAAAATTCTATGATATATATATATATATATATATATATATATATATATAATTAAGTACTTAAGTACATGTTCTATATATTTTTAGTTATGAATATCATCAAAATTAGGCTTCAATCTAAGGTGGATGATGATTTTTTATTTTTATATATAATTTTTGGTACCCCCTAAAATAAAATCCTGACTCTGCCCCTAGTTAAGATAGATAAAAAATAAAATAAAGCATGTGTGGCGGCACGATCGAGCTAGTAATTAATGATGGCCGATGCAGATTTGTAGTAAATAAATAAATTTAACCATTCGTCTAAAAATATACGAATTTGGATGAAAAATTAACATTAATTATTTTTTGTAATCTCTATTATACCCTCTAAATTATAAATATAATAAAACTAATATACGAGGAACTTAATAATTTAAATATGAAACTTAAGTTTTATTTTCTTTTTCTTTATAAATTTAGTAACAACATGAAAGAAAACATATAATTTTTCTATTCTTTTCTTTTTTATTATAAATTAAATTTTCATTATTTTCTTTTTCGTCCCAAATTTAAAAACAAAGTTTATAAGGTCAAATTTATAAAGACAAGGGAATTTATTTTTTTCAATATTAAAGGTAACGTCAAACCATATAAATTTTTTTTAAACGTTTTGGGTGTGTTAGATACTGAGTTTGATTAAATTAACAAAATTTATTCTTACAATATATATAATGTATTTTTTACATGTTATTCAAGGTTTATAAGAGGTTGCATGATGCTGAGATTATAGTCTTCAGCTCGACTATTGGAATTAGCAGAGAGAGATGGAAAAGTGAGAAGAAAATAGAGACGAAAAGGCTTTAAGTCTCATTCAATGCAGTCTTCTGTTACAACTTACAAACTAAGATGCTTTATAGGATCTCTAGTACTGAATTCTATATGCAAGTACAGAATTCTAAAAAATTCATCACAACCATATATATATATATATATATTCATAACAATACTATCCCCTCAAAATCCGCATTGTCCTCAAGGTGGGAACACAGACTGCTTCATCAATTGGACCCTTCTACCAAATTTTAGCGCAATCAAATTAGTGAAACACTTTAGTTGAGGCCAGTGTAACAAGTAGTTGGTGTGAATCTGCTTTAATAAACTAGCAAATCCCCCAAAGGTCCACTTAGCACAAACATAAGGGCCAATCCAAAGATGAACGTTTTGGCTAGTCTGTTGAACCAATTCGATGAACCAAACTAGATAATACCTCCTTTCAAAACAATGTTCTCTAAGACTAAGAGATGGCCCATGTCCAGACCAAAGTACACGTGATAGTATAACATTTGAGCCTCATTCTTTAGCTTTGTGAACATAACTTGAAATCATCAAATTCCATGTATCTGCATTTCTCATAAACCTATCTTTTTTTGAATCACCCACAACTCCACACTTTTCAATCACACAAACATTCGTATGCCATTTATGCTTATCTTCAACATTAACATAAGACAATTTGTTCCACTCCATAAAGACATACAAAATTTTTATGTCTTTGAAATTAGTATTACCAACCCAATAACCAAGAAGGCAGTAATGTATGCACATGTCCACTCTAATGGGGTTGTTAATGCATCTATTTAAGATTCCCAAGAAAAATTTCCCATTACACAGCACAGAGACAGAATTTGAAAGCAGAATTTGGAAAATAGTAATATTACTAGAGAATGCATAAAATGAGAGGGGAGGATCAACCCACTTGCTAATAGCTACTAGTTGTAAAATTCCCCATGGATCACATTTACACATTGCTGCCTCACCACCACTAGCTTTATTATACTCTCCTTGCTGTTCTTCAACATTTATTTTGAATAGTTCCATAAGCTGCTTACTTCCGAAATGAATAACAATCATGTCAGCTATTAGGACGCTACCATCCCCAATGTATACTTCTTTCACCTCAGTAAAAATTATAAGATCCCCTAATCAACACTCTTTCTTCTTCCATAACTGTTGGTAGCTCATTAGGACCATATGCTTTAATGAAGCGAACAAGGAATACATAAGGAAAAAGAACTGTTAATGGTCGATTCAACTTACGAAGGATCTTGTTCTCAATAGTTAACACTTGCTGTTGGATATAACTTTTTCTTTGAGATGGACACAAAATCACTCACCTTTGGAGACCATAAACGTGGCATTTCAGCATACTGGAGACCATAAACGTGGCACGAATGCCCCCATAACAGTAATACCATCTTAGGCACTGTATTTAATGTGAGGTAGCGATAAGTAGATGCCATTTTCAAGCAAGTTGGTGGGATATTACAAACAGTTGAATTGACATTGTTAGGAATCCACTCGATGTAGTAGGAAAAGTTCTTGTTCTGGACATTGTTGACCAGCTCATTAACCTCTGTCTTGCTGCCATTGAACTGTGTTTTTTCATTCTTAACGTCATCACGATAATGAGAAATACACACCAAACCTACTTCCAATGGAGACAAAACATGTATCGTTTGGTTTTGGAAATGGGATGTGGGACTTTTGTTATTGGAATAAGAATTCATGCCAAAGGCTTCACGACGACGAGAAATGTTATCAGCATCAGTATGTAAGTCATTCTCAAAATCTGTTTTTAGAGCAGAAACTACATGTTGCTGATTAAACACCATAGTCTTCACTTGCATTAACAATAAACTCCCAACCAAATAACTATATTAAAAAATTTGAATCCTCATAACCTTTTTATCTCTAACACTCCCAAATTCGAGTATCTCTAACTCGAACTTGGTTCCCCACGATTCACAACATACATTCTAACTAACTCTAACTCATTGCGGAATAACATAAATATTTACATTAATTGTACATAATACAACTTTCTCAAGGTCCATTAACCTTAACTAAGTACATCATAGTCTGACACAAAATATAAATATTGTTCATTAAATTAACTAGCGCAATATCTAAGGGTAATGGCTAATCAGTAGGCTAGAATTTTTCCTTTATCTTTCTCTGAAACTCCACTTTGCTCGGTCTTAACTGTAACATTTAATGAAAGCAAGAAATGAACATTAAGTTTACTCAGCAAGTATAAATCTAACAATAACAGGTAATTTCTATTAGAGTTTATGTCGTAGAGGCCAATTATTTAATGTAACTGCTTAACAATTTGATATTATATTTGATTGAATAAATGAATTATTTAATTATGATTTTATTTACTGCGTTATATAAATGTTAGCATAATAAAAGTTCTTAGAATAGTGATACGAATTATATAGCTTCAAGTATGTGACTTGAACATGAGATTATATAATTAAAATTATTATCATTGCTCTTAAATGTTCCTAATCGAGTATTATTGTTAATGACACAACAATGATGCATTGAGACTAGTATGTGGATTGACTGATGGCCAAATCTCATTGGTCATAAATATATAAGATATTGAGTCAATGCATAAGTACATGTTAAAGAACAATGTACTGGACTGACCCACCATAAGAATTCTACATGGAGCATTATGCAAAGTGCCATAAGAAATTC
This sequence comes from Hedera helix, assembly GCA_947179155.2. Classification (NCBI taxonomy): domain Eukaryota; kingdom Viridiplantae; phylum Streptophyta; class Magnoliopsida; order Apiales; family Araliaceae; genus Hedera; species Hedera helix. Next base: position 35,273,769 of record OX359267.1, read on the forward strand.
TCATAGTGACAATGATGTAATGATTCTCCGACCTGAAATCACTATAATATTACACGAGAATTTATGTACTTTGATATCATCAAATGTCACATTTAATAGGGTGGACAATAAATGTGATTATTGGGTACATCATGAATCGTGTGAGGAATATGAGTAATCTAGATGGAATTTAACTCTCCTATATATTAGGGGTTATATCCATAAGCCTCTTGATTGAGTAGGATTATGAAATGCATGGCTATGCTCAAATAGTGATTTATTTCATATAGTCCACTCATTGATCAAGAAAATTCAGATTAAATTATGAAGAGTATGACACATTCTATGCCTCGAGTTTAATCTAGGATGTCAAGGTTAAAAGGATTAAATTACATTAAAACATTGGTCACGAAAAGGTTGCATCGAATCATCGATCTTATTATTATTTGGATAGCAGTTATGTATTACTAGATGTCGCTCACTGTTTATAATTTTATAATATGATTTTAAAATTATTGCCAATATAATAATAACCTATAGGGTCACACACTTAAAACGTAATTAAAAGAGAATTAATTTAAATTGTTAGAATTTAAATATGTCAATATGATTGATAATATTTAAATTACGAATTTAAATTAATAGGATAATTCGTGTGTGTGTGTGTGTGTGTATATATATATATATTAAGTAAGACTTAATTAAAATATAATATATATAAATTCAGATTTTATTTTTCTAATTAGTTTTTGGTTAATTCTTTTAACTGTTATATATATATATATATATATATATATATATATATATATATGATATATCAGCTGTTTTAAAAGAACGTGAAACTAAAAACCTAAACCCTAGCCACTTTCAGAAAGAGGTTAGAGAGAAAAACTCAGAAAAATCCAAATCCAGATCCAGATCTTAGCGGCTAGTACCGCGATTCTCTTTGCTGCAGATCGTGGGACGATTTGCGGAGGCATTCGTGTGGATACCGTAGAGACACAGTCATTGGATTGCATTGAAGATTTGAAGCAGATCCAGAATTCCATCGTCTCCATTCAAGCTCAGATAATCGGTAAAAATATATCTAAACCTCTGAATTTCTATGTTTTCGCATTGATCCTGTTTTAGGGTTTGAATTTTTTTTTTTTGAAATTCTGTTGCGTTTATGTGTTGAAACCCTACAATTTCATGCTTAAGATGTAATAAATTTAGAAGCTTCAACAATTAAGGAATAGTTTATGAATTGAATTGAATGAATTGAAGGTATCAAGTTTCAATAGTTCCATGATCTGAATAATTCCATTACAAACTCCTAAAAGGATTAAAAGCATTTAACTGTAAACCTTCAATAACAGTTACATGAGGTGATCAGTCCCCTCATACCCACATTATGTATAACGTTCAGTCATAGTGCGTGAGTCCGTTCTCCGACATAAAATACTTTCCCTTGTATCAAGGTTGTTCATTTTAGCATATCATAGGAATCCGCACCAAGACAATTAGTTTGGACAACTTTCTAAAACATGATTGATTTTAGTTATTATCTGTCTAATCGAATCAAATGGCTTAGACTCTCTTTTCAAAATCACTTACGAATAATTTCAACTTCAATATTCATATGTTAGGGTTCAAGTAATCTTTAAAGGCATTCGAGTATGAATAATTCGATTTTCAAATTCAATATTTGGATATAAAGTTAATCATTCATGAATATAAACGGATCTTCGATAATTGAGTTCAATATGAATCATCTTTCAATAAGTATCACATTCAAATTACTTGTACGAGACAATAAAGTGTACACGTTAGGGTACTTGCTTTGTTTGTCGTCTTTAGTCGATTCTAGGTTTCCTTCCTTCGGATAACCTATATTATAATTTTTTCTAATGATTAATCTCTATCGAACCTCACATAATCAATCTAAGTCGATTTATACATTTATGTATATTCACTTCACAAATCTCCACAACCAGGACTCACAAATAAAATAATCTTCATTATTATTTCATTAAACATTGTAATTATAATTATTATATAATTAGCAATGAATTAAAATTTTTGTACTAATTAATTGTGCATTAGATAATTAAATAGATATACTTGTGTATGTGTATATTTATTTAAAACAATGAAGCAAGAGGGTATAATTAACTAAAGCAAATCTAATTGGATTATATTTTTAAATCCAAATGAGTTGTTAAACTAGGTCAATTACATTTACTTAGTAGCCCATGTAATTAATTTAACTACTAGTCCATGTAATTAATTAAACAAGCTCAATGCTTGATTTAATTAAATGTAACCTAAAATAATTAATGTAAGCCCAATGTGTTATTTAAATTGAGCCCAAACCAATCCAATGGATGAGTCTAATATATTTAATCCTAGAGTCCAATATGGAGCCCAATAGGAAGTCAAAATTGGTCAAACTTGTTTTATATATATATATATATATATATATATATATATATATATATATATATATATATATATATAATTAAAGCATTAAAATAAATCAAAAATGGGGGATTTAAATCCCATTTTTTTGCTGAGATTTTTGAGGGTCCCACTTGGATTGCTTGATTTTCTAGTTACTTCTAAATTGCTCCATGTCATAGTAGGTAAACCAACCCTAGTCAATCACTTGTCATTCCACAAATCAATCCACGCAATAGTAAGCACAAATTAGCCTTAATTTCACCAACATTGATGGATTAGGAGAGTTGATGCTAGATTAGTATATGACTATAAATAGGATGCTCCACACTTGTTTCATGTTGGTTAGTTCATTTGCTAGACATTTTCAAAAAGAAAAGAGAGAGCATTTGTTAACTAGAGAGAAAAATACACTTGTGAGTTGTGTGAAAAAGCTAGAGAAGGTCCTAGTGAATGTCCTCAAGCTACACAACATATTTTGGTAGGAGGAGAAGGAGAGCAAACAAATCTCAAAGGTTTAAAAGTGTTCTAGACTTCTTCTTATTTCATTTTTATGGCCTATAACAATTTTGAACGGTTAAAATCTATTTTTAACAGATCAAAACTTGTTTTGATGGTCTAGAGGTATTTATCTATGTGATATATGTATATTCAAAGTTTGATGTGTTTATATCATGTTTTGGTATGTGTGTAAAGCATGAAATTAGTATAAATATTTATATCACACTTTATTGATAAAACCCTAAGTAACAATGTGTTATGTTTTGTGTCATTTCGAAATGTACAAGTTAAATACTTGATTTATATGGATATAAAGTTTTATGAGTGAGTTATAAAGCCAACACAACTTGAATCTCACAAAAATATTGAATAACTAAGAAGTTATGGCTTTTACCGCAAATGATGTTGTTTTTAAACTCTAAGTGGTTCGATCTGTAAATTTCGTGTATAACGTTTTCAAAAAGACGATCAAACCATGAAATATTGTAAAACAAGAAGTTAGGAACACATCAACACTGATTTGGTGTCATTTAGATGTGTAGATATCATTTTATCAATGTTAGAACAAAAAAGGATCAAAATAAGAAAACTAGGGTTTTAAAAATCAGTGTCATCGCCGCAGCGGTGAAACACATTGTAACGGAAAATTTTGCACTACCGCTGCAACGGTGAAACATTTTGTTTGAAAAATAATAACTCCGAACCGGGTCGGGTCGGGCCGGGTCAGCCGGGTCGGGTTGGGTCAGGTTCGAGCCAGAAAAACGAAAAATGTTCCAAAAAATATTTTATTATTTTTGGACTTAATAAATATATTTTTAAATTGAATTAATATGTAAAAGAGGTTAAATATTATTAAAGAGTTAATAATATAATTAAAATCAATAAAATATTATTATTAATATAATAATATTAGAAAATCATTAAAATATTATTAAATGTATAATAATATTATAAAGTGAATAAAATATTATTAAAGGATTTATAATATTAATAAGATAATAAAATATTATTAAATAATTAATAATATTAGATAACAAATAAAATATTATTAAATGATTAATAATATTAGAAGATGAATAACATATTATTAAATGATTAATAATATTATAAGGTGAATAAAATATTATTAAATGGTTAATAATATTATAGAGCTGTTAATATATTATTAAATGATTAATAATATAAAAATATTAATAAGGTATTATTAAATGATTAATAATACTACAAGACTAATACAATATTATTAAGTTGTTAATAATATTAAATAAGTGTATGAACTATATTAAATAGTAATATAGGTTCTTGTGTTTGAAATATTATCAAATACTGATAATATCGCCTATGTGTTTATATACCCATAATTAGATAATTATGTGGATCGTAAAAGTTATAAAGGTCATCATACTAATGTGTATATGATACTAATTTAAGATCAAACTGATTTAATTGTTAGGTCCGTTCAAGGATTATTAAATTAAATTGGTTAGCCGTAGACGACGCACGAGACAAGTTTTCTACACCTTGACTTGTAATGAACGTTGCAAGTTTCTTCTTAACCCTAACTTGTATTTATTGTTGCAAGTTTTCTTCAACCTTATTTACATTGAGCAATTCAATTATTGTTGAGCAAGTATCTACACTCGTAGTTATTTGACAGAACTTTAAGTGAATTAATTATCAAAAATTACTTCACATCATTATTGTATTGTATTCGCATATAGTGCCTTGCAAATGTTAATTTACGAATTGTTTAAAGAATGTCTAAGCTAATTATTTTGGCTAGACAAATGCATGTTTAAATTCATCTAATTGAATATTTTAAAAGCTTATCCAAACCATTGACTGGTGCGGATTCTTATAGTAAGACTGAGAAAGAACAACCCTAGTTAAATGGGATTTTTACATTGTCAAGTAACCGAATTTGCGCAAGAAAACTAAATGTTATGCATATATATAGGACATAAGAGGATTGATCCCCTCGAGTGTCCCGTTATTTTTAACAAGGTGTCAGACATTGTATGTCTGTTCTACCTTAGTAGCAGTTCATGGTCATTAAAGACCACTCAGCAGTAAAGAGTCAATCCATTCTTATGTTGAACTTTGATTCTTGATATCTTTCACAATTGTTATTGTTGAAAACCTTGAAGTTATTTCCCTTCATCATGATATATTTTATGTTATTGTTTATAAACTTGTTGAGCCACCTAGTTGTTCATTCTTGCTATATCATGACTATATTTCAGCTATGCCCGAATGTTCTAAATCAGACAAAGGCAATGGGAAAGCAAATGCGTAGATTTGTAGATGCATGTTAGATTTAAATTTTTGTTATGAAATTCCTTTGTAAATATTTTGTATTTCCCTTAAGATATGCAATGTTACGATTAAGGTTAATAGACCTTGGGAAGTGTAGTCTTTTGATAAGAAACCTTTTGTATTATTCCGCGTAGTTTGAATACAATTTATGTATTTCATTGTTGTTAAGTATTATACAGTGAGAACCAAACCCGAGGTTAAAGAACCCGGATTTGGGGTCGCCACAAATCTTTACAAATAAAATAAATTTTATCATTTTATTTGTTTAATCATCTCTTATTATTATTTATTACATATTCATCGATCTTTATTAAAGGATTTTCTCAAATAAAATAATTCTTTACTATTTTATTTGTTTACATATTCCTTGGTCATTATTTATTTTAATCCTCATTTTTCACAAATAAAATAATCTACAAATAAACTAATATTTATTATTATTTTATTTGTTTAATTATTTCTTATTTATCTTTACAAATAAAATATTTCTTATTATTTTATTTGTTTAATCATTTATTTATTAATTCTATTTTATTTTGACCCAGACTTGGCTCGGTTTGACCCAGACCCGATCTGAGTGTCTTCGACCCGACCCGACCCAACCCGAGTTGAATTTTCAATTCAGCTAGACCAGCGCTACTACGCCACAAAACATACTGGGACCAGCATTGTAGTGTCAGATCTCCAGAATGCACTGAAACGCATACGACGTTACCGCACTGTAAAATGAACTGGGACTAGCGCTGCCGTGTCACCAAAAAGTTTTTCTTCTCCATTTTTTTATTTCCAATTTTTGCGATTTTGATTCTTTTTGTTTTAAATGTTCATAACTTGTTCATTTCACTTCCAAATGAATTCAAAACTTGAACTATAACTTAGTAAATTTATATTTTAACAATATTTAAGGATTTTGATTTTTTCCAAAATCATTCATTAAGCAATATAGTAGTTCAAAAATACTAGGGTTTACCATATAACACATTTTTCTTAAAAAATTCATAACAAATCCATTTTAACTCATTTTTCTTCCGTTCCACTTGAATTATCTTCGTATTTTAAAGATCTTCAACATGAAATTTATAGATCTTCCAAATAATGTACACATTTTAGTTCACGTGTTCACAAAAGTCATGTTACCACTTGAGTTAACCGAGTTTTATGCCCATTTGACACTTTCACACAATATAACACATATAACTCATATAAAACACATAACCTCCTTTATAACTCATCCTTATATTTTTGGATCCTTCATGATCCCACAATAAACAAACCTCCCATAACCAAACATGTATAACTACACTATAAGCTTAAATACACTACTTTAATTAAGAATTTAGGGTTTAAGGATTTTATACCTCCTTGATGCTTTTTTTTCTCTTAGCAAAGAGTTTGTGCAAGCTATCCACCTTATTTCCTTCTACTAAAGCCTCCTTGCTCCTTTAGTGTCTCAAATGTGCAAGAGCTTTCCCACACTTAGTAATTTCTCTCAACTCTCATTTTCTCTCTAACACTCACTTGTTTTCTAATTTCCCAACATTTAGCAAACTTGGTAAATGAAATATGAGAGTCCTATTTATAGGGCCTCCTCAAATACACATACCATACATATACATGTATTTATCCACCTCACTTAGGCATTAACCAAAGGTTTTAAATGATTAGGTTAAAAGCATACATAATCTTCCTTAATTCAAGCAAAAGAAGCATGACAAGGTAGATTTTCTTTATAATTAATTTATGATCATTGCTTATGGATTTTAGGGAATGGGGAGAGGGAATAATCGGCCATTATGGCCTTTGACCCCATTATATATATATATATATATATATATATATATATATATATATATATATATATATATATATATATATATATATATATCCCAACTTTCTAGAATTGGATCATCACTTTGGGTCAACATGCTTGGGCTTAATTTAATTGATCATTGGGCTAACTTAATTAATTATTTGGACTTAACCTTTTGGGTTTCTCATTAATCCTATTAGACCCCATTACGCTAAACCATATTACTTGCAAGCATTCTCATTGGGCTCATTAATCAAGCATACAAACATTAATCCTTTGGGCTTATTTTTAGTCCATCTTGGACTTAAGTTCCCTAATAATAAATGGGTCATCACTCATTACATCTAATAATGACATTAGGCTTATTTTAATTATCCCTATTAAATCATGCTTGGACATAACACTTAATTAGTTCACTAATTACATACTTAATTATTTAACCTCTCTCATTAATTATCATTGTGCCACACAAGACTCATCACATAAACTTAGTTAATTATAACATATGATTTACATTAATAATTCATCTTATCCCTTTCTTTGTCACATGCTCAATTCAATTTAATTGAATTAATTGATTTCACATACACACATATATGCACATAGTCATTTTCAAATAATTTTTTTTTCATTAATTTTTTTTTACGTATTTTCATTGGTCATTTCGTCATCTTTGCTTGCCCATGTAAGAATCATAATCAATGAAGACTCATGAATTAAAATGTGAAACATTTTGTTACCTATATCTCCCATAACATTTTTGCATGGAACAAACAAATGAGTTTAAAAGGTTGATAATGGGATTTTATACCTATTTATTTAATATTTTTAGGCTTAATTATTTGTTAGTTTTTAAGTATTTTAATTAATTTTATGTAACTTATTTAATTTTATGTGTTTTTATTATTTTTATTTAATTTATATTTTAATATATAGGAAAAATAAGCTTAGGGCGAATCTATGGCAAAGTGGTAAATAAATAAGGCTGATGCCAATTTGGTAATTAAGCAGACAGGAATCAGCTGGCGCCTTGCGCGCCTGGTAATTAAATTGGCAGATACAGAGCGACGTCGTTTTGGAGTTATGAACAGCAACAAAAAGGAGGTCAACCTTGTGTGGCACGGGGTTTTTAAAAGGCTTCTAGACGGCATCATTTTCTCATGCGGTGGAAAGTCTAGCGCAGTGTGCGAAAGGCTGGACTGGCATTGACTTAGTCAAAGTACGCGAAGGCTATGTTTGGCTAGCACGTTAATGACTATAGTTTCAAGAGGAGGGTGACTGGAAGACACAGTGGATTCATCTTCTTTAGTCCATTTATGCTTAGTTATAACATTACATTTTTCATAATGTGTTTCATACCATGAATAGAAGGTAATGTTTATTTTTTCTTTGGTTACAAATCCTCTCCATTTTTTAACTATTTTCTCACGCTCTTCCTTGCTATGTTGGGCACGGAAAATGTGTCTTTTAGGTTTATTTTCTTTAGAGTTAAAATCATTAATCAAATATTGATCATTGATTTTAAACTCTTTTTTAATAACTCGGAGTTGGTGATGAACTGGCTTAGGTCCAAAGTCAGACTGGGTAGGAGATAAATTTTGAGATTCATCATCCTCAAGTTGATTGACTGGTTCAAACTTGTCATAACAGGGATGACTTGTTTGTCCTGTAGTAAAAATTCCTTTTAATTTTACATCAGGTAAATTAGTTCTTTCCAAGAGGTCAGAATTTTTTCTGGCCTAGGAAGAAGACTGACTGGTAACGTCTTCAATAATTAGTGGGCGTCTAAGTCTTGAATCATCAAAACTTATTCTAACAGTACCATCTAAATATTGTTTAACATTGTCAAAGTTAATAACTTTGTTAATAACAAGTCTTTGGGGTACCTCATTATCTAATATCCATTGACTCGGAAGAGTCACATCTTTCCAAAGAAGAGTCTTTGGAACTTGAATATTAGCATCACTGGTACTACTTTGAATTAAAACAGTTTTGTCTTTGGGACTTTTACTTAAAGCTTTTACATTTAAATTTGTTTTCATAGTTTTGTAATAAATTCTGTATATTAAAGCTAAAGCTTGAGATCCTTCAATCATTTGAGTAATCTCACCAGCAGTTTTAATATTCAAAGTTAAAGCTTTTAATAAATGAGGGTCACTTAGGCTTAATGTAAAATCTGGAAAGCAATTAAAATGGACAGGTCCATTGTGCAAGCTAGATTCCATTATTCCTAAGATGCTAGGGTGGTAATTCAAATATCTGGCGTTTCTAAGACACAACAAAATACTTGAATTAATTCCTTTAATACTTAAAGGGTTAACAGCAACTTGAATTAATCCGATGTGGATAAAGTTGTATCCCTTTCTTCTCTGTTTGTTGATGACTTATGTAGTGAGCAAACTACAAGTTTCATGATCTTTATTAATAGCATAAATTTTCTCAACAGTTTTAACACTATAATCAGACTTAAAATTATCTAAGAAAGTTGACTGGTAAATCTCTTTGGGAGAAATGCTAGGGATATTTCAGTTTCCCAAATCTTGACTAAGATTCTCATAACTATGTTCTTCTTGGTTCACTATGTCAGGAATAGAAGATAAAGATGATCTAGAACTGACTGAAGAAGTAGATCTAAATAAACGATTCATAGAAATTTTGAAAACCCTTTTCTACAAGGCTGGTCTTCTATCTGCAAAGTAAGAGAAGATTGAAAGGGAAAACCGAGATACTAAATCCTTAGTTGAGGGATTTAGGAGCCACAGAGAGTGGATTCTCGTTGCATGTGATACTTCAAAAGAAGCCACTGCAAAAACAAGAGGAATAGAGAGCAAGATTGAACATGAACTAGTTAATGAAATGAACTAGCAATCATAAAATATTATCCATGTCTTTACACATCTGCTACTTCTAAAATGTCTCAAATACAGACCTACTTACATATGCAGACTCATATCGTAGTGATTATTCCTGTAATTGCAGAATCACTGCTCAAACCAAGAGACTTACGACTGCTTCGGAACAAATCAAGGTGGTCTACTGTAAGGAAGGTGATCCAAGGATAAAGAAAGCAGACATAGATAGTAGAAGGATAGATAAAACCTATGAATAGCTGGATCAAAACATTAATAGCATACATCAATACTTGGCTTTGATACCAGAGGGCGGAAGATAAAGATAAAGAACAAAAGAAAAGAAACAAGAAATCAGAGAGAACCAAAAGTACGGGCTTTCACCATTCACTATACTAATGGGTTTTGCAGATAGTGACCTTGGCCTTGCAGAACAGGGGGTTAATTACTCACAGATCATATTCATAAATAAAGTATACATGATGCAGGGGAAGTAGGAAAGGGACCGCACAGTTGAATATTTATAAACTGAAATAACTGGAATATATTTATTGAATCAGAAAATATTTACATACAGGAAGCAAAGTACATAATCAGAAGGTAAAACAATTAACTTGATTACTAAACAGAAGGACTGAGGAAACAGAAAAGAAACTTAAGATTAGTCAGAGAAAGAGCTCTGAGTCTTACAAAGTTTCTTGAAGGTTTCTCCCTATTATTATTATTATTATTATTATTATTATTATTATTATTATTATTATTATTATTATTTTAATTTTAATTTTTGCTTCATTTTCAGGTTAAATGAAAGACGAGGATCAAAAATTGTTGCAAGACTATGCGATACCATAAGTCACTGAAATCCAATCTAGCATCCTTAGGCCTGTAATTCATGCTACAAGTTTTGAAATCAAGCCGGGCACGATACAGATGATCCAAAATTCAGTGCAGTTTGTGGGTTTGCCTAATGACGATCCGAATGATCATCTCATGAGCTTTTTGGAGATATGTGATACCTTCAAGTATGATGGAGTTTCAGATGATGCTGTAAGACTTCGCTTCTTCCCTTTCACACTTAGGGACAAGGCGAAGAGTTGGTTGCATTCACTTCCACCGGGGTCTATCACTACTTGGAACGACTTGGCTCAAAAGTTCTTTCCGCCAACGAAGACTACAAAAATGAGGAACGACATCACTTCATTTATGCAGCATGATTCAGAATCGTTGTACGAGGCACAAAAGCGCTTCAAAGATTTATTGCGGAGATGTCCACACTATAAAATACCCAAGTGGCTTCAAGTTCAAACATTTTATAATGGGTTATTCAGTACAACGAGGACTATTATTGATACAGCTACGAATGCTGCTTTGATGGCAAAGAACTTGGATGAGGTCTATGACCTGTTGGAAACTATAGCAACAAATGATTACCAATGGCCTTCTGTAAAGGTGAATCAACCAAGGGCAGTTGGGAGAGTTGAGAATGATACAATCTCTATAATGGTTGCGCAAATGTCGTTAATTACTAAGAGACTTGATGCTCTTGAAGTTCCAAATATTCAGGTCATGACAGTAGTTTGTGATCTATGTGCGGGGTACCATTTAATTAATCAATGTCCTATCAACTTAGAATCGGTTAAGAATAATGGGAATTACAATCAGCATCAGCAGCCCACTAATTCAAATTACTATCACCCGGGGGTGAGCAATCCTTTCAATCAGTCATGAAGAAATAATCGAGCTCAATCCTATGTTCCAAGACAATCATATCAACCCGGACTTTTAAATCAACCTCCACCACAGCAAGCAAGGGATTCAAATTTGGAAGAACTTCTTTCTAAGGCCTTAAAGGAAAATACGTTATTAAAGAAAAGTCATGAAGTTGCAATTCGTAATCTCAAAAATCAAATGTGATAACTCCTCAACCATATAGGGCAGCTTGCAAGTGCCATAAATAGTCAATCCCAATGTGTTTTGCCAAGTGATATAGTTACAAATTCGAGAAGGGAAGACAATGAGCAATGCAATGCTGTGACTCTACAAAGTGGTAAGGAGTTACATAAGGTTGATGGAGGAAATTCAAAGAAGGCACATCCGAATATGCAAGATGATAATGAGGCTGAAAAGGAAATTGGGACGCATAAGGTAGAGGAAAAAATGCAGTGGAGAATCTTAATCGGAATCAGTTTGTGCCACATTTGCCATTCCCGCAAAAACTTCAAAAGAACAAGCTCGACAAGTAATTTTAAAAATTTTTGGAGGTGTTCAAGAAATTACGTATTAGCATTTCATTCGCAGACGCATTAGAGCAGATGCCTAGCTACTTAAAGTTCATGAAGGAGATTTTGTCTAAGAAAAGAAAGTTAGGTGACTACGAAACAGTGACTCTTATAAAGGAGTGCAGCGCCATATTGCAAAAAAAGCTATCATCGAAGCTGAAAGATCCGAGTAGTTTCACCATTCCGTGCACCATTGAAAGTCAGTTCTTTAATCAATGATTGTGTGATTTGGGAGCGAGCATAAACTTAATGTCTCTATCAGTGTATAAGAAGCTTGGTTTGAAGGAAATGAAGCCTACCCATGTTACATTACAGTTGGCGAATCGGTCATTTACTTATCCAAAGGGAATTGTTGAAGATGTTCTTGTGAAAGTGGATAAGTTTATATATCTTTCTCATGGATTTCATTGTGCTAGATTTTGAGGAGAATAAAATATACCAATTATTCTTAGGCGTCCATTTTTAGCTACGGGGGGAGCGTTGATTGATGTGGAAAAAGGCGAGCTACCTATGAGAGTTCAAGATAAAGAAGTGACCTTTAAGGTGTTTAATGCAATGGAATTTCTAAGTGGTCAAGAGGAATGCTTTCGGGTTGATGTTGTGGGATTGAAAGGTAAATTTTATTAGAGGAAGAAGGATGAACATAAGTTTGGGGGTCTCAAGTCTCAAGGGAAAGTTAAGCAAATGGTCAAGGCATGGCTTCCAAGACGATTCATCAAGCATAAATTCGATCCGGGCTAGAGAAAAGAGAGTATTCAGGTGAGATTTTAAAACAAGCACTTATTGGGAGACAACCCAAATTTTAGTTTTAGTTTTTATTTTTATTTTTATTTTTATTTTTATTTTAATAGATTTAATCGTAGTTAATTTTAGTTTTTTGGTTAATAGGTTTTAATATTTTTATTTTTTTTTATTTCAGATTTATTATATGCAATCCAGACTTAGCAGATGAGGAGAAAAATGCTACATATTCAAGGAAGTCCCTTAATCTTACTTTTCTTTATTTTATATATTGAAGACAATGTCAGTTATAAATTTGGGGGTGTAGGTAAATTTTGAAATAAAAAAAATTAATTTAATTTTTAGGATTTATTTTAAGTTATTTTAGAATTTTGTGGGTAAATTCACTGCAAACCCTCACAAGACACAATTAGTCCACTTGGGGTAACTTTGGAGTTTAAAGGCTTATTTCATATGCTAAGTGCAATCGTGTTTCCTACAAAAATGGGGTAACTTAGTTTTTAGATTAAGTCAGTTGGGTAATGAATTAATTGAATTAAATTTTTGGTCAATGATAAAAAAATTGGTTTTTATTTAATAACTCTTGAAAAATGGATAAATTTTTGTTAGTCTAAATTTTGGCTTTTCATTAGTTATTATTTTATTTAAGATCCTTTATTTTTATACACTCATATCCATTTGTGTTGAGTTAGTTTTAACTTAGAGAAGGTTTATATGATTAATTGCTTATGATAGATATTTATAAATTCTATAACTTATTTGATCATAACTTGAAGTGAAATATAAAGTATAATAAAATTTGAGAAAGATGAGTTAGGTAAATTATTCTAGGATTATTTGAAGAATTGATCTTTTTCGAGTTGAATTAATAGTCATTTGGTGAGTTGAGATGGAGCGTAAAACGCACTCACTCATAAACATGTGAAGAAAATGAGATGGAGAGTAAAACGCACTCGTGAATATAAAAAAAAGAGTGAGATGGGGAATAAAATGCACTCACCTGTGATGAATGAATATATTTGGAAAAGAATGTGATGAACTTGAAAAAAAAAATGACCCTAGTGTACGTAACGTGAAAAAAAGAACATTTTGATCATTTAATTTATATTTACCTTTATTAGCGAAGAGTAATGTGAAAAATGAGTTATAGAGTTTTACTTTATAATTTTTTTTTTTGTGTAATATCTTTTATGAGGCATTTAATTGCATGAATTTATCTGAGTTTTGACTAGTTTGATGCATTTGAATTTTCACACACACATGAAAGGTCTTAAGTAGAGTAAAATTAATAAATATGTTAAAATTTTAGGCTTTGCATAATCTTAAAATTTTCTTTGAGTTATCATTAAAAAAATCTTTTAGACTAATTTTTAAATTTCATATTGATTTCTTGCTCAAGTTGGTTGAATAATTTTGGTTTATTTATTAGAGTCTAATTTTTATAGTTTTTTATTTTATTTTTGCTTGAGGGCAAACAAAGAGTTAAGTTTGAGGGTATTTGATAATAGAATTTTATACCTATTTATTTAATATTTTTAGGTTTAATTATTTGTTAGTTTCTAAGTATTTTAATTGATTTTATGTAATTTATTTACTTTTATGTGTTTTTATTATTTTTAGTATTTTTATATTATTTTTATTTAATTTATATTTTATTGTGTAGTAAAAATAAGCTTGGGGGCAAATCTGTAAATTTTGCAAGAATCTGATGGCAAAGTGGTAAATAAATGGGGTTGATGGCAATTTGGAAATTAAGCAGACAGGATGCATTTGGCGCCTTACGCACCTGGTAATTAAATTGGCAGATACAGAGCGACACCGTTTTGGTGTTATGAACAGCAGTAAGAAGGAGGTCAACCGCGCGTGGCGCGGGGTGTTTAAAAGGCTTCCAGACGGGGTCGTTTTCTCATGCGGTGGAGAAGTCTCGCGCAGTGCGCGGGAGGCTAGACAGGCGTTGACTGAGTCAAAGTACGCGAAGGCTGTGTTTGGCTGGCACATTAATTCAGGAAACGGGATTATTCGCGTTTTTTGCATTAATTTGATTCCAAACTGGATTTATTTTTTACTAATGCTTAGGATTATTAATGTACTCCTATAAATACACTATGAGACTCTTGTTTTTAGCATATTAGTATTACATTAACATAGTTTTAGAGCATAATATTATATTAGAGTAGTTTATGAGTAAAATTAGAAGCAAATATTCAACGCTAAAGATTCAAGAATTAAAGGCGGAGCTTGAAAATTAAAAACTGTGATCTGAGTGATAGACGGATATTAACAAAGATTTGATTTCTTTTACTTTTATTTTCGTAATTTTTGAGATATTGAATTATTTGTGGATAATTAATTATTTAGTTATGAGCTAATTTATTATTGAGATTGCAATTAAACCTAACGTGTAGTTTAAATTAATTTATTTTCTTTTTAATTAAATTTATTATAACTGAATTGTTTATCATATTTTGTGTGTTCAAGTATTTAATTATTTGCATTAATTAATGTGGTAATCTATATAAAGTTGACGAATGGATTATAGTGTTTAGACCTAATTAATTATTTTGTGCGTTAATGTATTAATTAATTGTGATTAATTTTTGGGATAATCTATATGAAATTAAAAGTGGATTATATGTTTAGATTCGGATATGATAACATGTGAATTTGTTTATTCTTTCTATGAAGAGTAGCATAATAGTGTATAGGATGAAGATATCTATATGTCACATGTAACTTTGTTGAAAGTTGGATCTTAATAAATTTATTTCAAGTTATTTTGCATAGCAATATAGTAACTTAATTGGAATAAATCTTTTTATTAATTCTTGAAAAGATTAGTAAATAGTTAAGCATTCTCAGTTAACAATTTTATATAATTAATTAATTAAAAAAAAGTGAAGAGATTTAAATGAAGCATTGAAAAAAATTGTAATCTTAACTATTTTTAATTTGATTTAATCATTTTTAATAGTTTAATTTTGTTGGTAATTTTAATTAGTTTATTGTATAATTAAATTAGGATTGTTTAAATAGAATTAAGTTGATATAAAATTAGTGTTTGATAATTATTATTATTTAATTCTCTATGGGTTCGACACTCTATTTTATCACTTTATTACTTATTAATCGTGTATACTTGTACGCATATATTCATATAAAAAATACCCAACAAAGGTTTAGTCCTTGGAAACCATGTTCTGTAGCCATGTAATAGTTTTGGTTGAATCTTGTAGCATATGCATGTACTTGGTCACCCAAGTTTAAAATCTTCATGTGCTCATCTTCCGTCAATTCACCAATTCTGCACTCGCAATTGACAAAAACAGTAGTTAGTTGCATATTTTCTATTGGTGTACTTGTATTTAGCATTCCACTCTTTATGTTGGTTGTAGTAATATGGTTCGCCCTGTATAAACTCATTCCATTTAAACCAACAGCTGCTGATTTACAAACTTCCGCATTAACTGCTTGGATCATTACAATGATGGACATAATACCGCTGTTGTATTCCTTATTTCTATCATAAACTCCCCATGAGTGCCAAACCCACTTACTTGATCAATTTTGATTTCGTTAGCTAAAGTCTCCAAGTGGTAACCAAGTTTTTAAGTGGCCTCCATTCCTTTGAGGTTTGACTTCAGATTGTAATCCAGTTCTCGTTCCGAACATTCTTCAAACACCTTGCCAGCATTAGACAACCCATCCTGCCTTGCGCAAAACTCCTTTACTTTGAAGTTATCTACCATCAAGCAGTTGATGACGCTATAGCTAGAAGTGAATGTAATTGGTGTTGACTTCAAATAGATGATGAAATTGCTCTCATTAATCATTAATCCTGTACCATAATTGTCAGGTGGATATATTCGGGTCAAGGGCGCTTTCATTCTGGACTTTTGTCAAATACCTTCTCCGCAACAAGATATTCCTTTTTATTTGCACATAATTCTCCTACAGTAGAGTTATCCACCAAGCTAGGAGATGAAAAATCACTGAGGAAGAGAGCATACCTTATAATGGATCAATTGGATACAAACTGGATGAATTGGTGGACTTGGATCTTCTAATTTCTCTAGCAAAACCTCGTGATCTCCTTCCTTTGGAACAATCAAACCATCATCTAGCTGAATCTGCAATTGGGTTTCATGGCTCTCTTCTTCTTCACAATCCAAAACAACAGCACCTTCATCATCATTTTCATCATCGTATATTGAATTTAAAGAATCTGTTGCTTCATTTCCTCTTATTGGTCTACAGTGCTCCATCTATTCCTACATAACTGCAGTCAGTGTTTGTTGAAATTGTTGAGTGAATTTTTGAACAATCTGGGAGATTTGTAGGTTAAACTGCTCCAATAGTTGTTCTATCCGATTGGATTAAGTCATTTTCAACTCTCAATGAAAGCACCAATGATGCCGAGATTATAGTCTTTAGCTCGACTATTAGAATTAGCAGAGATAGATAGAGACGTGAGAAGAAAATAGAGAGGAAAAGGATTTAATTCTCATTCAATGCCCTCTTCTGTTACAAACTAAGATACTTTATAACATCTCTAGTATAGAATTGTAGAGAATTTATAAGATCTCTAGTATAGAATTGTAGAGAATTCATTACAACTATCTATTCTTACTCTAATTCTAACCTTTATATATATATATATATATATATATATATATATATATATATATATATATATATATATATATATACTAGTATTGAACCGGATTCAAGGTTCGAGGGACCCGGATTCGGGGTCGTCACAATAATAATAATAATAATAATAATTATTATTATTATTATTATTATTATTATCATCATCATCATCATCATCATCATCATCATCATCATCATCATCATCATCATTATTATTATTATTATTATTATTATTATTGTAACGCCCCCAAATTCGGGTTCCTTGAACCCTAGACTTGGTACGTCACAATACATCATCTTCATACATGTTCTATCACTAATGCGGAATATATAAACATAAATTGTTTATTCTACAACATTTCTCAACGCTTCTAACCTTAACTACATATATACCTTTAGATTCATAAAAAGGTTTACACAATTACTTACATCATATAACAATTTAGTTATCATGCATAACATTATAACCTTGTCTTTTGCTTCTGTCTCCGTCTCTCCTCGGACATTCATATTATTCTGAAATTTGTTATCATGATATAGCAAGAGTAAGCAACGACTTTGCTCAGCAAGTTTAAATACAATAACGATATATCATGATTGAAAGAAAGAATAAGCTTTTGGAGTTTCAACAATATAATAATTGTGAAAGAGTACGAATCATAATTTCAATGATTGAATGACTGAATCAAGTAATGTTGAGTGTCAATAATGACCATGAACAAATTTAACTGAACCTTATGGTAATAAAGGTGATCAGCCTTTCATACCTGATGAACACATGCAACAAGCACTATGTGCGAATCAAAATTTTAAAGAGGTCGAATAATTATACAGAATTAAACCATAGCATGCTTGAAACATAATAACTTGAGTTTGAGTTAGGAACTTGAACAATAAAATAATATATCCTGCTCGAATATAAATTGAGTAGGGTTTAGGAAACTTGCATGTCGGCTCAGCTACAATTAATATCTAGCTTTAACTAACTGGCTTTGAAAAACCTAACATTAACAGAGTTGGTCTAATAATTAGTACAACGTATTTGTACAACTAGCTCACTAAGAAACTTATCTACCACACATAAGTACTAACACATAATTTACATCAGTCAAAACAATATAATTAACCTTATAGACTCTCAATCAAATTAGGTTAATAATTTAATAGGTTAAAAAATATTTTTCTTAAGTGTTGGACTCTTATTAAACCCTTAAACAACTTATTACAATTGTTTAATTAAAGCATAATTAAATTCAAATTATTTTATTAACTCAATCTCTATTTAATTACTATTTAATCTTCATTAAATAGGAATTAATTAATTATCTTTAGTTATTACTCAAAATAAATAATGACTAATTGTACTTACTTATTATTTAATAATAATTAAATAATAAATAATTATTGATTTAATTTTAACCTTCTTTAAATTAAATATTAATCAACCAATAATTAACCTCACTTATTATTTAATTTAAGGAAATTAAATAATAGTTTACTAATTTTAATCCTCTTTAATTATTATTTAATGTCAATTAAATAATAATTAATTATTTCATTAATTTTAATTATTATTTAAGGTTAAATAATAATAAATTTATTTATCCTTATTTATTATTTAAATAAAATAATAAATTATTAATTTACACAATTACTTACATCATATAACAATTTAGTTATCATGCATAACACTATAACCTTGTCTTTTGCTTCTGTCTCCGTCTCTCCTCGGACATTCATATTATTCTGAAATTTGTTATCATGATATAGCAAGAGTGAGCAACGACTTTGCTCAGCAAGTTTAAATACAATAACGATATATCATGATTGAAAGAAAGAATAAGCTTTTGGAGTTTCAACAATATAATAATTGTGAAAGAGTACGAATCATAATTTCAATGATTGAATGACTGAATCAAGTAATGTTGAGTGTCAATAATGACCATGAACAAATTTAACTGAACCTTATGGTAATAAAGGTGATCAGCCTTTCATACCTGATGAACACGTGCAACAAGCATTATGTGCGAATCAAAAATTTAAAGAGGTCGAATAATTATACAGAATTAAACCATAGCATGCTTGAAACATAATAACTTGAGTTTGAGTTAGGAACTTGAACAATAAAATAATATATCCTGCTCGAATATAAATTGAGTAGGGTTTAGGAAACTTGCCTGTCGGCTCAGCTACAATTAATATCTAGCGTTAACTAACTGGCTTTGAAAAACCTAACATTAACAGAGTTGGTCTAATAATTAGTACAACGTATTTGTACAACTATACGCTCACTAAGAAACTTATCTACCACACATAAGTACTAACACATAATTTACATCAGTCAAAACAATATTATTAACCTTATAGACTCTCAATCAAATTAGGTTAATAATTTAATAGGTTAAAAAATATTTTTCTTAAGTGTTGGACTCTTATTAAACCCTTAAACAACTTATTAAAATTGTTTAATTAAAGCACAATTAAATTCAAATTATTTTATTAACTTAATCTCTATTTAATTACTATTTAATCTTCATTAAATAGGAATTAATTAATTATCTTTAGTTATTACTCAAAATAAATAATGACTAATTGTACTTACTTATTATTTAATAATAATTAAATAATAAATAATTATTGATTTAATTTTAACCTTCTTTAAATTAAATATTAATCAACCAATAATTAACTTCACTTATTATTTAATTTAAGGAAATTAAATAATAGTTTACTAATTTTAATCCTCTTTAATTATTATTTAAAGTCAATTAAATAATAATTAATTATTTCATTAATTTTAATTATTATTTAAGGTTAAATAATAATAAATTTATTTATCCTTATTTATTATTTAAATAAAATAATAAATTATTAATTTAATAACTTAATTTCCATTAATAATTATTTAATGCTAATTAAATAATAATTAATTACTTAATTATCCTTATTTATTATTTAATAAATTTAAAATAATAAATAACTAATTTATAAATTTTTATCTTTCCTTAATTATTATTTAATAGGAATTAAATAATAATTTCTAATTTATCACCTTTATTTATTATTAACATTTTAGATAATAAATAATTAATGAAATCTTTATTTATTTAACTTAACCATAAATTTAGCTAATTAGATTAATACTTAAAATATTTAAATATTAAACTTAATGAAAAATGTCATCCCAAATATTATTTTTGTATTATTATTATTTTTGTTATAATTTTAAATTAATTTTTAAACATTTTAAATTAATTAAAATTATCCAGAATGGCAATTCTGTAATTTCGCCAAAAAACTGAACGGAGGGGCAAAATTGTAATTTTTGCCAAATTGGATCTCGCGCATTGCGTGCGTTATATAGAAACAGGACCAAAACGGTGCCGTTTTGAAAAATCGGAAATCGACTTCCGCTCATTGTGCGCGGGTTATTATTTTTTTTTACACTCCAAACAGCGTCGTTTGGCTCCGTGTCTGGCAGTGAACAGTATCTCGCGCATTGCGCGGCTAGTGTTTTTTTTTCTTCTTCCAAGGAGATTGTCTATAGTGTTCCGGCCATACACATTTTAATAAAATTATACCTTCAAATAAACTTTAACTTCTCAATAAAAATTCAAAAAAATTATCAATCACTTAATATCAATTTATAACATGAAAATTTAATTTTTCATGATTAAATATTTAAAAAAATTATAAAAAATTTTACATCACATAAACTACCACAAATCATAACTTTTTGTGTATAACTCCATTTTAAGTGATTCAAACTTTATTTTTCTCATGATTTAATGTTCTAAAATATTATAACATTAAATCTAAATTTTATAAAAATATTTTTGATCATTATTTTGAGACTTAATTTAACAGCACCAAACACATGTTTTTAGCATATAAATTATACCAAAATACAAACCAAGTATATTAAACTCAAGCATGACATAAATATTACTAATACACATTACTAACTATATTAGCATATTTATACCAACATGATGGTTTAATTAATTTAAAACAAAGGTAGATTTAAAATAACCATTACCTTGTTTTAATGGCTAACTTCATTTTTCTTCCAAAATAGGTTGTGAAACTTGAAGACATGAACCAAGAACTCCTTCTCCTTCCTTATCCTTGCTCTCAAATATTTTCTCTCACAAGCTATTCTCTCAACTCTCTCTAACTTGAAAAGTGGAAGAAGAAGAAATGACTACCAAAAATTCCTAAATTGTAAGTATACTTAAAATTTTGGATAGATATAAAATATATATCTAGTAAAATTTCCATCATGAAGGTAGTTGGAGACTTGTGCAATAAATTTAGGCTAAGGACTTAAGTTGGTGAAAAGAGGTATGGTCCATGAAATAAAAAAAACCATACAAGCAACCTTAATTAAATAAAGAAAAAATAAAATAAAATAAAAATCAATTCATCCTCTCTCTCCTAGCATACATACGGCTGACTTGGGGGACTTTGTCCCAAAAAGATGGTCATGATGCCCACTTTTTATTAAATAAAAAGTTACACAATTAAATTTCAATTAAATTCCAAGTGGGCTCATGTTTTGGACTTCATTTAAAATCCAATGGACTCCTAATATGTCACTTGGGCTACTACCTAGTCAAGTCCATTTAATTCATCATTGGACTATTTAATTATAACTCAAATAATTAGTTATTAATTTTGTTACATATTAATTATTCAATCCATGATTAAATAAATAATTAGATTGAATAAATAATTAAATACTATAACCCATTAGTACTAAATTACTAAATGAACTAATAAATATTATTCTTAATATTTCACATTGTTTACATTAATTAATAATCATATTAATTAATTTATAAAATTTAATTAACTCATTATATTCAATTTAATTGAATATTTAATTAATAGGAAACTTATCAATTATTTTGATATTAAACTTTAGGGTTTGTTCACTAATAATATATATATATATATATATATATATATATATATATATATATATATATATATATATATATATATATATATATATATTATTTATGCACATTACTTTACTTCAAAAACAATTTCACAATAAATTATGAAATTAAAATAAATACAATATATAATTTAATATATATTATTTAGGCCATAAATTAAATTATTTAATACATTTACATTAAATAATTCATTTCTCATCAATTATGGAAATAAATCCATTTACCCGAAAATACATTAAAGTAATAATATATTTACTAAATTTCTTATTTAAATAATTTATGAAATTATTTAAATAATATTACACAAATAATTGTATAATTAAATTACCCACTCCCATAAATCATTTACAATGATTTATTTAATTATAGAATATATTCATTTAATATATTACTATTTAAAATTAGTCAATTAATTTAATCCCTTTATATATATATATATATATATATACACATACATATATATGAAATTAAATATTGTACAATATATATCATTACTATTCTCCCTTAATTAATTTAACTACTTTATATAATTTATAATTATATAAATTACATAATTATTCTTCACAAATAATTTATCAATAATTTGCATAAATGTTGATTAATGACTATAATTAATTCCACAATAAACCTTTTAATTCAATTCAGATTAATTTAATATTAATCTATTTATTTATCACAATTTAATTAACCATTAAATTATGTTACTGAATATGCATGTGTATATATATATATATTCATATAAATACATATTTAATTTACACGCAATCACGTCGCATAATTACATAACTCCTGTAATGACCACGAATTTCATTATACATTGTAATTATAATTAATATATAATTAGCAATGAATTTAAAATTTTTGTACTAATAAAATGTGCATTAGATAATAAAATAGATGTACTTGTTCGTGCATATATTTAATTAAAGAATTAAAGCAAGGGTATAATTAATTAAAGCAAATCTAATTGGATTATATTTTTAATCCAAATGAGTTGTTAAACTAGGTCCAAGATATTAACCTAGTAGCCCATGTAATTAATTTAATTACTAGCCCATATAATTAATTAAACAAGCCCAATGCTTATTTTAATTAAAGTTAGCATAGTTATTTAAATGTTAGCCCAAAGTGTTAATTAAATTGAGCCCAAACCAATTCAATGGATGAGCCCAATATATTAATTTCCTAAGTCCAACATGGAGCCCAATAGGAAGTCAAAATTGGTCAACAATTGAACCCATGTATAGATATATTTGTATATGCATAAATACACATTAAAAGCTAGAAAAATAAAGGAAAAATGGCATGGAAAATACCATTTTGCTGATTTTTTTTTGGTCCCACTTGATGTTGCTTGATTTGCTAGATTGCTTCTCTTTTACACTAGATCAAAGTTGGCCAACAACTCTAGTCAATCAACTAGTCAATCACCATGTCAATCCATCAAATAGTAAGCTTGATTAGCCTTTAATTTGACCAACATAGATGAATTAGTGAGTTAATGGTGTGTTAGTAGATGGCTATAAAAGAAACCCCCCACACTTGTTTTAGGTTGGTTAGTTCATTGCTAGAGAATTTCCTAGAGAGCAAAGTGTGAGCATTTGAGAGGGTTAGAAAATTTGAGAGCAAAATACTAAGAGAAGAGAAGGAGTCTTGATTCATGCCATCTTCCTTCACAACTTATTTTGGAAGAAAAAGAAAGATAGCCATTAAAACAAGGTAATGATTATTTTAAATGTAGTTTGTTTTTAAATTAAATAAATCATCATGTTAGTATAAACATGTTAATATAGTTATTAATGTGTAGTTGTAATATTTATGCCATGCTTAAGTTTAATAGGTTTGGTTTGTATTTTGGTATCATTTGTGTGCTAAAATATGTGTTTAGTAGTGTATAATCAAGTCTTGAAATTTATTACCAAAAATATTTTTATAAAACTTAGGTTTGATGTTCTAATATTATAGAACATTAAATCATGAGAAAAACAAAGTTTGAATCACTCAAAATGGAGTTATACACAAAAAGTTATGATTTATGGTAGTTTATGTGATGTAGAAATTTTTATAAAAAAATAAGGATATTAAATCATGAAAAATTATTTTTTCATGTTATAAATTAAAATAAGGTGATTGGTAATTTTTTTGGATTTTTATTGAAGAGTTAAAGCTTACTTGATGGTATATTTTTAATTAAAATGTGTGTGCCGGAACACTGTTCACATTCTGCGAAGAAGAAAAAAATTAAGGGTTTCCGCGCAATGCGCGCGCAGCCACTGTTCACCGAAAACACGGAGCCAAACGACGTCGTTTGGTGTCCGTAAAAAGTTACTCCGCGCGTACGCGCGGAAGCCGTATCCGGCATTCCAAAAACGGCGTCGTTTTTGGCCCGGTAAATCTGTAACCCGCGCCATGCGCGGTAGGAAAATTCCGGAGAAATTACCAGAATGCCCCTCCGTGTTTTTCTTGGCAGAATTACCATTCTGCCCTCGGTTCAGATTTCGACTTATTTACGGAAATGCCATTCGGGTTAAATTTAATTAATTTAAATATTTAAAAACTAAATTAAAATTATAACAAAAATAATTATAATACAAAAATAATATTGGGGAGGATATTTTTCATTAAGTTTAATATTTAAATATTTTAAATATTAATCTAGTTAGCTAAACCATGGTTAAGATTAATAAATTTATTATTTATTTATTATTTTAAATGTTAATAATAAATAAAGATGATAAATTAGCATTTATTATTTAATGCCTATTAAATAATACTTAAAGAGAGATAAAATTTATAAATTTATTATTTATTATTTAAATATTATTAAATAATAAATAAGGATAATTAGGTAATTAATTATTATTTAATTAGCATTAAATAACGATTAATGGAAATTAAGTTATTAGAGTAATAATTTATTATTTAATTTAAATAATAAATAAGAATGATTTGATTATTATTTAACCTTAAATAATAATTAAAATTAATTAAATAATTAATTATTATTTAATTGGCATTAAATAATAATTAAAGAGGATTAAGATTAGTAAACTATTATTTAATTTTCTTAATTAAATAATAAGTAAGGTTAATTACTTGGTTAATTATTGGTTGATTAACATTAAATTAAAGAAGGTTAAAACTAAGTTAATAATTATTTATTATTTAATTATAATTAAATAATAAGTAAGTACAATTAGTTATTATTTATTTTAAATAATAACTAGAGTTAATTAATTAATTTCTATTTAATCAATATTAAATAGTAATTAAAAAGAGATTGAGTTAATAAAATAAATTGAATTTAATTAAACAATTATAATAAGTTGTTTAAAGGTTTAATAAGTGTCCAACACTTAAGAAAAATATTTTCTAACTTATTAACCTAATATGATTAAGGGTTTATAAGGTTAATAATATTGTTTTGACTGATGTAAATTATGTGTTAGTACTTATGTGTGGTAAATAAGTTCATTATCAAGCGTATAGTTATGCAAATACGCCGTGCTAATTATTAGACCGACTTTATTAATGTTAGGTCTTTCAAAGCAAGTAGTTAAAGCTAGACAATTATTGTAGCTGTGCAGACAGGCAAGTTTTCTACCCTTAAACTTGTATTTATTGTTGCAGATATTCTTCAACCGTATTTACATTTCAATTATTGTTTAGCAAGTATTCTACACCCGTAGTTACTTGACAGACCTTTGAGTGAATTAATTATCAAAAATTACTTCACATCATTATTGATTATTGTATTCGCACATAGTGCTTTTGCAAACTGTTTAAGAACGTCTAAGCTAATTGTTTCGGCTAGACAAATGCATGTTAAATTCATTTAATTGAATATTATAAAAGCTTATCCAAACCATTGGCTGGTGCGGATTCTTACAGTAAGACTGAGATAGAACAACCCTAGTTAAAGGGGATTTTTATTTGTCGGAGACCCGACAGTGCGCAAGAAAACTAAATGTGATGCATATACATAGGACATGAGAGGACTGATCCCCTCAAGTGTCCCGTTATTTTAACAAGGAGTCAGACATTGTATGTCTGTTCTACCTTAGTAGCAGTTCATGGTCATTAAAGACCACTCAGCAGTAAAGAGTCAATTCCTTCTTTTATTGAACATTGATTCTTGTTATCTTTCACAATTGCTATTGTTGAAACCTTGAAGTTATTTCCCTTCATCATGATATATCGTATGATTGTTGTTTATAAACTTGCTGAGCCATTTAGTTGCTCATTCTTGCTATATCATGACTTTATTTCAGCCAATCCCGAAAGCTCTAAATCGGATAAAGGCAAGGGGAAAGCGAATGTTTAATTTTAGTAGTTGCATGCTAGTTTAGTTTACTGTTATGTAATTACTGTTGTAAATCTTTTGTATTTCCCTTAAGATATGTAATGTTTAAGATTAAGGTAATAGACCTTGGGAAGTGTAGCCTTTTGATTAAGGAACCTTTTGTATTATTCCGCGAAGTTTGAATACAATTTATGTATTTCATTATTGTTTAGTATTGTACAGTGAGAACCAAACCCGAGGTTAAAGAACCCGGATTTGGGGTCGTCACAGGTTGGTATCAGAGCTGTAGGTTAGAAACTCTAGGATTGCGAAAACTAGGTTATAACCTTAGTACTAAACTGTTATCGAGTGCGTTAGGAGATGAATCGGGGAGATTCATCATGTTGTGTATTTTTGGAGTTGGATTGAGAAAATCCATCGAGCCGAGATGTACATGATAAAATATCATTTCATTTCATCAATGAATATATTTTATTGCGGTACTAACATGTGTTATTTATGTTATTGTAGGATGACGGAGATAGGCCAGTCGAGCACTGCTGTAGAGGAGGTGATTTTTACTGATATCCACATGGATACAGTACAGCCACAGGTGGCTGCACCGATCGAGGAGCCAGAGTCAGATCCCGAGGAGGGAGATAGAGAGAACGCTGTCTGGGGCGGAGTTATGGGGCAGTACAGTGAGGAGGAGGCTGATACTGATGATGATGAGGATGAGGAGCCAGCTGAGTATATTGATGGCATGGGCACTGTCGCCAGTGACATCATTGATACTCTCACTACGGCTAATGAGGAGCTAGAGGAGAGGGTTCAACACCTTGAGGAGCAGAACCAGATCCACCAGCAGACAGAGGATCAGTACCGAGATACAGCTTATATGTTCTCTGGCGAGAACATAGAGCTGAAGGCGAGGATGGCCGAGATGGAGGTCAGGTTGATAGCCGCTGAGCTGAAGATTCAGCAGACAGAGGCAGAGAGGGAGGCCATGAGGGGCCAGATGCAGCAGGCAGTTGAGGATAGACTAGATATGGAGATTCAGCGTGATGCAGCTCACGGGCAGATGATGGAGCTGGAGGAGGAGGTTAGGGAGAAGAAGGTGAGGATAGATAGACTTAGTTACGTCTATCGCTCATCCAGAGTAGGGTGCACTATTACCCTGCCGAGGAAGGCCAGACCTTGCACACCATCAGTAGGGGTGTGGTCAGGGCTATTGGAGATGAGGAGTACGACGATGCGGTTCGTCGAGGGATGCGCCGTTAGTTGTATTTTCTTTATTTATGATGTATGTACATAGATGCAGTAGAAACCCAACTTTTGTTTTGATAGAGGGTTAGTATGTTGTAAATCCCAACTCTATGAAGTTGTGGGATATGTTAGATCCCGTCTTTTGTTTTAACTATCGGGGTTAGCAGCATTTATAGCAGTATGCATATGATGTAAAAGTGCTACGCACTGTGTTTTAGCATATGAATATAAATGCATTTTCGTTTATGTTTATATGTGTCAAGATGATTATTTGTGCTTTAGTTTAAAATACTTAAGCTACAAAACGAAAGTAAAAAGATTGAAACAACTTTAATTAATTAAATTTTCTTTATACAGAAAATGCCGCCACAGAGAAGAAATCAACGACTACCCCCACCACCAGTCGAAGAGTCAGTCAATGCCGGAGGGGTACCACCCAACCCTGTCCAAGAGTTCGTAGAAATGCTAATGGGAGCATTTCGCGGACGCAACGCAGAGGCTACTGGAGCAACAAACCCTGCCGCTCCACTAGCAACCTTTAAAGACTTCAAACTGATAGGACCACCCGAGTTCAAAGGGACCACAGATCCTATAGAAGCACAAACCTGGATAGAGGAGATGGAAAAAGTCTTCGAGGTTGCACGAGTTAGGGAGGAGCAAATGACCTCATTTGCTACCTTCATGATGAAAGGAGAGGCCAGCCACTGGTGGAAGGCCAATAAGAGTAGAGCAGGGGAGGGAACGATCGCATGGGCGCGATTCAAAGAGGTATTCTTGGAAAACTACTTTCCAGAGAGTACAAAGGCTAGGATGGAAATTAAATTCCTAGAGCTTAAGCAGGGTAACATGTCGGTATCCGAATATGCCGCCAAGTTCAATGAATTGGCAAGATTTGCTACACATCAGGTGGACACGGAGGCAAGACGCGCCAGACGATTCGAACAGGGGCTGAAACCATGGGTTTACAGTCGGGTAGCTGTTCTCCAGATCACAAATTTTGCAACACTGTTGGAGAAAGCTATCATAGCTGAGGGTGGAAATGAAGCTTTGAATAAGCACAATCAAGAACGGAACAAGAAGAGAAGCGATGGGGGAAACAGAGAGGGTAGCAGCGGGGGTAGCAACTCGAACAAACGCAAGTGGAATAACAACAGCAGTTCGGGGACACCCCAGGGCAGTGAGTCAAAGAAAGCAAGCAAATGCAGTCAATGCGGGAAGAATCACTCAGGGGAGTGCATGAAGGGAAGGAATGTTTGTTACAACTGTGGGCAAGAGGGGCACATCGCTCCTAATTGTCCCACACCAAAAAGGAAAGGAGGTTGTTTCGCCTGCGGGGCCATGGACCATCAATTTAAAGATTGTCCGAAGAAGAAGAACACCGGAGGGAGTTCGGGCTATAGGGGAAGCAACAGCAACAACAACAACAACGCCAAACTGACCATTGGAGGGCCGGTGCCACAGAACAAACCAACGGCACGGACTTTCAACATGACGGTGCAGGACGCCGTCGAATCAAAAGACGTGGTGTCGGGTATTATTCCGATCAATGATATAAATGCTTATGTATTATTTGATTCGGGCGCTACCTGTTCATTTGTGTCTGATGAATTCGCTAAGCGGTTAGAATTGCCTAGACAAAAACTAGAGAACCCAATGAACATAGAAGTTGCAAATAAAGAAGTGATTCCTGTAGAGTATGTACATAGAGACTGTTGTGCTGAAATCAGGGGTCAGAAGTTGAGTGTAGATTTAATTCCAATACGCTTGGGGGAGTTTGACGTTATACTTGGAATGGATTGGTTGTTTAACCATGGAGCTTTAATTGATTGTCAAAAGAAGTGCATACACCTTAAGACACCAAATAAGTCTAAGGTCGTATTTTATGGCAGCAAATCGTCAAGACAGTCATCTTGTCTGACGATGATGCAAGCCAAGAAATTATTAAAGAAAGGTTGTGTAGGGTATTTGGCTCATGTGGTTGATACACAAGTGGTGAGTCCCGAGATGGAGCAAATACCAGTAGTTAGGGAGTTTATGGATGTTTTTCCAGATGTATTGCCAGGCTTACCGCCGGACAGAGAAATAGAATTTGCGATTGATTTAGTACCGGGGACAGCGCCGATATCAAAGGCACCATATAGAATGGCTCCGGTAGAAATGAAAGAGTTGATGGTGCAATTACAGGAGTTGTTGGATAATAAGTACATCCAGCCAAGTGTTTCTCCATGGGGAGCACCGGTGCTGTTTGTAAAGAAGAAGGATGGATCGATGAGATTATGTATGGATTACAGAGAGCTGAATAAGGTGACAATTAAGAACAAGTACCCGTTGCCACGAATTGACGATCTTTTCGATCAATTGAAAGGGGCGAAGTACTTTTCAAAGATTGACTTGAGGACTGGTTATCATCAGTTGAAAGTCAGGAAGGAGGATGTACCCAAGACGGCATTCAGAACTCGATATGGGCATTATGAGTTTCTGGTGATGTCGTTTGGACTGACGAATGCGCCAGCCGCATTTATGGACATGATGAACAGAATATTCAAGCAGTACTTGGATAAATTTGTTGTTGTGTTCATTGACGATATTCTGGTGTATTCTAAAACGGAGGAGGAGCATGCTGAACACCTAAGATTGGTGTTGGAGATTTTACGGAAGGAGCAGTTGTATGCTAAATTTTCGAAGTGTGAATTCTGGTTGGAGAGAGTTCAATTTTTAGGTCATGTCATTGACAAGGAAGGAGTTTCAGTAGATCCAGCAAAGGTGGAAGCAGTGATGAATTGGGAGCAACCAAGGACGCCGACGGAGGTAAGAAGTTTCTTGGGGTTAGCGGGTTACTATCGGAGATTTATTCAAGATTTTTCAAAGATAGCAACACCGCTGACCAATCTAACGAGGAAGACGGTGAAATACGTATGGACGGAGAAGTGTGAGGAGAGTTTTCAGGAGCTAAAGAAGAGACTTAGTGAAGCACCTGTATTGACTTTACCGGACGATACGGGAGGTTTTACGGTCTACAGTGATGCATCGCACAAGGGACTTGGCTGTGTGCTTATGCAAAACGGCAAGGTCGTTGCGTATGCGTCCAGACAGTTGAAGGATTACGAGAAGGGATACCCTACCCACGACTTGGAGCTGGCTGCGGTAGTGTTTGCCCTTAAAATCTGGAGACATTATTTATATGGAGAGAAATGTGAGATATTCACGGACCACAAGAGTCTGAAGTATATCTTCACACAGAAGGAGTTAAATATGAGGCAACGAAGATGGTTAGAATTGATCAAGGACTACGATTGTGAAATTCTATATCATCCCGGCAAGGCCAACGTAGTAGCAGATGCTCTAAGCAGAAAGAGCAGGGAGAAATTGTTCATCTTGACAGATCAGGAACAATTGGTTCAAGAGATGGCTCGAATGGAGTTGGAGGTAAGAAATCCAAATGAGTCAATGGAAGTGGAAGCAAGCCCAACCTTACTAGATAGGGTGAAAGAGGCTCAAGACAAAGATGAAGAATGTGTCAGAATCAGGATGAGAATGACCGAAGGGGAAGAGGTCAAATTCAAGGAGGATAGCATGGGATTGCTAAGGTTTGAAAATCGTGTTTGGGTGCCGCTAGTGCCTGAACTACGAGAAGAGATTTTGCAAGAGGCCCACAGTACGAGATACTCGATACATCCGGGGAGTACGAAGATGTATCAAGATCTGCGTCAGCATTTTTGGTGGCCGAATTTAAAAAGGGAGGTCGCAGAATGTGTCAGCCGATGCCTAACTTGTCAAAGGGTAAAGGCCGAACATCAGAGACCAAGTGGATTACTACAGCCGTTAGAGATTCCTGAGTGGAAATGGGAGCATATCACAATGGATTTTGTGGTAGGACTTCCAGCAACACAGAAGGGATTTGACGCAATATGGGTGATTGTGGATCGACTAACAAAGTCAGCGCACTTTTTGCCGATCAAGATTAAGTTCAGTTTGGACCAGTTGGCTAAACTGTACATCAAGGAGATAGTTTCAAGACATGGGGTGCCGGTATCGATTGTGTCAGACAGAGATCCGCGCTTCACGTCAAAATTTTGGAGGAGTCTTCAAGAGAGATTGGGGACACAGTTGAGAATGAGTACAGCATATCATCCGCAGACCGATGGGCAAAGTGAAAGAACAATACAGACTTTGGAAGATATGCTCAGGGCCTGTGTGATGGATTTCAAGGGCAGTTGGGAGAACCATCTACCATTAGTTGAGTTTGCATACAACAACAGTTATCATGCAAGCATAGGCATGCCGCCTTACGAAGCATTGTACGGAAGGAAGTGCAGAACACCTCTATGTTGGGACGAGGTAGGAGAACGCCGACTGTTGGGACCGGAATTGGTCCAACAGACGGTAGAGATTATCAAGGTAATAAGAGCTCGGCTAGTAGCAGCTCAGGACCGTCAGAAGAAATACGCCGATTTACATCGACAAAAGCGAGACTTCGAAGTTGGGAGTTTTGTGTTCATGAAGGTATCTCCCTGGAAGGGGAAGATCCGATTTGGAAAGAAGGGAAAGCTGAGTCCGAGGTTCATAGGACCGTTCGAGATATTAAAGAGAGTGGGTGAAGTGGCGTACGAGGTAGCTTTACCTCCTGAAATGGAGCATATTCACAATGTGTTTCACGTATCAGTGTTGCGACCATACAAGCCAGACCACAAACATGTGATATCCTATGAGCCAATACAAGTCGAGAAAGACTTATCGTACGAGGAAATTCCTGTCCAGATACTAGATAGGAAAGAGCAGAAATTACGGAATAAGATTATACATTCTGTCAAAGTCCTATGGAGGAACCACAACGCTGAGGAAGCTACGTGGGAGCTTGAAGAAAAGATGAGGGCTAACTATCCGAATCTTTTTGAGTAGTTTAAATTGTAATTCCGGGGACGGAATTCTTATAAGGGAGGGAGAATGTAATGACCACGAATTTCATTATACATTGTAATTATAATTAATATATAATTAGCAATGAATTTAAAATTTTTGTACTAATAAAATGTGCATTAGATAATAAAATAGATGTACTTGTTCGTGCATATATTTAATTAAAGAATTAAAGCAAGGGTATAATTAATTAAAGCAAATCTAATTGGATTATATTTTTAATCCAAATGAGTTGTTAAACTAGGTCCAAGATATTAACCTAGTAGCCCATGTAATTAATTTAATTACTAGCCCATATAATTAATTAAACAAGCCCAATGCTTATTTTAATTAAAGTTAGCATAGTTATTTAAATGTTAGCCCAAAGTGTTAATTAAATTGAGCCCAAACCAATTCAATGGATGAGCCCAATATATTAATTTCCTAAGTCCAACATGGAGCCCAATAGGAAGTCAAAATTGGTCAACAATTGAACCCATGTATAGATATATTTGTATATGCATAAATACACATTAAAAGCTAGAAAAATAAAGGAAAAATGGCATGGAAAATACCATTTTGCTGATTTTTTTTTGGTCCCACTTGATGTTGCTTGATTTGCTAGATTGCTTCTCTTTTACACTAGATCAAAGTTGGCCAACAACTCTAGTCAATCAACTAGTCAATCACCATGTCAATCCATCAAATAGTAAGCTTGATTAGCCTTTAATTTGACCAACATAGATGAATTAGTGAGTTAATGGTGTGTTAGTAGATGGCTATAAAAGAAACCCCCCACACTTGTTTTAGGTTGGTTAGTTCATTGCTAGAGAATTTCCTAGAGAGCAAAGTGTGAGCATTTGAGAGGGTTAGAAAATTTGAGAGCAAAATACTAAGAGAAGAGAAGGAGTCTTGATTCATGCCATCTTCCTTCACAACTTATTTTGGAAGAAAAAGAAAGATAGCCATTAAAACAAGGTAATGATTATTTTAAATGTAGTTTGTTTTTAAATTAAATAAATCATCATGTTAGTATAAACATGTTAATATAGTTATTAATGTGTAGTTGTAATATTTATGCCATGCTTAAGTTTAATAGGTTTGGTTTGTATTTTGGTATCATTTGTGTGCTAAAATATGTGTTTAGTAGTGTATAATCAAGTCTTGAAATTTATTACCAAAAATATTTTTATAAAACTTAGGTTTGATGTTCTAATATTATAGAACATTAAATCATGAGAAAAACAAAGTTTGAATCACTCAAAATGGAGTTATACACAAAAAGTTATGATTTATGGTAGTTTATGTGATGTAGAAATTTTTATAAAAAAATAAGGATATTAAATCATGAAAAATTATTTTTTCATGTTATAAATTAAAATAAGGTGATTGGTAATTTTTTTGGATTTTTATTGAAGAGTTAAAGCTTACTTGATGGTATATTTTTAATTAAAATGTGTGTGCCGGAACACTGTTCACATTCTGCGAAGAAGAAAAAAATTAAGGGTTTCCGCGCAATGCGCGCGCAGCCACTGTTCACCGAAAACACGGAGCCAAACGACGTCGTTTGGTGTCCGTAAAAAGTTACTCCGCGCGTACGCGCGGAAGCCGTATCCGGCATTCCAAAAACGGCGTCGTTTTTGGCCCGGTAAATCTGTAACCCGCGCCATGCGCGGTAGGAAAATTCCGGAGAAATTACCAGAATGCCCCTCCGTGTTTTTCTTGGCAGAATTACCATTCTGCCCTCGGTTCAGATTTCGACTTATTTACGGAAATGCCATTCGGGTTAAATTTAATTAATTTAAATATTTAAAAACTAAATTAAAATTATAACAAAAATAATTATAATACAAAAATAATATTGGGGAGGATATTTTTCATTAAGTTTAATATTTAAATATTTTAAATATTAATCTAGTTAGCTAAACCATGGTTAAGATTAATAAATTTATTATTTATTTATTATTTTAAATGTTAATAATAAATAAAGATGATAAATTAGCATTTATTATTTAATGCCTATTAAATAATACTTAAAGAGAGATAAAATTTATAAATTTATTATTTATTATTTAAATATTATTAAATAATAAATAAGGATAATTAGGTAATTAATTATTATTTAATTAGCATTAAATAACGATTAATGGAAATTAAGTTATTAGAGTAATAATTTATTATTTAATTTAAATAATAAATAAGAATGATTTGATTATTATTTAACCTTAAATAATAATTAAAATTAATTAAATAATTAATTATTATTTAATTGGCATTAAATAATAATTAAAGAGGATTAAGATTAGTAAACTATTATTTAATTTTCTTAATTAAATAATAAGTAAGGTTAATTACTTGGTTAATTATTGGTTGATTAACATTAAATTAAAGAAGGTTAAAACTAAGTTAATAATTATTTATTATTTAATTATAATTAAATAATAAGTAAGTACAATTAGTTATTATTTATTTTAAATAATAACTAGAGTTAATTAATTAATTTCTATTTAATCAATATTAAATAGTAATTAAAAAGAGATTGAGTTAATAAAATAAATTGAATTTAATTAAACAATTATAATAAGTTGTTTAAAGGTTTAATAAGTGTCCAACACTTAAGAAAAATATTTTCTAACTTATTAACCTAATATGATTAAGGGTTTATAAGGTTAATAATATTGTTTTGACTGATGTAAATTATGTGTTAGTACTTATGTGTGGTAAATAAGTTCATTATCAAGCGTATAGTTATGCAAATACGCCGTGCTAATTATTAGACCGACTTTATTAATGTTAGGTCTTTCAAAGCAAGTAGTTAAAGCTAGACAATTATTGTAGCTGTGCAGACAGGCAAGTTTTCTACCCTTAAACTTGTATTTATTGTTGCAGATATTCTTCAACCGTATTTACATTTCAATTATTGTTTAGCAAGTATTCTACACCCGTAGTTACTTGACAGACCTTTGAGTGAATTAATTATCAAAAATTACTTCACATCATTATTGATTATTGTATTCGCACATAGTGCTTTTGCAAACTGTTTAAGAACGTCTAAGCTAATTGTTTCGGCTAGACAAATGCATGTTAAATTCATTTAATTGAATATTATAAAAGCTTATCCAAACCATTGGCTGGTGCGGATTCTTACAGTAAGACTGAGATAGAACAACCCTAGTTAAAGGGGATTTTTATTTGTCGGAGACCCGACAGTGCGCAAGAAAACTAAATGTGATGCATATACATAGGACATGAGAGGACTGATCCCCTCAAGTGTCCCGTTATTTTAACAAGGAGTCAGACATTGTATGTCTGTTCTACCTTAGTAGCAGTTCATGGTCATTAAAGACCACTCAGCAGTAAAGAGTCAATTCCTTCTTTTATTGAACATTGATTCTTGTTATCTTTCACAATTGCTATTGTTGAAACCTTGAAGTTATTTCCCTTCATCATGATATATCGTATGATTGTTGTTTATAAACTTGCTGAGCCATTTAGTTGCTCATTCTTGCTATATCATGACTTTATTTCAGCCAATCCCGAAAGCTCTAAATCGGATAAAGGCAAGGGGAAAGCGAATGTTTAATTTTAGTAGTTGCATGCTAGTTTAGTTTACTGTTATGTAATTACTGTTGTAAATCTTTTGTATTTCCCTTAAGATATGTAATGTTTAAGATTAAGGTAATAGACCTTGGGAAGTGTAGCCTTTTGATTAAGGAACCTTTTGTATTATTCCGCGAAGTTTGAATACAATTTATGTATTTCATTATTGTTTAGTATTGTACAGTGAGAACCAAACCCGAGGTTAAAGAACCCGGATTTGGGGTCGTCACAACTCCACTAATTAATTCTCTTAATTTAATTAGACTTGCTATTAGCCAAATTTATTGAATTATCACTGTACATGCTAACTTATCAAAAATTTGATATCACCAAATCTAAGTTAGTCCATTAAATTTAATTTGGACCTCTATTTATCTACCACTACTAGGTTATCAAACTCCAACCTTTATTAAATATTAGATATTTTATTTCTAATTCATTTAAATATCCGGGATATTACATTCACCCATTCTTCTAAAAATTTCGTCCTCGAAATTATAATATACTTACCCCTTTACCCATTCGATGTCCAGAACATTGGAACATCTCTAAGGAGTCTTCACAATTGATCAATAACTGTGAATGAATTTGAATAATCAGGAAGTAAAAAAAATAACTCCATTCAAATAACCCATTTATCCATTCGATGTTCAGAACATTGGAACACCTTACAAAAGGATAAATTGAAAATCAAAATATTCATTAAAACTTTCATACTATACTGAGGGGTCATAAAGACCGTGAACATCTGCGAGAAGGTTTATCAATCACAAAGACTGAAAACATTCCACAATTGTTTTGTACGCTAGGTGATCAGCCTATCGTACGCTAGCGCTGTGCACAACGACTTCACTCAGGGTTGAACTCTATGGATTTACCAGCCCTTATTTTGTTATATCAGCATGCCACCTCTCTTGGGCGCCTCTCGCGGGTTCTTTATTAATGGCTCTGACATAATTCCCCCATTATAGAGTTGTTCACCTCAGACTTACTACGAAATTCCGCTCCAGCATAAGTTGGAATGGAAAATAAAACTTGAGTCATTTCTGACCAAAAGTGTTCAATCAAAATAAATGACATAGACTCACATCATTAGACTGTTCGTATATTACGAACTGAAAATCATTTCAGATTAGTTAAAATAACCGAAATTTATTTTTAGGACTTCATACTACCGCACTGTTGCAACAGTGCGTTGAATATTCCGTCTTTTTCATCTTTGTACCATGGCTTTAATGGCGTGTAATGATTTTATAAATACATTTTGATATTTTTAAATCAGTGTGTCTAGCCAAAACAATTAGCATAGACTCTTTTTTAAACGTTTCAAAATACTGAAAAATTATTTTATGACTTTGTCATATTACATCATACCATAGTGGGCTTAAGGCAACATCAACCACTAGGTTACTCTGTATTGATGACTCCATCGTTTATCATCTCTGCACTAAGTGCATTAATGATTACTAAAACACATTTTGATATTTTCAAAAGCACAAAAGTGCGAATTTAGCACGATTTTTAGAATTTCAAAGTCTAACATAGCTAGAAGATTTGGAATATCTTAAAATCTCAATTAATCACAAATTTTACTCCTCATCTTTTACAACTTAATAACTATCTCTATTATAACCTTAATCTTGCTACTTAACTCTACCCACACTCGCTGTTCATCAAACTTACCACGTATTTGGGTTCAAGAACTTACCACAATCACATGGTTCGAGTAGCTTGTCCTAGTCAGGCCAAAGTCGTTCATTCGTTGAGGGGCTCCACCACATGACTATGAGTCACGAACTTACCATACGTGTCGGTTCTCAAAACACAAACTTATCTTAACATCCTCTACCTATCCGTTATACATATGAGAAAAGAATCACCTTCTCAACATACATATAGTGAATAGCGCGACACCAGATTTCAATTGATTATCATTATAGGAAGTCAAATGGTCGTCAAACCAAACACAATCTCCTGCCCATACAAGAAATTGGTCAACTCAGCCACTAATCAATATAGGAAGTTAAGCGGTCGTTAAACCAAGAACAAATCTCCTGCTCATACAAAAGACTGTTCAACTCAACCACTGTATCAATATAGAAAGCTAAGCGGTTCTAAAGCCAAGCACAAATTATTATTATTATTATTATTATTATTATTATTATTATTATTATTATTATATTACTATTATTATATTAATTATTATTATTATCCTAGTTATTATTATTTTATTATTATTATTATTATTATTATAGTGTAGTGGTGAATTTGATTTGGGTGAGAAATGTGAGTGGATAGATTTTTGAAAATTAGAAATTGAATTGGGCGGGGGGGGGGGGGGGCGGGGGGGGGGGGGGGGGGGGGGGATGAGAGGTAGATTAGTGACCATTAGATGTTAAAGTCTTAAATGATTTTAGACTGTTGGATGTTGAAGCCTAAATTGATTCGAGATCGTTGGATGTTGAAAAATTGGGATTTGAGCCGCTCTGTTTTATTATATATATATATATATATATATATATATATATATATATATATATATATATATATATATATTGTGCCATATATTCATAACATAGCATGGCCAGAAAATTTTGATGATGGATTGCTGCATAGGGGGAAAAAATTTAATATTGGCATGCATATTAAATTGTCATATCTATGCTTATATATATATTTATATTATTTTCAGTATTTTTAAAAAAAAAATGTTAAAAAATTTTATATTAAAAAATACTACTCCATTTAGGACAAATCTAAATAAACATAACTAAAAATTAAAAATCAACTACAATCTCTCATTTTTCCTCTATTGATGATTATGAAACTCTCATCTTGGAGACAGGTACTAGATCAACCTTTATTTATACCATATCAACATATAAATACTTAATCACTGTAACATAAAAGAAATATAAAAAAGAAGGCTTTATACGTGAAATTCATTTATGTGCTAAAAGGAATAAAATTTAGACAGAGAATTTAATATACGTCTTTTTTTATAATTGAAAGAAATTTAAGCAGTCAACTTTAAACCCTAGATTTTATTTGCATCAACATACAGGAAACAGTTAAAACGACAGAAGAAGAAGAATAACTGGGTAAAAAATAAAAAATAAAATAACATAAAAACCTCTAACCCAACGTTACTTTATGAGAAAATGGTGCTAGGCTATATTGAAGAAAAAATATGTATCAACAATTTGTGTACCTCATGCAAACATTAAATATACTTAGTAATCGGTGACATACGCGCTTCATGTATAAATTATGCGAGATAAAATAATTTTTTTTATAAAATTTAAAGAACTAAATATAAAGATATAAAAAAATTAAATAAAAAATAAAAATATAATTAAAATTAAAATTATAAGAACAAAAGTAAAAAAAAATTAATCGACAAGCGTAACCCAAAACTACTGACACTCCTACAAAGGCTTTATAATACAGATGGATAAAAACAGAATGTTACATTATATACATTAACTAGAAATAATTTGTGTACCTCATTACCACATGTTGTGATTTTTGTTGCACGATATATTTATTTACATAATATAATATATCATCATCTGATCTTATTAAAAATCGTCGTAATATTTTAGATATAGCAAGATATTAGCAGTGCTCTACTCCCAATATATTTCTTTTGTTAGGGAATTAGGGAATGATGATGAGGTAGCGCCAACTCTGGCATTATTCCAACCAAAGTGGTTATTGATTTGAAGCACTGTTTGTGGCCCTCTTGGACCAAAGGCACCACTCAAAAAACCATATTTAGCAGTCTCAAGGCCCCCACTGTTGGTGTAGACGACACAGCCCACAAAATGAAATATATAATATATATATATATACACACACACACACACACACAGCCGTAAGCGACGTTTTTTTTAGACTATGACGACGGTTCAACCGTCGTCATAGATATTTTTAATCTATGACGACGGGTGAACCGTCGCCATAATCTAAAAAAAACTACATAGCTGTGTATATATTTTTTTTTCATATATATATATATACACAAACACACACACACTTTTATATATTTAGAAAAATATAAATATAGGGAATTATTATTTTGACAAGTAATATTTAATATTTTCGTAAGGTCTCTCTCACGTGAATGTAGAACTCATTTATTATTAATGTAAAAAAAAAAAAAAAACTTGTGAAATTATCATTTTTATTTATAAAAATATTAATTTTTAAAATATATATATATATATATATATATACACACAAAAGAGAAAGGGGCTGTGTTACTTTGTTACTCACGTCTACTTCTATGATGGGAGTGCCCCATTCATATCACCATGGACAATCATTTTTCTTTTCTTATGCAACGGCAGTATTTTGTGGATAAGAAAGGTTAATATATCTTACCCTAAAAATTCTTATAACTAATTAGGAAGAAGCGACTTCTTTTGATTAGCCTGCAAAACAAAAAATAATGATAATAAAAATAAATACATAAAATTCATGAGCCCCCATTTTGCCTTCAAAATGATTGAAGGATTAATCAACAAAAGGCATCCAAACAAATTTTGGTATTTCATAAAGGACTAACAAATAGGATATACTTCTTTGAGCTCAGGTTTTTTTTCTTTTAATGACTTGAACCAGTTTTAAATTAAAAATGAAAACTATTTAATGTTTGATGATTGATGATTCGCTAAAAGCGCTTTTAATGACTAGAGATTGGAGATCAAACACTTTCTAGCTTAAGCAAACAATGTGATTTTGGCCGAAGCACTTTTGACTGAAGTTCAAAGTATATATTTAGACGGTTGATATTTTTATGAAAAAAATTGATAATTTTGTAAGGTCTTACTCACATAAAAATAGACCTCATTTACTATTTATATGAGTGAAATTTTGCGAAACTATTAATTTTTTTTGTGAAAATATCAACTCTCTAAATATATCTTTAAATTTGTTGTGGAAAAATAATATTATTACATACCACATATTAGACATGCACAAAAAACCTGTAGCCCATAGGTTAGCCTGGTTCGACCTTAGCCTAGCCTGGTCAAGATCTGGCCAGTTTAGGCTCGGCATGCAGGCTTCAAAAAGACCGATGTTTGAACACTAAAGTCTTGCTCGGCCTGACTCGACCTAGCCTGCAGGCCATTATTATAAAATAATCTTTAATTAATATGTTATTACTGTAAACATTACTTTTGTCTTATAAATGTTTATCTATATTCAGCCAATAATAAAATAATTATTCACTCACTTTATTATATGTTTAAAATATTAAAAAGGTAATCCATTTATTTACCTTTGTCTCCCACTGTAACTAAAAAGAGCGGCGGGGGGGGGGGGGGGGGGGGGGGAGGAAAACAAAATGAAAAGTTAAGATATAAGAATATACCATTTAAAAAATTAATAAATTATATGCAATCTCGATGAGACTTGCCTCGTAATTTAGTTCTTTCACTACAAGAAAAGTGTCTATCAGTGACCGAAACTAACAGTAACCGATCTTTTCCGTCACTAATAAATGGTTATAGCAACCGACTCATGCGACCGACAAATTTTTCCGTCGCTAATATTTTTAACAACCACTTAGGGTCGCTAATACTGTTGTTGTTACTAAAATTCACCACCAAAAAAGCCTGGGAGAATTGGCGCAAAAATCAGCGACCGAAAATCGATCGCTAAATTAATAGCTATTACATTCGGTCGCTATTGTTACTATTGTGATCGCTATTGTGGTCGCAACAAATGCCACATAATTAACTATTTAGCGACCGAACGGAGGTCGCTATTAAGCGGTCGCTGTTACATCGACCTAAATCCAGCCGCCCCTTAACCAAGTCCATACTGCTTTCCTTTTATTTTTGACTGCTGCTGGAAGGCGAAATGATGCAGACTGAAATCCTCCTGAAATCAAACACATAATTTGAGAGGCAAACAATAAGAAATCGAGAGAGAGAGAGAAGGTGCTCACCCCAAAACCCTGGTATGCATATTTATTTGATTAAAGATGAGTTCTCTTATTTTTTTTTTCTTTTAAATTCCTTTATATTGGCAAATACTGTGTAAATTTGCAGTATGGGAACGAACCTAGAGGTTCTGTATTTTGTATTTATGTTAATGTTGGTTGAAATTTCTTTGGGTTTAATTTATTTGGGTTTAATTTGCCATGCCCAAGTGGTCAAATTGGGTTGGGAAGCTTATGATTTTGTGTAAAATGGGTTGATCCATTTCTATGTTGCTTGTAATGTAATGATTTCTGCTCGTAAATTGTTTGATATTAGTTTGAATCGAGATGTGGTTACTTGGACTGCGGTTGTTAATCGGTATAACACATGATCTGATTTTTTGTGGTACAATATAACACATGATCTGATTTTTTGTAGTATAATATAATTGATGTCCAAAGTTAATTGTTCTGTTTGTGTCATAGAATGAGTCTAAATAATCATGCCATAGTTTCCGTAATTGAATTTCGTTTCATTTGCCCAAGTGAATGAGAATAGACAATTATCTCCTGTTCATTAGCTTTTGTTGCAGTTCATGGAACATGATATCTTTGTTAGCATAAAATGAGTAATGCAACATAAAATAATATAGCGAAAATAAGTATATTACACTACTCGGTGACTGGTTTTTCATAGATTTATTTATTTGCATTAGAAAGATAGCCATTTGTATTCTGATGATCAATAACAATAATAATAATATTACTATTAATAATAATAAAAATAATAACACTAATAATAATAATAATAATAATAATAATAATAATAATAATAATAATAATAATAATAAAACAAACAAAAAAACTAAGTAGCGTTTGCTTAGTTTACCCCATCTAAAATAAACTGAATACTAGTGCATGTAACATTAGGAGCTTAGAAACCCGTTCGACATTCACTCATTAAGAGTGAATGTCGAATAGTCTCCAGTCTGGGACTATTCCTAGATGTTCCATCTCTCACTTAGGTCGGTGTCAATGACTTGAGTCCGTTTTTTTTTTAGGATTTTTCGGCTAGTATCTCGACATGATCTCTGAGTGCATACTTAGACTAAGTTGTCTTGGTCTATTTCGTGTACTTGGAGACCATGGCGAGGTGCTACCGAAATTTTCTTGAAACAGAAGAAATGTGCTCAATGTGTTGACACTAGTGAGGAGACGCATCTAGGAATGAGATATAAGCCTGACCCTTGAAGATATGTAGGATTCATGCATATAGCATATACCTAAAGACAACAACACAATTTAATTAATACAGTAAATCTTGTCAAAATAGGTACCCCATAATATAATGGATTTCTATTCAGACCGTAGCTGGATGAGGCGACGAAAGTCAAGTGATCAGATAGGTGCTACAGCTGAATTTAGAACTGGTTGCGAAGTGTTTCTGAATTATACATATAGTCACAAAGAATGTGTCAATGCTCAAAACAAGATAAGATGCCCTTGTTTGAAGTGTAAGAATGTTAATTATGCGGACAGAGATTTGGTCGCATATCATTTACTTGTTAAAGGGTTCATGAAAAATTACGAAGAATATTGGTGGACATATGGACAGAAAAGAGGGAGTGTCATCACACAAGGAC
The DNA here is from genome assembly GCA_947179155.2 of Hedera helix. NCBI lineage: Eukaryota > Viridiplantae > Streptophyta > Magnoliopsida > Apiales > Araliaceae > Hedera > Hedera helix. The sequence continues at coordinate 35,317,916 of OX359267.1, forward strand.
AAAATCCAGGCAGCAGTACCTACTGTATGAATGACATGGTTCATGATATTACAGGGCCGGATTTTGATTGGGAACAAGCTAGAGAGCAAGTTATGAATTCTGATGCCAAAGCGTTCTTTACTTTATTAGAGGAGAGTAGCGAGCCATTGTGGTCTGGATGCACCAAGCAAACTACGTTGTCTGCAGTAGCGACGTTACTTAACATCAAGACTGATCACAACATGAGCCACGAGTGTTTTGAGTCGCTCTTAAATGCCATTAAGAGTATGTTGCCTAACGGTGAAAAATTGCCCGATAGCTATTACTTTTGTAAGAAAATGGTGAAGAAGTTGGGTCTTGGATACCAAAAGATCGATACATGTCCGAACGATTACATGTTGTTTTATAAGGAAAACTAACAGAAGACAAAGTTCACGTTGTACAGTCATGATCGGTTTAAGCCTAATAAAGAGGGTGAGACTACGAAAAAGAAAAATATATTTTTTAAGATTTTACGGTATTTTCCAATTACACATCAGCTACAAAGATTGTACATGTCTTCAAGAACAGCTGAACATATGACTTGGCATGCGAGATCTCCAGCTAAAGATGAAGAACTTAACCATCCAACAGATAGGAAGGCTTTGAGAGATTTCAACTTAGCACATCCTGGGTTTGCATTAGAACTAAGAAATGTGAGACTTGGATTATCAACAGATGGTTTCAACCTTTTCGGTCACTCAGCTGTTCCATACTCCTGCTGGCCTGTGATTATGACTCCTTACAACTTGCCTCATTAGATGTGTATGAAACAACCATACTTATTTCTTTCACTCATGATTCTTGGTCCCAAGAGTTCTGGAAAGAATCTAGATGTTTACTTCAGACCTCTGATAGACGAGTTGAAGATATTGTGGACGAATGGAGTACAAACTTGAGATGTTTCGACGAAAACAAATTTCAATCTTCGGGCAGCGATTATGTGGATTATCAATGATTTTCCTGCTTATGGCATGTTACCTGGATGGAGTACACATGGGAAGATGTCTTGTCCATATTGTATGGAGCATACAAAGTCTTTCACTCTACCACATGGTCGAAAACCCTGCTGGTTTAACAGTCATCGTCGTTTTTTGTCAATAGATCACCCTTTTCGAAGAAATAGAGACAATTTCAGAAAAAGAAAAGTAGAGAATGATATGCCTGTAGCACGATTGTCTGGGACAGAGGTACATGACCGTGTGATGAGATTGCCAATAATCCCATTTGGTAAGAGTGCTAGCTCAGAAATAATCAATGTGTTTGGTGAGTCTCACAATTGGGTTCAGATAAGCATATTTTGGGAATTACCTTATTGGTCTACAAACTTGATTCGTCATAATCTAGACGTCATGCATATTGAGAAGAATGTGTTCAACAATATATTTAACACCGTGATGGGTGTAAATGGCAAGATGAAAGATAATGATAAGGCACGGTTGGATATGAAAGATATTTGTAAGCGTCCTGGTTTAGAGTTTTATCAATCACCTAATGGAAAGATAGTCAAACCTCATGCAAAGTACACCTTATCCAAAAAGCAGGTAGAAGATGTATGTGCATGGATTAAGTCTCTGAAACTACCAGATGGATATGCGTCAAACATTGCAAGGTGTGTTACAGGTGGGAAAATACAAGGGATGAAGAGTTATGACTGCCACGTGTTCATGGAGAGACTCATGCCTATAGCATTTCGGGACTTGATTGATAAAACAGTTTGGGATGCTTTGACTGAACTTAGTCATTTTTTCAAAGACATATGCTCAAAAACGTTAAATGCAAATGACATGGACGTACTTGAAAAGAACATCATTGAGATCACATGTAAACTTGAAAAAATATTTCCACCTGGATTTTTTGACTCCATGGAGCATTTGTAAATCCATCTACCTTATGAAACTCGTTGTCATATTTGTAGTCTTGTGGATCCGAAAGCCAGACTGTAAATTGGTTGGATGTGTATGTGGCGACCCGTGATGGTCTGCTTGATGCTTTACGAATACGGGTATGTTTTTATCTACGTTATATGTTTATAATTCTTTGATGTTATTATTAATATTAATTATTTACTTGTAACTAATCAATGTATAACTTTATTACAGGACACTTACAGTCAATTAATGGACGAGCGGCATCCCCCTGGCAGTCCTCGTCCGTCAATTGATTAAGAGTTGTGGAAAATGGCATCGATTGTAAAGAAGAATTTTGTCGAGGGTCAAGGACAGCGAAGAAGGCCGATTATTAGTCCTTCTGGCAGCTCGGGTAGCCACTCTACGCAAGCATCATACAATTCGACGACACATAATGCATAATGCTGCGGAGTGTGTTCGAGCCATATGTAGAGATCCTGCCCTCCTGCGTGAACTGCAAGATCATCTGAATGCACTAAGTCCCTAGTCCTTATCTAATGCAGTGGCGACAGCAGCAAGTCAGACAGACCGGGAAGAGGCTTCGCATGACGAGGTAATCTTATCAATTGCTACAATTAAATTAATCACTCAAAAGTACTATATATATAGATGTTTCAAACATGTTTTTTTTTTGTTACAAGAATGTACGTAGCAACCTTATATCTCGATGATGCATGAGCTACATATCTTTCCTGTATTCCCTTTTGTGCTCATTTTATGTTGTACCATATGCATGATCGAAAATATTATTGTAATTTTGGGATTTATTGTATATATATGTATTCAGATTAATGGATGTTGATTTTATGTCATTATTTGGAATGAATTTAGTATTTGCTTGGAGATCTAGATAAGATCTTATTGTGCTGTGTGTTGGGATTTTAATACAGGTTACAAAAACTAGGAAAATCAGAAAAACAATTTTTTTTTTTATTATCTGCGGCCGAATTCGGTCGCTAAAAGCTAGTCGCTAATAGTAATTTCCGTCGCTAAAACAATCGATCGCTGATGACGGTCACTGACATGTGTCGGTCGCTATTACCCTTAGAGGTCGCAATTTTCGTCGCAAAAATGTCGGTCGCCATTACGTGGTGCCACGTCAGTACAATGCTAATTAGGCTCTAGCGACCGATGCGGTCGCTAAAGGTCGGTCGCTGTTGTCGGTGGTTAATGTGCACTCTAGCGACCAGATTTTATGCGACCCCCTTTAGCGACCGAAATCGGTCACTAAAGGTCGATCACTAATAGTTGTTTTTCTTGTAGTGTTTAGAAAATGTTGCCACACTATCAAGTTTATACATAATTACAGATCACTCTAAAGGTCTGATTATATATAATTACAGAAAATGACATTGACCAAAACTTGACCCCGCCTTGCCTGCAGACCTCAAAAGGCTAAATTTTTGTTGAGAAGTCTAGTCTGGCCTGTAAGCCTAAAAGTTAAAGTCTGGTCTAACCTAATTAACAGTCAAAGTCTATCAAACCTAGGCCAAACCAAGTCAAGCCAAATTGACCTATTGTGCAAGACTATCCATACTTACCTATAAGTTTATCGCGCTAAAGGAAAAAACCTATAAGGTCATAATTAATTTATTAAAAGTATTTTTATAATTATATAATTAAATATTATTTAAATATTTTTATGAAAGTATTTTGTAGAAAATTCTAAAGAAAGTGTTTCATTCCCGCTCCGCCAAATGGACACTTTAAATACAAAGTATAATGCTTTATAATAAAGAAAATAATGCTTTTAAAATAAGGAAAATAAAAATCCAACTACCTCCTAAAATTAAATAATGTATAGAAATTTCAAAATTGGAAATATGGAAATATAGTTGTTACATGTAATAATGTACTTGCAAGCTTAATCACTGCTAATCTGCTACTTATGGACGTGACCAAGAAAAAGCGAGCCAGATCAGTAATGATTAGAGATGGCAAACCCAAAAATATGCTCCCTGCAAATTTCTGGTGCCGCCAGTCCTGAAGACAACAAAAAACTATCAGCAGCCTCAGTTTTTCTGACCCATGCAATAACTATAGAATAATTTTAGACTTACCCATATTTTTGACCCAAAAATCTTACTTGCAAATAGGACAAATAACTGTGGCTCACTTTTGGGTTAAAGATATGAATGCAGTGGGATCAAACTCTTTTGTCTTATTTGCGGATAAGTGTAGAGGGTAAGAAAAATGGGTAAGTGTAGAAGTACCCCTAGAGACGTAAGCGAACCGAGCTGCTTGCGAGTAGTGTCCGGTTCCAACTTATTTTAGTTTGACTTGTCTCGACCCCGAATTCGAACAATAGATTGTGTTTATTTAATAAAACGAGACTTGTTTAAGTTTGGCTCTTTTTAAGGGGTGTTTAATAAAAATTAAATAAAATAATTTTAAATATTTAAATAATTTGAATAAATTGAATGAATTAGATTTTTGAATACTGAATAAAAAAAATTATTTAATGAGTGACATGTCTAAAATATCTGAATAATATATTTTTATTATTTTATCCATCTGAAAAAATTCAAAATTGTTGTAAATTTATTTAATATTACTTAATATAATATTTAATATTTTTTTAAAAAAAAATTTACTCCATTCAGATTTAACCATTTAGCCCAAAAAAGTAGACCTGACCGATTCAGTCATTCAGCCTCATTCATATCTAAACAAACGCACTGAATGATTAACTGATTCAGTCATTCAATCTCATTCAAACGCTATCAAATAACCCTTAATTTTACTTAGTTTAGTATTTAAATAATTAAGATAAGTAATTCTACATATTATATAAATAATTAATTTAATAATTATTTAAATTTGATTTAGCTCGATCAAGGCTTGGCTCAAACTCAAGCTCGACGAATCAAATTTGAACAATATATTCAGGTTCGTTTAAAAACTCAACTCTACTCGAACTCGTTTAATTATTAGTTGAGCCAAAAGTTGACTTGTTTATGGCCCTACTTACAGCCGCATGCAACTGACTAGCCAAAACCGCATTACGAGCAGATCAAAATAGCATAATTGATGAAGTACTTAGAATGCAGACACAATCTTAAAGTAAAGATTTAATGCTGAGCCTAGATAGGAACAAACTTTGGATACAATGAATGCTGCTACTAGTACCATGTACTATATTCTCTTACACAGAATAAAAGTTAATTGGAAGGAATTTAAAGGAATCAACAACAAAATGCGTATGATTACAAGGTGGGCGTAGAATATTAGTACCCCATAAATGATGATAAAATTGCATGCTCCTAAATAAACTCAAGAACCAACTGGTATATAAGCAGGCATACTCTTAAGATCTGGCTGACGCTCATAGACAGTCAGAGGTGCAACATGTGTAGTGTAGTGACTCGCCTGCGCTGCTGCAACCAAATATTATATGAGAATACGAGCTAAAGAATGCCAAATGAATCTAGAATCACAACAAGAGAATAATTAAGTCTCAATGAAATATGAACGATGAAGCGTGTCCGCCAAATTATAATAAAAAAATTTAAACAAAAACGAAAACCTGTGCCAAACTGAAGTTGCATAACAACCAAATTATAAGAAACTTAAAGACGGTATTAAATGTTTAGTCAAAATAAATTAATTAAACAGTTCATTCAATGGTATAGGCTTAATGGACATTTTGCGTAGAATTCATCGCAATAAGAGCACTTTCCATCCCCTAGTGAGAAATTACATCAGTCGAGGTACCTGAACAAGCAACATATAATATTTCCACACGTGAATGTGCAAAAGAATATCAGTATGTCAAGGTGCCTATGCATTTATTGATTTTTTTTACACAAATCCTTAGAAAGGAGGGAAAATAGTGACACTAGACTAAAACTATGTTTAACTCTTACCTGATTACCAATCTTACTTTTGTGTAGATTATAGTTTATATGATTCATATTGGACAAGAAGTACATAAACCTCAACAACAAAAGCTCATGGAACAGTGTATCATGTATAGATCAGTTGCAGCAAAAAGAACCACAGATGGAGAAAAAATTAATTCGACAGGATGCAGATAAGAAAAAAATACCAAATAAACAACTACAAGATGAATTCACCTCAAAGATACGACCTGTATTTTTTAACTGTATAGGAGTTCTCAACTATTATACTCTATCTAAGATTAAACGTACAATTTTCATAACAGACTTGTCAAATCTCTTAGACAAGTGGAACTCGTAAACACCCTTCTGAGCAATCCAGCTCATCTGGGGAGGTAGATCATTCATGATCAAATCAGAAGCGAGCTTAGAACAGATAATTTGATAATAAGCTGGTAAAAGGACTGGAAATAAATAGTAATATTTGTAAGGAAGTCCATGGATTTGTTGGAATCCAGTTATGGTATTGAATAATAATAACTCATTTTTCATAATTGAAATCTATTTATGGTCAGTCTATCATCCAACCCAGATACTGCCATGTCAATCATCTTTACCACAAACAAGGCTCTTTTAACATTTCTCCAGAGAGAACAGGATTGAAGAGTAAAATTTTCCAATTACAAAAAGTGGCATGTCTGTTATACACAAGTAAAAACTTAAAACAGAGAACTATTATATAAAGATCAATCCATCCAATACATATATCCCATAAAATATATAGACAAGAACCCAAAAAAGTCAGAACCAAGCTACTTCTGGTTGTAGTCAACTCCTCTTAAAGAGAACTCGAAATCAGTCCTTATAAAACAAACTATCAGTATTCATATTGTTAAGCATTACAACCTTGATATCTGGCCCAGGGTTTTCAAAAAACTTAAGGCTTTAAAGCACATTTTTATTACCCTTTTCAACTTGTAAGTATTCAATAACTGGAAAACTCTGTGTTCTAAGCAGAGCCAATTGCTTTGATATCCAAAAGGAAAAGTTTAATACACCACTCTCATAACAGAGTTCAAAAACTGAAAACTTGCCTTCTATTGTCCAGATAAAAATCCAATTTATGCTCGTCATTTCATATTGGAGTTGGTGATATGGTTTCTAATTCTAACCTCAACCGGCATTTTTCTCTAAGAGGTTTATGAAAACTATAAGAGGAAGTACAATAACCCTCCTCTACATTCACATTGTAGCTGCCAGTTGGTGAACCTATATTATGACACTACGAATCCACAGTTTCCACACAAATTTCAGATATGTAGCAAGATACGACTGCATCTTGTTTAATCAATTAGTTATCAATTTTAATCTCTCATCTAATATGTAATAATATACAAGAGTAAGGAATCAAAGCAGTATTACTCATCAATATCAAGTTAAAACAAAATATATTCTTCTAAAGGTGTACATTTCAATCCATTTTTTTTATAAAGAATATATTACCATAACTAAAAAGAGCAATTCACTCATAACAATAGAGAATTTAAGATCATCTTCACTTCAAATACTAAGAATTAACAACTGAGTCGGAGATTTCAACTATGAGCCTATGAAGTGCAATATCACATAGGGTAGCCAGGATTTAAATTTTCCATCGTACATTTTTTTTGTTAGTTCTCAGCAGACTGCAAAATGAAATGAATAAATAAAATAGTATGTGATAAAGTGCCAGTGAAACGGGAAGATTTCAATATAACGCAACACTACTTCAAGGAGTAGATAAGTATCTTTAGAAATATTTAATCAAGACACTTACCAAAGGAAAGGTAAAACTAAAAATGGTCCTAGATAGCATTTCTTATTTCTTAACAGAATACAACATCGTTAAAAAAGATGAGAACATTTAAATGCATGAAGTTAGACAAACACGAAGCAAAATAGCTCAGCAATTCTCCTCTGCAGTTATCTTCTTAAGCATGACCTGGATGACTGGTAGATTTGTTAGAAAAAGAACACTCTTGTAGTGTGACAATTCAGTTCCACAAACAGATACCGTGTATATGTAATTCTATGGCCTATTCACTTCCAAATATTTTGTGACTATGTGCTCAACATTGGTCATTAAGTGTTGCAGAGCAGGAGAAGGGCATCTCAAGAAGGAGAATTAGATTTTCTTTTGTCAAGTAGACTAATTATCAGAAAAGAACCTATGAACAAGATAATTCTGTATCATATAAATCAAGATACACTTGTGGCTTATTGAAAGAGCAGAAAAATAATTTTCTGACTTGTATTCTTGAGGGCTTTACATTTAGTACCCAATTTTTCAAAATAGTTGTTGAGTTAAATGATTAGCTGATTGTTCACGGTGACTTTCTGAAGGCATGCAATTATGGATCAAGTTAAAGAAACTTATTCTTCTTCGTGAGTTTCTGGAGGCATGCAATCATAGAACTTGAAGGATACAGCCTGAGAAGAAAGTTCAATAGCACAAAATGAAATTAAGGTCTAGCATTACAAGGTCAAAAGTTACACCAGAATCTATAAAAAGGAGAGGGGAGGATTGCACATGGAAAACATATGATTTAAACTCGAGCATTGAATTTCAGGCCCTCTAGTGAAAACTAACAATAAAGCATATGCAAGCAGGAACATCAACTCCACAAGGTCTCCAGACCAAAGCTTATTATAAATGGCAGCTGAACAAATGCCAAACCTCACATATTAATCTAAGTTTGATGAAACTGGCCAATTAGTTAGTGTCTGCTCCCATCTCTTTGCACTTCAATTCTAATGCCATATGCTCATTCTCAAGTTTCATCCTCTCATTTTCCATTTTCATCATTTCCAGCTCCTCGTCTCTTTTCCTGCAAAACCTTTGCCACTTGTACCGCTCTTTCTCCAATTCCAACATCTGCGCCTGAATTTGTATCTTCTGTTCTTCTAACTGCATTGACCGATGTTTCCACCGCTGCGTTTGTAACAGGTTTTCCTTCAAGCCTTCTGGTAATACTTGATTTATATCAACATGAGCACTTTGTGGTTGAGAGTTGAAAGTTCTACAATCTAAGGAATTACAAATAGGAACAGTGTCATGACCCTGACATTGTTTAATCTTCTTAGTAGCAGCCCCTGGTATCCCATATACCCCCCTGCGATCCCCATGTGATGCCTGATTTTCCATAAGTTCATCAAAATCTTCCATTTCTGCATCTTGATCAGCCTCATCTATATCATCATGAGGGTGCTTCCTCGAATCATTGGTTTCATGATCATCTCTACTTCTGAGAGCCAATCGCAGAGAATGCTGCAACTCAGGATCTGGAGGAAGATGCAATCGGTTCCCGTTATGATAAGAACACATTTCTTCATAGTGCAAATGCTTTGAGCTAAGAATTTTCCTAACTTCCTCCTTTGCTTTCTCTGATATGTCCATCACTTCCAAAAGTGAATTATCCTCAACAACCTCACAAGAAGTTCCCCTCCCAAGGATCTCATTAAGCCTCTTGTACCTTTTATTGAGGTCATTGAACTTATCCTCGCACTGCTGAGGCGAGACGAAATGACCCCTTTCAGCCATGACCTTTGAAACTGATTTCCACTTTCCTTTCTTCTGCAGATTCACATATTTCCTTCTTCCCCCACCGCCATACTCTGAAGCAGCATCCTCGCCTATATAGGAAACAGCTGTTATCAAAAGCCTCACCATTGTATCAGTCCATTTAACACGATGCCAAGGGGAAATCTTCTTTCCTCTACTCCCATCATTGTGACCATCAGCAGCATCGTCCGTGAAACTTGGTTCCTCCTCTTCGCTTGCAGAATTTTTCCCTCTCTCTCCTCTAGAGTATTCAGACATAGAAACTGTCTGGTCACCGTCGTACATCCTTCCAATTGAGAGGGGGGAATTCTCGTTGATCTGTGGATGAACTATAGACCCTTGTCCAGGATGCGAGTGATGATGTAATTGGAGTGAAGGGGGTTGTTGATGATGATGAACTCGCATAGACCCTTGCAAGTCAAGACCCCCTCCATAAGATCCCATACCACGCATCATATTTCCTGATGGTAAATTGCCTTCCATTTTCGACTAACAACAATAATTCAGATCAAACTGACGGACCCTTTCCCCCAAAACCCTAGTTCAGGCTTAATTTTTACACAGAAAAAGCCATTAGGTAAAATATAAATACAACCCCATTTCAGTTAAAGCATCAATCACCGGCAATTTTTGCTCCATCAAAGCCACCTGTCTACAGTTCTTGAATTCTACAATTCAGAAACAATCACACCCATTTCACTTTATTACCTCATAAAGCATTTCCAGGTCATTCATAGTCATCTAAATCATGATAAGATTGTTCACACGGTAGTACTAAGTATAAATATTCCATTAAATATAATTGCCAAAATCAAATCAAACAAACCCAATAACCCAATCACCAAAACTAAATGAAAAAAATATATCAATCAAAAAATATCACCACCGGAAAACAAGGTTAATGAAAAGAGCATTCATCAATAAAACTTACAAATTCAACAGCTGACAAATCAAGAAATGTTAGACCTTGTAACAGAGCTTAGAACCTGTGGTCCAGAAAGAAGAAGACACCAATTTGTAGAGCTTGAAGAGACAAGATAGAGAGATCTATATAGATATATATATATGCTAGGTTGACAAGTAAGCCAAATAGCCAATGAAGGGTTTAGGTAGATTCAATGAATGGAGGATCAGGTGGGTCCGTTATGGCAGAATTTTTTATGTCACACGTCCCTGAAAGAGGCGGAAAGAGGCAAAAAGCTGATGGCAACAAACATAACGAGGCATAGATAAAGATACAAAAATGATATTTTCGCATTTATTTCTTAAATTTGAGAAATTTTTATATCATTAAAGAGGAGAGATCCGTAATATTCATGTGAAAGAAATTTTATAAAAAAATAAAAATAATAATTGCATGTGTATAAATTACAATCTTTTTAAACATAAATATAAAGTTTGTTTCTTATTAATGCACAAACATTATAAAGAGAGAGAAAATAAAAAATGAGACCTATTATTGAATTTCTTACAAATATTTAGTGATATGCATTATATGAGTTCTATTATTTGTATATAGCTCTTTGCGTATAATTTGTGTATATAAATTTATTCATACTTAAAATATATGTAAAAATAGGAGTATAAAATGTATGAACTCAAATTATATATAAAAAATCGTGCACAAATATTATTAAAAAAGAGAAAAAATAAGAAGCAAGGTCTATTATGAGATGTTTTACATATTTTTATTAGCATCCAATTCATGGTGCACAATTTTTTTATATAATTTATGTACATAGTATTATTTATCAATATTTAAAGGCTCTAGGGAGTTTTGGTAATTTTGTGTCACCTTTGTTAACTATTTTTTATTTTTTTTTCTGTTTTTCCCTTATAACTTTAGTTATATTATTATTTTGTCTTTTTTAGTTTAATTTTTTTATATATTTTTATTTATTTTTCAAAATTTTATAAAAAAAATTTATTTTTTCTCATATAATTTATATACGCAACGCGTGTGTTATCAAGTATCAGAATAAATAATATTTCTTTAAAGATATTTATTGTTGTCATCTGACAAGATTGTAGACGCAACTTTTTATATATGAAAAAATTTAAATTTATTCAAAAAAATTATTCGCTAGTTTTATCTGTGAAAAAGATGAAAAAATATGATCTTATTTTATTTGTATTTTACAAATAAAGTGAGACTATACTTATTTATTTTTTATGAGAATAAAACTTGTGAATAATTTTTTTGAATAAGTGTAAAAACACCTTTTATATATAATCAATAATGACATTAAACGCCCTTGTCACGTATCCTAAAAAAAAGTATATTATATTATTCTAGCCTATCAAATTCTTTAGAAAATATATTTGTGTCCGTACTTTTATTCACAATTGGTTCCCAGTCGTGACCTTTATATATTTACAAAATTGTACGGGAGAATCCATTTGTTCTGAGAAATGTATTTTTTTAAATATAAATCAACAAAAGACTAACTTATTATTTAGGTGAAGAACACCTTGCCAACATATCATTTTTACTATAAAAATGTAATATCAAAAAATGCTTGTGATTAAGATCATAAAGTACTTATAAAATATTAATTTTTAACAAATATAATACCATAAAGTAGGTGGACCTATATATATATATATATATATATATATATATATATATATCTCATATTCATGTAAAATAGAGTTGTGAGATTTCATGTGTGATATTGTGAATTATTACTATGATCGACTTCATCTTAGTCATTTAATTAAAAAAATATTAAAATATTTATTTTTGAGATATTATTTCGTATTTTAATATTATGATCTTAACATTAATGGTTATAATATTAATAACTTTGAACTATCCATAATATTCAAAGATAAAGATGAAAAGGAATATATTTATTAAATTTAGGTATGTTTTATTATTATTATTTAGGTATATTTTATTATTATTATTATTATTTGTATTAGTAGAAGATGTTTAAAAGTATTAGAGTTTATGAGAACATTTTATTTTATGAAGATAACTTCTCTCTTACTTTCTTTATATATTATGTAGATATGGAAAAATATACTTGTATTAGTAAAGACCTTTCTAGCAAAGTTAGAGATTCTAGTCTATCCCCAACAAAATCAGCTACCTAAGGTTTTTTTTAGTTTTTCTTTTGGTTATTTTCCCGTTCTCTCTAATCCTCTAAAATTAAATTGTAATAATATAAGTTTTTCGAAAAAATCGGTTAAGATTTCAATAATAAATGTAATCAATCACATAGTATCTTGTTAATACATTATGTGCTCATTTAGCGGAGTTGTATTGTGTGGTGCCGTGAGATGAATCACTTGTATATATCGAGTTTTGACAAAAGTATTTTTCTAAGAAAATTAAAATAGTATTTGGTTACATAATATGCAAGTGCTCTTATATTTAATTTAAAATAGTACTTATTTTTGAATTCAAATCTCCACGTTGTAAAAATATTTTCAGAGAATTAATAAACACTAAAATGCTTTTATATTTAATTTAAAAGTGCTTTTAATTTACTCAAAAACTCCACCAAACTGGCTCTCTACATATTGTTTAAAGTCTGGTAAGGACAAAAGTAAAGGATGAGATGGTATGAATTCAAATTTTTGTTAAAGTTCTCTTCATTTTCCTATATACCTTTCGTCTGATTTCCGTGCATAAGAATAAAAGTAAGCAAAAAGTAGTTTCATTGAATCAAAATCTCAATTGAAGAGATTTTCCTTTGTTTGTTTTAAAAAAAAATTATTTAATTCTGTTTATTCATGCTATTTTGTGTTTGTTTCTCTGTGCACTCAATTGATATTCATTTAAAAACTCTGTAACCTTACACGGTTAAAAAAAACACCTTTATCACTAGACTATCACATTTGATTTCAAATATTTTACTTTTTCATAATAAGAGTACTAGTCTTTAAAAGTTTTAAAACTCTTTTTATGATGTGTGCAATTCTCGTTGAAGCTTTCAGCAAATTTTACATTATAGTAATGTTGTTTATCGACAAAAATATTCGTAATTTTAGTATTGTAATATATTTTCTTAGTGTCTGTATGATTAAATTTGATGATGACATAATATGATCAATACTTAATGTATATTTATAAAGATTGCTTTTGTAAAGTCCTTATTTAATTCGTATTGTACAATGACTTAGTTTAGAAAAAATTAAATTTGTTAGGTTGATCTTTTGAGAAAAAGTGTTTTATAGAAATTTAAGACTTGAAGATCGCGTTGAAAGAAGAAGATAAGATGAAGGAGCCAAGATCAAAATCATACTGATACATCAAAAATGCATTGCAAGATCAAAATCGTACTGATACATCTGAATCGCATTACAAGATCAAAAACGTATTGTCAGATCAAGATTGCATAACAAGTTCAAAATCGTATTGCTACATTAGAATAGTACAACTTTAAAATCGTAAGCTGATTAGTATTGTTAGACAACATAGAGTGAAAGTTGTCAAATACTGACAATGGAAACATCATGAGGTGAATAGCTCAATGCAAATCTTTTCAAGTCAGAGTTAAAATCTAAAGTTCATAAATGTTTGTGTCTACTAGCTTATTGACATAAAAAAAGTCAGTCAAAGAATTATCATATTTAAAAATCTGACAAGTAGATACAGCTGAAAGACGTTTTGCCTATCATCAAAACACTCATGACAGAAAATATCTGGAATCAATGCATTAAATGAGTAACGACTATTTTGCAACGGGAAGATTTCAAGAAGTCTATAAAAAGAATAACAGAATTCAAGAAAAACATGAGATAAGACACTATTCTTTTCCGAAAGGCAAAAGTATTCACTCTACGAAAAAGAAAATCTTATTCAATCTACTAAGTACTTGAGAAGAAGGATCGTATTTTCAACTTAGCAGCAACTCAGTACTTCACATCAACTGTATTGTATTGTCTTAGTGGCTCGAAAGGACTAAGTGTCCAGGTACTCCGAGAATAAGTAACTCAAAGGAACTTTAATGGTTCAGCTATAAATGATCTAAGTGATCAATATCCTTAGTAGATTTTCTACTCTTGGAGTAGAAGACTAGAGTAAGAGTTATTACGTCTCCGAACCACTTAAAATTTTTTGTCTCTCATTTACTTTCTGTCATTTGCTTGATGTTTTACATTTACTTGTGAATGTGAGTGCTTAGTTCCAAATCTCATAACTACACTTTATAAAGTCTTACATCTAAAGGGGATTTTCTAAAGTATATTTTGCTGAGCTTAATTGAAATTTGATTGTTAGTTATTTTTAAAGAAAGGCCTCAAAAATTTTGAAAATATATATTCAACTCTCTCTCCCCCCCCCCCCCCCCCCCCCTCTCCCCTTCTAGATCTTTTATGTGACTCTGGGATACAACATATTGTTATTATTTTGAAGCATCCAACTATCCGAATGTATGAGTAAACATAAACGTTGTTATCACTGAATCTATTTATAATTAAGAAACTGATATTTTTATATGGAAAAAAAATTTCATGTGAAAATACCAATTCTTGTAATTATTGATATGTTTATAGAATGTCTATCTATAACATTATATAAAGATACAAAATGAGAGCAATTGTTGGTTGAATTGGTTTGGGTAATCCTTTGACGGCCACAATAAATTCCCAGATGAAAATTATTAGGGGCAATAATAAATTTACTTTGGGGAAAATTAATATATAGAGTTAAACATGCTAGCTATTAAGTGTGTAAGATCTAGTGAAATTATAAAATTGAAAATCATGTGGTATATTATTTTAAAGTTGTTATGAAAATATATTTAGGTGGCACAAAAACTCTTGATAATAAATTCCTCCTTGTCTAAAATTGAAAACACATAGAAATGAGGTATTACCCGACATAGTAAATAAATAGTTTCTCATTTTGACGATCAACGAACTTTATAAGTGTTATCAATTTAACTAACTTATAGTTTTTTTAACAGATTAAATATTATACTCTAAAAAATTATCTCAGAATATCAAAAAATATACTAAAGTCTAAATCATAGTTAACCTTTATTGAGATGGTTGTTGATGTGACTGCTAATGTGTAATTTTTTTTTGACTTAATGACCGAAAAAATCAATAAACTCTACACTTTTTATCAATTTAATCAATATGTTTTTTTTTATTGCATTTAAATCATTGAACTCTTAAAAATTCTTTCAAAATACCTAAAAAATAATAAATAAATAAATAAAATAAAATAGATTATCTAACTTTATTATAGAACATATTTTTTGTATCCGTGAATGGGGTTTTCTTTTTATTAAGTTGCAACGTTATAAGTTCTTAGCCATTGTAAGAGGCGGATGTATACGTTTAGTGTGCACCAAAAAAACATGTACATGTATGGCTTAAGACTAGTCATGCACAACAGGCCGGTCTGACCTGGCCTGGCCTGGCTTGGGTCTATCAGGCCTTGACCGTTGACCAGGCCGGGCCGGACCTTTGACTTTCGGCCTGCAGGCCGGTCCGGACCTTTGACTTTCAGCCTGCAGGCCGGGCCAGGTCAGGCTTGGCGCCTGAAAATGGGGCCTGCCGAGACCTGCAGGCCAGGTCAGGCCGGTCCGATCCGATCCATTCAATTTTTTTTAATAATTTCAAATATTATAAAAACACCAACTAAAATTTTAAACTTAATTGATGTATTAATTAAAAGTAATGTATTATAACTTAGAAGTTACAACTTATAAATTACAATAATGAATTAAAATAATGTACAATTTTAAAGATATTGCATTATTTTATACTATCATTAATAAAAAAAATATATTTTTTATGAACGCTATCTTTTTTATTATTATTATTATTTTACAAATGACTTTCTAGTTTTTAACCTAATTATTTATTAAAATAAAGATGCAATAAAAGTTCTGCAAAAAGTGTAGATTGCTAGCTTGTTAAGGAAAATTTTTATATATTACATTACCCAATGTGTTTTTATGAATTTATTTATTCGTATATAAACAAACATGCATGAATCAAAAAAAAATTGACAGGCCGAGCCGAGCTTTGGGTGAATCAGGTCGAGCCTCAGGCCTCAGACCAGGCCAGACCTCAGGCCGGACCTCAGGCCAGGCCAGGCCGGGCTTTTTGGCAGGCCAGATCTGAGCCAAAAAAATGTGGTCTGTTCGAAGCCTTCAGGCTGGGCCGGGCCGGGCCGGACCAGGCCTTGACCAGGCCAGGCTTTGACCAGACCGGGCCCAGGTCGGATCAAGGCCGGGCCGTAGGCCGCAAGCCATTTGTGCACCACTACTTGAGACCAGGAAACTGAAAATTGAAATTGCTAGTAATGGGGGCCGGATCGTAGTACAAAAGACTTTGTTGAAAGAATTTTTTCAATTAATATTTTTACCCTTTGTTGAATAAATGTTTTGTTTTTTGTTTAATTTGTTTGAATAATATTTTGTCATTTGTTTGACTTTTTTTAAAAAAAATTAAATTAATAGTTGCCCTTTGTTTAATTTATTTAATTATTTTTCTATACTAAATTAATTAGATTTTTCAAGTTCAAATACTTTTATTTTTTTGTCAATTTAGAAATATTTGGGCACATGGGACAGTCGATATAATAATGTTAGATAATTCATTTTATTTTATTTATTTATTTATTATTTTTTTAAGTATTTTGAAAGAATTTTATTGTTTAAATGCAATAAAAACATCATATTAGTTAAATTAATAAAAAAAAATATAGAGTTCATTGATTTTTTTGGTCATTAAGTTCAAAAAAAAATTACACATCAGTAGAAACTTCAATAAAAGCTAACCATGATTTGGATTTTAGTATATTTTTTGGTATTTTGAGAAGATTTTTAGAAGTGCAATATTTAATTTATTATTAAAAAATTACATATTGATTAAATTGATAACACTTATAAAATTTATTGATTTTTTTATTCATTAAGTCTCTCATTTTTAATTAAATTTCAAAGATTTGACAGTCAAAAGATCTCTTATAAGGTCTTAAAATCAATTACAACTGATAAAAATTATATCCATCAAGACCAACAGCTTTTTAGGCTAATAATTTATTTGCGAAAAGTCATTGAATTTGGTTGGGAGTTTTTTGAAAAGTTTGGTCCATCGTACAACTCTTTAACGACTAAGTTCGCAAGTCCAAAATGAAGACTTTGATTTACCTAAACAGTTTTAACAACAATTAAAAATCAATCTATAACAATATAAAAATAGGTAAAATGATGACAATTGTTAGTTTGGTAAGTCTATTAAGGTCAAAATAAATTCATCCAATGAAAATTATTAGAGCTGCAGTAAATTTTTTCCGACAAAAAATATTATATAGATCAATTACGGTTATATATATATATATACAAACACATTACAATTATATTGATTCTTTTTTTTTTTTTTTTGGATAATGTGGAGTATCTCAATCGCAGGGCCGGCCCTATATTATACCAAAAAAAGCATGGGCTTTAGGCCCCATTTGAAATAAGGCCCCAAATTTTTAAATATCATAAATAATTTATATAAAAAATATTTTATAAAAATATAAGCTCAATTAATTCTTTAGGACCTATAGTCCAATTCAAATATTAAATACGTAAAAAAAATTAACTGTATAAAAAAAATCTCATTTAAATAAAAAATATTAATACTCCTTCCGTCTCAAAATAAAAGTTCTCAATTGATTTTTGTAGTCAAATTTGACAAATTTTAAAATTAAAAATTAAACATATATAATTAGATTTTAAAAAAAATAAATATTAAGATTAGTACTAAATTTTATGTAATTTATAATGTTTATAGGCTTTATATATATTAAATAATAATAAGATATAATGATTTGAAAAATGATCAATTTGACCATAAAAATCAATAAAAGATGTACCAAAAATAGAATGACTCATTTAAAAATATCGCTTTAGGCCTCAAAATGTCTTGAGTCACCCCTGCTCAATCGCAGTCAGGCTAAGTCTCCCTATCCCAAGTCAGGCTTTGCGAACAGACTAAGTCTCCCCACCTCAAGTTAGGCTTTGCAAGCAAACAGACTAAGTCTCCTCACCCCAAGTCAGGCTTTGCGAACAGGTTCCGTCTAAAACATGACTTTGTCCCGAAACGTGCGACCTGTGGCCGAGTTAACCATTTATGGCCTTAACAATTGTGCTGCTGTTGGTAGTCGAACCCAGAACGTCTGAGTTTACGGCTCGTTCCAGAGTCTCCCTTAAATCAACTGAGATAATTATCCCGGTTTTATATTGATTCAATATTGAATAACCAATTTTTTTCTATACTTTTACAATACAAAATGCAAATTATAAATACTTTGAGCTGGATTATTCACTCCTTGTCCTCAAAAAAGAAAAATACATAAATAAACATATTTTTACTTTACAAGATAAAAATCTATTGCAATAAAAAGTTAAGATCACTAATTTATACTCACAAAATTCGTGTCGGGTTAAAGGGCTAGTGATTATAAAATATCAATTATCAATACCAAAACTCGCTCTTTCTGCTTGTTGGTCCCTACCTCAGAGTAATATAAAGATAAAATATTGAGTCATTTTTATTGGTTTCAATTCAACTCAATGGTTCAATTTTTTTTTTATGACTCAATAACACAATGCTTTTTTTTTTCTTTCTATTTTGCATGTCGCAGATTCATTTATAAAGGTTTCTCAAATTTATAAACCAAATACATTGTATTCTTTTTTCTTATCTTATTCCAATTCATTTTATTTAGTTCCTATTTTATCAAACCTCACATTTTTCTGTATGTATATATAAACATTTATGTAGTGGCTTTTAGTTCGTTTAAGAACAAAAAAAATAAAAAAATACCAAACTTCTGATATACTATAATAAATTACATACGAAATCAAACAAAAAAAATTGTACCCAAGGTCTTTTTCGTTTTACATTAACCTGTGATTCCTCAAAGAGACTACAACAATAAATAAATAAATAACGGGGAAAAAACTCAGATCTTATCTTGTACATACAATTATAACAACAAATTAATATGGATGCAGGCCCGACCCTATACTATATAACAAAAAAAAGTTTGGGCTTTAGCCCCATTTTAAGGAAGGTTCCAAAATTTTGAACACCATAAATAATCTATATAAAAAAGGTCTTATAAAAATATAAGTCTAATTAATCTTTTAGGGCTCATAGTCCAATTCAAATATTAAATATGTAAAAAAAATTAACACTATAAAAAAAAATCACATTTAAATAAAAAATATTAATACTTCATCCGTCCCAAAATAAAAGTCCTCAATTAATTTTTGTAGTCAAAATGACCAATTTTAAAATTAACAATTAAACATATATATTTAGATTTTCAAAAAAGTAAATATTGAGATTAATACTAAATTTTATGCAGTTTATAATGTTTATAGGTTTTTTACATATATATTAAATAATAATAAGATATATTAATTTAAAAAATGGTTAATTTGACCATAAAAGTCAATGAATGATGTATCAAATATAAAATATCTCATTTAAAAATATCGTTTTAGGTCTCAAATTCTCTTAAGTCATCCCTGTATAGATACTAAAACTATATGTAATGGTTTGCGTAAAAAATGATACCCTATAAGTCGTTTCCAAGCTAACTCGTGTTTACATAGATTATGAAGTTTGTTTAGTGCAAATTAGAAGGATTAGAGCTGTTGAATGTTGTTCAGTTGCTACTATAACTTAACTAGAGGTGAGCGCGACGCGATGCGGTTATAAGCATTATTCACAACCGCAACCATAATATGCGGTTACTAAACTTGATAACACAACTATGTGGTTGCGTGCAATTACGGTTATAAAATAATTTTCAAATAGAAGAAAAATAATTACAACAAACATTACAAAAAATTATTAATACTATTATAAAAATATAAAATTATGTAATAAGACAAAGAAATTAGATTTTCATTCAATGTAATAACCACACAAAAAATGTTGCATAATCAAGCCAGAAAATTTTAGTGATTTCCATGCACATGAACCATCTTTCAAGTGCCCTTATAGGTTTTAGCCAAGTTGAAGATCTTTGTTGAATTTAAATACCAAAAATTGATAACTACATGGCCATAGAGATTAAATTATATTAAAATAATTAGAAATGTACTTAAATTGCGGGTCTGCAAACAATAAAATCACTATATCTAATACTTGTAAAATAAGTACAGTAGTCTAATATGGTGTTAAAAATAAATAAATAAACCCCAAGCTCGCAATATTTCTTAATTATCTATACCATACTGCCAAACATTAATAAATCACTGACCACTTTGATAATTTATGCTTCTACACTATTGTATTTATTAGTGCATGAATTTTAATTTAGAAAAACCCACCAACTTAAAGGGTAGTTCATGTTTACTATATACAAGTTTGATAACCCGAGCAAGACACGAGCTAGTTTGGAATTATTTATTTCAAAATTTTCTTTATAATTTTTTGTATATAGTTATAATCTTTGTTATATATTTATCTAATTTAATTACAAATAACGATACTTATGCATTCATGAAACTTAAAAAATAAATGGACATGGATATCTTACTAATGCTAAAATTTCTACACCTAGAGTGGATTAGCCAACAACAGAAGAGAGGCTCCGGTAGAAGAGAGGCACCACCATTCAATTAACTCATGCACATATATAACATAAAACAATAATAAATGATAATATGTATTAAGGAAACAAATGAATAAAACTTACACATGTTATGTCCAAAAGAGCTGCATGAATTATTACAAGGTAGAATAATA
This sequence comes from Hedera helix, assembly GCA_947179155.2. NCBI lineage: Eukaryota > Viridiplantae > Streptophyta > Magnoliopsida > Apiales > Araliaceae > Hedera > Hedera helix. The sequence continues at coordinate 35,339,008 of OX359267.1, forward strand.
ATACACAACTAAGTCTTCACTATTATTATCACACTATTTTACAACGCGTGAAGACTACGATAGCTATCCCTCGGACTCTCATTCTATTCCCCGGCTAGACCCAGCTACGTTCCCATCTCCTGTTGAAAAACAATGGAACAAAAGAAAGGGTGAGCTCAAATAGCCCAGTAAAAAATATCATGACTAAGATAATGACGAATAAATTATCATTAGCCTTCAACAGTTGAGTTCTTGATAGAATACAATAGATTACAAGATTTATATCAAGAACTGCAATTAAATTATTGAACAACGTTCAAATCAATAATAGCAGCGGAATGAGCAATCTATTAGAAGAATAATGCAGACTATAATGTCCACTCGGTTCTCTTTTTAGGAAAAACATCATCAACTTTTATCATCTGAAATACCATTAGTCAAGATGATACAAATTCACAGTTCCTGGTCATAATCATGCAGATCAACAGTTCATCTTTGCACTACGGGCCAAAGATATTCAATATAACACCAACGGTCATGATTATACCAGATTCAACCTTTGGTCATAATCATACCAAACAACAGTTTATCTTTGCACTACGGGCCAAAGAGAATATTCACCACGTGCCATAAAAGACACCGAACATATGTATTGCATTTAACCTATTATATCGCTTTTAACCTATCATTTGTTTAACAATTATATCGCATCTGTGCCCCCGGCCACAGATATTCACAACAACTTGATTTTGGATGATTAGAATGATATAAATAATGAACAGAAGAAACAGGATAAACAATAAGTATCAGAAGTTTACTCTGTGCAGATTTAAATAATGTCCAAATTGTCAACATGATGTGAAGTGAAATTCAAAAATGATATTCAAGATCTACAGTTCAGAATAACGGTTACAGTTCAATAGAAAGGTTCACGTAAATAGGATGGTTCAATTGAAATGATGAAGTGCAACTATTATGGAACATATAATATTTCCAGGAATTATAGAAGCAATAGTTTCATAATAAGTTTCGATTTAGGTGTATGAAAGAAAATAATATCCCTTACCGTAGCAGGTTTGATTAACAGAAGGTGAAGGAAATTAATATCCCTTACCATAGTAAGTTTAAATAATGGAAGATGAAAAAGATGGTATCCCTTATGAGTATAAAGGAAAATAATATCACTTACGAATATGAAAAAAAATGATATTACAAACGAATATGCAATAAAAGTGTCATGTGATAATTCGTGTAAACAAATTATTTCCACAAAAGACAAATAAGAAATGAATACAAAGAGTAATTCACCAAACATGCGGTAATCCGTGTAGTCGGGTTATTCTCAGAGATTAATAAGGAATGAATACGAAAGGTTATTCACCAACAGACGGTAATCCGCACAGTAAGGTTATTCCCACAATTTAATAAAAATTGAATACGAAGAGTTATTCACCAAACAGGCGGTAATCCGCGCCATAAGATTATTCCCACAATTTAATAAAAATTGAATACGAAGAGTTATTCACCAAACAGGCGGTAATCCGCGCAGTAAGGTTATTCTCAGAGATTAATAAGGAATGAATACGAAATGTTATTCACCAACAGGCGGTAATCCGCGCCGTAAGGTTATTCGCACAAATTAATACATGGAAATAAATGACACATCTTATGAGTAAGAAAGAGACGATATTATTTTCGAGAATCAAATAATGATAATCCCTTACCTTAACACGTGACTGAATATTGATTTAAATGAGATTGATTAACTTGAACAGTACACGTACACTTATAGATCTTCACAAATACTCAAGATGACTTAAGCACACTTAGAGAGAACTTACACAAGAAGTATTTAGAGAGAGAAAGAAAGAACAAGTAAGGAAGTTTATGAAAAATCCTTAAGTTAAGGCCTCTATTTATAGCCAAAAATCTTATCATAACCAAGATTTTCTAATTTAATCCAAACCGTTCATTTCAAGATAATGTTTAATCCTTACCACTCATTTCATCTTTTAAGATTTCTTTAATTTAAACCATTCATTTAAAGATCATCTTTAATCTACACCATCCATTTCAAATTTTATATTATCTTTAATCTATACCATTCATTTCATCTTTTAAGATTTTCTTAATCTAAACCATTCATTTAAAGATCATCTTTGAATCTACATCATCCATTTCAAATTCTAAATTATCTTTAATCTATACCATTCATTTTATATCACCTAACTTTATATTATAAACAAATAACTTTATTAATTCAATTATTCAACAATAATTCACACTTATTCATTATTATGACTAATTGTTATAAATACAGTGTAGCTGACACTCTGAGTTAGATATCAAGTCAATTAATAATGAAATACAACAGTTTAATTAACATCATAATAGAGATAACAATAATGCAGAAAGTATATAAAAGAAAGAATACGTTACTGTATAATGACAATTATTGATTCAATAATGTGAATTACTATGCATATGTTACTGTGACAATTATCAGTTTAATAACATGAATTATTGTGCATGTGACAACAAAGTCAAATATTGTACGATAACCGCTTTATCAGTTTAATAATACGAAACACTGTGCAATGCCGTGTGCTACTGTGCAATACCGTATGTTACTTGTAACACCGTATATTACTATTCTTTTACCACCGGATATTTTAACAATTAAAAGTGATAGTACCATTGACCATTTAAAAATTATTTATGTTATTTTCTATATCCGACAATTATTCGTTGTAGGGTCCACCAATGATTGGTTCGTACAGCGCCGTCGTACGAATATTCCCCGACATAACGAATATTCTCCGACCAAACGAATATTGTCCGACATAATATAATTTATACATAACATCCTTAACTCTTAACTTTATCAATTTAACCACTTACTGTTTCAGAAGAAGAAAAAAAAATATATGAAGAAAAATTAAATTTTGTATTTCATAAAATTCGGGGTCTTACAAACCTTGAATCTGAATATAATTGAATGGAATCTACAATCGAAAATGGAATGAGCTGACTTGTTAAGACCTGAGAGAGTTACAAAATTTGTTAAGGAGTAGTTCAATATTGATTTATGATATAACTCCATACTTCTATTTGTCGTACATCGTAGTCATTTTCTCCATGTTCTATCATTAACAACTTCTTTTATTGATCTTTGAACTTTATGCAGGAACAATTATAATGTTGTATGTATTCTTTGCTGATTTATTTTCTGTTATACTTTATTTATTTTTGTTATGTCAATATAAATCCTAACTTTGCATCTCTGACAATTTTGTTGTTGGCATGTTGAAGCATGTTTAATTTTGGCTTGATGGTTACTTAATGACATGAATTTTATATCCATAGGCAACTTATAACAGGATTATGTAGCCCTACCAGAAGAGGAGAATGGTCTGGGTACCACAGCATAACAGTAATATAGGACTCTAGCCTCCTTATCATTGACTCTGTTAAATTTGACCACTCTCATGGTTATAAACAGTTACTTCTTCAATAGTATTATCATTTCCTTAATATTGTTTAAATTAATTATGGTTGTCTAATTACTAATGCATATTAGTAATCATAAAAAGAAAGGCGTAATAGAGTGCATATGATATTGTTGTACCTTCTGGTCGAATGTTAGCTTCAGAATGGAAACTTTTTAGTCGATTTAGATAAAGGGAATCTAAGCAAACATGTAAGCATGATACTTTCCATATTAGTGGTAAGGAAAATTGGCTCTCTCTCGGGTGGAAGTGAGAAACGCCAAAGTATTCCATGTCTGAGGTAAGTGTTTCTAGTGAACATTAGGTTAACTGATCCTGCATAATAACGGTCATTCGTTAAAAAGTAAACCACAGTTGTTCAAGAAACAAAGTTGTATCCCAATTAAAAAGTTTAGCCAAATTCTCTTGTTTCCACATCTTAAGAACTAAAAAATCCATGGATATAAGTGCTTGAACTTACTGATTGGCAGCATATCATTCATTTAATAACTTACTAAGACCTCCCCCCCCCCCCCCCCTCCCATCTCCCCTCTCCTAAAAAAAATATGGGCCAATTAAACATTTCAAATAAGATATATTACATATATTGTAATGTCTTAGAATTTTCACGTCATTATTAATTAAAATATTAATTTAATTTTTAACGAATTAGTTTTACGAGATTAATTAAATCTTTTTGTGTGATTAATTAATTACGTGATTAAATAATTATGCGATTAATTATTAGAGTTAATTAAAGATGGTCACTAATTTGTTAATTAAATTAGTGAACAAATCCTAAAGTTTTAATATCAAAATAATTGATAAGTTTCCTATTAATTAAATATTTAATTAAATTGAATATAATGAGTTAATTAAATATAATAAATTAATTAATATGATTATTAATTAATGTAAATAATGTGAAATATTATTAATAATATTTATTAGTCTATTTAGTAATTTAATATTAATGGGTTAGAGTATTTAATTATTTAGTTAATCTAATTATTTATTTAATCATGAACTTGGATAATTAATGTGTAAACATATTAAATTAGCCCAACATGGATCAATTAGTAGCTCAAGTGAAGAATAATAAAACTTGGCAAACTAGTAGCCCAAACAATTTAAATGAAGCCCAAAAGAAATTAAAACAAAGTCCAATACTTGACCCACTTGAAATTTATTTTGTGTAACTTATTATTTAGTAAAAAGTGAGCATTATGACAATCTTTTTGGGACAAAACCTTGTCCATCAGCCGTGCATGTTAGGTGGAGAGAGAGCAAAATGATTTTTATTTTTATTTTATTTTATTTTTCATTTATTTAATAAATGGTTGCTTATTTTGTTTTTGTAGTACATGAACATCATGTCTCTTTTCACCAACTCTAGTCTTTAGTCCATTTCTGGTGTAAGTATCCATCTAGGTGCATGATGACTTTTAGATAAAAATTTTGTACATAAAATTTTACAAGTATACTTGCATTTGTGGACATTGCATTTCATTATTTTTTCAAGTTCCAAAAGAGAGAGTTTGGGAGAAATAGTTTGTGAGAGTAAATATTTTGAGAGAGTTTGGATTGTTCATGTCTTCAAGTTTCACAACCTATTTTAGAAGAAAAAAGAAGATAGTCATTAAAACAAGGTAATGGTTATTTTAAATGTAGCTTTATTTTTTAAAGTAAAATAAACCATCATGTTAGTATAAACATGTTAATATAGTTAGTAATATGTATTAGTAATATTTATGCCATGCTTGAGTTTAAAATGTTTGGTTTGTATTTTCATATATTTTATATGCTAAAAACATGTGTTTGGTAGTGTGTAAACAAGTCTCAAAATAATGACCAAAAATATTTTTTATAATATTTAGATTTAATGTTATAATATTATAGAACATTAAATCATGAGAATAACAAAATTTGAATCACTCAAAATGGAGTTATACACAAAAAGTTATGATTTATAGTAGTTTATTTGGTATAATAATTTTTATGGAAAAAAATGGAATTAAATTATGGAAAATTAAATTTTCATGTTATAAAATGAAATTAAGTGATTGGTAATTTTTTTGGATTTTTATTGGGTAGTTAAAGTGTGACGACCCCAAATCCGGGTTCCATAACCTCGAGTTTGGTTCTCACTATTCAACACATTACTAACAATTAAATACATACATTACATTTAAATATCGCGGAATAATACATATTGGTTCTCTTCAAAAGGTTACAATACCAGGGTCTATCAACCTTAACATAAACAGTTCCTATCATAAGGAATTACAAAAGGTTCTTCAACAGTAAATACACATTAAATATCTAATTAGCATGCATAAACTAACTTAAGCTCTGACCTTTCCTTTTCCCTTATCCTTCTTTGAGCAATCAGGATTATCTGAAAAATGGTTCATGATATAGCAAGAATGAGCAACTAGTTTGCTCAGCAAGTTTAGAACAATCATATAGATTTAATATATCATGAATGAATGAGAAATATCATCAATGATTCAACAATAGATATAACAATTGTGAATGAAACAGGATTCAAATTTTAATAAACAGAATATTTGAATCTTAAAATGTTGAGTGGTCACTAAGGACCCTGAACTACGAGGGTATAATAGAGTTTCCTCTGACCCTTTGAGTTGTTTGATTTTCAAGGGGATCAGCCTATTCAACCCGCTGTATATGCATTACATTTAGTCACTGGCGCCCAAAGTCGATTTCCCGACACAAAATCCCCTAATTTAGGGTTGTTCAATTCTCAGACTTAATATAAGAAATCCGCACCCAACAATGGTTTGGATAAGCTTTTAAAAGTATTCAAGTTATTGAATTTAGAAACGTAATGTCTAGCTGAATTATTAGCTTAAGACATTTTTAATACAGTTCATGAATCAAGAACTAATAAGCTTCAAGTGCACTAAGTGCGATTTTATAAACAATATGGATGTGGGATAATTTTAAATAATTAAACCATTTCAAACTTTGACAATAAATACAAGTATAGAAACTTGTTCAGCAATAAATGAGTAGGGTTAGAGAACTTGCCTGTCTGCTCAGCTACAATAATTGTCTAGCTTTAACTAACTTGCTTTGAAAGACCTAACATTAATAAAGTCGGTCTAATAATTAGTACGGCGTATTTGCATAACTATACGCTTAATAATGAACTTATTTACCACACATAAGTACTAACACATAATTTACATTAGTCAAAACAATATTATTAACCTTATAGACACTTAATCATTTTAGGTTAATAATTTAATAAGTTAGAAAATATTTTTCTTAAGAGTTGGACACTTATTAAACCCTTAAACAACTTATTACATTTGTTTAATTAAATCATAATTAATTCAATTTATTTTATTAACTCAATCTCTATTTAATTACTATTTAATCTTGGTTAAATAGAAATTAATTAATTAACTCTAGTTATTATTTAAAATAAATAATAACTAATTGTACTTACTTATTATTTAATAATAATTAAATAATAAATAATTATTAACTTAGTTTTAACCTTCTTTAATTTAATGTTAATCAACCAATAATTAACTAAGTAATTAACCTTACTTATTATTTAATTTAAGGAAATTAAATAATAGTTTACTAATCTTAATCCTCTTTAATTATTATTTAAGGTCAATTAAATAATAATTAATTATTTAATTAATTTTAATTATTATTTAAGGTTAAATAATAATCAAATCATTCTCATTTATTATTTAAATTAAATGATAAATTATTACTCTAATAACTTAATTTCCATTAATCGTTATTTAATGTTAATTAAATAATAATTAATTACTTAATTATCCTTATTTATTATTTAATAATATTTAAATAATAAATAATTAATTTATAAATTTTATCTCTCTTTAAATATTATTTAATAGGCATTAAATAATAATTGCTAATTTATCATCTTTATTTATTATTAACATTTAAAATAATAAATAAATAATAAATTTATTTAACTTAACCATGGTTTAGCTAACTAGATTAATATTTAAAATATTTAAATATTAAACTTATTGAAAAATATTCTCCCCAATATTATTTTTGTATTATTATTATTTTTGTTATAATTTTAAATTAATTTTTAAATATTTAAATTAATTAAAATTTACCCGAATGGCATTTTCGTAAATAAGTTGAAAAACAGGACCGATGGCAATTTCGTAATTAATCAGAAAACTGATCCGAGGGCAGAATGGTAATTTTGCCAAGAAAAACACGGAGGGGCAGAATCGTAATTTTGCCGAAAATTTATTACCACGCATGGCGCGCGTTTCAGATTATACGGCCCAAAACGACGCCGTTTTTGGAAAGCCGGATACGGCTTCCGCGCGTACGCGCGGAGTGAATTTTCTACGGACGCCAAACGACGTCGTTTGGCTCCGCGTCCTCGGTGAACAGTGGCAGGCGCGCATTGCGCGAAAACCCTTAAAATTTTTCTTCTTCCCAGAATGTGAACAGTGTTCCGGCAATACCCATTTTAAATAAAAATATACCATCAAGTAAGCTTTAAATCCCCAATAAAAATCCAAAAAAATTACCAATCACCTTATATTAATTTATAACATGAACAATTAATTTTTCATGATTTAATATCATTATTTTTTTATAAAAAATTTTACATCACATAAATTACCATAAATCATAACTTTTTGTGTATAACTCCATTTTGAGTGATTCAAACTTTATTTTTCTCATGATTTAATGTTCTATAATATTAGAACATCAAACCTAAGTTTTATAAAAATATTTTTGGACATAAATTCCAAAACTTGTTTACACACTATTAAACACATATTTTAGCATATAAAATATACCAAAAATACAAACCAAACCTATTAAACTCAAGCATGGCATAAATATTACAACTACACATTAATAACTATATTAACATGTTTATACTAACATGATGATTTATTTAATTTAAAAACAAAACTTTATTTAAAATAACCATTACCTTGATTTAATGGTTATTCTTCTTTTTCTTCCAAAATAAGTTGTAAAGGAAGATGACATGAACCAAGACTCATTCTCTTCTCTTAGTATTTTGCTCTCAAATTTTCTCACCCTCTCAAATGCTCTCTAGCTCTCTCTTTTGTTTGAAAATAAAATATGAGAAATGACTTTCAAAAACTACTAAATTGTAAGTATACTTGCAAATATGATAGATACATAATATATCTAATAATTTAGCCCATGCCCCTATATGGATACTTACACAAAAAAGCTAGCCATGACTTAGTTGGTGAAAAGAAGCATGGTTTCATGTACTACAAAAAAACAAAACAAGCAATCCTTAATTAATTAAATGAAAAATAAAATAAATCCAAAACATCACTTTTTCTCTCTCTTCCTAGCATGCTCGGCTGAACTTCTTCTTGTCCCAATTTCATAGTCACTTTTTCACTTTTTAATAATTAATAAGTTAATTTAAGTATTTTCCAAGTGGGCCAATCATTGGGCTTTAATTTAAAATACCAATTGGGCTTCTATTAAATTGTTTGAGCTACTAAATTGTCAAATTTTATTATTCTCCACTTGGGCTACTAATTGACCCATGTTGGGCTAATTTAATAATTTACACATTAATTATTCAATCCATGATTAAATAAATAATTAGATTGAATAAATAATTAAATATTTTAACCCATTAGTATTAAATTACTAAATGGACTAATAAATATTATTATTAATATTTCACATTATTTACATTAATTAATAATCATATTAATTAATTTATTATATTTAATTCACTCATTATATTCAATTTAATTGAATATTTAATTAATAGGAAACTTAATTATTTTGATATTAAAACTTTAGGGTTTGTTCACTAATTTAATAACATATTAGTAACCCCCTTTAATTAATTCTAGTAATTAATTACATAATTATTTAATCACATAATTAATTAATCACATAAAAAGATTTAAATAATCTCGTAAAACTAACTCGTTGGAAATTAAATTAATAATTTAATTAATAAAGACGTGAAAATTCTAGGACATTACATAAAGCTTACTTGAAGGTATAATTTTTATTAAGTGGTGTATTTTCGAGCACTGTTCACATTCTGCTAAAGAAAAAAAAAAGGGGGAACTGGCCGCGCAATGCGCGCTAACTTGTTGATTGTGAGACGCGGAGCCAAATGACGTCGTTTGGCTCAGAAACAATTTTACTCCGCGTATTATGCGCGGAAGTCATTTCCGGTTATTCAAAGCGGCACCGTTTTTGGGCCGTGATTCGATTATGCCCGCGCAATACGCGGAAGGAAAATTTTCCAGTGAAATTACAACTTTACCCCTCCGTTCGTTTTTCGGTTTATTTACAGAATTGTCATTCTGGATAATTTTAATTAATTTAAATATTTAAAAATTAATTTAAAATTATAACAAAAATAATAATAATACAAAAATGATATTTGAGATGATATTTTTCATTAGGTTTAATATTGAAATATTTTAAATATTAATCTAGTTAGCTAAATCATGGTTAAGTTAAATAAATAAAAATTTCATTAATTATTTATTATTTAAGATGTTAATAATAAATAAAGGTGATAAATTAACAATTATTATTTAATTCCTATTAAATAATAATTAAAGAGAGATAAAAAAATTTATAAATTAATTATTTATTATTTAAATATTATTAAATAATAAATAAGGATAGTTAAGTAATTGATTATTATTTAACTAGCATTAAATAATGATTAATGAAAATTAAGTTATTAAATTAATAATTTATTATAAGGATAAACAAATTGATTATTATTTAACCCTAAATAATAATTAAAAATTAATTAAATAATTAATTATTATTTAATAGACATTAAATAATAATTAAATAGGATTAAAATTAGTAAACTATTATTTAATTTCCTTAAATTAAATAATAAGTGAGGTTAATTACTTAGTTAATTATTAGTTGATTAATATTAAATTAAAGAAGGTTAAAATTAAATCAATAATTATTTAATTATTATTAAATAATAAGAAAGTACAACTAGTTAATATTTATTTTAAATAATAACTAAAAATAATTAATTAATTTCTATTTAATCAAGATTGAATAGTAATTAAATAGAGATTGAGTTAATAAAATAATTTGAATTTAATCATGCTTTAATTAAACATTTGTAATAAGTTGTTTAAGGGTTTAATAAGTGTCCAACACTTAAGAAAAATATTTTCTAACTTATTAAATTATTAACCTAATTTGATTAAGGGTCTATAAGGTTAATAATATTATTTTGACTGATGTAAATTATGTGTTAATACTTATGTGTGGTAGATAAGTTACTTAGTGAGCGTATGGTTGTGCAAATACGTCGTACTAATTATTAGACCAACTTTATTAATGATTATGTCTTTCCAAGCCAGTTAGTTAAATCTAGACATTAATTGAGCAAGTTATTTATTTAAGCTCGAATTATAATTCCAAGCATGCTTTCAGTGGTTTAAATTACTTTACAATTATTCCACATCGATATTATTGTTATTCGCATTTGGTGCACTTGATCTTGTACAGTCTTTGACTTGTACCTTATTTAATGTTCTATTGTTAAAGAACTATTCAAAGTAGGTCTAAGCCATTGTTCGGCTAGACATTTATGTTAAATATTTTAAAAGCTATCCAAATCATTGAAGATGCGGATTCTTAGACTATTATGAACACCCCTTTTATTATAGGGGAGTACCTTGTATCTAATATTATGTACAAAACACGGAAATTGAATGTTATGCATACACATATTGTACTAAGGCTGATCCCCTCGGGTACATATTTCTGGTAGTAACCATTAGGTCAACCTGCTATTGACTCCAGTGGATATTTATAGTTCATAATCTATTTGACTATCTTGATTCTAAAAGCAAATTATTATTCCTGCTTATGTTATTCATATTATTGAATTGTTCAATTATTCCCTTTCATTCATGATATATTGTTTCTTATTGTTACTTAAACTTGTTGAGCAAACTAGTTGTTCACTCTTGCTACATCATAAAACCTTATTGCAGTGCAACCCGAGACTTCTGGGAAGAACAATGGTAAGGGAAAGATGAAGTGATAGACTTCAGGATGCAACCTTTTAGTTAACTAAGTTACTTGTTATGTAATATAAATCCTAAGTACTTTATTAAGGGTATTTGTGTACTTTTGTGTAAGGTTACCATATCTTGGGACTAGTAACACCTTTTGAATGAACAACCTATGTTTATTATTCCGCATTTAGTTATTGTATGTTATTTAAAGGTGAATGTTTGTATTGGATTGTGATGACCGGATCCGGGTATTTGAGACCCGAATTTGGGGGCGTCACATATATATAAACAAATTGAAAATAAAAACTTAAATAGTATGGGAAAGAGATGGGATAATTGTGACGACCCCAAATCCGGGTTCTTTAGCCTCGGGTTTGGTTCTCACTGTACAATACTTAACAACAATGAAATACATATATTGTATTCAAACTACGCGGAATAATACAAAAGGTTCCTTATATAAAGGCTACACTTCCCAAGGTCTATTAACCTTAAATTGTAACATTACATATCTTAAGGGAAATACAAAAGATTTACAACAGTAATTACATAACCGCAATTTAAACTAACATGTAATTACTACAACTAAGCATTCGCTTTCCCCTTGCCTTTGTTCGATTTAGAGCTTTCGGGATTGGCTGAAATATAGTCATGATATAGCAAGAATGAGCAACTAAATGGCTCAGCAAGTTTATAAACAACAATCATACGATATATCATGATGAAGGGAAATAACTTCAAGGTTTCAACAATAGCAATTGTGAAAGATAACAAGAATCAATGTTCAATAAAAGAAGGAATTGACTCTTTACTGCTGAGTGGTCTTTAATGACCATGAACTGCTACTAAGGTAGAACAGACATACAATGTCTGACTCCTTGTTAAAATAACGGGACACTTGAGGGGATCAGTCCTCTCGTGTCCTATGTATATGCATCACATTTAGTTTTCTTGCGCGCTGTCGGGTCTCCGACAAATAAAAATCCCCTTTAACTAGGGTTGTTCTATCTCAGTCTTACTGTAAGAATCCGCACCAACCAATGGTTTGGATAAGCTTTTATAATATTCAATTAAATGAATTTAACATGCATTTGTCTAGCCGAAACAATTAGCTTAGACGTTCTTAGACAGTTTGCAAAAGCACTATGTGCGAATACAATAATCAATAATGATGTGAAGTAATTTTTGATAATTAATTCACTCAAAGGTCTGTCAAGTAACTACGGGTGTAGAATACTTGCTCAACAATAATTGAAATGTAAATACGGTTGAAAAATATCTGCAACAATAAATACAAGTTTAAGGGTAGAAAATTTGCCTGTCTGCACAGCTACAATAAATGTCTAGCTTTAACTACTTGCTTTGAAAGACCTAACATTAATAAAGTCGGTCTAATAATTAGCACGGCGTATTTGCATAACTATACGCTTGATAATGAACTTATTTACCACACATAAGTACTAACACATAATTTACATTAGTCAAAACAATATTATTAACCTTATAAACCCTTAATCATATTAGATTAATAATTTAATAAGTTAGAAAATATTTTTCTTAAGTGTTGGACACTTATTAAACCTTTAAACAACTTATTATAATTGTTTAATTAAATTCAATTTATTTTATTAACTCAATCTCTTTTTAATTACTATTTAATATTGATTAAATAGAAATTAATTAATTAACTCTAGTTATTATTTAAAATAATTAATAACTAATTGTACTTACTTATTATTTAATTATAATTAAATAATAAATAATTATTAACTTAGTTTTAACCTTCTTTAATTTAATGTTAATCAACCAATAATTAACCAAGTAATTAACCTTACTTATTATTTAAGGAAATTAAATAATAGTTTACTAATCTTAATCCTCTTTAATTATTATTTAATGTCAATTAAATAATAATTAATTATTTAATTAATTTTAATTATTATTTAAGGTTAAATAATAATCAAATCATTCTTATTTATTATTTAAATTAAATAATAAATTATTACTCTAATAACTTAATTTCCATTAATCGTTATTTAATGCTAATTAAATAATAATTAATTACCTAATTATCCTTATTTATTATTTAATAATATTTAAATAATAAATAATAAATTTATAAATTTTATCTCTCTTTAAGTATTATTTAATGGGCATTAAATAATAAATGTTAATTTATCATCTTTATTTATTATTAACATTTAAAATAATAAACAAATAATAAATTTATTTAACTTAACCATGGTTTAGCTAACTAGATTAATATTTAAAATATTTAAATATTAAACTTAATGAAAAATATCCTCCCCAATATTATTTTTGTATTATAATTATTTTTGTTATAATTTTAATTTAGTTTTTAAATATTTAAATTAATTAAATTTAACCCGAATGACATTTCCGTAAATAAGTCGAAATCTGAACCGAGGGCAGAATGGTAATTCTGCCAAGAAAACACGGAGGGGCATTCTGGTAATTTCGCCGAAATTTTCCTTACCGCGCATTGCGCGCGTTTCAGATTTTACGGCCCAAAACGGTGCCGTTTTGAGAAGCCGTAACCGGCTTCCGCGCATTGCGCGAAGGTTATTTTCTTTATGCGCCAAACGGCGTCGTTTGGCTCCGTGTCTGGCGGTGAATAGTGCGGCGCGCATTGCGCGGCCAGTGTAATTTTTTTTTCTTCCAAGCAGAATGTGAACAGTGCTCCGGTACACACATTTTAAATAAAAATATACCATCAAGTAAGCTTTAACTCCTCAATAAAAATCCAAAAAAATTACCACTCACCTTATATTAATTTATAACATGAAAAAATTAATTTTTCATGATTTAATAACATATTTTTTTATAAAAAATTTTACATCACATAAACTACTATAAATCATAACTTTTTGTATATAACTCCATTTTGAGTGATTCAAACTTTGTTTTTCTCATGATTTAATGTTCTATAATATTAGAACATCAAACCTTAGTTTTATAAAAATATTTTTGGACATAAATTCCAAAACTTGTTTACACACTAATAAATACATATTTTAGCATATAAAATATACCAAAATACAAACCAAACATATTAAACTCAAACATGGCATAAATATTACAACTACACATTAATAATTATATTAACATGTTTATACTAACATGATGATTTATTTAATTTAAAAACAAACTACATTTAAAATAACAATTACCTTGTTTTAATAGCTATCTTCCTTTTTCTTCCAAAGTAGGTGATGAAAGAAGATGACATGCACTAGCTTAGCACTCCTTCTCCTTCTCTTGCTCTCTCTCAAAATATTTTGCTCTCAAACTCTCTCTTTTGATTTTTTTGGAGCAAAATGAAATAACATCTATCAACTTTTCAAGTATACTTGAAAAATTAGTAGATACACATAATGTATCTAATAATTTTGACCACTACAAGCTAGCTATTGGATACTTACACAAGTTAACAAGCCATGACTTGGTTGGTGAAAAGAAGCATGGTTCATGTACTTAAAAATTTAAAACAAGCAATCCTTAATTAAATAAATAGATAATAAACTAAAATAAAATAAAATAAAATAAAACCAACTCATTTTCTCTCTCCTTCATAGCATGCTCGGCTGACTTCTTCTTGTCCCAATTTCATAGTCACCTTTTTCACTTTTTAAACAATTAATAGTTAATTTAAGTATTTTCCAAGTGGGCCAAGCATTGGGCTTTAATTTAAAATACCAATTGGGCTTCTATTAAATTGTTTGGGCTACTAAATTGTCAAATTTTATTATTCTCCACTTGGACTACTAATTGACCCATGTTGGGCTAATTTAATAATTTACACATTAATTATTCAATCCATGATTAAATAAATAATTAGATTGAATAAATAATTAAATATTTTAACCCATAAGTATTAAATTACTAAATGGACTAATAAATATTATTATTAATATTTCACATTATTTATATTAATTAATAATCATATTAATTAATTTATTATATTTAATTCACTCATTATATTCAATTTAATTGAATATTTAATTAATAGGAAACTTATCAATTATTTTGATATTAAAACTTTAGGGTTTGTTCACTAATTTAATAACATATTAGTGACCCCCTTTAATTAATTTTAGTAATTAATTACATAATTATTTAATCACATAATTAATTAATCACATAAAAAGATTTAAATAATCTCATAAAACTAACTCGTTGGAAATTAAATTAATAATTTAATTAATAAAGACGTGGAAATTCTAGGACATTACAATAATTGGGTTAATAGACATTTGCACTTATTTGTTTACAGTTGCCTAAAGCTACAAACTACTTAATAGTATATCTTTTCATTGGAGCATTTCACCAAACAATTTATATGCACCATGCCAGATAACTCTAAATTAACAAAAAGTAGTGTGAAATTAGGACAACTGGAAGTAGCAACGAATTAGTGTAAAAAGTTACAAACCTACTAGATAGTACCTTAGCTAATTATGTGCACAAAAATTAAACATTTTCGATATAGAAAACTCAATCTGAAAGGGATGTGGATTAACAAAATAAAGAAAACTCACCATACATCAAGATCCTCATGTCCAGAGTTTTGGGGATTCATCATTGTCACCATTGCCAAGACTTGTTGTCATCGGATTCCTCATGTCCCGATTTTTGGGGTTCATCGTTGTTGTCACTCTTGTGTGTTGATTTAGTGCCCTAATTGCAGTATAAATAGGAGAAGAGAGATTATGTAGACAGAGAAGCTGAAGAGTGGAGGTGGGTAAATGAAACGAAGAGGTAGATTATAGAAGATGAATGGAAGGGGAAGACGCTCGCTTAAATCGAACCAAACTCGATGATTGATTTAAAAAATTAGGACGAACGAAATTGAGTCAAAAAATTGGATTGGGATCGCCTCTTGTGATATATATATATATATATATATATATATATATATATATATATATATATATATATATATGGAGGTCAATTCATAACAATTACTTGTTATGAACAAAAATTGGACAAACATCATCTTATCTTTTCATTTTAAAATTAAAAAGACATAATTAATTGTGGAGACCCGTTATCCGCTAGAATTTCTAGAGGACGGGATAAACATTATAAATGGACTGTTGTATCCCTGTTATGCAAGCAAACAAAGCAAGGAAAAAATAATAGGTCCGCTAGAAGTTCTAGCGGATTAATAGCAAGAACCCAATCTACCAATAATTATAGCTGACTAGAATTAAAAAAGAAATAATAATACTATACTAAATAAATTAATTAAATAATTAATAAACCCTAAAGCCTAGTTAGTGAACTCTAAATCCTATTTAATAAAATCTACACCCTAGTTAATAAATCTTAAACCCTAGTTAGTGAACCCTAAACCCTAGTTAGTGAACACTAAACCATAGTTAATAAACACTAAATCCTAAGGTTTATTAACTAGAGTTTAGAGTTTATTAACTAGGATTTAGGGTTTATTAACTAGGATTTAGAGTTTATTAATTATTTTATTTATTTATTTAATATAATATTATTATATAATATTGATTAAAGTAAACTGGCTAGGATATATATATGCTGCTTGCTAACAGCTCCGCTAGAAGTACTAGCAAAAGAGAATCAATTAAGACTATAAGGGGTAAAGCCGTCCAGAAATGAATACTAATATGTCCGCTAGTATATTTAGCGGACGACCATTTTTTTTTTACCATGTCCGTTTTCTTTATTAATCAAGGAATAAGATGGTGTTTACCCAATTTTTATCCATAACAAGTACTTGCAATGAATCGCCCCCTATATATATACGGTGTAGTGTGGTGCAGTTGTAAAGAGTATTCGTAACCGCATCCACAAACATTTGGTTACTAAAAATAACAATTACACCGCATAACTGCATTGTATCTGCATTTTTAATTGTGCAATTTTTTGCGATTGCAGATATAACTGTGGTTACTTGCTCTCCCCTAAACTTAGCAATCAAAAAGTTGCATGCCTAACTTCAACCACTTTGAGTTGGCTACAGGGTAACAATGTTTCTAACGCCCTGCGCTAAGCGGGAGGGGGGTTTGCCCATCATCCTACTCTACCAAGAGGTGATAGGACTGCAACGACTCAACCCAACTTACTAAAAATTCTCGTGTTCTTACTTTCTTACATTTACATTTTTTGCAATTTAATTTTTTGCTACTTTACGAATTGTCGCTGTGACTACTTTATGCAGTTACACTAAATTTAGAGTTTATAATTTTTATTTATCTTTGAAGGGATTTTAAAACTAATTTTGATCAAGTATTTTTGATCAATTTTGTTTTTATGATCAATTGTTCAAAACTAATAAACAAGTTTGATCAAGTATATTACTAATTGATCTCTATTTATTTAAATACTACCACCCATTACTGATATTTACTTTTCAATATCTTTTCTTTTTAGTTATTTGTCTTTTAAATATGTGATAAACAATTTTCTTTAGGGAAGTGATATTTTTACTGAATTTTTTAATATTTTCACATGTAAATTATAGCTATAGACCTATAACGACAATCAAAATCGTCGTTATAGAACTATAGCAATACTTTTCATGTGAAAATATCAAAAAATCTAGTAGAAATATAATTTTCCTTTCTTTAATATCAAGTATTTTTTTTATGTGTTTAAGAGTGTTACTATATATAATAATAAATTTACCTCAATTATAAATACCCATGTATACATGAGATGGGATATGAGTGAATTAAGAATAATATCAACCTAATTTTATCTATATGAATACATGAGATAGAAACGAGTTCGCGGTCTCGTAAGTTATAATTTAACACCATCATTATTAATTTATTGGCATATAATTTATTTTTTATTTAATTTAAGTTCTCTTTCATCACCAAAACAAATTACCTTAATAAAAAAAAAAAAATCAGTAATATGAATCAATAATCAAATCCCAAACATAATGGAAGACCACACCACCCCCAGCAAATCTAACTTGTATTAATAGTAAAAATTCCGCACCTCTTTGTTCACAGATCAAAAACAGCCAAAACCGAAGGGAGAAGAGGGAATTTTGAAATGGCAACTAACGAAGAAGAAATCGCAGTGAAAGAGCCACTGGATCTTATCAGACTCAGTCTCGACGAGCGTATCTACGTCAAGCTCCGCTCTGACCGTGAACTCCGTGGAAAACTCCATGTTTGTTTCTCTCTCATGCTTTCAATTTCCCCAATTTCTTTCTTCTTTCTTTATCTCTAACATCTTATATATATTGGGTGTCTATCAGTTTATATACCTATTTGTATCATATAGTCTTTACGCTAGTCTATTGATGATTAGGGTTTTAGAGTTATTGTTGATTTGGGAAATTATTATTAGCGAATACCCATGAAATTATGAGGTTAATAACTTGAGGAATGTTTATAACCCTAATTATTATTGTTACAATAATCCTACTCAAGCAATGCTTATACATGAATTTTTTGTATCACTACTACTTTTTAAGTAGACAAAGTATCAGTCCTTCTATTTTAACAACTTGAAACTAGTGCACATAAAGCATTTTAGCATTATAATTTGGTTTAGAATTTTTGTAGTCTCTTTTAGAGTCTTTCTCCTCACATGTGCTTATGAGCTTTTAAACATCAGCACTAGCTTGTTTTGGTTTAGAATTAGTCCTTCGATTTTATCAACTTGAAACTAGTGCACAACCCATCGAGTGAATTTGGTTTAGAATTTTTGTTGTTTCTTTTATAATCTTTCTTCTCACAAGTGCTTATGAGCTTTTAAACGTCAGCACTAGGTTGTTTTTGGATTTAAAGCACTTAGAGTGACTCCTGGGCTCTGGATTTACTTTTCATTGAGTAAGATTGAAAATTGATCTCAGCAAACTTTAAAGAGTATATATACTATTGCTGTATTCATTTTGGCAACATCAGCTCTTGATTGATGTAGTAACTTTTCAGTTTCAGGTTTTCATATTTTAGGCATCAAACAGCACTTTGTAAGCGTTAACTTAATACTGCTCTATTGTAGGCAAAGCTTCTATTTTTCTGCATTTGTCTTGGTTTGTAAATGTGACAAACTAGAGTCAAAAAAATTTAAATCTTCTACAGCAACAAAGTGGAGAAAGAAAATTTTCCTTTTTTTTTATTTTTGTTGCACTATGTGTGATTGCGAAGCCTTTAGTAGTGACCAAATTATTGTAATTTTCGACTGTTTTTAGTGTTTTCCAAACTTCTTTTTGGTGATGTTTCAAAATTTTTAGGCTTATGATCAACATTTGAATATGATTCTTGGGGATGTTGAAGAAATTGTCACAACTGTTGAGATTGACGATGAAACTTATGAGGAGATTGTCCGGGTACGCTATGCATTTATTTTATCCTTAATTTATGTTTTGTTCTTGAATTCGCACATTATCTTTTTTGATAAATAAATAATTTCATTAAAAGCGCCAAAAAGGGGGCGAACCCTCGTACAATATACAGAGCATGGGGGAAATAAAAAGCACTCTTATGTCCCCATCCAACCAGAAATATGGCTCCTTATACAAAGAGCCTCCAAAAAAAACTACATTAGGTTCTGAAAGTTTTATTCTCCCAAAAAATCCACAAAGTGCACCACCAAACCCAGAAGTACCTCATGAAGCCAAAAACATAGTAGACTCACGAAGAAAAAGTGAATATGGTAAAACAGACTCACTCGACCCCCCCCCCCCCCCCCCCCCCCCCCCCCCATCACCAACAGTTACATTCCTTCCATAACGTCCACCATATAGTGTGTGGCACCAAATCATGTCTTCTCTTCCATTCCTTTTTGCATTCCCCACATATGAAACCCTCATGAAACTATGAAAGTACTTAGTCCTATGTAATATCTATGATCTAGTAGGACGATTTAACTGCTTCTTTACGTTTTTCTCCAAATTGAAAGTCTTTCTTCTTCAAATTGAGAATCAGCCCCAAGAGATGCTGGACTGCTTGCCTTTAACTCCAAAGGTTGGAAGTTCCATAGCTAGCGGGGACACTTTGAAAGCTCCTGGGCCTCCTGCAAAAAACTATTTTCCTCCTCTACATCGCCCACTCACTCCCTGAGCTTTGCTACTGCCTACGCATCCTCCAATCTTTCACCCCACATGAGTCACCATCCCTCGACATTAGTTATTGACTAACTCTGCAAAGAGAACCCACCAGTAGGTCGTCTCGCAAACTCCATTGCCCAAGCCATATCTCAAGGTCAACCTGTCTTCATTTGTCTTGTAACAATGTTGTCTTCCCATTCTTTTCACCACAAAAGACTGCTATCAGAATTGGACTTCGGGCTGCCTACATCTCCTACTTCCTTCTTTTAAAAAACTGACTAGGCCCACTACATTTGATCGTACACGCCATAAAACAGGCCTCATTATGATCCGAGTGCGAAGGACCAATATCTAAATCATGATCTAGCCATAACAACTCAAATCTGTTGGCTTAAAAGGACAGAGTGGGATCTTTAGAAAGTAAAAACCCAACTCCCTTTTGAACAACATCATGCAGAGCTTGCTTTCATTTGAATTCAAATATGATCTAGCCCCAACCCACTTGGTCTGCTGCCTACCAACTGCAGGGGAAGCGATATGCAAGAACATAGGCAGCTGTCTCCTAACAAACTTCACTTGCCTATCTTCCTCTTATCGCCCATGCGCCTTCCTCCTTTCCCTATTCGTGTCTCTGCCAATTAACACATCCAATAATTACGACCTAAAAACACTCTCACAGTCTCACTACACAAGAAGCTGCACCTTTCACCTATATTGGAATCTCATACATCTCCCTAGCACGGTAGCTCCTATATGCACCAGTGCTAATAATTCTCTCTAAAAAGAAACTTTAATCCTAGGCCATCTTAGATGTTTCCCTTCACCATATCTGCATTCTTAGCCATTCAAGTTTCTTTGGTGTCGGCAGCAACTTGAGGTGGTGCGTGGGAGGTCAGATGATGGCAGGTTTTGGTGGTTCAGTAGATCAGGCATTAGCGAGTCTAACTATAGTGGTTTTTCCCCAGAAAACTGTTTGGAAAAATACACTTCGGGGATCTTAGTTTCAAGGCGGTTTTGAGGTTTGGCAGTTTTGTTCTTGAAATCAAACCACTGGATTAGATCAGAACCTCCTAAGGAACTGTTCTTTTTTAACAGGAAAAAAATAATAATATTAGGTTACCTCAGGAATGTGGAATACCATGTGAGCAATAGAGAAATATGAGAATGATATGTATTCAGAATAAACTGTAATGTACAGAGGAGAGCATTATATAGGTTTAGAGTCTTTAGACTTCCAACTATATATTGCAAGGAGATCACTGATTGTTCATATAGAATAATCTCTCTTTATTTTAGAATCTTCTGGAATACCACCCATGCACTCTTCAATAGCTAAAAAGCCTCCAAATTTCTCTCATGTGTCTTGAAAGGGGTCCATGCCCCAGCAATGAATCGAGAGCTCGATAGCTTTCGCCCAAACAGGTTCCAACCATAACCCCTCTCTATAGCAGCCACCGACCAGATTCCAAAAATCAAAGAGCAGTGGTAACCCATTAACCAGTCATGGCCCTCCTTGAAGGATGTTCTCGACAACCTTCTGCGATGGAAATTGAAATGGAAAATATGAGCCGTTGAGATCTTTCACCTCAACTCCTGCTGAAACTCGCCACCTACAGTCCACCTTTGCAGTTCTATAGCAACCAGAACTTGATCATAGCACTCCCCCACCCTCCCCACTAGACATCACCGCAAGATTTCTGTTCTTCAACAAACTGCCCTCAATTTCAAAATCTACAGCCAAAACTCAAAAGTGTGAACCGGTGGTTGGCCAGGGATGTAACTGAGCCACTTTTTATACGATTTTCCTTTACACGTCAACTTGAACCTGGAATAGAGAAACCAAAGCAATGCTCCTAAACCTCAACGCAATGTACGCCAACACTGGCCTTTTGTCAGCTCTGATAAGATTACTGTAATTTCCACCACCACAAAGCTGCCTCTGGCCAAAGTTATCAAAGGCGTGCCTAAACCCGAGGTGAGGCAAGATGCAACTTTTGGGCTTCGTTTCACCGCAGTGCAGCGCAGGTAGATGAGGCATGGGCTTTTCACTCTCAAGCCCATGCACAGTTTAAAGGGGGGCCAGTAAGTAGTAAAAATTATGTTCCCAACTCATGCTTCACTAGTTGGATGATATTGTAATTCTTCAAACAAAAAAAAAAAGGAAAAAAAGAGAAAAAAAGCTGTAGTATTTCTTCTAGCTTTATATTCTTTATGAAATTCTAAATTTTATTAAGTGATTATCCTTGTTTTCACGTTTTTTTTTGCTCCATGTCAGACCACAAAGCGCACAGTTCCGTTTCTGTTTGTTAGAGGAGATGGTGTCATATTGGTCTCGCCTCCACTGAGGACAGCTTGACCCAGTTGACCAAGTTTAGAACTCATCAGAAGGAAGTTGTCGCATATATTGCTATCATCCAATCTCGACATTTATTCAACATAAGCTCTCTCTCTCTCTCTCTCTCTCTCTTGCAGTTTGTTGTTTAGGGCTCAAGTTCATTTATGATGACAATGATGAATTACTAGTGTAAGAGCATGCAATGAACCTGTGGTCATAGTTGATGTAGTTGACAATTCGTACTCTTAAAACATATGACTAGATGCTTAATATCGAATGGTTGATCTGCTTTACTAGCTGTGCATATATTGTCTGGCACGTCTCTGATATCTACAGAAACTTTGAAATGAGTTATGGTTTCTTTTGAAATTTATTCAGCCAAGCTTGCAGATCAGATTTGATTTGAGGCATTGACAAGCACAAGTGAAATTATACAAATTGCTAGGCCGACCTAGGTTAACTATATAAAACAGATTATAGATTTAAAAATTCTAAATTTTGCAAGAAAAATTACAAAAAACAATATCATAAAGTGCAACAAATTCATTGTAGAGTTTCAAAACCTTAGAAAACTAATTGGCCTATAGCCAAAATGAGATGGTAGAGTATTTGCTTGTTATGATTATTAAAAAATTAATAACGTGATATGTTTAGTAACTTGGTATTTATTATTATATATAACAGGGCAATTAGAAATTTTATTTAAATTAACCGAGTTATTTTGGTTGGTCATAGAGTTAATGGCGAGTTAGTTATGAGTTTATTATTTTTATTAATACAATGTATGTCATGTTCATAATTATAATATATTTTTTCGCATTTTTTATTATATTATTTCAAGAACGTATGCATGTATTAAATAATATATACAATAATTTTGATATGCATAAAATTTTTCATTTTTATGTTTAATGTATTGCTACCAATGTTTGTAAACTCGGATCGGATCGGCGGTTTTATCGCGGTTCGACCGGAACCGGTTTGTACGCTAGTTCGGGTTAGCCCAAAAAATCGATTTTCAACGATCCAGTTAATACCCGGTTGATCACTTATTCAACCGGTAAAACCGGTTGACTCGGTTTTAAAGATTTTTTTTTAGTACAAAAAATATTTTTATTTTTAAAATGAGATTTTTTTACTAATATTATAACATTATTTAATTATATTTTAACTTATAAAAAATTAGATGTTTTAAAATTTTATTAATTATTAATAATATATTTTTTTATGTATATATGATGTCACCGGTTCAATAACGGTTCGACCATTGGTTCGACCAGTGACCTATACATCTGGTACCCTTTCTGATTCGATGACCGGTCTGAGTTTACAAACATTGATTGCTACTATTTATACTATATTATTTATACTCAAATTATAAAAACCAACTATCACACACTATAATTTTTAATTCTATTATCGATATTAACCCAAATACCAAATATAACATACTACAATTTTTAATTCTATTATCGATATTAATCCCTAATTTCATATTAGTCTAGTAATACTTATAACCAACCCTAGAGCACTCAACATTTATTATAATAAATGATAGGAACCATTTCATTGGTTACAAAATTTAAATAAATAAGAAAACGCAAAGATAAACACAACTTAAACATTAATTTGCCGAATGAACATCCCTTACAAGGTATCAATGCACGCAAGAAACTGTTAACTTGCAATCTTAACCACTACTAGAAGATACTAAATACTCTTCCATGCAGTAATTTTAATTTTTTGAAGTTTTAAGACCTTTTTAAACTTTAAATTTAAGTAACTCATTTAAAATATGAAAATAATAAACCTGATAAATAGTATTATTTTTTAAATAAATTTTCAACAATAATATTTGTATTGATTAAGCTTAAATGAATTCATATAATAAATTTTAAGAATATCTAAAATTATTCAATCTTGGAAAGGACTTGGTCAAAAAGCTCAACTCCAACTCACTATTTAGCCGAGCCAGCAATTAGGGATGAGCAAAAAACGGATATAACCGAACATAATCGATTTTTTTTTCTCTCTCTCGCTCCACCACGGTCCACCAACACCGGCGTTATGAATCCCACAACCGAGCCACTGTCGCGGCCGACACATCGGTTCAATGGCTTCTGCCCCTCATGCCTCTGCGAACGCCTCAACACACTAGATCAATCCGCAACAGCAACAGCCTCGTCCTCCTCCGCAGGCCATCCACATCCTCCTCCACTGCCACCGTGCCGCGACAGCCCTTAAAGCCATTTTCAAAGTTCCCTCCTCCTTTACCAACAACAAATTCTCAAAATCCACTGCAAAAACTAAACCCTCTTTCTTCCCGGAGCTCCGCCGTACAAAGTCGTTCTCTGCGACGAAAAACAAGGGATTCTCTAGCGTCTTTGAACCCCAACGCCACTCCTGTCTTTGGCCTTTGGGTGTGTTTGTAGACTAAGTTAGCTTCAATCATGGTAAATGTTAATTTTAATCATGCTAATATCGGGTATTAACCGAATAATCGAATAGTAAATTCGGTTATTCGATTATCTCATATTTCGGGTAGTTATTCGGATAGTAAAAATGAATAAATTTCGGTTTTCGGTTATGACTATTCAGTTTTTGATTTTCGATTTTACCCGAATGCTTACTCCTACCAGCAATAAAGACAACTTACCAAAAACAGTTGTGTATGGGTATTCCCCAGTCACAAACAGAGAGATTAAAGAATAACATAAATAATTATAAAATATTTTATTTAAATTGACAAATAAAATAAATTGTCATGTGAAATTAGAAGTACTCGTTTAATGAATTTTAATTGGATGTTGATTGATAATTATTTTTATTAAATGGAGATAATTATAAAATAATAATTATTTTTATTTAACTAAAATAGAGATAATTATAAGCTAATAATTATCTTTATAAGAGTAAGTATAACACAACATCCAATTTCATCTTAACCATTAAAAAGTGGAGTATGACATTGAAATTCATGTCATGCTCCATTTTTTGATAGTTAAAATGGATGTAGTGTTTAATTTTATATTTAAATGTTGTGTATGTAAACTTGATCGTGGAGGTGTATAAATAGAACCCTTCACCATAGTTACACAACAAAGAGCTCAAGAGATCAAAGGAATTTTGTCAAAGAGACCAAAGCCTCCTTGAAGATTCAAGTTCTAAAGCCTTATTTAGGCATTCTTGAATATTTAAGATCAGAATTTCTTTGAAAATTCAAGATCTAAAGTCTTGTCTAGGCATTCTTCAATATTCAAAGCTTCAAACCTCTTTAAAGATTCAAGATCAAAGTCTTAATTAGGCCCTCTTAAAGATTCAAGATCAAAATCTTCTTGAAGATTCAAGATCAAAATCTTTTTGAAGATTCAAGATCTAAAGTTTAAGCCTTCTTGAAAATTCAATGTTTCAAGCTTCTCGAAGATTCAAGATCAAAAGCCTTATTAGGCCATTTTGAAAAATTCAAGATCTAAAGTCAAGTCTTATTCAGACCTTTTTGAATATTCAAAATTAAATTACAAACACCTTCTTGGGGATCCAAATCTTCAAGACTTTCAATCATCAAGTTAAGGGGATTTCAGATTCAAAACGGAGATATTGTCACCGATTTAGGATCAAGTTCGTATAACCCTCAAGATTGGCATCAACACAAGAAATATAATCAAATATTTATCTTTTCATTGTAAAAAATTATTCACAAAGATATTGTACTTACTTTTATTTAAAATTAATAATATTTGGCATTACAAACACGAAATTTTGTGTGTACAAATTTCTGGCACATCCAGTGGGACATCTCTGCCTGTCATCTCTATTTCCTACAAATTAACAAATCAAAGTATCAGCATCAATGGCTCCGAAGAAGGATCAACAAGTAGACAACAGCTCAAAACTTGTTCTTGCAACTTCCATCGGTGCTGTAACCCATAGTAAGGGAAAAGACACTACTATACCTGAAGACGACCGTGCCCTTGCGAGTGCAATGAGTCTTTGAAGATGCAAAAGAAGAAACAAGATGCAATCTCTTTTGCAACTAAGGAATCTGGAATAAAATATGTGATTCCAAGCTCGCTTTCTGATTCAGAAATCGAATCCGAAACTCATTCAAGTGTGGGAGACATAGTCACTCCCTTGAAATCGAGCACGAATCACTCAGTTACTCCTCCAACGTCGATACAAGCAACGGTAACTGTCGCCACAACAGCGGAAGATCAACTTGCTCAGATGGCCATTGCCATCAAAATGCTGACTAAGAGCAATGAAGAAGATCTTCAAATTGCATCTTTGTTGAGGCAAATTGAAGGACAATGGGCTGATGGATCAAGCAAAGGGGCTGAAAATGTTGATCGCTCTATTAAAGAAGCGACTGAAAAGGAGACATCTGATAGAGCGGTTGGTGAAGATTTCTCCAATAAATCTACTTCATCATTTCCTGTTGATCAAATTGACCCCTCAATCGCTAATCGAATGAGGGCGGTGTATGGAGACTTCTCGCAAGGCCAAGCGACAAGCAAGTAACAGTCCTATGTTAAATCTTACACAAAGAGGATTGACAACTTGAAACTTTTAGTAGGCTATTAGCCTCCTAAGTTTCAACTCTTCGATGGTAAGGGAAATCCTAAGCAACACGTCGTTCATTTTCTGGAAACATGCAAAACGCTGGAACCTAAGGCGATCTCTGTGTTAAACAGTTTGTACGATCGTTAAAAGACAATACTTTTAATTGGTACACTGATTTACAACCAGAGACTATTGACAGTTGGGAAAAAATGGAGTATAAGTTTGCTGCTCGTTTCTTCAGCACACGACAGGTAGTGAGCATAACGGAGCTCACAAACACCAAACAATGGACGGATGGACTAGTCATAGACTATGTCAATCGCTGAAGAGCTCTGAATTTTGGATTGCATGTATAGACTTTTCAAACTCTCCACGAGATGTTCATTAAAGGCATGCATTAGGATCTGATTTATATTCTTCAAAGGAATAAAGCCCCAGAATTTTGAACAGCTGGCAACTCGAGCTCATGACATGGAACTCATTCTAGCAAATAAGAACTCTCTCAACCTTCCAATGGAAAGACAAGAAGGATGAGAAGAAAAGTGACATAACTTCAAAAGGGGATGTTAAAACATTAACAGTTGCTAATAACATTCGTACCAAAATTTTGACTTTATCATTTCGTGTCAATATTTCAAAAGTGCTACAACTTTCTAAAGAACAATGTCAAGCTCTAAATCAAATGTTGGAGAATCTAGATGCATTCATTGCGAAAGTTGAAAAGTCAAAAACAAATGAAGAAGGACCAATGCGGTGTATTGCATGTAATACGTGCATCACCTTCACCGATGAAGATCGTCAGCTTGGGTCTAAGCTCCATAATCGTCCACTTTTTGTTACAGGTTATATTCATTAAAAAAAAGTTTCTCGAATACGGTCGCTCAACTGTAAACATTATGCTAAAGTACGTGATGAAATGCCTTGGAATCCATATTGATGACTTATTAAGTACGTAGTCGTCTTATGATTAAGGGTTTTAACCAAGGGGACAACAAGCGATCATCATGATCCGACTTGACCTCACAATTGGTGAATTACTGGCAAGTACGCTGTTTCATGTAATTGACGCCAAAATAACCTATTCCATGGATGCCCGAGAATGGAATAGTTGCTTCAACACTTCACCAATATTTAAAGTATGTGGAGAAGAAGGTGGATGCAGATGATAAACCATTCACGGAGACCGAATCTGACTTTGCTGATGCTAAATTTTACACGGACGATGCTCAACCAGAAGAAATCAATCCTAGAAGTGTCCCCTGCACAGGGAAGTTAAAAAGAAATGACAAGGAAAGGGTTGAAGGAAATTCAAAGAAAGACTTCATGGAGAAATCTCCAAGTCACCTCGTCAAACAAGAAAGAGAATTTGGCATGAAAAAAACTACATACACCACATGTCCTTCGTTATGTCCCGAAGTCTCAAAGGAAGGAAGGTAAACCACCATTTGTGGAAGTACTAAAGATTCTAGTTTCAAAACCAGCAATTTCAAATTCAAGCAAAAAGGAGGTTTCTGCTGAAGTGCTAAAGATGTTAGTTCCAAAATTAGTAGTCTCTAATTTATCTAGAATAGAAAATCTTTTCATGCTTAAACAAAGTTGCACGCTTCCCCGCCCAAGCCTGAATCCTACAACACCAAGAAAGGCTTCTCTCCACAGCTTCATCCATTCACACGACTACAAAATGGAGAAATTCCAAGTATATCCATTCATAATTTCATATACTTTGACAACTTTTATGAGTGTCTCAATCATTATTTCTTTTGCCCAGTGTACCTACTAAAAAAGACTTTTTTGATAAATTATTACTTTCTCCAATTTAAAATTTAGATAAGATAATATTTTTATATTTTAAAGTTCAAAATTAATATAAACTTATATAATGTTATAAGTTATCCAGATGCAGAGTTCATATTCATAGTCATGTACGTACCATTTGCATAATAATGACAAAATCATACAAATGCTGAGTGACATTGCCAGGCGTGGACATAACCTTTCAGCCTACACTTGTGGAATGCTCTATATCTGTCATGGAAAATCACTTGAAGGGCTTCTTATGCTTGATATCACGTGGAAGCGAGATGTAAAGACCGAAGATGTTCGTGTATACGAAAAACACTTTAAAAAGTTATTGGAACTTTATTGCAAGCACTAAGCAATGATCTTGTCCGTTTCATTTGCAATAACAGCGGTTGTTACAGATGCGATGTGGAAAGTGATCTCTCGTGTAACGAGTCTGATGACTATGTTCTCAAAAGCAGGTGGCCATTAAGTGAAAAGGAAGAAGATGAGGTAATTTGCCCCAAGTGCAAGGCAGAGCTCACATGCGTAAGTTACCTCAGTTAAATTTCAAAATAAAAAAATAAAAAATCGGCTAGGCTGAAACCCTGAAAAGAGAGAAATAATTCAGTTCTCGTGGAGCATTGTCACATGATGTTTCAGACCAATCAAATGCTGTCATTTCAGCATGTTCAGTGGACCTGAGCCCACTGATGACATCATATAATGGCCTAGGGGCACCATGTGACAATACAACACTGAATAATTTTTCCTAAAAAGGGCGGTCTAGGCAAAAGTAAAAACTGAAAATATATATATTCAAAAAAATTGAATTACGTTATGACTTGATTCTCTTTTAGAGATACGTAGGCAGCTTGAATTTCAAGTTCAGTCACCACAGACACAAAAAAAAATCGAAAACAAATTTGAACTACGTTATGACTTGATCCTTTTTTAGACGTACATAGACAGTTTGAATTTCAAGTTCATTCATTCCCAAAAAAAAATTGTCAAAAATTGGAACCATGTTATGACTTGATTCTCTTTTAGAGGTACGTAACCAGCTTGAATTTTAAGTTCAGTCCCAATAACAAAAAACGTTTGCAGTTGAATTGCGTTGTAAAATTGATTTTCTTTAGAAATCATTTCGGGGAATAGCTTCAAGTGCGTTTATGTCCTCATTTGCCTACGACATTCCAGTCTCTACCACATTAGTTGTGATGTCTTTTGCTTAATGGAGCTTCCTCACTTAACAGTTTTGATTGCAAAAAATAATTTCAACACTTTGTAGGGGCAAGTTGTTAAAGTCAAATAAAGACCTAACACTACAAGAAAAAGGCTCAATTTCGACGGAATTATTTCCGACAGAATTAATTTCGTCTAAAATAATATAATTACGACGGATTATTCCATAATTCCGTCGACAATAAGTTATTGTCGACGGAATTCCGTCGATATTGTAGATCCCTGTTGGCGCCAAAATTCCCGCGTCCAGACAATATAAGTTCGACGGAATAGAACATATAATCGACCGAATTTTCGTCGATTTTATCTTATTTTCGACGGACCTAATATCGACGGAATATTCCGTCAAAAATAACTTAAAACCCTTTTCATCGTCTTTTTCTCCCAGCCGCTTCAGTTTTTTGTAATCTTTCTCTCTCTATTCCTGTCGCGATATCTCTCTCTCTCTCTCAACGCCTTCCGGCCCCTCCAACCGACGACCCATCACCTCCGGCTCACCCCTCCGTCCGTTGCCGCCGTCCGTTCCGACGTCCGTTCCGCCTCCGTCGCCGACGTCCGTAGCATCCTAAGGTATGTATATATATATATCTTAGTAATGTGATATATATATATATATATATATATATATATATATATATATATATATATATATATTCTAAAATTAATCTGTGGCAGTATGTGCTATTTCCTTGATGGTTATTATTTTGTGTATTTTCGACGGAATTTCTGTTAAAATTGTTCAAATGCAATACTTGTGGGTCCTACATCTATTTATGAATTTTCCTAATTTGTCAATATTAAAATAAGCTTAGTATTTACTTAGTTTTGTAATAATAACATAAAATGAAATGAACTAACATAAAAATATAATTAAATTAATTAAATAAAATTAAGTTAAATTAAATATACTTAAAATAAATTAAATTCATAAAACTAAATAAAATAAATGAATTTAAAATAAAATTAAGTAAAATTAAATGAAGAGAAATATAATTCAAAAAAAAAAAATTAAATTATGAAAAATAAAATAAACTCAAATAAAATATAATTAAATTAATTTATTATAATACAATTAGTGTAATATAATTAAATTAAATTAAGTTAAATTTAATATAATTAAAATAAAATAAATTCAAATAAAATAAAATAAAATAATTACATTTAAATTAAATTAAACTAAGTTAAATTAAATACAATTAAAATAAACTAAAATAAAATATAATTAAATTAATATAATATAATAAAATTGTATCATGTATAATTAATTTACATTAAATTAAGTTAAATTTAATATAATTAAAATAAAATAAAATAAAATAAAATAAAATAAGTAAAATAAAATATAATAAAATAAATTAAGTTAATATAATTAAACAAAATTAAATTAAGTTAAATTAAATAAAATTAAGTGAAAGTAAATATAATTCAGAAAAAATAAATTAAATTAAGTAAAATGAAATAAACTAAATAAAATAAATTAATTTAAATAAGACTAAGTTAAATTAAATAAAATGAAAAAAATAAATTAAGTAAAACAAAATAAAATAAAATAAAATAAAATAACATTAATTTAACGTTCCTCGCTTGACATTCACTCGTAAAAAGGCCTGGAGGGCTTCACAAAAGCTGCAACTAATACATACTGATCTTGGAGGGCCTCAGAGAAATCCATCATTAAAGGGAAGTAAATATTATATTGCTTTTATAGATGATTTAACAAGAATGTGTTGGATTTACTTCTTAAGGTTTAAATCCGAGGTTGCAGCTGTGTTTTGGAAATTCAAAGCTTGGGTGGAAAACCAGAGTGGCTGCAAGATGCAAGTGTTAAGATCAAATAATGGTAAGGAATACACCTCAGAACAATTCAATTTGTTTTGTGAAGAAGATGGAATCGAGAACCAGCTTAAAACTTCATACACTCCACAACAAATTGGAGTGAGTGAGAGGAAGAATGGAACACTCATGGAGATGACCAGATGTCTGCTACATAAAAAAGGGCTGCCAAAAAAGTTTTGCGTAGAGGCTGCAAATAATGTTATTTTTCTACTTAACATACTTCTAACGATGGCTTTGAAAAGAAAAACACCATTTGAGGCTTGGTATGGATACAAACCTTTATTACATAACTACAAAGT
The DNA here is from genome assembly GCA_947179155.2 of Hedera helix. Classification (NCBI taxonomy): domain Eukaryota; kingdom Viridiplantae; phylum Streptophyta; class Magnoliopsida; order Apiales; family Araliaceae; genus Hedera; species Hedera helix. The sequence goes on from OX359267.1 coordinate 35,371,665, forward strand.
ATTTGGTTGTCTGTGTTTTTCATATGTACCTCAGGTGAAGAGAGACAAACTTGATAAGAAAGCATAACCAGGAGTTTTCATTGGTTACAGCAACATCTCAAAAGCTTTTAGAATTTTTCAACCTCAAACAGGGAAAATTCTAATAAGTAGAGATGTTACTTTCATGGAGAATGAGCAGTGGAATTAGGATGATGGAGAAAAAGATCAATTTTTAGAAGATTTGCAACCTTCTGAAGACAATGTTGATGACCCACCAGTCAGGGGAGCAAGACTACTTTATGACATTTATCAAAGATGCAATGTTGTTGTAATGGAGCCTACAGGATTTGAAAAAGTTGTAAAAGATCATAAATGGATGGAAACTATGAAAAAGGGGATGAGAATGATAAAGAAAAATCACACTTGGGAACTTATGGAAAAACCTCAAAATAAGAAAATTATAGGAGTTAAATGGGTGTTCAGAACCAAGTTAAATGCAGATGAATCAGTTAACAAGTATAAAGCAAGGCTAGTGGTGAAGGGTTATGCTCAAATCTATGGTATTGATTTCTCTGAGACTTTTGCACCTGTGGCAAGGTTAGATACAATCAGGTTATTGCTAGCAATTACAGCACAAAAAGACTGGAAGGCGTATCAGCTAGATGTTAAATCAGACTTTTTGAATGGTTTTTTGTAGGAGGAAATATATATAAAGAAGCCAGAGGGATTTGTTATGCAAGGGCATGAGGACAAGGTGTATTTACTGAAAAAGGCATTGTATGGTCTTAAACAAGCCCCAAGGGCCTGGTATAGCAGGATAGATAATCACTTATTAAGCCTAGGCTTTATAAAAAGCCTAAGTGAATTTACTCTGTATGTGAAGAAGGAGACTACTGACTTAATTATTGTGTCTGTTTATGTTGATGATTTGCTTATAACAGGGAACAATGAGGAGCTTATAAAGGAATTTAAAGCAGAAATGTTTACGGTGTTTAAGATGACAGATTTAGGCTTGATGTCCTATTTTTTGGGAATGAAAGTAAAGCAAAGGCAGCATGAAGTCTTTATCTGCCAACGAAAATATGCAAAGGAGATCCTTAAAAAATTTCACATGGAAGACTACAAAGCTACATCAACTCCTATGAATCGGAAAGATAAATTCAGCAAGGATAATGGAGCTGATAAGGTTGATGAAGGTTTGTACAGAAGTTTGATTGGTTGCTTAATGTATCTTACAGTAACCCGACCTGATATAATGCATGCTGTGAGTTTACTTTCAAGGTTTATGCACTGTGCAAGTGAGGTGCATTTTCAAGCGACAAAGAGGATTCTGAGATATATCAAAGGCACTATCAATTATGGCATAAAGTTCACTCATTGTTCAGATTTTAAGTTACATGGCTTCTCTGACAGTGATTGGGGAGGTTCTGTTGATGATATGAGAAGTACAACTGGTTTTTGTTTTAGTTTTGGATCAGGCATGTTCTCTCAGTGTTCAAGGAATCAAAAGATTATTACATAAAGTATTGCTGAAGCTGAATATGTGGCTGCTACAGCAGCTGTAAACCAAGCTCAGTGGTTTAGGAAAAATGTTAACAGATCGGTATATGGAACATGAAGAGTCTACACAAATTTTTGTTGATAACCAAGCTGCTATAGCTATATCTAACAATCCAATTTTCCATGGGAAAATAAAACATTTTAAGATTAAATTTTACTTTATCAGGGAAGTACAGAAAGAAGGAGAAATATTGTTGCTCCATTGCAATACAAAAAATTAGGTTGTTGATATTCTGACAAAAGAACTTTCTAAAGCCAAGTTTGAATTCTTAAGAGAAAAATTGGGAATGAACGACAGTTGATCCAAGGAGGAGTGTTAAGAAGATGACTCAGCTGCTGAAATGTCTTGCTGAGTAGGCTGCTAAGATATTCAAAGATTGCTTAAATAAAGTTGTTGGAGTATTTTTGAATAAGTCAAAATGTTTGAAAGCTTCAAAGTAGTTGTTGCTTGAAAATAGAAAAGTTGTTGTTGCTTGAATGAAAAGATAAGCTCCTGGATTCATAAGCTTGTGATGCAATCTGTTATGCATTTATGTTATGTTTCTCATGTATATAAAGCACTTTCTAGTTAATAAAATATTGAGGTCATTTTGGCAGCACATTTAGGTTTATATATGTTTTAATTTGTTACTGTTCTTGTGCAAAATAACAACAGTTGAGGTTGATAAATCTGTATGCAATGGATGCTCATTGGTGTATTCAGGGCGACATGTTTACATACATTACTAGATTACTTGAGACTGTCTAAACGGATCGCAAATGGAGTAAACAGTGCTTAGTCACATGACAAAAGAGAACATGTAGTCTGTTGAAAAGTAAACTTGTCATAATTAAGTATTCTTATTAACATTTATGTACTTGTTGGTTCATATATTTTAAAGTTCATATAGCTAGTTGAAAAGTTGTCTAGGGAGTTATTTTTTCATAAGTGGTCATTCATGTATTTGGGTTTATACATGTTAGTTGAGATTCCTATAAATACCTATGTCCTCAAGTCATTTGAACCAAGCAAAAAATATAAGTCTTTCCTTTTCATAACATCTTCTCCATTTTCTCTAGTGTGTGTGAGTTGAGTTTATTATTTTCCAACATAGTCTTCGTCTATTTGATGGAATTCAGGTCTTCATAAAGCTTATCTGCCTTACAAGGGAGTAAGCAACTCTTAAGCCCAAGTCAAAATAGAACCTAAATTTAGATTAAAACTTTATCTTGTCGAGGAATGAGTGAGAGGTACTTAATCCCAAGTCAAGAGGGAGTCTGCAGTCTTCATTTGTTCGGTAGAACCTAAATTTTCATCTACACTACTACTTTTTTTGCCTGACAATTGAGTAAGCAGTGCCTCCCAAGTCAAAACAGAATCCAAATCTAGCCCAAAGCTTTATCTGCTTGATAAGTGAACAAACAATGATGATTCTTTAAGGCAAAATAGAAGCAGCAGTCTTCAACTATCCACGTTTTCATCTACGTCAAAGCTTTGTCTTCTCGACAAGGGAGTAAGCAGAACTTAATCCCAAGTCAAAACAAAATCCAAATTTGGTTCAAAACTTTATTTGTTTAAAAAGTAAGTAAGCAAGGCTTAGCCCCCAAGTCAAAATAGAGTCCAATATAGTTCAAAGCTTTATCTGTCCCGGAATTTTCCTATTCTTTTTACAACTGATTCTTTAATATACAAGGATCTCCTTATTTCTTCACCACGGGCTCTCGACACGTGAGTAAACAGAGCTTGATCACAAGTCAAAACATAATCCATATTTGGCTCAAATCTTTATCTACCTGATGTGTTGGTAAGTAATGTTTAGTCTCAAGTCAAAACGAAATTAGAATTTGGCTCAAGACTTTATTTGGCAGACAAGTGAGAAAGAAATATTTAATCGCAAGTCAAAATAATCCAAAATCTTGTCTGGACCACTAGTGAGTAAGCAACAACAACACTTAGTCACTAAGTAAAGAAGCAGTGTCTCTAGTCTTTGTATAGCTGGTGAAATCTCAAATCATAAAATTTGTAAGATCTAACCATCTCAATGTACCTGAAGATATATAATTGACATTTTTAAGAACACAAAAAAAAACATAAAAAATATATTAGTAGTGTTGCTAAAAATTAGCTGTGTACGAATAGTAATTCTTTTCTTACAAAAAAAAAAGAAAAAAGAAAAGTAGCTGCATGCGATGATAAATATTAAAGAAGGCCAGAGGGAATAGAGGATGGGAACTCAATAGCATGGTTCAATGATTTCCGTCAGCATCTGCCTAAACCCAAGGTCGTTACATCCCTTTCTGTTATGGGTCTTGGGATATAATTTATTGGGCCTTAGATTTGATTTAGGCCTAGGAGTTAGTCTTTATTTGGAGTGTTGGATGGATTATATTTTATACACTAGGGGGGTTAGGGTTGGCTCATTTAAGTGTCCCTTTGGGGCAGTTTGAGTAATTTTTAGGAAGGTCAAAGTCCCTATTGTCTTAAGATACTAAATTATATTGTGATCCAGATCTTGGTGGAGATAATAATTAACCGGTCAACATCATAATTATAGTTTGATTCTAATCAAGGGATTCCCTATACTATTCAGTTATAAGGACAATATACGACTAATGAAAGGTATAAATAAGACTACAAGCGTGGAGTTCTATGTTACACAATTCTTACTTTTTAAATACCTATTATTTGGCATGTTCTCAAAAGCCTTCTTGAAGATTCAAGATCAAAATCTCTTTGAAAATTCAAGATCTAAAGATTTAGGCCTTCTTGAATGTTCAAAACTTCAAACCTTCTTGAAGATTCAAGATCAAAAGCCTCGCTTACACCTTCTTGAAGATTTAAGATCAAACTCTCTTTGAAGATTCTAGATCTAAAGTCTTATTTAGACTTTCTAGAAGATTTAAAACTTCAATCATTCTTGAAGAATCAAGATCTAAAACCTTATTAGGCCTTCTTAAAGATTCAAAACCAAAAATCTATTTGACGTTTCAAGATCCGAAGCCTTATTGGGCCTTCTTGAAGATTCAAAACCGAAGTCTCTTAAGAGATTCAAGATCTAAAATTTTAGTAAGACTTTCTTGAATATTCAAAGTTACAAACCTTCTTGGTGATCCAAATCTTCAAGGCTTTTAATCATCAAGTCAAGAGGATTTCATATTCAGAATGGAGGTTGGTGTGCTGTCGCAGGCAACCAAAAATAAAATCTTACTTTGGTAAATATTTATGCAGCAGTGCAAATAAGAGTCGATCCAACAGAGAAAGATTAATCTAATTTTTATGCTTCGTAAACCAAAATTGAGGGTTTTTAAATTAAAAGAAATAATTTAAATTATATTAACTAAAGAAATCAAATATGCAAATAAACTAAATCAAAATAATGAACATTTGGTTAAATTAACATTCACCATCAGAAATTGACACTGATCATTGACTCAAATATAAATCAATAAATATTTTGAATATTTATTGTGGAATAATTTTTCCCATGCGAACAATTTTTTTATCTCTCCTTATTTATAGTTAAGTAGAGGCAAGCAATATAAATAACTCTAACTACTAAATAACCTCAAACACGCGCTAAGGATTTAACCTAGTAACAACTTTAAGAACTAGAGAGATCGATGAAGCTAAATAACACAAGTACAAGCAGTTACATTTAATTTAGTTGAATAATCTTCCTAAGATATAATAATCTTTTGAATCTGCAATCAATTATTAATTTTAGTTGCTTCACAAATTAAAGTGACCAAACAATTACAGATTTGTTATTTAATTTAGAAGTAGATTTCAATGAATAATAAACTAGTATATCTCATAGCAATTAAACGAATCAATCATAAAAATTAAAAACAGAAGAATATCTAATACTCAAAATATAAATTGAACAATTAAAATCAATTAGATCTCATAGTGCATAAATTCTGATGGTTTCCGCTAATTTAATCCAAGAACAAAAGTTTAGCCACGCATAACCATGAATTTACCAAAAAATAATAGAAGAAGTATTCTCTAGCCAAAGCTACTCTTAATTGTGTCTAATATCCTATTTGGAATCAAAATTATGCAAAAAAAGCATCAAATCTATGCCAAATAGACGACCGGCGCTGCGGTGCTCCTTTTCCTTCACAAATTGGGTGTTGTGGCGCCAAAAATAGTAGCCTCTTGACGGTCCAAGCGCTGCGGCGCTCCATTTGTTCTTTATCTGGGTGCTATAACGCCCTTCAATGTTCATAGAATTACAAAATTGTCATTTTCATTTACTTTCCTTCTTTTTCCTAAAAAGTCAAATTAAAATAAATAATGAGTGTAGTTAGGCACAAAATAAATATAAAAATTAAGAATTAAGGGATAAAAATGTAACTTATTCTACTCTTATCAAATTTTCCCACACTTATCTTTTGCTCGTTCTCGGGCAAAACAAAAACAAAAAAAATTATAAATAGAAAAAAAAAAGATTTTCCTAACTAAATCAACCAACCTGAACAACGAATCTATACGAATTTAACGTTAGCCTTAAAGATCTCAAACAATAACCCTCATAAAACTTCAAAACAATGCATCATCCAAAAAAATTAACTTAATCATTAACATTACTTTTTTTCTCGAACCTTCGTGTGCATGTGGATATCCATATGCATAAAACTATTCAAAACTCAGATAAATTCATACGATCAAAATACCTCAAAAAAGATAATTAATACTCCAAACACTTAACTTTAACATATCTTAAAGCTAATATACTTAAAACAAAAAATAAAGAATCAAAAGTTTTTTTCTGTTTTTTTTTCTTCATATATTTATATTATATTCCTTCTTTCTTTTCTTTTTCTCTTTCTTTCGATGAGTGTATCTTATGCTCCATCTCACCAGCGAGTACGTTTTACACTCCATCCCACTTTAACTTGCATACTTGACTTGTGTAATGTCTAATTTTCTTAAGATTTTCAGAGTTACTCATATAACGAACGTTTGACCAATGACTTTCAAATTAGTTGAGTTTAAGGGCACTAAGTGTAGAGGCACCCCTAAGAATCTATTAACTCGAGTAACAAATGCAACAAAATTAAACTAGTCAAGCTACTTATTATATATATATTTTTTCTTTCAATCAACCAATCTTATTTCTTCCATATTACACTTCAAAACATGATTAAAATAAGTTATAGAGAAAATTAGTATCTTCCATAAGCATTTAACCAAATAAACTTTCTCTAAGATAAAATTAGCTCAACAAATATGAATATGTGCATACAAATTTAAAGGATCTTCAAACAAAATAATGACCAACAAAAAGTCAAAACTCAGACTAAACAAAGTTCATCAATTTTTCAAGAGTTATTAAATAAGAATCAAAATTTTATCATCGATCATAATTTAAAATTCATTTAACTCATTGTTCAAGTGACATATCCTAAAATAAAATAAAAAAACTATACTACCCATTTTTGTAGGAAATATGATTACACTTAGTATGTGCAACAAACCTTTAAACTCCAAGGCTAAATGGACGAGTTGTGTTTCGTGTGGGTTTGTAGTGAATATACCCACAAAATTCAAAATTTTTTAAAATTCCCTAAAAATAACAAATATCTTAATCCCTTCCCCACACTTAAAATTTACATTGTCCTCATTGTAAAGTAAAATGCTAAGAAAATGTACAAATAACTAAATTAGAAATGCTAAAATAAAAAGAAACAAAATTATACTCTATTTGGGTTGTCTCTCAAGCAACGCTTTTGTTTATTGTCATTGGATCGATTTAACCTTATTTTCCCCTTCTAATTAGTATAAATTGGATCCTCAAGGTCCAACTTATTCGCATCCTCATCTTTTCGGAATCCCTCATCGAAATTCTTGAGTCTATATCCATTCACGTTGAATACTTTAGAAGTTACTAAATTTTGAATTTCAACTGCACCATAAGGAAAAACATTAGTAACAACAAAAGATCTAATCTAACCAGAACACAACTTACCTGGAAATAACCAAAGTCTTGATTGGTAGAGAATGACTTTTTGAACAATTTTAAATTCTTTCCTAGATATCATCTTGTCATAAAAAGCCTTCGTCTTTTCCTTGTAAATCTTCTCACTCTTGTAAGCATCATTACGAATTTCCTCTAACTCTTGGAATTGTAACATCCTATATTCTCCACTTTCATTCATCTTTATATTAAAACTCTTAATAGCCCAATAAGCTTTGTGTTCTAACTCAACAGGTAAGTGATATGTTTTTCCAAACACCAATCTGTAAGGTGACATACCAATAGATGTTTTATATGCAGTCCTATACGCCCACGAAGCATTATCCAATTGCAAACTTCAATCTTTTCTACTAGGATTAACAGTCTTTTCAATTATAGCTTTGATTTCTGTATTTGACACCTCTGCTTGTCCACTAGTCTGTGGATGATATGTAGTTAAAACCTTATGAGTCACATGATATTTCTTCAACAAAGCTTTTACTGTTCTATTACAAAAATGAGTGTCTCTATCACTTATTAGAGCTCTTAGAAATGCCAAACCTATAGAATATGTTCATACAAAGAAAATCTGCAGGTACTTTAGAATCATCAGTCCTAATGGCTCTAGCTTCCACCCATTTTGAAACAAAATCAACAGCACATAACAAAAAGATGTAGGAAATTGTCTCATAAAATCAATGCCTCAAACATAAAAAATTTCACAAAATAACATGGGGGTTTAAAACATTTCATTACGTTAAGATATATTACCTATCTTTTGACAATTATAGCATGACTTACAAAATGAATATAAATCTTTAGACAGAGATGACCAATAAAAATCACAGTCAAACACTTTTCTAGTTGTCCTTTTCGATCCAAAGTAACCTCCACATGCATATGAATGACAAAAAGTGAGAATAAAAGAAAATTTACTTTTAGGAACACACCTTCTAATCACTTGGTCCGCACAATGCTTCCATAAGTAAGGATCATCCCACACATAGTATTTGGCATCACTTTTGATTTTATCCTTTCTAACTTTAGACAAACAAGAAGGCAAAATATTAGTAAACAAATAATTTACAATATTTGCATACCAAGGTGATATCACACTTGTAGAGAATAATTGCTCATCAAAAAATGCTTCTTGTAGATTTAGTTCATCATTCTCATTCACCAAATGACTTAAGTGATCTACAACACTATTCTTTGTCCCTTTTTTGTCCTTGATCTCCAAATTGAATTTACTTAATAGAAGTATCCATCTTATTAGTCTTGGTTTCGCCTCTTTCTTCGTCATCAAATAACGAATAGCTGTATGGTCAGAATAAATAATAACTTTAGTACCAAGCAAATAACATCAAAATTTTTCTAAAGTAAAAAAAACAACTAAAACTCTTTTTTCAGTAGTAGAATAGTTTCGCTAGGCATCATTCAAAGTCCTCAACGCACAGTAAATGGAATGAGATGCCTTTTAAATTCTTTGACCCAAGATCGCTATTACTGCATAATCACTCGCGTTGCACATAATCTCGAAAGGTATGTTCCCAATCTGGAGGTTGGATAGCTAGGGTTAAAGTCAATAATTCTTTTAACTTATCAAATAATTTTTGACATTCCTTATCAAATTTGAAATCTCCATCCTTTTGTAGCAACTTCCATATAGGTGATGCTATTTTTGGAAAAGTCATTTATGAATCTTTGATAAAAACCTGCATAAAACCTGCATAATATCATTTATGAATCTTTGATAAAAACCTGCATAATATGAACTTCCAGCACACTAATAGGATAAGGTAGAGATCGAATAATATCAATTTTTTCTTTATCTATTTCAATTCTGTTAAACGAAACAATGTGCCCCAAAACTATACTTTGTGCAACGATAAAATGACATTTTTCAGAATTTAACACAAGGTTAGTTTCTATGCGTCTTTAAAGAATAATTGTAAGGTTATGCAAACAATTATCAAAAGAATCTCTATGAACTCTGAAATCATCCATAAAAACTTTCAGATATGCTTAATATAATCTAAAAATATACTAACCATACACATTTGAAAAGTAACTGAGGTGTCGTAAAGTCCAAAAGGCATGTGACAATATGCAAAAGTTCCAAATAGGCATATAAATGTCATATTTTCTTGATCCTCCAGAGCAATTGCAATCTAAAAATAACCTGAATAACCATCAAGATAACAATAATAAGAATGAGCAGCTAATCAATCAAGCATTTAATCAATAAAAGGTAAAGGAAAATGCTCCTTGTGGGTTACAACATTTAACTTCTTATAATCTATACAAACCCGCCACCCATTTTGAACACGAGTGATAATTAACTCATCATTCTAATTTTTCACAACAATTATCCTCGACTTTTTAAGAACTAATTAAACTGGGCTAACCCAACTGCTATTCGAAATAGGATAAATCACACCAACTTCAAGGAGTTTTTGGATTTCTTTCTTGACAACGTCCATCATAAGTGGATTTAGTCATCTTTACAGTTGACGGTTAGGTTTTACTCATTCTTTAAGTAGGATATAATGCATCCATATAGTCGGACTTATTCCTTTAATATCTGTAATTGTCCACCCAATAGCCTTTTTATGCTCCTTTAGAACTTGCACTAGTTTCTCTTCTTGTGATGCACTAAGTTTACTTGAGATGATCATCGGTAACGTGTTTTCTTCTTTAAGGAACACATACTTAAGATGATTAGGAAGAGGTTTCAAATCTGGAATGGGTGCCTGCAAAATAGAGGGTAGAGATTTCTCGTTAGAAACTGCTAATTCAATATAAGGATCATTACCTGCCTTAGGATAATCATTCAATGTTGCAACCGTTTCTTTTAACTCGGCAATCAAGGATAACTCCTCATCATTTTCCTCTAGATTTTTACTAAGTGCGGTTCCCAACTTATCTTTTTCCATATAGTTAAAAAACTTCTTGTGCTAAAGAATCAATGACATCAATATAATAAATAGGATTATCAGCATTAGGATATTTCATGGCATCATAAATATTAAACTTAACAAGCTCGCTATAAAATTCAATTATAAATGTACTACTATGAACATCTGTTTTGATTTTGGATGTCTTTAAGAAAGGTCTTCCTAACAAAATAGGCGCATTTTGATCACCATCTTCCATATCAAGTACATAAAAATCAGTAGAAAAAATTAAATCATTCACTTGCATAAGAACATCCTCAACTACACCATTGAAATAAGCATTAGATATATCAACTAGTTAAATCACAATACCAATTTTATTTAAATGTTCAAGTTTCAAATAAGCATACATAGAATATAGCATGACATTAATAGATGCTCATAAGTCTAACATGGCCTGTACAAATCTAGTATCACCTATCTTATAAGAGATAGAAAACATTCCTGGATCTTGGCACTTAGTAGGGAGTTTTTTTTTGAATTACTGCAGACACATTCTCTTCTACTTTTACCTTTTCGTATCTTTTAAGTTCTTGTTTCCTCTTTTGTGTACACAATTATTTCAGAAATCTAGCATAGCAATGCACTTGTTTAATAGCATCATACAATGGAATATTTACCTAGTATTTACGGAAAGTTTCATATAAATCTTATTTCTCTCATATTTTTTGTTTTCTGTTAACGCATGAGGAAAAGTACCATTTTATAGTCAGAGAGAGGTGAAAATTTACAATTAGGAGTACCATCTTCACATAGAACATTATTATGTTCTTTATTGTTGACTGCTTCCTTATTGTCCATGTCTGTTTCATTTTGCTTCTTTTCTGGATCATCTAACTCTTTACCGCTTCTCAAAGTGTTGCGCTTGCATTCTCCCTTGGATTCACTACCATTTGATAGGGTAGTTTACCAGAACCATGTGCCTCCAATCGACTAATTGCGGTCACCATTTGTCCCGTCTGAGTCTCTAAATTCTAAATACTTTTCCTCATTTCTTGAACACTTGCCCTCATTTCCTATTGAAATTATGAAGTGTTAATGGCAAGTGATTTAACAATATCCTCTAAATACATATTATAATTAGATGATTGACCCTGTTGTTGTTATTTGGGAAATGGCTACTTGTATTGTTAATAACTTGCAAAGTTCTAATTTGTGGGCTGATTCATTTGTGGATTCCTATAGCTAAAATCAGGATGATTCCTCCATCCCGAGTTATATGTGTTTGAATAGGGATCATATCTCCTTTGTGGTTGACCAGGAAAATCACTTGCAACATTTACTTGTTCATTGGACTTCTCTTGAAGAGTTGGGCACATATCAGTTGGATGTCCTACCATCGAACAGATCCCACAAGCTTTCATCGATTGAACATTACCTACAACCATTTGACACACAAGAAAAGTTAGGCTTGCAATTTGTTGCTCAAGAGAAGAATTTTTTTACCTCATTAACATCTTTGTATGAAAAATCCAGCCTAGTGCCAAATTATTGGGAATTAGCCGCTATGCTTGCAATTAAATTCCTCGCAGCTTCGGACGTTTTGTCCACCAATGCTCCTCCGCTAGCAGCATCAATCATGCTTTATCCGTAGACAAAAGTCCTTTATAGAAATATTGAATAAAGAGTTGCTCGTTAATTTGATTGTAAGGACAGTTCGCACATAACTTCTTAAAATGTTCCCAATATTCGTATAGGAATTCTCCATTGTTTGCTGCACACCACAAATTTCTTTTTTAATATTGTCAGCTCTTGATGTTGGAAAATATTTCTCCAAAAATAATCGTCTCATCTTATCCCATGTAGCAATGCTTCTGAAAGGTAGATAATAGAGTCAATCATTAGCCAAATCTTTTAAAAAGAATGGAAAAGCTCTTAATTTAATTTGCTCTCCAGTTACTCCAGGAGGTTTCATACTCGTGCATATTACATGAAATTCTTTCAAGTGTTTGTAAGGATCTTCACCTGCAAGATCATGAAAAATTGGCAATAGATGTATTACACCAAATTTTAATTCAAATGGTATTAACATCTAAAGTAGAAAAATTTATGCATAATAGTTGTTGGTTCAAATCAAGGGTCGTAAGCTCTTTTAACATTCTATTTCTAGCCATGGTTTCAATTTCTTTAAGATTTCTCTGAGCTTCCTTTCTTAATCTACTCAAAGTTATCTCTATTTTTGGATCAAACTTTAAATCACTTTGATTAGTAGATCGAGTATTGGTCATAAACAATCAGGAAAACTATAGAAAACAACCTAAGAAAGATTACTAAAACAAAATAAAGATTACGAAAGCACAAAAATAAGTAAAATCACTTCCCCGACAACGACGCCAAAATTTGGTATGTTGTCGCAGGCAACCAAAAATAAAATCTTACTTCGATAAATATTTATGCAACAGTACAAGTAAGAGTCGATCCCACAGAAAAATATTAATATAATTTTTATGTTTTGTAAACCAAAACTGGGGGGGGGGGGGGGGGGGGGTTTAATTAAAAGAAATAATTTAAAATGTATAAACTAAAGAAATAAAATATGCAAATAAAATAAATCAGAATAACGAACCTTGGGTTAAATTAACATCCACAATCATAAATTGACACTGATCATTGACTTAAACATAAATCAATAAATATTTTAAATATTCATTGTGGAATAATTTTTCTCATTCGAACAATTTTCCTATCTCTCATTATTTATAGTTAAGTAGAAACAAGAGATTTAAATAACCCTATTAAATAACCTCAGACACGTGCTAAAGATTTAGCCTAGTAGCAGCTTTAAGAACTAGAAAGACCTCAAAATATAAGAACTAGAGAGACTGATGATCCTAAACAACACAAGCAAAAGCGGTTGCATTTAATTTAGTTGAATAATCTTCCTAAGATATAATAATATTTTGAATCTACAACCAATTATTAATATTAGTTGCTTTACAAATTAAAGTGATCAAATAATTACGGATCTGATATTTAATTTAGCAATAGATTTAAACGAATATTAAACTAATAGGTCTCATAGCAGTTAAACGAATCAATCATAAAAATTAAGAACAAAAGAATATCTAATACTCAAAATATAAATTGAATAATTAAAATCAATTAGATCTTACAATTCATAAATTCTAATGGTTTTTGCTAATTTAATCTAAGAACAAGAATTTAATCATGCATAGCCATAAAATCACCAAAGAAAAATAGAAGAAGTATTCTCTAGCCAAATGTACTCTCAGTAGTGTCTAATATCCTCTATTTATAGGTTATATGAATAATCCCTATCAATAGAAGGATAAATAATCCTATTTGGAATCAAAATTATGCAGAAAACGCGTTAAATCTGTGCCAAATCGGTGACCGGCGTTGTGGCACTCTTTTTCCTTCATAAACTAGGCGTTGTGGTGCCAAAAACAGTAGCCTCTAGATGGTCCAAGCATTGCGGCCCTCTATTTGTTCGTTGTCTGGGCACTACGGCACCCTTCGATGTCCACAATTTATAAATTTGCCATTTTCATTTATTTTTCTTCTTTTTCCTACAAAATCAAATTAAAATAAATAATGAGTGCATTTAGGCACAAAATAAATATAAAAAATATGAATTAAGGGATAAAATATAACTTATTTTACTCCTATCAGAGGTCTTGCCGTGGATTCAAGATTAAGTTCATGCAACCCCTAGATTCCCTTCAACGTAGGAAATATAATCAGAAGATTTATCTTTTCATCGTAAAATATTATTCATAAATATATTATACTCACTTTTATTTAAAATCAGTAATATTTAATATTACAATTTTTTGCTATAATTTTAGACACGAAATTGTGTACACATTGCAAGGTATGATTTGTTTTCCCAGTTTCTTCTTTAATAATGGCACATGAAAAACTAGATGGACTTAAGATTGTGTTGGTAACCGTAACTTGTAAGCTACCCGACCTATCTTCTAAAGTATATGAAATGACCCATTGTATTTTGGAGAGAGTTTCTAGTTACTGCTCATTGCCAATATAACTTGCCAGTAAGGCTGTAACTTAAGGAAAACCCAGTCTCTTACCTCGAATTCCTTTTCACTTTAGTGTTGGTCCTGATATTGTTTCATCTTCTGTTGAGCCCTTATGAGGTTGTCCTTTAAAATCTGCATTGCTCCTTGTTGTTGCTTGAAATATTCTCCCACTGTTGCTACCTTACTAGAGATATTTTGGTGATGGGATAAAAGTAGGAGCATATCCATAAAGAGCTTCGAATGGGGACTTTTGAATGGCACTGTGTTTAATTGTATTATACCATAACTCGGCTACGGTAATCCATTTACTCCAAGTGTTAGGTCTTTTACTGGTAGTACCCCGAAGGTAAGTCTCTAAGCACCTACTGACCCTTTCTGTCTACCCATCACTTTGGGTGTGGTAAGAAATAGACATAACTAGTTTTGTTCCCATATGATTGAATAGTTCTTGCCAGAAAAGATTTGTAAAGATTTGATCAGTATAAGAGACATGGACATGGGAATGCCATGAAGCTTAGCCATGTTGTCAAAATAATGTTTTGCTATATCGCAAGCGGAAAAAAGGGTGGGACAGCTGGACAGGGTAATGAAGTGAGCATACTTGCTCAATCTATCAACTACCACCATTATCACAGTCTTACCATTTGACTTTGGCAAGCTTTCTATGATATCTATAGTTACACTAGTCCATACTTGCCTAGGTTTTTTAAGTGGCTAAAGCAATCTTGGGTAAGGCACACTTTGCCCTTTATTGCATTGGCAAGCTTTGCATACTGAAACCTATTGTTTGATAATTGCCCTTATACCAAGCCAATAAAATAGTTGAGATATACTGTGGAGGGTGTTCTCAATGCCAAAATGGCCACCAAATCCTGAATGGTATTCTTTTAGTTTAGTAGAGTCACCTGCTACTCCTTCTTGGGATATGATGTGACCCAAGTATTCTGATTTTGCTTGCCCAAACTGGCATTTACTAAATTTTGCAAAGAGTTCATGTTGTAGCATTAATTCCAGTGTTTTTTCAAGGTGAATGGTATGCTTTTAAATGGACTTGTTGTAGATTAAGTATCATTAATAAAGACAAAAATGAACTTCTATGGGTAAGGACTAAAAACACTATTTATAAGGGCCTGAAATGATGTTGGATCATTAGTGAGCCCAAATGGCATCACTTTGAATTCAAAGAGACCAAAGTGGGTAATAAATGTTATTTTAAGGATATCTTGTAGGGTTATTCGAATTTGGTGATACCCATTTTGCAAATCTAACTTAGAAAAAATAACTGAATCATGCAATTCGTTAAGCAACTTACCGATAATGGGAATATGATACTTACTTTTAACTAGCAGCTTGTTCAGTTCTCTGTAATCAACACAAAACATTTAAGTGTTGTCCTTCTTTTTGACAAGCAAGACGGGAGCCAAATAGAGAATCACTGTGTTGGATGATCCCTGTTTCCATCATTTTCTTTACAAGCCTTTTTATTTCTGTTTTTTGTACCTAAGGATACCTTTAAAGTCGTTGAGTGGTTGGTACACTACCAGATTTAAGTGGTGTATGATAATCATGTACTCTTTGTGTTACAAATGATCTAGAACAACAGCTGAATGCAGAACATTATAGAAGAATACAGGTGAATGCAAGTTATTAGGGACAGTTGGAGGTTGTAGCATTAGTTGGCTGGTTAATTGTCAATATAACAGTATGTACCAGATTGTAGCAAGTGTCAACAATTGGTAGCTTTCAGTTGTTAGTCTATCAGACTTATGTTAGTAGTATTAACAGAAAATAACTAACTTCTAAATGAGTGGGAATTCTAAAATTCAAATATAGAGGAAAAGTTAATTAGTGGTAGTTAGTCATTATAAAAGATTGTTGTATAAATAGAAGATACAGTAGTAGAGGGGTTTCAGGCATTGAATTATAATCTTTGTTCTTGTAATATCTTTTCTCTGTAATGGATTTTACCATTAATTTCAATCTTGCCATTTTTTCTTTAGTTCAACTTTTGAATTCTTCTTTTTCTTTTAATTCTTGAGTTTTTAATTATAAAATTACAACAATTTCGTATCGAAGCCATATATCCTCAGCATTACTTTCCATTAATGACTGTTGGAACATGATCAAAAGAGAAAGTGGAAGAATGGCTGCACAATACTGATTCAAGGGTGCAGGAAATGATGAACATCCATCACCAGTTGCAAAATTTTGTAGAAGAAATTAGGAAAAAGTTCAACAATATGCAGAGCACTATGGAGCTTATGATGAATTAATTCCAACACAGTGTTAAGGGTAAGAGTATTGCTACTAGATCTCCTAATGAATATTTTGTTGATCTAATTAATTCCACTGTAAGAACTGAAGATAATAATCAAGTTCATAACACTATTTTGGGAATCATAGGTAAAAGAATCCTAGATTTTATTTTCCTATTTTTAAGGGGATGGATATTAAAAATTGGGTGATGAAGTGCGAGTATTTCTTCCAGTTTTATCCATTGAATGATCCACTAAGACTGAGGAGTGTAGCTCTTCATATTGAGGGAGAGGCTGGTTCTTGGTATTTGGCTTATCTAAAATCTAACCCTAATGTGCCATGGAAACAATTATGGAAGATGTAAAAATCAGATTTGGGGAAACTTCTCATAGCAATGCGTTAGCATAATTTAATAGGTTGCAGCAGACTGATTTAGTAGTTCAATACCAAAAAATGTTTGAGTTTCTTAGATCCATTGTGGAGGCTGAAAATCCAAATTTTGATAAATCCTATTTTATGAAGTGTTTTGTGGGGGGGGGGGGGGGGGGGGGGGGGGGGGGGGGGGTGTAAAAGAAGGAATACGAGGTTTTGGTCTACTCAAGCCAGAGAAATTGACTGAAGCCATAGCAGCAGCTAGAGTCTAAGAAGGTACTGTGGAAGACATTTATAAGAAACATAAACGTATTTCTCATTTGCATAGGCCCATAATGAACAATGAGGGAGGAAGTTCTAGAGAGCCAAGTAAAGGATTGTTTCCATCATCATCTCAAGGAATTACTCCTAATGTTTCAGGCAATGGTAATACGGGACAAGCTCCTAGGCAATTAGAAGGCTTATTTACAGTGAAATGCAAGCTAGGAAAGATAAAAGGATTGTGTTTCACCTGTGATGAAGTTTACAAATTGGGGCACATGTGTAAGTTTAAGCAGGTATATATGATCATTGGTAATGATGAGATAGAGGAATAATCTGTTACGTCAGAAATTATCACAGAAGATAGTTCTGTAGTTCAAGAAACTGAAATGGCCACTTCATTGCATGCCTTAAATGGAAATACATCTGAGACTACATTAAGGATTAAAGCTACCGTTAAGGGAAAGAAAATTGTAATATTCAGGATATTATGACGTGTAAAAAGTTTAAATAAATAAAATGTGAGTATTTTAATTATTTAAACTTGGTAGGTAATATGAATTGTGTAAATTATTTGTGTGTGTGTGTGTGTATATATATATATATATATATATATATACACATTATTGTACGATTATTAATTTTAAATAAATGGTGTCAATAAAATAGGGATTAATATTGAAAATTTATCCTAAATTAAATTAACAGTTAATGAGAGAATTAATAAGGTTATAATTGTGTTTATAGATTAATTAAGAAGTATGGTGAATTTTTGGGAAATTATTAAGAAGGGTAACTAATTATATAAAATATATAATAATAAATTATATATTTTATATATAAGGAAATATAATTAAATATAAAGGAATTTATGATTATATAAATTATATGAGAGTAAATATATAATCTATACAAGAAAATAAATTTGTTAAAGAAGGGTTAATAATTATATAAATTATGCAAAATTATATTGTATAGTTTATATAAAATATATGAAATAGGGAAAAAGAATAATAAATAAATATGAATAAGTCTATTTTTAATAAGAAAATTTATGTTTATGCAAAATAGAATTATTTCTATTTTTATGAGATTTAATATTTTTGTGATTTAAATATGTGAAAGAAATTATTATAATATATATATATATATATATATATATATATATATAATAATTTATATATGTATATATTATGTAGTAATAGAAAATACATGGATGTTTACGTAATGTATATGTAACAAAGTTGAAACGTGGAAAGATTTAATTTTATTAAATTATGTGTATTATTTTATTAATTTTGGAGGTATAAAAGACCTCATATAATTACATGCATGTCATTATGTGTGTAAAAAATTTATCAAGTAAAGTACCCTAAAAATATATGAATATTATTTATAAATTATTTTATGAATTTTAGTGAATTAAAATAAATATTTTGTATACATTATATAAAATATTTATTACCCAAAATAACTGCGTAATGTATTAATTTAGGAGGTGGAAGAAGTTTTACCGACTTTACAAGGTCGGTGGACCTCAAGAGCAACACTTAAAATTAATTAAGCACAAACAAACAAACAATTCGTATTAGCCAACACAAACAAACCACTTCATCTCTTTCATTTTCTTTCTTCTTCCGCCACCCCCGAACATCACCACTACCAAGAAAAGGGGAAAAAATTTAGTGCCATCAAAGGAAAGAATAAACTTCAAGGGAAGAATTCCAAACTTTTGGAAGGTATAAAAAGAGTTTATTTGATTTATTTTTGTATTTGTAGTGATAAAATAATTTTGTGAAAAATTAGTAAATAATTATATAATTGTTCTATATAATTTTTAGATGTGTATTGATGGATTATATTATGTTTAGAGTAATTATGTGGTGAAAATAATGACCAAAAATGGCTTTAAAATGTTGTTGCTGGCTACTGTTGACGTGGGAAAAAGAAAGAAAAATTTTAAGGCCGCTCGCGCATGGCTCGGTGGCCATATTTTTTCCGGAACGAGAGTTAAACGGTGTCGTTTCGGGGCGGAAGGGAATAAGCAGTGCCATGCGCGACGGTCAATTTTACCGGACGCAGCAAACGACGTCGTTTGGCTGGCAGGGGTAGGGGGGGAATCGCGTGCCATGCACGGCCGACTGGAGTTCGCCTTATTTACCATTTTGCCACCGGTCTGATTTTTTAAAATAATTATGAAAATGCCATTGAAATTTAATTTAATTAAAATAAATATTTTAAAATTGATAAAATTATAAAAAAATTATATAAAATCAGAAAAATATTTAAAAAATGTTTTATAAATTAAATTTAACAAATTTTCAATTTTGAGGACTATTTTCAATTAATAATTAAGTGACTTATATATAAAGACATAAAAAAAAGGACACGAATAAATTAAATAACCAAATTTGGTTATAATTAATTATAAACACCAATATAAATCCGATGGGTAGAATAATTATATTATGAGTGATATTAATTACATAAATTAATATTGTAGATTACTAAATTATTATTATTTGATTATGTTATGATTATAGGTTGTCCAAGAAAGGATAATTAGTTGTTAAGTTAGTAATCGGACAACGAGGCAAGTTCCTAAACCCTAACTTTGAACCATTAATCATGTGTTAGATATTAAAAATCCTTATTGAGTTCTATTTTCTAAAGTTTTATCATCATTCCATTTTCTTGAATATTGATTTCGGTTGATGTTGTAGATTATTCAATTAAAATTAAAAATCTTTGTTGTTACTCACAGTCATTCTTAAAGGTCATCCATAACAAATCATAATTGTTGATTAGTGAGTTGATGATTATGAGTCTATGCCATTTGTTCGGCTAGACTTTTGGTACAATTGAATTCCAAATTATTCTTTATTGTTAAGTGCTGAGCCAAACCAAATTGTTTTGGTGTGAACTCTTAGAAACTGAGGTGAACAATCATGTTCCAGGGAATATAGTTTGTCGGAGGCTTTAAATTCCGAAATTCTGCGATATGCGGTAATATGATGTGCACAATCATAGGTATGAGAGGCTGGTCACCTTGAGTACAGGCTTAAGGTTTTATGGTCTTTATGACACATACAGGTTATCAATATTACTATTGACTAACCTATGCTCAATGATATTGTGACCCTCAGTATGATGTTCAATTATCATGTTTCAAAGGACATTTTCCTCAGTTATTTTCATTCATTTGAAATGGGTTCATGTTACGTTATTATTATAAATTCTTTTCGTCATACTGCTTTGTTATGCAATTCATTATACTTGCTGAGCACTTCAGTTGCTCATTCTCGCTTGATTAATGTGACGTAGACAAAGCTATTAAACCTGAGGGTATAAATAAGAAAGACAAAGGCAAAGGAAAGATGTCAGATTGAAGAAATGGTGAAATGTCCCTCGCTAGTAGTTTTAAATCTATTTTGTGGATGAAGATGTGAAATATGTATCCTAGTAACGTTGTATGTATATAAAGGTTAATGACCCTGGGGGTTTATTAGAACCTTAATGGATGTAATATATATTAATAATACTTTTGAGTAGTGGTAAATGAAGTTAGAATATATGAATCGTGAGCACCAAATTCGAGGTTCAAGGAGCCCAAACTTGGGGGCGTCACAGGGTGGTATCAGAGCTGAAAGGTTTAAGACTATAGGTGAGGGAAAAATCTTAGTACAAAACTAGGTAGGAGTGCGTAACTTAAATCGAGTTTAAGAAAAGGGAAAGTAGGAAATATAGGCGATCTAAAAGTCAACAATTTATGTGTTATTTAAAAGTTATTATGTAATTGTTAGATTAACGTTGATAGAGGATTATTGTGTAGTTGTTTATAGGATGACGGAAGCAGGCGAGCCAAGTGGGGCTAGGATTGAATAGGAAGAAGTTAGGGATATACATGTGGTACCTGAGCGGGTGATTGTTAATCCACCAGTGTCTGAGCCAGGGTCGGAGTATGGACCAGACTTTGAACCAGAAGAACCTATGGGAGTAAATAAAGAAGAAGAAGAAGGAATAAGAGGATCTTCTAAAGGTACTCCTCATGAAAACTTAGACCCATATGAAGAATTAATAGCTAATGCCATAGACACTATAAATGGTTTAGAGATTCAGGTAGTCGATCTTACACACCAAGTACATGAGTTAGAAGCCCAAGCTGTAGCTCAAAACGTTGTGTCACAGCAAAGAGAGGAAGAGCTTCAGGTCTTCACCCAACAGAAAAATGAAGTAGTAAATAAACTAGCCCAAGTTGAACATAGAATAACAGAGCTGTCTACAGAAAGACAGGTTCTCGTTGATAGGTTGAATAGAGAAATGGCAGATCGTACGAGGATTGAGAATGCTTGGGGCAGAGCAAATAGACAAGTAGGCTTCACAGAAAATGAGGTGAGGGCTAAATAAGTAAGAATGGATGATATGGAGTGCGCCTTTAAGTGCGCATCGAAAAGGGCACAACACAGAATTCGATACTTTCGAGTGGAAGAAGGTCAATATTGGCAAGACATTAATCGCGATGTGGCGATCAATATTATAAGACAAGAATACGAAGAAGCAATGAGAAGAGCAATGAATCCATGAAATGTGGGATAGTGTAATGTTGGGATATATATATATATATATATATATATATATATATATATATATATATATATATATATATATATATATATATATACTTGTGTTTATGTAAATAGTATGGAATCTTACTTTTGATGTAAATAGTAGAAATGTAATAGATGAATAGGACGTATATGTGACTTGGGGTATGTATGTATCTTGTAAAATAGTTGGCTGTTAATGTAAATATATGAATGGTAGTGTTATAAAGTATGTTTTGGTAAAAATTGCTAGTTTTAAATTTTGTATAGTAAATATAGTAATGTAAATTAATATAAGGTTTATATTTCAGAATGCCGCCAAATAGAGGTATACCTGCTAGAAAGGCACCAAAGGAATCAGTTAATGAAATAACTGGTGTCGACGCCGGAAATTTCGTCGTTTCGTTTTTTAATATTAAAAAGCCCTTTCCAATTTTAGCCTTTGGATTAAGATGTGATTTTTTTGAAAAGGGTCGGCTTAGTGTCGACGGGGTTTCGAAAGGTCAATTTTATAATGAGCCAATTGACCAGAGTCGCCAGTTGGTATATTTGAAATGGATGTACCAACTCATCCGAATTTTGTTTTCATAATCGCTGGCTCATATGTGACTCCAATTCAATTGGTCCGCGAACCGAGATTCATAGAGTTCGGGGCTTGCTTAAGCGAGGGGAAGGTGTTAGGCACCCCCCGACTTCCGTGAAATACGGTTACCGTAATCTCGATGTTTTCCTATCCTCTTAAATCCTAAAATGTGGGTGTGCGCATATGTGTGCGTGTGTGCCTAAATGAATGTTTGTGGTGAATTTTTGCATAAAAGTTGTTTTGATTTTATATGGCAAATATGTTTTGTCGGGAAAGCGTTTAGACGTCTTTTGACCCAAAAGACAAGGCTTCGCTTTTTATAACAAAGATTGATTTTAATTTCGAAAACGATGAGGTTTTTTATTAGATGTCATTTTTAGAAAACAATAGTTTTTTAAACTTTTGTCAAATAGGAATCGAGACTATACATTGCCTTCTAACAGTAAATTCAAATAAAATGAAGGCAACTTCTAGAACTCTTTAACCCTATGCACAAAGTTTAATGAAAACGTTTATCTATTTTTTACGAAAACATCTTTTATGACATTTCAAAACTAAATGGAGCCTTTTCGTCAAACAAGGATCAAAGTTCGCCAAAACTCTTAATTTTTAAACCTCGTGAATCTAATATCCTAATTTGATCATTTTTTTAGAAAATCTTCATCGTTTGCCTTATTTTGGAAAACCGTTTTTTGTGTCGTAAATCAAAACAAGCATTCAAAACGTGTTAGGGCTATCCATGGGCATGTGAGTCGTCTAAATAACCCCAAACACCCACAATCACATATTTTATTATTACGGGGCCTTAACCCGATCACGGTTTGGTATCGCTTTAAGGCCCGATATTACATATATACAACCATGGACCCTATACAATAATTACATACACCAAAAATGTCCATCATTGTGATTTGATCACGAGGATCTCCTCCCTAGGCTCATAGTTACCCAAATCACTGCACAACCATACCAAGGCAAATCTAACAGTACTAGACTTGTTATTACATTACACAACTCAAAGATCGCAAACCCAACACTACGAACTATTCATTACCACAATAAACGATATATCACCGTACGGATGTCATCGGGGCATTAGGAGGAAGTTACGTTCCAACAGAACCCTCGCTAATAACCCTTAATCCACGGATCATCATCAATATAACAACATACTACATTAAACAACCCAAAACACAAGATTATACTAGCAATACAAACAATAAAATATCAAAGAAAACACCCTTTTCACCTTGCAAAATACCGACGAAAGCTTCTTATTTCACGAATCGGACAAAACCACAAGAACACTTGACTAATTAGCAAAAGAAAATGGATTTATCACTTGAATCTATCAAAGACCCGAGCCTTTCTCTCTCCTCCCGCGTACTCTCTCTCTCTAAAACTTAAATTTTCTATCCTCCTCTCCATCTCTCGGGTGGAAATGGCAATGTATAGCATTCCGTAGGCAGCCGCAGGTGCAACTGCGGCTGGCCACATGTGCATCTGCGGCTAGATTCGCTAGCTGCCCGCGCCGAATCCTCGACTGTTGGGCTGTCTCCTCGAGCCGCGCACTGTCCCTTTTGTCGGTGGCCGCAAGTGCACCTGCAGCTGTCTGGCTTGTTTTTTTCAATTTTTGTGCCACGCGGTCTTAAATCGCCAATTTCTGCTGTATTATTTTGGGAGGCTTTTAGCTGATGCATAAATTGCTTTTTGTGCTTGGCTTCCTGGGGGTACTGCCCCCTTCCACCCCCACCAGCTCACTGGCGAGCTGGGCAGTCGC
Source organism: Hedera helix (assembly GCA_947179155.2). NCBI lineage: Eukaryota > Viridiplantae > Streptophyta > Magnoliopsida > Apiales > Araliaceae > Hedera > Hedera helix. The sequence goes on from OX359267.1 coordinate 35,395,960, forward strand.
TCGCTCACCGGGGAGCGAGACCCCCGACCATCGTAAGCGTAGTGGCCATTAGTCGTCTTTTGTGATCAAATCAGGTTTTTTTGGATCAGCTGTTTGCCTCGCCTTAAGTAACCTGATGCTCGTTGTTTGTTATGATAACTTTGACCGTAAGTCGTTGGGGTCCACCTTCCTTTTCGCATGTCGGGTCAAGTGACGATTTTGCCCTCCTGTCAGGGTTAGTACAAAAGTGCAAATTTTGGGTGTTTACAACTGGGACAGGTACAAGAATAGAACCAGAAACAACCCCAGATGATTTAGTGCAAAGGTTAATAGATTTACTAACAGGAGCAATACAAAATAGGAATCTAGTTCCTGCTAAACAGAATACCCAACCCCCTCATTTTGTAAATTTTAGAGACTTTAAACTAGCTGGACCACCAGAATTTAAGGGCTCTATAAACCCTATAGAAGCTCAAACTTGGATTATAGAGATGGAAAGGGTTTTTGAGATGGTTAGGGTAGTAGAGGAGTAGAAAACGGTCTTTGCAACTTTCATGATGAAAGGAGAGGTTGCCCACTGGTGGCAAGCAAATCGGAATAGAGTGGCAGGGGAAATAGTTCCATGGTTGAGGTTTAAGGAACTGTTTTTCGAGAATTATTTTTCCACTAGTATGCAGAACAAATTAAAAATTCAGTTTTTGGAATTAAAGCAAAATAACATGTCCGTAGCTGAGTATGCAGCCAAATTTAATGAATTGGCCCGGTTTGCTCCTTACCAGGTCAGTACAGAAGAGCAAAAAGCCAAAAGATTTGAACAGGGATTGAAGCCCTAGATCTATAGCAAGGTGAATATGTTTCAGATAACAACATACACTGATGTATTGGAAAAGGCAGTCTTGGCTGACGGAGGTAGTGAAGCTATTACAAAATACAATCAAGAACAAAAGAAAAGGAAAAATGAAGGAGATTTCAAGGGGGAAGTGGTAGTAGTACCAACCCTCCTAGTAAGAAAAGGTGAAGTGGTAGTACAAACACTTCCGAAAATAAATCCGGAGATGTAAAGAATAAAATTGAACCATATAGTAGTTGTGGAAAAAATCATTTAGGGGTTTGTCTGAAGGGTAAGAAGGTTTGTTATAAATGCCAACAAGAGGGACACATTGCATCAGATTGCCCAAAATTAAAGAAAACATGATGTTTTAACTGTGGAGCGACAGACCATTTCGTTCGAAACTGTCCAAAGAAGATGATGGAGGTAATGAGTGGAGTGAAAGGAGCGAACACCGGAGGGAAACTAACATTCCCCGCACTAGCTCAACCAGGACGTCCTATTGCTCGAACCTTTAACATGACGATGCAAGATGCAGAAAAATCTAAAGATGTAGTATTATGTACCATTTCAGTTTGCAATACTAATGCATGTGTGTTTTTTGATTCGGGTGCTACATGCTCTTTTATATCTGATAAATTTGCTAGAAGACTAGGGTTGACACATGAAAACTTAGAACAACACTTGAATATAGAAATTGTAAACAAAGAAGTGATACATGTTAATCATGTGCATAAGCATTGTCCTATATTGATAAGAAAGCATAAGTTATATGTGGATTTAATTCCGATACGTCTTGGGAAATTTGACGTCATTTTAGGAATGGACTGGTTGTATAATCATAAGGCTGTGATTGATTGTCAAAGGAAGTGTGTAACTTTACAGACTCCCAAAAAGTCAAAAGTAGTATTTTATGGTAGCAAATTATCGAGACAATTTAGTTGTTTGTCAGTCATGCAAGCTAGTAAGGCGTTAAGGAAGGGAGGCACGGGATACTTAACATATGTGATAGATACCCAAAAAGGGGAGATGAAAATGGGGGAAATATTAGTAGTGAATGAATTTCCCGATGTGTTTTCGGATGACTTACCTGGTCTCCCACCAGATCGAGAAATCGAATTTATGATTAATTTAGCACCGGGAACTACTCCAATATCTAAGGCTCCATATAGAATGGCGCCAGTGGAAATGAAAGAGTTGATGAAAGAACTACATGAGCTATTAGATAAGAAGTTTATTCAACCGAGTGTGTCTCCATGGGGAGCACCAGTGTTATTTGTTAAAAAGAAGGATGGAGCCTTACGATTGTGTATTGATTACAGAGAGTTAAATAAGATGACCATCAAGAATAAATACCCGATGCCAAGGATTGATGATCTTTTCGATCAGTTAAAGGGAGCAAAATATTTTTCAAAGATTGATCTTCGGTTAGGGTATCATCAATTGAAAATAAGAAATGAGGATGTGCCAAAAACAACATTCAGAACTCGTTATAGTCATTACGAGTTTCTGGTGATGCTGTTTAGATTGACGAACGCACCAGCGGCATTCATGGATATAATGAATAGGATTTTTAAATCCTATTTGGATAAATTTATAGTGGTGTTCATAGATGATATCTTGGTATATTCCAAGTCTCAGGAAGAGCATGCAAATCATTTAAAGATAGTGTTGGAAACTTTGAGAAAAGAAAAATTATATGCCAAATTCTCAAAGTGTGAATTCTGGTTAGAAAGAGTTCACTTTTTAGGTCATGTTATTGATAAAGATGGAATTTATGTGGACCCTGCAAAAGTTGAAGCTATAATTAATTGGGAACAACCAAAGACACCCATAGAGGTGAGAAGTTTATTAGGTTTAGCGGGTTATTATCGGCGATTTATTCAAGATTTCTCTAAGATAACAACTCCGCTAACCAATTTAACTAGAAAGTCTGTAAAATTTGTGTGGATAGATAAATGTGAAAAAAGTTTTTGTGAGTTAAAGAAAAGACTAAGCAAAGCCCCGGCGTTAACTTTGCCTGATGAAACAGGAAACTTTGTGGTATATAGTGATGCCTCTCATAAAGGATTAGGTTGTGTGCTTATGCAGAACGGAAAGGTTATTGCATATGCATCACAACAGTTGAAAGATTATGAGAAGGGGTATCTGACGCATGATTTGGAATTGGCAGCAGTAGTCTTTGCATTGAAGATATGGAGACATTATCTCTATGGGGAGAAATGTGAGATATATACAGACCATAAGAGTCTGAAATATATCTTCACGCAAAAGGAGTTGAATATGCGTCAGCGAAGGTGGCTGGAATTGATAAAAGATTATGATTGTGAAATTCTCTACCATCCGAGAAAAGCTAATATAGTAGCGGATGCTTTAAGTAGAAAGGAGAGAGAAAAGTTAATGAAATTAACTGTTCAGGATAAACTAATCTAGGAGATGACAAAATTAGAAATTGAAGTAAGGTACCCCTCTGAAGCAGATGAGATGCTATTTGTTGTAGAGATGCAACCAACACTGTTAGATAAGGTGAAGGAGGCCCAATTAGCCAATGATGAATGTACTCAGGTAAGGAATAGGGTTACCTCAAATGGTGAAGTAAAATTTCAAATAGACAGTAATGGAATTCTCAAATTTGAGGGGCAAATCTGGATACCAGCAGTAGCTGAATTGAAGGAGGAGATATTACGGGAAACATATAATTCAAAATTCTCGATTCATCCAAGAAGTACAAAAATGTACCAAGATGTACGAAAGCATTTTTGGTGGCCGAACATGAAACAAGAAATTGCGGATTATGTAAGTCGGTGCTTGACGTGTCAGCGGATCAAAGCTAAGCATCAGAAGCGAAGTGGACTGTTACAACCTTTTGAGATTCCAGAATGGAAATGGAAACATATTACCATGGATTTCGTGGTAGGGTTTTCGATTACTCGAAAGGGCTACGATGCTATATAGGTGATCGTAGACAGCCCACTTCTTGCCAATTAGGATCAAATACAAATTAGATCAATTGGCCAGAATCTACATTAAAGAAGTGATATTGCGACATGGAGTACCAGTGTCAATTGTGTCAGATCAGGATCCGCGCTTTACATCAAATTTTTGGAGGAGTCTACAAGCGAGATTAGGGACACAACTGAGGTTGAGTACGACCTACCATCCTCAAATCGATGGTCAAAGCGAAAGGACGATACAAACTTTAGAAGATATGTTGCGGGCATATATTATGGATTTCAAAGGAAATTGGGACGATCATCTACCTTTGGTGGAATTTGCGTATAACAACAGTTACCACGCAAGTATAGGAATGCCACCTTACGAAGTTTTATATGGAAGAAAGTTCAGAACTCCTTTGTGTTGGGATGAAGTTGGCGAACGTCAACTGTTAGGACCCGAAATAGTTCAACAAACGGCGGATACAATCAGGTTGATACGAGCTCGACTAGTAGCAGCTCAGGATCGACAGAAAAAGTATGCAGATTTGCATAGGCAAAGTCGGGATTTTGAGGTAAGAAGCCACGTGTTTCTTAAAGTGTCTCCATAGAAGGGAAAAATCAGATTCAGAAAGAAAGGTAAATTAAGTCCTAGATTTATTGGACCGTTCGAAGTATTAAAGAAAGTTGGGGAAGTGGCATATGAAGTAGCTCTACCTCCAGAATTAGAACATATACATAATGTCTTCCACGTGTCAGTACTCCGACCGTACAAGTCAGATTATAAGCACGTCATAGCATATGAACCTATTCAGATAGAGAAGGATTTAACTTATAAAGAAATTCCTATCCAAATATTAGATAGAAAAGAGCAAGTCTTAAGAAATAAAGTGATTCCTTCCGTTAAAGTGTTATGGCAAAATCCTAACGTTGAAGAAGCCACATGGGAATTAGAAGAGAAAATGCGAAAGAATTATCCTAGTTTATTTGAATAGTTAGTATATAAATTCCGGGATGAAATTTTTATAAGGGGGAAGAATGTAATATCCATGATATTATGACGTGTAAAAAGTTTAAATAACTAATAATGTGAGTATTTTAATTATTTAAACTTGGTAGGTAATGTGAATTGTGTAAATTTATATATATATATATATATATACTTTATTGTACGATTATTAATTTTAAATGAATGGTGTCAATAAAATAGGGATTAATATTGAAAATTTATCCTAAATTAAATTAACTGTTAATGAGAGAATTAATAAGGTTATAATTGTGTTTATAGATTAATTAAGAAGTATGGTGAATTTTTGGGAAATTATTAAGAAGGGTAACTAATTATATAAAATATATAATAATAAATTATATAATTTATATATAAGGAAATATAATTAAATATAAAGGAATTTATGATTATATAAATTATATGAGAATAAATATATAATCTATACCAGAAAATAAATTTGTTAAAGAAGGGTTAATAATTATATAAATTATGCAAAATTATATTGTATAGTTTATATAAAATATATGAAATAGTGAAAAAGAATAATAAATAAATATGAATAAGCATATTTTTAATAAGAAAATTTATGTTTATGCAAAGTAGAATTATTTTTATTTTTATGAGATTTAATATTTTTGTGATTTAAATATGTGAAAGAAATTATTATAATACATAATATATATATATAAATTATTATTATATATATATATATATATATATATATATATATATAATAATAATTTATATATGTATATATTATGTAGTAATAGAAAATACATGGATATTTACGTAATGTATATGTAACAAAGTTGAAACGTGGAAAAATTTAATTTTATTAAATTATGTGTATTATTTTATTAATTTTGGAGGTATAAAAGACATCATATAATTACATGCATGTCATTATGCGTGTATAAAATTTATCAAGTAAAGTACCCTAAAAATATATGAATATTATTTATGAATTATTTTATGAATTTTAGTGAATTAAAATAAATATTTTATATATATTATATAAAATATTTATTACCCGAAATAACTGCGTAATGTATTAATTTAGGAGGTGGAAGAAGTTTTACCGACTTTACAAGGTCGGTGGACCTCAAGAGCAACACTTAAAATTAATTAAGCACAATCAAGATATATATATATATATATATATATATATATATAAGAAAAAAAAACCAAAAAAAAACAATCAATTAGTATTAGCCAACACAAACAAACCATTTCATCTCTTTCATTTTCTTTCTTCTTCTGCCACCCCCGAACACCACCACTACCAAGAAAAAGGAAAAAAAATTAGTGCCATCAAATGAAAGAATAAGCTTCAAGGGAAGAAATTCCAAGCTTTTGGAAGGTATAAAAAGAGTTTATTTGATTTATTTTTGTATTTGTAGTGATAAAATAATTTTGTGAAAAATTAGTAAATAATTATATAATTGTTCTATATAATTTTTAGATGTGTATTCATGGATTATATTATGTTTAGAGTAATTATGTGGTGAAAATAATTACCAAAAATGGCTTTAAAATGTTGTTGCTGGCTACTGCTAACGTGGGAAAAAGAAGGAAAAATTTTAAGGCCGCCTGCGCATTGCGCGGGGGCCATATTTTTTCGGAACGAGAGTTAAACGGCCTTGTTTCGGGGCGGAAGGGAATAAGTCGCGTCATGCGTAGCCGATCGGAGTTCAACTTTTTTACCATTTTGCCACCGGTCTGATTTTTCAAGATAATTACGAAAATGCCATTGGAATTTAATTTAATTAAAATAAATGTTTTAAAATTGATAAAATTATATAAAAATTATATAAAATCAGATAAATATATAAAAAAATGTTTTATAAATTAAATTTAACAAATTTTCAATTTTGAGGACTAATTTCAATTAATAATTAAGTGACTTATATATAAAGACGTAAAAAAAAGGACACGATTAAATTAAATAACCAAATTTGGTTATAATTAATTATAAACACCAATATAAATCCGATGGGTAGAATAATTATATTATGAGTGACATTAATTACATAAATTAATATTGTAGATTACTAAATTATTATTATTTGATTATGTTATGATTATAGGTTGTCCAAGAAAGGATAATTAGTTGTTAAGTTAGTAATCAGACAACGAGGCAGGTTCCTAAACCCTAACTTTGAACCATTAATCATATGTTAGATATTAAAAATCCTTATTGAGTTCTATTTTCTAAAGTTTTATCATCATTCCATTTTCTTGAATATTGATTTCGGTTGATGTTGTAGATTATTCAATTAAAATTAAAAATCTCTGTTGTTACTCACAGTCATTCTTAAAGGTCATCCATAACAAATCATAATTGTTGATTAGTGAGTTGATGATTATGAGTCTATGCCATTTGTTCGGCTAGACTTTTGGTACAATTGAATTCCAAATTATTCTTTATTGTTAAGTGCTGAGCCAAACCAAATTATTTTGATGTGGACTCTTAGAAACTGAGGTGAACAATCATGGTCCAGGGAATATAGTTTGTCGAAGGCTTTAAATTCTGAAATTTCGAGATATGCGGTAATATGATGTGCACAATCATAGGCACGAGAGGTTGATCACCTCGAGTACGGGCTTAAGGTTTTGTCTTTATGACATATACAGGTTATCAATATTACTATTGACTATCCTATGTTCAATGATATTGTGACCCTCAGTATGATGTTCAATTATCATGTTTCAAAGGACATTTTCCTCAGTTATTTTCATTCATTTGAAATGGGTTCATGTTACGTTATTATTATAAATTCTTTTCGTCATACTGCTTTGTTATGCAATTCATTATACTTGCTGAGCACTTCAGTTGCTCATTCTTGCTTGATTATTGTGACGCAGACAAAGATATTAAACCTGAGGGTATAAATAAGAAAGACAAAGGCAAAGGAAAGATGTCAGATTGAATAAATGGTGAAATGTCCCTCGTTAGTAGTTTTAAATCTATTTTGTGGATGTAGATGTGAAATATGTATCTTAGTAACGTTGTATGTATATAAAGGTTAATGACCCTGGGGGTTTATTAAATATCTTTTGTATTATTTTGAACCTTAATGGATGTAATATATATTAATAATACTTTTGAGTAGTGGTAAATAAAGTTAGAATATATGAATCGTAAGCACCAAATTCGAGATTCAAGGAGCCCGAACTTGGGGCGTCACAGAAATTATAATACTCATTGATACAGGAAGTACACACAATTTCCTTAATTCCAAAACAGCTGAAAAACTGCACCGCAACACGGAAGAAGGTAAACCATTGCAAGTGAGTGTAGCAAATGGATATAAGATGATTTGCACAGAGAGGTGTAGAAATTTTGAATGGTCTGTACAGGGATTTTTTTTTTTTTTTTTTTTTGTACATATATAGGGATAATTCCTTTGAAAGGGTGTGATGTTGTACTAGGAGTTCAATGGTTGAAGACTTTGGGTGATTGTATGTTCAATTTTAATACACTTACTCTAAGTTTTTTAGTGGAAAAGGGATATGATTATTTTGAAGTCTCTATGATTAATGCTATCAGCTTGTATGAAACTAGGAAAAAGGATCAATTATCTATTATGGCCTGTGTTTTTGCAATTCAAACTACCCAGGCAACTGATTAATTATTACCATTACAGATTCAACAAATGATCAATACTTTTGAGGATGTTTTTCAAGAACCAAAGGCTTTACCACCCCAAATGAAGCATGATCATCATATTCCATTAAAAACTAGAACTGAACCATTTGCAATTAGACCATATAGATATCCACACACACAAAAAGCAAAAATTAAGAAAATTATGTAGGAGATGCTAGCTGCTAGAACCATTCAACCCAGCCAGAGTCCTTTTGTTTCACCAGTTATGTTAGTTAAAAAAAAAAGGATGGAACATGGAGATTTTGTGTGGATTTCTAGGAGTTGAATATAATCACTATCAAAGACAAGTTTCCCATACCGATCATTGAGGAACTATTATCATACGTTTAGTTAAAATAATAGAATAAATGAAGGAATGGAATAAAAAATAGTGTATCAGATGATCATTTTAGATGATAAATTATTCCAATGGAATAAAAATTTATTCAATCTGTTTGATTTTTATTCCATGTGAAAGAGTTGGGATGAAATTCATTCCAATTGAATGGATATGTATCATAATTTTATCATCATATTAAATACTTGAAATAACTTAAAATTATTCCATTCATTTCTCTATTCCATGTTTTCAATCCAAACACAACATTAAATGAGTTGAAGGGATCAAAAGTCTACTCTAAGTTGGATTTAAGGGCTGGTTACCACCAAATCAGAATGCATCCTTTTGACATAACAAAAAATAGCAATCATGACTTATGTTGGTCATTATGAATTTTTGGTCATGCCATTTGGCCTAACAAATGCTCATGTGATGACCGATTTTTATACTTATTTATTTAATACCTTTGAACTCGATAATTTTGTGAATTCTTTAACATTTTAGTTAGTTTTATGTGTTTTTATGTTATTATTGTAAAATATGGTGTAATATTAGTTTTATGTGTTTAAATTGTATTTTATATTAATTATATATATTTTATTTAGTTTAATTTTTTTTATAGAAAATTACTGCTAGAGTGGCAAAATGGTAATTTTTGCATAGTGTTACTGCCGCAGCAATGCCCTGCTATTGCCGTAGCGGTAGTACAAAACTTAGAAATCAGAATAGGCCACCGCCGTAGCGGTCCATACCAGTGTCGCCTTTCAAAGTTTCTGCCCAGAAAAATATAAAGGAGCATCGCAGCACTCATCTGCTACTGTTGCGGCAGTTTATTGTTCATGTGCGAGATTTTTACTTTTAAGTCCAGTTTTCAACCCTAATTTTCAGAATCTTTCATTTCCTTTTTCATTTAGGTTAAGAGAGAGAGGGGCTAGGCCAGAGAGAATAGATGAGGGAATGTGGTTTTCTTTTTGGGAGACCACCATATCTTTGATTTCTTGAACCCAATCCTTCAATTTTTGGAATGATAATGAAGAAGATGAAGAGCAAGCAAGGGAGCATACTTTTAAGTCATTGAAGGATAGAGTTTGAAGATTGAAGCTTGGGAGACACAACTTTACACTTTTAAACTCTTATTTATCTTTGTATGTCATTGTAATGTGATTTCTTGTTGGTTATGTAATGAATATTGGCTAATCTTCTTATATTGGAATATAAGTTAGAAATGGAAACCAATATGGATTTGTAAATTGATTTTCTCCCTCTTGATTGGTACCATATGGATTGGTTTGTCATATTTGTGGTTCATGTATCAATTAATTGCAAGTGATTGATTTGGGGAACCTATATGAAATTAAAAGATGGATTATAGGTTTGGACCTAAATATGATAACATGTGTTGTGTATTTGTTCTTAGGAACGTATACATAATTTGTGTGTAGGATAGACATATGCCTACGTGTCGCATGTATCCAATGTGAAATACGTGCCTAAAACCCAGTTTGTGTTAGTTCTCATAAAAATATAGTGAATTATCTTACTTAGGTTTTTCTTGTCTGAATTCTGTCGAATGGGATAGGTTTGGATGAGATATGCTTATTTGGCTATCGAAAGGTGCCTATAAGTACTATCATATTCTCGGTTGACAATTCGTCTTGACCGTATAATTTACCTATCTTTAACTGCTTTATAATTTAATTGTTAATTTACGTTATGTCCATTTACATTTTACTTTCTTCATTTAATCAAATATTTAACTAAGATTGACTTGTTTTGCATTAGTATTTGGGAAACTATTAGAACTAATTTCTCATAGGATCGACATTCTACTTTCACTTTATTACTTGTTGATCGTGTATGCTTGCACGTTATTCATTCAAATAAATTCAAGATATGAATTTAACTAATAAATAAAATATAAATAAACGTTCCAATTTTGACTAACAAGTTTTTGGTGTCGTTGTCAGGCAATTAGTTTCTAATTGTTTTTCATTATTAATTTCATTCGAGCTAATTCTTGTTTAAACTTGTATTTCTATTTCAAATAATGGAGTCAGGCTGAAGACTATAAAACAAGCATTAATTGGGAGACAACCCAAGTTTTTCTAATGTTTCATTTAGTTTTATTTTTTTTATTCAAGTTATAACGTAGCAAATGATGGGAGACCATTACAATTATAGGAGCGAAAGTTGACAATTAACCCAAACTTCATGGAAATCCTATGTTTTTATTCTTTCATTACTTTTAGTGAGGATAATATAACTTTTAAGTTTGGGGGTCGCCTATGCTTTGTATTTTGTTTAGTTTTATTTTGTTTTGGTTTTATTTTGAATTTTGAATTTTGTGGGTATATTCTCTGCAAACCCTCACGAGACAAAAATCGTCCTATTGGACAACCTTGGAATTTAACGGCTTGTTGCACGTGCTAAATGCAACCGTATTTTCTACAAAAATGAATTTATTATAATTGTTTTTGTTTTAGTATGTGTTGTTTAAGAGTCATTGTAGTATAGGTTTGTGTTCTTGAGAATTGTTTTGATGTGATTAAAACTTTAATCGAGGATCGGGCTATTGATTGTTCTTATTATAACTCGTAGAAAATAGATTAATGTTACTTAGTCTGTATGCTTGACTTGTTGTTGGTTATTTTAACATTGTTTATGATCTTTTTTCACTTTGAGCACTTAGTCCTATGTTCAAGCCTATTAGGTGCTTAGCGATGGTTTATATGACTACATGCTTATAGATGCAAACTTTTACTTTAGAACTTGTATGTGCATTACTCGAAGCGATTCCCCGTGTTTAGATGTTTATTTTGTGGTAGCGTGAGATGAAGCATAAAACGCACTTACATATATTTTAAAAAGAAAAGAAAAGAAAAAGAAAAGAAAATATATATATAAATAAAATATAATAAGTTGCTTGACTAGTTGAATTTTGTGGCCTTTGTTGCTCAAGTTAATAAGTCCTTAGGGGTGTTTTTACACCTAGTTCCTTAAAGCCAACTGGTTTGGGAGTAATTAGCCAAACGCTCATTACGTGGGTAACTCTGTAGAGCCTAATAGAATAAGATATTGCATAAGTCAAGAATAAAATTTGAACTATTTACTGGGATTAGTGTAGAGTGATATGTTATGTATGCTTTTGAAGTTTTTGATTTCTTTCATAAGGTAATTTGTTTACATAGGCTAATTTAAGCTATAATTGGTTTATTGCAAATTGTGGACACACATATATGGATCATGAGTAATGTATGATTAACATATAGGTTGAAATTTTAGACATTGTTATGTTTTGAAGTTTTCTTGTAGTTATCGTTTGAAACAATCTTTGGGTCCATTTATTTTTCATGTTAATTCATTGCTCGAGTTTTTGTTAAGTGGTTGCATATAGTTTGTCTCTGTTTTACATGAGGACAAACAAAGATTTAAGTTTGGGGATATTTGATGACTGATTTTTATACTTATTTATTTAATATATTTGAACTTGATGATTTTGTGATTTCATTAATATTTTAGTTTGTTTTATGTTTTTTTGTGTTATTATTGTAAAATATGGTGTGATATTAGTTTTATGTATTTAAATTGTATTTTATGTATTTTATATTAATTATATATATTTTGTTTAGTTTAATTTTGTTTTTGTAGAAAATTACTGTTGGAGTGGCAAAATGATAATTTTGCATCAGAGCCATTACCGCAACGGTAGTACAAAACTCAGAAATCAGAACAGACCACCGCTGCAGTGGTTCATACCAGCGCCATAACGCTCAAAGCTTATGCCCAAAAAAATATAAAGTAACGCTGCGGCGTTCTCCTGCTTTTGTCGCGGCGGTCCACTGTTCTTGTGCTGGATTTTTGCTTTTAAGTCCAATTTTCAGCCCTAATTTTCAGAATTTTTCATTTCCTTTTTCATTTGGGCTGAGAGAAAAAGGCTAGGGTAGAGAGAATAGATGAGGGACTGTGGTTTTCTTTCATGAGAGACCACCATACCTTTTATTTCTTGAACCCAATCCTTCAAATTTTGGAATGACAATGAAGAAAATGAAAAGCAAGCAAGGGAGTATACTTTTAAGCCATTGATGGATAGAGTTTGAAGATTGAATCTTGGGTGACACAACTTTACTTTTCTAAACTCTTATTTATCTTTGTATTTCATTGTATTGTGATTTCTTGTTGGTTATGTAATGAATATTGGCTAATCTTTTTACATTGGAATCTAAACTTAAAATGGAAACCAATATGGATTTGTAAATTGATTTTCTCTCTCTTGATTGGCACCATATGGATTGGTTTGTCATATTTGTGCTTTATGTATCAATTAATTGCAAGTGATTGATATAATTGCAAGTGATTGATATGGGGAACCTATATGAAATTGAAATATGGATTATAGGTTTGGACCTAAATATGATAACATGTGTTGTGTATTTGTTCTTAGGAGCGTATGCATAATTTGTGTGTAGGATAAACGTATATCTGCATGCCGCGTGTAGCCAATATAAGAATATGCACCTAAAACCCATCTTGGGTTAGTCCTCATAGAAATATAGTGAATTATCTTGTTTGGGTTGTTCTTGTCTGAATTTTGTCGAATGGTTTGGATGAGATATGCTTATTTTGCTATTAAAAGATGCCTATAAGTACTATCGTATTCTCGGTTGATAATTCATCATGACTGTATAATTGAGAGGGAGTTAGGAGATGAAAATTGCATAATAGGGAAAATTACAAGATTCACCTGTCTTTAACTACTTTCTAGTTTAATTGTAAATTTGCGTTATGTCCATTTACATTTCACTTTCTTCATTTAATCAAATGTTTAACTAAGATTGGCTTGTTTTGCATTATTATTTTGGAAACTGTTAAAACTAATTCCTCGTGGGATCGACATTATACTTTCACTTTATTACTTGTTGATCATGTATGCTTGCACGTTATTCATTCAAATGAATTTGAGATCAAAATTTAACTAATAAATAAAATATAAATAAACAGTTTTAATTTCGACCTCATTTCATGCACTTATGAATCAGGTGTTCTCTGAGCATTTAAGAAAATTCATACTTGTTTTTCTTATGATATTTTGATTTATGGTCCTGACTTGTCTTCTCATGCGAAACATTTGACTGTGATTTTATCATTGTTGAGATTTAATACATTGTATGCTAAGATGTCAAAGTGTTCATTTGCTCAGTCACAAATTAAATATCTAGGATATATAATAACTGCAAATGGTGTGTATGTAGACCCAAACAAGATATCTTGCATGCTTGAATGGCCAGAACCTAAATCAGTTAAGGCTCTCAGAGGCTTTTTAGGCTTAGCTGGTTATTATAGAAGATTTATTAGAAATTATAAAGAGATAAGTAAGTCATTAACTAGACTGTTACATAAGGATAAATTCCATTGGGACTCCAATGCAACCTAGGCATTCCAAAGCTCTAAAACAGGCTATAAGTTCAACCCCAGAAGTGGCATTACCTGATTTTACTCTACCATTTATTATTGAAACAGATGCTAGCTCTAAAAGAATTGATGCAGTTTTGATGCAAGGGGGAAGACCACTAGCATTTTTTGGTAAAGCTCTAACACCAAAACATTTGGGATTGTCGGTTTGTGAAAATGAACTCCTAGCCATCTTTATTAGCTGTAACCAAATGGAGATCTTATCTAATTGGGGTCCATTTTATCATCAAAACTGACCATCAAAGCCTTAAATTTTTCATGGAATAAAGGCTTAATACATTTTTACAGTAGAAATGGTTGAGCAGAATGTTAGGATATGATTATGAGATAACCTACAAGAAAGGTACATAAAATATAGTTGTTGATGCCTTATCTAAAAGGAGTTTTGAAGAATAAGAGGCTCACTCAATAGCACTCACTGGAATTATACCAAACTGGTTGGAGGAAATTAGTAAATCTTATGATGGGATGATAAGATTCAGCCTATCATGCAACAGTTGAACATTGAATAAAATTTTGTCACATTTCACTTTGCAGAAGAATGTGATAAGGTACAAAGGGTTGATTTATGTGGGATCCCAGACTAACCTTAGAAAGACATTATCCTTATCATTTCATGATAATTTTTTATTTTGGGGGGGGGGGGGGGGGGGGGGGTCGTTCTGGAATTCATACCACTATAAAGAAACTGGGAGCATAATTTTATTGGCACACCATGGCAGCAAATATAAAGACTTGGGTTAAGGAATGTGAAGTCTGTCGAAGGCACAAGACTAAAAGTAATCCCTATCCAGGATTGTTGTAGCCATTAGAAATTCCCTATAAGCCGTGGACATATATTTCAATGGACTTCATTGAAGGCTTGATAAACTTTGAAGGTAGGATAATAATACTGGTAATAGTGGATAGATTTTCTAAGTTCATATTTTATAGGTCTACACCATCCTTATATAGCAAGTTCTATAGCAGGATATTCATTGATAATATTTACAAAATGCATGGTTTACCTCAGAGAATTGTGACAGATAGAGATAAAGTGTTTGTGTGTTCATTTTGGCAAATTCTGTTTAAACAATTGGGAGTCCAGTTATGTCTAAGCACAGCTTACCATCCTTAATCTGATGGTCTAACTGAGAGATTGAATAGACGTTTGGAGTGTTACTTAAGGTGTATGTACGGTGATAATCTTAAGAAATGGTGCTAAGTCTGGCACAATGGTGGTATAACACAAATTACCATACAGGACTGCAATGCACTCCTTTTCGGGCATTATTTGGATTAAGTCCTCCTCATCTTAACTTCCATCAGATTGAACTATAGGCGTAGGTAAGAATAAGAACTACGCAGATCAAAAAAGAACATAGAGGAGTTTTGAGGTAGGGGATTTAGTCTACCTCAAATTACAACCATACAAACAATCTAGCCTAGCTCACAGATCCAACTTCAAGCTGGCACCTAGGTATTATGGGCCTTACCAGGTGATTCACAAGCTGGGAACAATGGCATACAAGTTGGACTTACCAAGCAATGCTCAAACTCATAATGTATTACATGTCTCTCTATTAAAGAAGAAGATTGGTGATCAAGCAAAATTAGCTCCAGCTCTACCTCTAGTAACAAAAGATGGAAGACCTAAATTGGTTCCAGTGGTTATGTTAAGAAAAAGGATGGCTAAGTTTCATAAATAATAGACCAAAGGTTGAGTACCTTATTCATTGGGCTAATAATAATGAGGAAGATGCATCTTGAGAGGATGCATAGCAAATGATTAACTAGTTTCCTAAATTTAACTTCAGTCCTTGAGGACAAGGACAATTTTAAGGGGAGGGTATTGTTACAAATGAGCTGGAACAGTAGCTGAATGCAGAACATTATTAAAGAATGCAGGTGAATGCAAGTTATTAGGGACAGCTGGAGGTTATAACATTAGTTGGCTGGTTAATTATCAATATAACATAATGTATCATATTGCAGCCAGGGGTGCACAACGGTCGGTTTAGTCCGTAAAAAAATAACTAAATCATTTAAGTCAGTTATAAAAAATTAAAAACCAAAATCGCTCAAATTTTTACTCCGTAATCGGTTATCGGTTTAATTGGTCGGTTTAATCGATTATAAAACTTAAACATAAATAATAGAGTTAGTATATACCTTTGTAATATTAAAATGTTTGATTTAAAATTATTTTCAACAATAAGGACATGATCTCTTTCATTCATATATCAAATTGTTGTTTAAATGTACAAACATAAGCCAAGGCTACAAAATGGTATTTACATGACTATCCAATTTCAATTCATAGAGACGAAAAAAAAACATACAAGATTCATTTCATCATAATATGGAACAGGAGTTCAAATTTTCTTTTTAGTGTTTCAATCATAACTAAACATTTATTAACAAGTATTTTCCAAGGTACTTAACATTGAAAAAATAATTTAATATTTCAGTTCGGTTGGTTTGGGTGATTTTAGCATTTAAACCGAAACCGGCCGCTATATCTTCGGTTTGTTTTTTTTTATTAACTTTCAGTTCATTAATTTTATATTTTTTGGTTTGATTCGGCTCGGTTTAATTCTGTTAGGTCGGTTATTTGGTTATTTTCGGTTTATTGTTCACCCCTAATTGCAGCAATTGGAAGCTTTCAGTTGTTAGTCTAACAAACTTATGTTAGTAGCGTTAACAGAAAATAACTAACTTCTAAATGGGCGGGAATTCTGAAATTCAAAGATGGAGGGAAAGTTAGTTAGTGGAAGTTAGTCATTGTAAAAGATTGTTGTATAAATAGAAGATATAGCAGTAGAGGGTTTTCATGCATTGAATTGTAATCTTTGTTCTTGTATTCTCCTCTCTGTAACGAATTCTACCATCAATTCCAATATTGCCATTTTTTATTTGGTTCAACTTCTGAATTCTTTTTCTTTTAATTCTTGAGTTTTTAATTCTGAAATCACAACACTTTGCGGTGGCATACCCTTGGGTTCAACAAACACAACGGAGTATTTGTCCTGAATAGGCTGTAGTTGTGTAGGATATGCTAGGTTAACCCTTGCAGATGCAGTCATTAGTCTTAACTGCCCAAATACCACATTTAGATGTTTTGTGATACACTTCTGGAATGATTTTGCTGAAACCATTTTGACTTCTGCATTTTCCGCAACTCCTCGTAGTGTGATTTCTGTGCTATTCCAAATAAACTTCATATTTTTTTTTATAAAATCAAAGCTCACATTGCCTAAGGTTTTAAGCCATTGGATGCCTAACGCAATATCACAGCCTCCCAGTGGTAGCACCCTTAGCTCAGTGGTGAATTCTTTGCCGTGCATTTGTCATTTAAAATTTGGGCAGACATATTGGCTGACAACCTACTCCTCCATTAGTCGGCAACCTAATCTATAAGCTGTGTTGGTGTCAACGAAGTTATGAGTGGCCCCTGTATCAACGAGGATGGAGAACTCCTGATTTCGCACATCACCCAGTACCTGGAGTGTTCTGGGGTTGCAGACATGGCATGGACAGAGATCTCGCCACCTTCAACTTCGACTACACCTTCATCGTGGGAATCTCCTTGGTCCTCCTCAATATCAGGTTCAACCTCCTCTCCTTCATCACTACATATGATGAACAATTGAGGGTTGATACATTAATGAGTCGGCTCCTTCATCACTACATATCATGAACAATTGAGGGTTGGTACATTTATGAGTCGGCGTGTATTTTTCATCACAGAAAAAATATAACCCCAGTTTTCTCTTGTTTTGGTATTGAGCATGACTGAGTTTTTGAATCAGGGGTGCAGGCAGGGCCAAGGCATTTTTTGGTGATGGAAGCAGGGGGTTTTGGACGGTGTTTGTGATTGCGGGGGTGGGTTTTTATGGCTGGTAGAAGCTTAGGAATTATGTGGTGGCTTGTATGGAGGGACTGAAGTGATGTCAGTAATAGTTTAGGTGAGA
This sequence comes from Hedera helix, assembly GCA_947179155.2. Taxonomy (NCBI): domain Eukaryota; kingdom Viridiplantae; phylum Streptophyta; class Magnoliopsida; order Apiales; family Araliaceae; genus Hedera; species Hedera helix. Next base: position 35,414,121 of record OX359267.1, read on the forward strand.
AATTTGGGTTTATTAAGGGAGCAATCTTAAACAAATTTCTCTAGCTTAGCTAGTTCCAGTGCCTTAATTATAGTGGTAGGACAAAACCTCCACTCTCACCTTGTTTTCATCAAATAAACCGCAGACAAAATTACCTACCAAATAAGGTTCAGGTAATTCAGTACCTCTAAAATAGGAGAGGAGGCACCTTTATTCTTCAAATTTCTCGAAGTGCTCCTCTACTGTAGTTGTCTGCTTCAATTGTTTGAAGTCACCCACAACTCCCAGTTGTCCCCCTAAATCGGATGAGCATGTCTGCAACAAATTCGATCCAGGATTGATGAGGTTTGTTGATAGTGTAGGACTTGTACCACGTCTCAGCCAGCAAATTCAACTTTCTCCAGATTTGTCATGGGTTGAAACTTGAAGAACTGATTACTTTTCCTCAACCAAGCTCGCACGTTTTCGCGGGGAAATTTAATTTTGGAAATGTTTAAATCGACTTTCAAAAGTCGATATTAATCTTATAATTTGGAAAGGGAAAGTATTTCTGAGCACCAAATCCAGGCCAGTTTGCAAGAGCTGAATTTACATATCTGAAAATTGAAACCTTGCTGATTTATAGAAATAAAAACCGATTTACATAAGCATTCCTCAAAAGCCAAATGCCCAACTAAATGACACTATTTTATATGAAGATCCAAATCCAAGAAAAGGTGAGAGAACATTGTCAGACTAGTAACTATGACACTATTATAGGATAACTCAAGTCATAGGATGAATTTGGACCTTTTTTTCAAAAAAACATTGTTTTTACAAAGAATATATAGATCACAAACGTACAACAATTGCACATACTGCGGAGAAAAAAAGAATCAATCAATGATCTATGTGCTGACTGATCATCTACGCCTCTGCCTGCCTTGAGAAACAACTGGTTGTGTGCCTCTGAAATTTCTGCTGGGAGAATCCATTGATCCTCTAATAGAAGCTTTGGCCGATTCTGGGACCATGTCTAATGGAAATGACTCTATAAAGCATGCCGTGTTAATTCGCGTCCTCTCAAGCTCTGCTTGAAGTAGCTCAGAGCTGTACTGCTGGGCAAGAGCCTAAGCAAACAGGAAAAAATACAGGGAAAGTTTATTAGAGGAAGAACCATCATGTAGCAAGAGGAAAGATTAAATTATGAAGATGGTCGGTCACTGCCAGGTGATTCATATAAAAGCTAACTTGAGGTCCAATTCTCAGCCAATTTACCAACTGGTCTAGAAAAACCAACTAAGCACATTCAACAAGCACTAATAGCCGCATGATTATTGAGGACTGTAGTAAGCATTTGCTAGGAGGAGATGACCATGAGCTAAGACCAAGTGAGGGTGCAGAGAAAAAATGCTAAAACATCATGAAGTGTAGACCAAGTGGTTGGGGTAAGACACCGTTAGATTGAGTAGAGTAGTATGATATACCTCACTGGGGAGCTTGAAAAATAAAAAGAGGGGGGGGGGGGAGTGATTAGCAGAGCAAGTTTCAGAAAGAATCTAAATGAAGAACACAAGGCAGTTGTCACCAAGGTCATAGTTTTTTCAAAGGTCAACAATATAAAAAACAAGAAATTAAACAAGGGGGATTTCTTACAATTAGGTCATCTGGTGAAACATTCGCCCTCTCATCAGCAAGAACATCATCACTTCCACGTGTAGGCCTGCGGTGATGACTTGGAGTCTCAACAGACTCGGTCACACTCTCTGTGGCTTTCTCCAATAGGACCCCTTGTAAAGACTTTAGCGACTCTCTCGCCTCATGTGTAAAGTAAGGATTCAATATGGTCTCAAAATATTCAAGCTGCAAGAAATGCATGGCAAAGAATAAACTATCCGAGCAAGTGATTAAGGCATCTCAGTCATAGTAATCACTTGAATCTGCCACACAAATATTTGTAAGAATGTATGGCTAATTTTTAATGTGTTTTCAACTAGAAACTACATAGAATAAGAATCTTCGTCATCTTAGTTTTATTCTCTATTAAATAGGAACCACACAAACAACATGGTATCTAAAGCAGATAGGAAAGGAGGCAAATAATGAATCTCATCTTCAAGTTCCCAAAAATATACAATTTGTATCAAGTTGCTATAACACTTGTATATCTGGCTGGTAAAAACAGCTCTACAATAAGCACCGATGGTTTTCAGAAACATCAGCAGTTGGATTAGATTCAATTGCAGCAAAAGAAAAGAGTAACAGCATATTCACCTCAAACATGAGCTGACAGAAACCGTTTGCATCCAATGATCTAAGATCTCTCTCTTTGTTTTCATGGAAAAGACTGAGCAAAGTGTCAATCAGGCCTTCGACGAGGATACCGAGTGTCTTATCAAGCAGGGGCTTACATCCAGCAAAAACCTGCAATCAGAAAATACATCATATTCTCATGATTAAGCCAAAAGTTAAGCTAATAATTCATGACTTAACCTGATTAGGGAACGTGTCGATAAGATTGACACAACTTCTAATATAGTCAAAAATATGATTTAGCTGTATTAGAACTAACAAATGGTCGGGGTAATGGGAAACAAGTCTAAGAAAAACAAGAAGTTTTTTGTAGATCATTGGATAGATGAGTCCTGCCAGGCACACATTAAGTACCTCGGCATGCACAGCTACTAGAGTGTGCAATAACTCCACTGCCGCATCTCGCACACCCTGCAAGATACCAGAAGCAACATTACACGATTTTGCCAAAAAAGCAATGTTCACTGAAATGTCAGAAAAACAAGGGAATAACAAATAATTTCATTATTTTCTCACTTTGACTGCAGGTGCACTTCCCCATTGCACTCCAGTATCCAACAAATAGTTTGCAGCTGCTGCTCTAATAAAATTTGCCTGAGAAAATATAAAAGATGGTATACAATTCCAAATATTGATGGAAGGCACATTAACAAGTTTTTTTTCTTATGGAAAAGCAAGACAAGGCATTAGATCATTTCTGCTGCAGACTTCATTAATTCAGTTAAAATACTGATAAAAGGAACTCTATCTCCCCTTCCTCTTTCTTGGCCCTCATCTTGTGCCCCCACCCTCCGCGCCCCCCCCCCCCCCCCCCCCCCCCGGGCCCCCTGGGGCACACACACGGAGTAAATGTTCTAACCTTCCAACATGAGAAACAATAGCCAAATACAGACCAGGGTAGAGGCAAACAGTTACTCTAAAAATTACGGTGGTTCCAATTTATTGACTTCTTGCTTCATTGAGCATTACACTAACCACAGAATCTTAACCTGAAGAACCAACCTGCATAAAACTAAGGAATCTTCCCAACAAGCAGTTAATTTACATGCATATTTTTGTGCAAAATCAACATTCGCAATTAAACCTGACACGAGTTTAGTTATACCTTTGCATAAGTATATTGTGCAAGGACCTTCTCTTCAAGTCCAGAGAAAGACGTAACCAAATCTTGCATATCAGTATCCTCCTCGTCCTTTCCCCTGCTTTAGTCATAGATATGATAGCATCACTCAAACTGAACCTCGGTGAATCAAAAAACATTTTTGCGATCTCAAGCATATTAATAAGACAAGATGCACCCAACCAGCAGTAAGCTTGAAGATGAAAGTGTGTAGAAAAATCATATATATATGAAATACTGTAAATCGCCAAAAGTTAGATTAGCAGCAATTTTGGTTTTCCATTTGGGAATTGTGCAGCGTAGCAACAAGGGCTGAGAGGAGCCTAACCGATGGGTAATATTAGAGGAATGCGAATAGAAAAGTAGTAATAATGAATGAAGTTAAAAAGAAAAATAAGTTACTTAACAATGCATAAGAGCTCATTAATTAAGGAACATAGTCACCTATTTACCATAGTTATATTAATTACATTTAAAGTTTGGAGATTAAAAAAATCAATCAGAAAGATGAATCTAAAAATTCACGACTCTTACAATGCCTTAAGTCTTCATTGCAAAAGGAATATACAAATGAATTACCACAATAGGCTTGGGCAGCCACTTACAAACACGGATCATTACCAGTAAACAAAAAAATGTACGGTATCAGAAAGGCAACATTGTTTCATCTCCGAGTCCTCATCATGCAATCTAAAAAATTATTGGTAAGGTCCCTAAACCAATATTTAACTGCTATTGATAGGATACAGTACACTATCAGTAAGTGTCAATATTGTTCATAAGTGTCTGTCCCTTACTAGCGGGAATTAAATATTAGCTCAATAGATTGCTTGATAACAATGTCTAGAATGAAACAGCCGTGACTTTAACATACCATATTAAATACCTTACCTTAGATACATTTACTTGACAAAAAGAAAAAAGGAAAAGGAAAAAAAAAACTTCCTTTCACAAATAATTCAGACCTACAAGTGACTTCTTAAATTTGTTTTTCAAACTTTATAATTACTCCTTTTGGATGGGTGGAGACCTGGGTCATTAAATGGATTGCTTGATGAGGGATGTAAAGAATGAAGCAGGTGAGACTGTAACGTCCCATATTAACCTCCTTACCATCTAGTATATATATTTACTTACTGAGGGAAACAAAAAAAAAACTTCCATTCACAAAGGATTCAGATCTACGAGTGACTTCGTAGATTTGTTTTGCTAACTTTTTAATTACACCTTTTGGGTGGAGACTTGGGTCATTACAAATGGCATGTAGATCCGAACAATCCCAATTGATATTGAATCCTTTCAAAGTTTCGATAGGTATTAAACATTGATTATGACCATAGTAATGGGGTAAAAATGACTTAGTGTCTTGCTTATAAGTGAAAAACCCATTAACATTCGACATTGATTGTACATAGGAAAATCCTAGATTATACATGAATTCCACATCCTCTGGTAATAATTACTCAAGGAGTACTCTAGGAGTGAGGACTTGAGTCATAACTACACCCTTTCTAAACAAACTAGACTCCTACATTTTTCCTTCCTTCCCATGTTTGAACTACTGTTGGTTGGAGTTACCAAAAAACACTTGCATAGTAGCAAAATGCATTTTAGCACAAACATTCCAAAACATGATACATCTTCATTTCCAAACACTAATTTGGTGATCCAAATCTTATTTTTACTATTGCACCAACGTGATTACAAACACTGGTTAGGATCAAATATAATGAAAGGCTAAGATTGATTATCTAAAATCTATCATATAAAATTTTGAGGATATCTACAAGGATAATTATCACATGGGTAAATTTGAGAATATTTTATTTGAAACCTTAATATGTACAAAAACAATTCTAAGAATGCCAAGTAGTGTGACACAATAAGCGCCTTGTGGGCCTCCAGCAAGCGATGATATGAAATAGCCTCCTTGAAAATGCGTATAGGCGGCACTACGCTTAGAAGCAACTCAACTAGTTTTAACTATATCTCAATCGGTTTTAAACTATACATATTAAACAGCTATCCCAGTGTACCATAACGTATTTCATACCAACTAAGTGATCCGAATAAACCTACCCCTACCGTACTCCGTACCACAATAGTGATATTTTATGTTTTCGTTCCACATGCAGTATCAAATCACGTTCCAGGTGTATAGGTTGGAGTATACTTCCAAGTTAATTTTTAGCAATTACAGAATTGGGTCGGTGGCATATACATGCTATGACAAGTCGGAAATTTGATACATCTCACAGATGTAAGATATCAGATGTAATAACATTTATGTATCCAAATTTAGAAGTCGTCAAATAAACATACTAAAAAGTGGTACCAACCTGGAGTGCAGCCAGATATGTTTGTATCTGTTGTACAACTCACAAGAAAGTTCATCCTTGCAATAACCAATATTACTCAAGACCATTAGTAGTTGTTGAAGTGGATGAATGACACTTTCTGGTAGAGGATCAAATGATTGTTGGAGAGGATCAAGAGGATATCCATTTTGGAAATGTGGACTTTCTTTATTTGATTTACTATGGGCAAGCTCGCCTCCAATGCGCTCCAGATAACCTGATTAACGCGCAACAAATGTAAAAATCATAGTATAGTACTGCACTTGTTTCTAAAATACTAATGAACAAAACATGAGGCATTAAACTCTCATCCATCATACCAGCAAAATCCAGTAAACAGTTCAAAAATGCAAGTCTAGCAGATTCTTGAATTTCTTGAAGCTGCATAAAGATGTCTTCTGACTTCTTAGCTTCACTCCTTAAAGACTGAACCATCCTGGAAAAAAATATTGGGGAAAGTACTCGGAAGAAAAGATCAATCCCTTGACAAAGTTAACTGAAGATACTAATAACAGCATAAAAGGATTAAGAAACCACAAAATTCGAGTTCTGCTCCCCAAAATGGAGAGGGAAAAAAAAAGCGTTACAACTTCATTAAGAAAAGCTTATTTTTTTAATGGGGCGTTTCCAGAGGTTGGTGGCAGTTAGGGATCTGCTTCCATCACAATATAGATGTATATTATAAATTAAACGATTATACTAACTTTCTACATAGCTTGATGTGTTAATTCTGTTTAGTATTTACTTTATTATTCATTGTTCACAAAAACGAATTGTAAAACTGATGGAGCAAATAGCATACACAAATGGAACTATGTAACCCAGGGTAGAAGGAGCAATTTAAAGAGAAAATAGGGCCAATTTTACTTTAATTAATTATTACGATTTTTTAAATATTTAATCAAATTTACTGTCTTGGGATACTCTGTGTATTTAGGAGGCTATGTTGAGACTTATTTTAGAAATTTTAGTCAACAACTCAGGCAGCAATGTCAAAGTAATCCGAAAATATCACCAAACTACAACAAAGATTATAGAAATTATATAATGCACCCATGAGTGAGTAATATCAATCCTACTAGGATTAGAAACAAACTATGCGATGTGGAACGCATAACAAATTTTTAAGGGAAAGCCCCAAACCCTAATCCCGACTTAAAAGAATAAACTACCCTAATGACTTAAATAAAATAACTATGTGTTAAATAAAAATAATACCTACACTACCATAAGTCTTCTAATATTTATAAAAAAAAAATAATAATAATAATAATTGTATCAATAACTACCCATTGAAAAGGCTAAAGAACAAAAAATTAACTTTAGGGATTGTTGCGTCCCTCATCATATCTGCTTCATATTGGTAGCCTGTGCTATTACCACGAGCAAGCGAAGTTGGCATTCACCATGTTTTCTAACCAGAGTCTATACTCAATAACAATGCCCTTAATCCTATACCCCCCCCCCCCCCCCCCCCCCCAACCCATGCAGCAATGCTCTCTTGGAGGGATGATAACCTCAATAGCCTGTTCAAGAGGTACCTGACTCTCTTGAGTGTTAAGGGCTATGACCAGCAAAAAAACTCCATCTATTATAGGCCTTTATCATCTAGATTGTTATCATTGACCACCTCAGAGATAGGTAATCGAAGTTCGCAATGCATGTTTTGCTGACCTATGACCTTATAAATATTGTCTCTTCATTATACAATAAAAGTAACAACAAAATTCTATTATTTCTACATTTATTTATTTCAATTTGCTTGTTGGACAATAACAATCTAAGAAACTCTGACTTGAATGTGAGAAGAATGGGCGAAGCGACTGAACTAAACTAGAGAATATTATATCCTCTCTCTAATAATATGGGAAACTTACAAGTTGATCTGATCCATTGCTGAAACTAAAATTATGCGGAAAGCTAGTGGCAATGAAGAAATTGTGTATGGAGATTTGTTCCTTTCAAGAATGGACACAGGGACCCAAGATTCTTCTTTTGATAACTCTTCAGTTGATGTCCTCATCCATGAACAAAGTCTTAGTATGTAAATTTTTGTAATCTCAGATTGAAGTGTTCGCAACGCTGTTACTGTTGGTCACCAAACAGCACACTCAGTACAATTTGAGAAGATAAACTGTCAGCTAAAACAAAAAAGTTTAGTTACCAGCAACTGATGGCGCAGAGTCTTTTGATTCAAATGCTTGGCATGCTTTAGATATCTCCGTAATGGAATCACTCATGTACGGCCGAAGAATATTTGATTCTTCAAGATCCTGAAATGTGTTCTGAACCTGTACAAATATAGGAGATTCATTTAGCTCCACTAATCTGCTAAACAACTAGCCAATAAACAGTGAAACAAATCTTTAGCTCACAGTAAGCTTGAAAAAAATGATGCTTTAAAAAGCATAAACAGAAAATAAGCCTGTATAATTACTGTTTTATCTTCATGAAAGGTTTAAACCCTGAAATCACCTGCACATATTTAAAGTATATACTATATATTATAGGCACAAAAGGTGTGAGTTTCAGGGTTTTGGAGAAAAGATTCTATACCCTGCTTCAGTCATCGCAACTCAAGTCATTGGTTTCAACCAGTTGTCCAGTTTGCCTATTATGTTTACCTACTGTTATCATTACATGTAGCCAATGCAAAATCTCATTCATAATTGTTTTCAAAAAATAATTTAGCAAGCAGTAAGTGAAGAATGATGACATCTCATTAACTTTTCCTCTTTCTTCTTCTAGGTTTGTAGTGATAATGACAGTATTTTCAATTTCTTCAACAATCACGCCCATAGTGTGGCAGAACCTAACACTTATTCTGGTAGTATTAAAAATAATGAGCAATTTGAATATCTTAAGGCAATGGCATGAAAAGGAAAAAATAATCAGAAAAGGAACTCAAAGCTACAAAGCTTTTCTTTATAGGTAAATTCAACCTCAAAAGTATAGGGATTTCAACTAGCTACCTTAAGCTTGTTCCTGAAGGATTCTGCCATTTCTCCCACCCTAAAAGCTACAAAGATTTGTGCACAGAAAGAGCTATACAAAAATATTCTCTAATAAATCCAAATGTACTCCTGGAATTCAAGACAACATTGATCTCTGTGCCATAAAGAGAGTTCCTATTTAACAGTCAAAATTTCCTTCAACATTCGACTTTATAGCAATCAACTTGGGAAAGATGGACTCTTAATTTGAAACATATAGAGCACGTGATGGTCAACTGTGCCTTCTAAATAGTGAATAATAACCATCAGAGATCCCAACAATAGAGGACTCCTCCTTGACACAACGGACCGGACAGACATATAAGCACAGGTTCAACTTTCTAGTTCTTTCTTTTTGTCTTTTCTTCACACAGTCTACTGAACATAACATAACCGAAAACAGCCCAAATCCAAGCAATTAGATGGTAAACCATCACAAAGTCTATTCTCCTGCCAGAGTGAAAGCTTGGCTAAACTTCTCGTGTACCGTTTTGAATAATCATATTTGTTTGCTAATAATGACTTCTTTCACAAAGTAACAACTCATATGCTGAATACATCTTAATAGGGACACAACCCCACATGGCTCAAACAACAAAACTGAGCCAATTCTGAACAGGCTCCTTGATAGCTCACAAACTCTTGGCTTGTTTATACCACTATCAACAGACAGTATATGCATTAGTTTATCCAGAATGACACCCATGAACAATCCCCACCTACCTTTCAATTTTATCAAGTAGGCTTCCTAAATTGACTCATCCAACTCTATTGAATGTTTGACAAGTCATCATTCTTTATTCGGTACCGATAATTGAGATGTTACGTTAATATGGAATAAATTTCTCTTACAGTTGCCTTCTATTGTTGACTAAGTCGAATAATTTATATTTCCTTTTAATAATTCAAGATCCAACAATCAGATGAAGTATGCAAAAGTTAGTACATAATCTAGTAACCGGTCTGTTCTGCTTGAAATCTCAAGTAGCCAGACAAAGTTTTAAATTATATCTGTCAGCTAGAGTTTAAACAGAAATTTTCAAAATCATAAATTGCTTCCTTAGCATGAGCATGCTTTAAATTCTGTAACTTCAAAAATAAGAGTGGAGAAAAGCAATACAAAAGATGTGTATCTGTTCTAAACTGAAAGTGCTTATGCGCAAAAGCACTCCCGTTACCTATGCAAAGTTTCAGGACAAACATGGCCAGTGGTGTTTGTGGCTAGTGGCCACATATACTTGGCATATTCGATATGTATCATTAAACAAAGACTACTTTGATTTGCACAAACTGTGCACAACTATAATAATTGTGCACCAAACAGTATTAAGAAAGAAAGGAAAAAGTATTTGAGCCCTACCATTTGAATTACTGATAAGGTTTATGAATTAACATCATTCTTTCTATTAAATATTATATGAGTAATACCGGCCGTGCACAATAGTCTGCTTGAATTGTGCACATTGGATTATTTTTATTATACAAAACAGTCCCATAAGAATGCCCAAACTTATTTGGTAAAGTTCATGCTCCATCCAGCTACAACCTCTGTCCCCAAAAAATGTCTTCAGTACACTTTTCGCACAAATTAAGAGCATTAAAATAGAGGTGAGAGTATAAATAAGTTCAATTTTAAGTATAGTAGTGAATCTTTTTCTTTCTTAAAACTAATGGACCCTGCTTAAGTACATTTTTGATGCGTAAACTAGTCTTTATACATAATTTATATTTGATTTGTGTACTAAAGACATCCATTGGTGGACAATTTTTTTTGTACTTTCAAGCATCTTGTGGAGGACAGAGGTGGTATTACACTACAGCACAGCCATCCCAAACAACTTTTGCAGAACTATATCTGAAAATAAGGCAGTTGCATGGTTCGCTACCAAGTAACGCAAGAAAGTGTATCTACCTTAGATTCATATGCAGAAATAGTACTGCGTATCATTCCAGCAACTTCATCAAGAGAATGACTCAAAAACTTTCCATCTCCCCCTTTTTCTTCATTTTTATTTGCATAAGTGTTAACATTTGATTCACCAGAAACTTGGGAAGACTGAAACAAGGTAAAACAGAAATTAAAAGGGAAAGAGTTAATAAATGAAGAGCATGAGATGGATAAATTATCTTAGCTTAATTATGAAGACAACCAAGAAACAGGAAACCAAGTTCAACTTGTCAAGGACAAATAATTAGAAAAAAATAGGCTTCACGCGTACCATACATTACATAGGTTGCACTTGAAGCAGCTGAGCAGCTCATAATACACTCTTAAAGGAATGAAATGTGTAAATATATCAGATAGAAGCAGCAACATTACACAAATCTCATGTTTGTAATGAAGAAAGGACCACTAAAACATCGGGTTCCTCTAAACACTGGTAGGTTTGGAATTTACTGCAGTCTAGCAGATTAAATGTCTCAATGCACTAGCAAACAGCAACCTATAGAGGCAGCATCATATTACACAGCTAAATGAGGGAAGTGTCTATATAGCTTGTATAAGGCCAAGGGCCGCACTGCCGCAGTAGAAATCAAATAAAGTTAGAAATCGTTAGTCATTGACTCATTTAAGAAGACGGGTCTCCAAGTTTGCTCAACATTTTTATTACTATTTTATTGTCGCCTAGTCATCTTGGACTACAGGTTAGGTGCGAGTTATTGGAACATGGCAGACAACGACAGCAACTCAAGGAGAATCAATTTGTCACTCACTAAGTGCAGAGGAAAGAATTGCGCTCCCTAAGTACCATTCCATTCATAATTGTTATTGCTAGTTATTAAAACACGCACACTTCAAAGAACCTTAACATCCTTGCTCCTACCAAAGTCAAACCCTAAAATTTGATCAGCAACAAATCCTTCAGACCAAGGACACACCCAAGCCTTATTAAACGTGCCAAAGAATGCAGTATAAACAATTAAAAAAGACACCAAACAGCCCTAATGTCGGAACAATATAGAAAAAGTTATCATCTGCACACATATGAGCATACAGAGAGAGAGAGGTGCATCTTTGCTCAAAACAATAATTCATCAAAAACATCAACAACAAGAAAAAGAAACTACTCTACAGATCCTAAACAAGTCTCGTAAAGCCAAAAGAACAAGAGAAAAACCAAAGCACGGAGCTAAACAGTATGCCTCTCCTTGTCTTTCACACCAACTGTTTAGTTGCTTTTTAATATACACACTCCTATCCAAGGGGGAAGCTAAGCAGTATAACAAGCATTGCAATTAAATGATCTTGAAAGATGAACAAATTAAATGACAACACTAAACCATACATACTATTAAGTGCAAAGACTTTAATTGCAATTCACATTGGCAGAAGGAAGTTCTTGAACATTTGTCGTTAAAGGTTACGTCAGCAATGCAATTGCAGATACTTGAAATGATTAGAGCTGTAAAATACCTTTGCAAATTTTCCGCTAGAAACCGAAAGAGCTACTTTCCAAAAGACTGGTACATGATGAATAAGCACCGCAGTTAATCTGCGGATATACTTTCCTCTAAGAGCATCAACTTCTTCACCACTCAAGTCTAGTGTCTGTGAATCTCCCAGTACATTGGTGTTTCCATAGTCGTCCTCCGACTGATGGTAGTAGATGAGAAATGGTTGATACGTTATGAGTTACTTAACTGACTAGCTTTTAAATTAATATGAGAATATCCTTCTTAGTGGTTCCACTTACAGGTCCATTCAAATCTTGCTGAAGCTGCCTCCACTTTGCATCAGACACAGCTTTTTCCTGCATCTCATTTTGCAATTGTTCCATCCTTGTTTCATGATCTAAGGTGCATTTTTCGAGCAAACCTCGAATTCTGTGATTCTGTCAAACAGACGACATAAAATAAAATTATAAAAACGACAAAAAATAACTAAATTTCAAATCATAAGTCAGCAGCCTCCTACACCAGAAAATCAGTGAAAATTAGTAACGTAGTAAACTCACTACAGGGTGTAGGAGTGTGTCACAAGGGAACACCTAAAAATTTCAATCTACCTCGGAATAGCAAATCTTGTGTTTTGCACTGAATTTATAAAGATTGAAGGAGATGACCTCCAAGAGAGGTGAACAAACTTGGAACCTCCAAAAACTAACAAAGATGCTAAACTGTCCAGAAAACAAGATAATAGCATAGTGCATTTACAAATTTGCTCACCTGTATATTTAGATAATGCCATACAGGATCCATCTCAGGTTCCAGCTCCAACAAGAGCCTCACAATGTTCTCAAGCTACACGAAGCACCAGACAAAAGTTCAATTTCCTCGATGAAAATATTGACAAATGAATAAGCCACTAAGACTTGTACAAAAAAGAAAAAGAAATTAAGTGCTAGCAAATATTTTTGGATAATTTTAAAATAATATAGGTGGCTCTGACATGAGACAATAAATCAGCAGCTAAATCAAGGTGGCACTGCAGCCAAAGTAGTCGCCTACATGTAGCTCAACCAACAATTACCCAGCATTAGGTCCAAGATAATTGTAGCAGCTGTGCAACATGCTTTAGAATGTTCACATGATGAACTCCAAGTGATGGGACTCACGCGTCTAGGGCCAAATCAAATTGATGTATTTATTTTTTATTATGTCTAATTTGGTACAAATTGATGTAATTATATATTCTATTTAATAGTGGGTATTTATGATATATTATAGTGACTTAGAGAATTTTACTCATATAGTCCTATTATTCCAACAAAAACCTTTTAACTAGGGGTTTTATTATATTTAAATAGCGATGTATACATACAAAGTTTTGAAATATTTCCCTGCCTTGACAACGTGGTTTAGGAGTGGTGCCTAAGTCCTAGCTAATTTTCTGTTTTTATAGTTATTTTCTATCAATTTCATCATCTACAAATTGCTGTCCTGCAACCAATAAGCGGTTAAGTGGCCTCATTGTGTTGTTCCTTAAATGGTTCATACATATATATTTGACATCCTTGGACGAGGGGACTCTTTTCTGAAAGCTATTTTTAAATGAAGATTAATTTGTGGATTTACTTCTCACATGAACAATTTGAATATTGCGACATAGTAATCCAAGTAATCACCATGATCACGTTGTCTTTAGGCATCTAAAGAGAACCCTTAAGATGACCCACCCAGCTTGAGGTACTCGGGCCATTTAGTTAAAAACACCATGCTCAGCATGCATTTTAATGTTAAATATGCTTCAAGTCACCACACCATGTAACGCATAATATTATTACTAACTCCTCTGAGCATAAGAGGAGTTCTATTTACATACGGAAAGATATAATCATTTTACACCGATGCCATGCGTCAATGGAAGGCTACGTTTTCTTTTAGATAGTAGAAGAAATTTTATTAGTAAGGAGAATAAAAAAAAGAGGGAGGACAAGGAGTCCTTCAAGAAATACTGTGTAAAGAAATGAAAGATCTAAAGTAGAATAGCCAGCCAATCTCTACGGACATCAGCTAACCCTGTAAAGTGCTCCTATACCACAAGCGAAGCAAGAATGGAACTCTTTCCCAAAGCAAAGTCAGAGTCATATAACTGCCACCACTACTCTAGCATTTCTCTCTGTCCAAATGCCCTACAGAATAACAAATAAAGCACAACAGCATAATACCTTCCCATCCTTGGAACTTCCAAAACCACTGTCTGATCTAAAGCAATCTCTTCCAAATAAAATTGCCTCGCCAAAAGTTCATATTAGGCACTGCCTAAATGCCTTAACAACTCTGACCTGAATGCATAGACCTGCTGAACATGCTCGAGTACAACTGTGCATATGTGTGATTGTCAATGGACGAGTGAAAGAATGTCTATAATTTGGAACCAAATCAGTTCCCAGACAATATCTATTAATTTCATGACTTATAAAACATGATAGAGTGCATGACAAGAACTGTATACTTGTAATGTGATAAACAAGAATGCTTTATTCTATATCCCTGTGCATGATTTGTCCATCAGGTATGTTCTGCTGTTGTGCTTTTGAGTCGATCTTTTACTACAGTGGAAATGAAGACGCATACCCAAAATCAAGCTAACAGTATTTTATGGTTTTATTGTTTCAAGATATTATACATTGACATCGCCGATGACACTTTTATGACAATATTTCTCACTATATAAAAGATATATACATATTTATCAAGAAGTATACAATGAACTTACATTTGCAAGGTCAATATGTGGATCTTCCATGGACCTGTAAAGCGTGCCTTTGAACTCATGCATTATTTTTTCAACCTCTTCAAGAACACGTTTTAGTATTCCCACCTGAAAATACATAATAAAATACATTTTTTCATGAGCACAAAAATAACTCCATACATCAACTTGTAATCAATTATATGCAAGTCATTCAATTAATTACACAGTGCCACATGCATTGCATATAAATCAAATGTTTAATAAATTTATTTTCAGAAGAAATAATCCCATAAAACAAAATATTTATCTAGCCTTGTTGAGCCTGTTTACTGCTCGGTCATCGTTAATAAATTAATAGAACTATTTGAACACAACCTTTTTTAATAGGTCTGAGGAGCACAGATGAGATATTCAGCACAAGGTTTTGATTTTAATAGCTTAATACCAAAAAGTATAAAGTTCTGGAAGGCGGAAGGAGAAGTGTTATAAGCTTTGAATGGAAGCCCCGGTGTGCATTCAATTTGCTACATCACAAAAAATGTTGGAATATCAACAGTTTCTATAAGATGCTGGAGGAAAAAAATTGTGTTCCTTAACAGAATTAAATATTTTGTTTATGAAATTTAGACCAACGGAAGAAAGGAGCAACAAAAACCCTAACCCCCATGAAAAAGGGAACCTATGTAATTTTTGTAACCAATATCTTACTAAAAACCATCACCAACCCCAACCACAAATTACTTTTTTTAACAAAATGAACAAGAACACATTAGTTTTGTGCTTTAAACTAAGAAAATCTAAGGCAACATTCAAGGATCTTAACTTGAATTATCCACCCACCCCCAAAAAATACCTATAAGTGATGGAAAAGAGAACATGCTTTGAGAGCATCTTCCGATGGGGAAGTAGGGATGTCAACTGAAAGTCGGAAAAAGGTATACTTTGCTCACTTTTGAGCTAAAATATACCAAACTTTTATAGTGATAGTGTTACAGCTAGGAAACCTTATTTATTCCAACCAGTCAATTACATTTCTTATTGAAATAACATTAATAATTAAACGTTGAAAACATAAAATATGTGATTCACAATATAAACATAAAATTCCAGTGGAATAATTTAGCAACAAAAAAAAAATCCCGCAGAACCAACTCAATGTTTCGAGCTTACAGTCAGAACAGATGAAAAATAACTACCTTATAAATAGGCACAGTTATATGCATATAGAAGAAATCGAGTAAGCTATTAAGTACAAAATGATCGAACAATTGAAGTTATATGATAACAGTATGGAGAGCTCAATAGAGGAAATGGAAAGAGAGGGGAAAATGATGGTATCTGTAACCGTATACGGTGTTTAGTATTGCCATCTCTTAGGCTTAAAAGATCATTTTATCAGAAAATAAGAGATGGCAATACTAAACACCAAAAAATATAAAGTATAAGAATATCCGTCTGTACATGAGAGGGCAGCACAATCGACTTCGCTTTCCTGTACTCTCTAACCGCCAAGTCATATTCACCCTTACTAATGCTTCCACGAATTGCACTAGGCAAGTTGAATAGCGTTCTGAACCTCTGAAGCATTCCTTGGACAGACCGGATCTTCTCAGTTTGAGCCTAAATACATTTTTTTAAGGAAATGGATCAAACTCATCATGATTGACGATGTAGTTTAAAAGAATTAAATCGAACTAGACTAAAGGGGTGTTTGATAAAAACTAAATGAAATAGTTCTGAATGCTTAAGTAATCTGAATGAGCTGAATGAAGTAGATTTCGAAATACTGAATGAAAAAAATTGTTTGAAAAGTGACATGTCTAAAACATCTGAATAACATATTTTTACTATTTTACCCATCTGAAAAAATTCAAAGTTGTTGTAAATTTATTTAATATTACTTAATATAATATTTAATATTTTTTTCTAATTTTTTATTTATTCCACTCAGCCGAAACATGGTTATTCAGCCAAAAAAAATTAGACTTAGTCATTCAGCTCAAAAATCTAACCGATTCAATCATTCAGCCACATTCAGCTCTAAACAAACACACTGAATGGCTAACCGATTCAGCTATTTAGTCATTCAGTCCCATTCAGATGCTATCAAACAGTCCTTAAATTTTGAATCCTAACTACCTGTCTCTCAAATAAAGGCTCAAAAGCACGATTAGCCACTGAACTGACTTCTTGAATGCAATTAAACAAATGAGTTGTTCCAGAACCTTCAGGGTCTTCTTCAATGCGTTTCAATTTTGACTCGATATCTACGAAATCATCAAAAAATTCCTCATTATAATTTAAATAAAAAACATATACCATTGTTAAGAGCTTCACATATAACAATCTTTTTTGAGGAAGAACAATAGACACAAGAAGCTGCATATTGACCCTAAAAATGCCTTAAATAGTCAAATGACATCATGAAAGTTTTTCTTCATAAAACAAAAAAGGTCAGAATCCCATGTGTGGTGTGATGCGAAACATACCATCAATTGTAGTTTTGCAAGAGACAAAGCAATCAAAATTTTCTTTAACAAGTTGTTTTCTCTGAAGAGTCCTTCCTTCGAGATCACTTTTTAAAGCAAGAGCACCAACCTCCAAATCTGCTGCACTTGTCTCTTGGTGTACTCGAGATAGAAACAATTTTGCATCAAATGACTCAGAAAAATACATCAATTTCTCTGCAAATATTCATACAAGAAAACGTCAGCCTTGTTATCACCCAAGTTACCACTGAAAAAGAAAAAAAGAAAAAACCAAACATAGTGGGAAACAACCAAAAAGAAGAAAAAATTAAATTTGAAAAATAAAAAACATAAGGTAAAGCAAAATAACTTCTATACTAAAGGCATTGCACCAATCATTGTGTCACTACAAATTTAAATAATAAATAAAAGCATATTTAAGCCATTCCTGCTTACAGTTACAGGAAGCACAACTGATCACAACTTTCTACCAATTTCAAAAGTTTTAGTGCAGGAAATTATGACAAGCGTGATCAGCTTATCAGCCCCATCAGCTAACCCACTATGGCAATTTTATTCAAAATTGCTCATATGTCTGAAAACAAACTTGTAAAACAATCCTGATGAATGCTGGCCACTAAGTGCCAAGGTGTTGAGAACTCATAAAATGAAATTTGGTAGCCTGGTGCCATATAATGCATTCAACCTATAACATAGTAACATGCTAGTTAAAATTTGATCTGTGAACGACTCCCTCAGGATCCTATAGCTTTCCAAAATGATCATGAAGCCCTATTGATCATATTAAATGTAACCCAATGATCCTAAAAATAATCTGAGGGAGGAGAAACCAAGTAGAACTGATGGATATAAATACACACATACAGAGAATGACCTATGTATAAAACATATTCTCTAAAAAGACTAAGAACCTTTGAGACTGACAGGAAAACAAGTCAAAAGAATAAAGCACCTTATACAAAATGAAAAAATAGTCTCCGATCCAAATCCTAGCAGACTTGCTAGATCCTCGAGAAAATGCTAAGAGCGTGACGCAGAATATGAGAGGCCAAGCAATGAGGTGATTAAAAATAAAGGTATTGAACGCATATTCATACCCTTGTTCAAGTGTTGAGCCACTTAAACAGGTACTTTAATAGATATGTATAAGGCAATGAAAGATACAAAGAGAAGGGAAGACTAATGGAATCAAAATACAACATTCTCAATGCACTATTCTCTCTCAATTATGATGAAAATCAGGAAAAGGGACCCACAGAAAAGCAACCAACACTGAAGCCTAACGAGAAACACTAGAAGAGACTATCCATATTATACAAAAATTCACAATGGTCAATGAAAAATGGTGCATCCTATCCACCCATAAACACCATAGGATGACAAAACGCACTCAATCGCGAAACCCTCAATGGAGTATGTAAATCAGACAAAGAATCCCCACCACCCCGCCTCCCCCAAAAAAAATGAAAAGCGCCATAACAAAGGCCCATGCAGAGGCACAAAAAGAAAATCTAAACCAAAGCATGCGGACAGTCATAGATTGGCTCATTCAGATCCTATAATTCAGCTCTGTCCATAATCCCCATAAAATTACAAAGCACACACATCTCCACAAGATCTTGCAATCCATATTGCCACTAGTGCCCCAAATTTTGCAAAAAAGCAGGTTCTCCATACTACAAGGACCCAACTCACCCCCAACAACTGAACAAATAACACCAAAGCTTCCTAAGCACCAACCAACACAGAAAGAGGTGAGAGTGAGTCACACTATCCAACAAAAACATCATACAGGCATTAGAAGATAAGAATTTGTAGGCTCTTCAGCTCTGCCACATGTCATTAGTAATTAACCTACCAAGAACTATAGACCACACAAAAAGCTTAATCTTAGATAAAACCTTTGCCTTCTTATCTAGAATAAGTAACCAACTCATCTAAAAACTTAAAGCTATTAGAAAGAGGCGCCATGAATATATATCATGCTAATACTACCCCTCAAATGCAACTTGGAGAATGGATAAGCTAAAGTGCGTTTGCACTATTAAATCAATATAAAGTCAATTAAGTAACCAACTCACCTAAAAACTTAAGCTATTAGAAAAAGAGATCAAAAATATATATCATGCTAATAATAAGGAAAGGAAGTACAACTGGAAAAATAATCCAAACAGATACAAAGACCAAATACACATCCAAATAATGAGAAATGGAGGAAGAATCAAGTACACTGAAAAGTGTAATCAATCCTCCACCTCTCTATCATTTAAGTTATGAAGCGTTGCTTCGGTTTTAATGCAGTTTAAATCCAGGATGACCTGTTAGACCTATTAGTTTAAAAATTAGAATATTTCCAAAACGAAATATACCAACTTTTTCGCTAAATACATCCTAGCCCATATTTCAAGTACTTTTTAGCGCCAACTTTTTCTTCTGAATAACTCCCTTTTACTATATTTAAAGTTCTTTAAGCTTAAAATATGCACCAATTCTCTCTCTCTCTCTCTCTCTCTCTCTCTCTCTCTCTCTCTCTCTCTCTCTCTCTCTCTCTCTCTCTCTGTGTCTCTCTCTCTCTCTCACACACACACGAACGAAACAGCATTTCTTGCCATCTCATCCCAATCTAAATTAACTATTACTATTTATGATAGGTAATTTACTATTTAATATCTACTACTCCCTCCATATTACAAAAAGATGAGTGTCATTTGACAATTTTTTTGCTCCAAAAAAAGTCATTTCTTTTTATGGTAGTATAAAATGATATAAAGCCCCCAAGCTTATCATTACAATTTCATTATCATGTAAGCACTCCTAAACTATACACTCAATAAATTTTGGGGCAAACATGGGACAATAATATTTCTTTGAACTTGGGACTCTACTTGTGGAATGGAGGGCATATTATTCTCAAAAAAGAAAAATCTACATTTACTACTATGATCCACAATCTTGCTTGGGCCTTGATTTTTATGATGTGGAATGCAAGAAGTTTTGTACATTTAGTACTTCGCACTCTTTGGAGATATAGAAACTCTTTCTTTGGAAATTTGCTCTGTAATCATCTATAAATGATGCTTAGTAATCGCTTGTCAGATGGTGGGATTCAAACCCACATTTCATACCATGAAGGCATGTAACTTGTGTGCAGACAAAGTGATTATGTTACAAATGATTTTCACACACCTTAAGATGTAATATACTCTATTTTTTATTCCATAAATAAATAAGATTTATATAATAAGCACCCATTATACTTTATGACTCGGTAAATAATGTTCTTTATGTATTTAGATATTATTTATCATCTTTTTTAGAGCTTCTACCAAATTTTTTGATTCAATTCACAATTTTTGGCACTATAATTTCATAATTAGACAAATATGAATCAATTTTAAAGGGCCAACTATATATCACAGTATAATACTTCATAAATCAATATCCCATCTTACATTTTCTCACTAACCCATCATAATTTACAATCAACTTCGGAATTTCATTTTTCTCATTAAAATCTCTAAAGAACTTCATACTTACAAAACTTAAAACCAAAAAAAAATCATACTTTAAATCCTCTGAACATAACTAAAGGTAAGAATTCAATTTTGTCACAATCACTAGTATAGTAGTACTGCATTATTTCTTGGAGCTAATCCAAAACCCAAAATAGCCCAAGTCTTTCCACAACTGCTCAACTTGATACACACTTTAATCCCAGTCTAATCACTCGTATCATTCCTTTTCGAAATCTTCTTCCTCTTTCAATAGCAAATCTCATTTCATCAAGAAAAAGTGATCTTTCTCATTCACTAAAAATGTTAAGAGAGATGAGCACAAATCTGATAAGTTTTAATACCCTTCATGCTGAGTATTTCAAAGAAAAAACATATCAAAATAATAAAACGTTGATTTTCTTAGTGAATTTCCTTAAATGCATCCCTTCCGGCTTTCCTACTATGATCACCCATAGAGAAGCCCCAGCGTTCTCAAACTCATCTCATTAACTGATATTTGTTTATAAGGTTTTCCCTTTCTACTCTATTACAAGTCTTCACGTTATAGGAACCGTGTAAATTTCAACCCTATATTGTACTTCTTGTCAAAGCACAGATATAGGTGCATCCTACAGGGATATGAAAAATTGCCAAATCTTAAAATATGGAGATTTGGGTGTAGGGGATCCGGCTCATATTTTATTACTCCCTCTGTCCCGCAAAAAATTGGCTTAATTTGAGTTTTCTGGTCAAATTGACTAATTATAAAATTAATAATTAAGAAAAATTATTTATATTTTGAATTTCCAAAATTGAATGTTGTAGTAAATTATACGTAATTTCTTTTGGTTATAATCTTTTTACCTATATTTAAAAGAAAATTGGATAAATTTTGATTATAAGATTGGTCAATTAGACTTCAAATTTGAACTAAGCCAGATTTTTTGTGGGTCGGGAGGAGTATTTTATATATATTTCAAGAAATAGATACTATTAAGGGAAAAAACAAAAAATCAACTAAAAATAAAACTTTATGTTTATGTAAACAAGTAGTCATAAAAATAACAAAGATAATTCAAGGCAAATAAGTTACAAAAAAGGAGAGAATCCCTAAGAGTCCCCGAGAATTAGAGTATCTAGTGCAGGAATATGGCAATTCATTGGGTAATAAAGAATCCCTACATCCTAGCTCTTATCTGTTGCAACCAAGTCGTTTAGAAATTTCAACTTTTCTTTAATAAGTAAATATATAACTTTTAAACTTCAGAAATCAAAACTTAACATTGAGAGCCAAACCCATCTACTTATCAAAAAGAAAGTCATCCTCACAAATGGCCCACCCTCCCCGAAAAGAACAAACAATAAGAAAGAGAGAGAGAGAAGAAAACGAAAAACAAAAAGAACCCCATCCTTGAATCTGCTGCACAATATGAATGCTAGCCACAACTTCTGAATATCCGAACATGAGTCAAAGTAGTGACATCAGTTGTTTGATCATAAAGTTAGTCGCTACTGGAATTGGGGAATACACAATGTACATATAGTGCTTTTAAATTTTGAAAAGAAGAATATTAAAAATTATAGAAGAAGAAAAAACAAGTATACCGTTTAGTGCTCACATTATTGTTGATAAGTCATTTTAAACTAACAAGAATAAACAAGGGACAAATTATATACATAATGAAAGATGGAAATATGGGCTAATCAGTATTCCCATCGGGGTTTTTTTTTTTTTTTTTTTTGAGAACCTATACTACTACAATTCAATCCTACGAAAACATTTCAATCCTAAGAGCCTAAGGGGAACCTGTGAAGGGGCCACGAGGAGAATTAGGAGTAACCTAGGGGAACCTTACCTTCAATATGTAGCGCCTATTGCACCTAACGTTGTTGAGGAATAAACTCAAACCTATGACCTTGCACAAAAAAGGAAAAGGCCTTTCCACTATGCTATCACCTTTGATTCGGGTTAAATAGCCTGATGCAAGTATCTAATAAGAGAAAATTATGCATTTAAGTTCACAAAGTTGTAGGACAGTGATGTAGGTAGGACAACGTGGAGAAGGAAAGAAAAAAGTACCTATCCACATCGACCGATTCAACCACTGGTTCACCAAGTTTTACTGGTTTTTTGCCAAAATTGGTTTGATGTATAAAACTGGACCGGAGCACAAACCAGTTCCGGTTGAACCGTCGGTCCAGTTTTTAAAACATTGATAACAAGTGATTATTCATCAAAAAACATAAACATGAAGCTTTATATAATTAACATTTGTACATTAAGTATCCAGTGGGGGAATATTTAAAGTCAAAAGGACAAAGACTACAAAGTTTGTAAAAGAATCTCATTGTACCCCAAGGAATTTTAATAAAGAGCAAAATTTTCAGAAAAGAAGCTAGACGACATTGAATAATTTTCTCAATAGTGATCAAACTCGGTCATAAGAGGTTGTTACATTATAGGACAAGTAGAGAAAAGAATGGGGGGAAACAAACATAACAATGCATCTTCTGAGGTTAAAAAGGAATTTCAGGACAGAGGAATACCGCGAAGGTCAGGATCAGGGTAGTCTTTATCAGCCTTGTACGGAGAATGGTCATGGAGCAACCTTAATGTTTTGATGTCTATTAGCCTGTCAGTATAAGATAAACTAGGTAAGTTCAAATGATAACAAGGGTTAAACAGTTTTGGAAACAAACAGAATAGTGTTATCAATTTGAGACATGAATAACACTAGGATGCCAATCCTTATTCCTTAGCAATCAAAAAAAGACAGTATGGTACATGCTCCAATTATAAATTAGACTGAAGCAAATTAAAAATTGTGTTAAAGAAAGATGATATGTATGCATATCTGTAACAATCTCATAAGTTTATGAGAGTCGATATATATTTGGAGCAGTGAGCAAGCGCATCAAATAGTTGATGAGAACATAATGAGCATTATAAAGCAGATAAAAGTGATTTATTCCTGGGACAAGCCGTACAAATGACATGGAACCAGAATAGATCACATATAACAATGTCGTAACAGAAATTTACCCCAATCCTAGAGGATCTATACGTTCGAAGCCACGGGGAAGAGACTGTAAATTGGTAAGCGCCTTTCTCATTGCTGCTGGCTTCTGCTCTATCTTTTGGACCACTGGAACTGTTCTTGCCTCGCGCATATCCCGGACCCTACGACCAAGCTGTCAAGAAAGTATAACTTCAAATGATAGCATCATAGTCCGTAAATGCTAAATAAAAAGATGTAGTACATATATAAAATATAAATGGGAATTATGGATGAAGTATAATGATGAATCACCGATGGGCATCTTATATTCTTATCAACTATCTAATTAAAAGCACAAACTTGGTTTCACAAATTTTTGGTTCAGCTTTCCTATTCAAATTAGCACAAGTATTATCTAAATTTTTAAGAATTAAATACTATCCAAATCTGTAACATATTCCAAAGTAACCTTAAATCAGCTGTTAGGAAAAAATTAGATGTCTTTTGTTTTTATATTTATAATAGGAAAAGGAACTTCTAAAATAATTTTTAGTTTTGGCTAAACCAATTTCATTACAAGCTTTTTTATCACAATTATACGTTGATAATATATCTTAACAAATTTTATGTAGGATAATTTTATTATTACAAATTTATTAGGATGTTAAGATACCGATCAAAAAAATCTCTTAACAAATCACGTGATTTAATTATATTAATATTATTCATGAATTTCATTAAATAATTAAATTCATTAAAACTTGGATTTTATCAAATCACATGATTAGTTATATTCTTAATATATGTAATTTTTTTTGAAACATAATAATTGTAAATTAGTTGAAAAATTATACTAAATTCATTACTAACTAATTGTCATAACTAAATTATTAAAATTTGAGTTTTATAGTTCTATTCAGAATAGAATTGAAAGCAATTTTTTTAATATAAACACTAATATAGAATTCAATTACGAACTTAAATAAAATTAAAATAATTATTTTTTTATAATCATAACTAAATAAACATAAATTCCATTCAAATTTTTAGCTTAATAATTGATTGAAGGAACCTATAATATATAGTTCTAAATTATTTACATAAATAAATAATTAATAACTACAACTATCTGCTCAAAATTATAATTAAATACTTATTCTACATTTAACTGATTATATTAAGAAATAGGATAATAAATCATAATTTATGTCACTCGTGCGATGCTTCGCACAGGATTAGTGAGCTTGTTCTAATTTAAAGGTCAAAAATTCAATCTCAGGATAGGTATTTAAAGATTATATTTTTTAAACCATCACAGCAAGACTTGTTTTGGCCACCTTATAAACAGTCCATGACACTATATAACATGCAAAAGGTGCAGAAACACCATAAGCTAAAAGGAAAAATGGATGACATAGAAATTGTCAGTAAGAGGGAACCTCATTATCGTTAGCACAAGATTATCAGGAGCAAGTTCAATAGGGAAGGAGCTACACATGCAAGGAGGGGACCATTGTCACTCCAAAAAATTTCAAAAAACAATTTTCTTTTCAATACTCAGTGTTAAAAATATTGTATCTCTCACTTATAAATAGTCAAAATAAGTACCTTAATTTATGAAATAGTTAAATTCGTACACCACTTTCCAAATAATAATAAAATAACTAGCAAAAAAATTGTTGAGGATCCCCCCATTTTGAAAAGCCCAACTCCACCACTAACGTTTGGTATGCAGTTGAATGGGTGGGATGTCAAGCCCAGGATTTATGTTACATATGCTAATCCTTGGAAGTTAATTTCCCAAGTTATACTTCTTTTGCCAGGCATCAGACATATGGGGTTGTGGATGGTCAATGGACTCGATTTTCAAAGGTTTCTTGGTTAGGAGATAATAGATTCTCAATTGATTTCAATTGTCTATATTGCATTTTTATTGCATGAAGCTCTCATTTCCAACTTCATGAAGCGTGATGGGAACTCTATTTTATAGGAATTTTCATTTTTCAGGAATCTAAAGGGTTTAGAGTCCAATGAATTGACACCTTTGCTTATATTGGCTAATCATGTCCAGATATGTCGCTTCTTTCACAAACGCAGCTGCACTTTAGATCCAGTTAGTACCTTTGCTTCTAAGAGTTATTCATCTTTTTATACTCATTATAATGTTGCTAGACCATTCTCATTGGCTTCAAACATTTGAAAAGCTAAGGTCCTTCCAAAGTGACATTTCTTTGGTTTCCAGTTCCACAAAGATTGAACACTAATGACCTCAATCAGGACCTTTGGCCTTATAAGACTATATCCAGAAGATTGAACGCTGATGACCTCGATCAAAATCGTATGCCTTATAAGATTCTATCTCTGCATACTTGTTTTATGTGCAAGAAATGAGATGTATGCTCATTTAATTCTTTTATTTATTTATTTTTGCTAAATATGCTCATTTAATTCTACATTGTCCTATTGTTTGAGATTTCTGGAGCTCATTCTTTGGAGCGTTCAGAGAGAAGTGGGTGTACCCTACCTCGGTGGAATCTGTTGCTAATAAGCTTTCAAGGATTTGGAAGAAAAAGGGATGCCAAATTTTGAGAAAGTGTGCATTCTTATCTGTTTTATAGGGAATTTAGAATGAACGTAGTGCTAGACCATTAAAGGGAGTTCCTTGTCTTTTTAGGTGTTAAGGGATTAGTTTATTTTTCTTACTTACCTTTGGAATTCTGCTATGAGGTTAGGTGTACCTCTGTGACAGGTTTGTGTAAAGATTAGAGGTTGCATTTTTTTAAGTGCTTTTATGATCTTGTTTTTCATGAGTTTGGTGAGGGTGGACTTCTTGTTCACCCAGTTATTATACTTAAGTTCTATTAGTAACCTTCAAAATTTGTTGAATACT
This sequence comes from Hedera helix, assembly GCA_947179155.2. NCBI lineage: Eukaryota > Viridiplantae > Streptophyta > Magnoliopsida > Apiales > Araliaceae > Hedera > Hedera helix. Next base: position 35,440,873 of record OX359267.1, read on the forward strand.
TTTAAAAATGACGCCAACTTCTAGTTATTGATCTAATCAGAGACGCTTTTCTACCATTTTACATACTTTTCAGTGAATTAATCTGCTTTGCAAATGGTATGAACATCTATTCCTCATGAATCCTAAATAAATTCCAGTATTTAGTCACATGCCACTCTACTTACTAAAAGATCATATCCACTCGTCAAAACTCATCTTGCCTTTGTAGACAGCAACCCTTGGCAGTATTTTGATTCTTTGTGGAAGAGGGGTATATTTGTGGTAAACCGATGTTACATGTGTCTAAAAGATTGGGAGTCGACTGACCATTTACCCCTTCACTTTGATGTTGTTAGTCTTCTAGGTCAATGTTGTTTTGTGTATGGGTCTGAAGTGGGTGATGCCTAGTTTCGTAAAGGCTTTTGCGGGTTTCGAAGGGGGTGCATTTTTCCAAGAAGAGTCGTGCTCTATGAGACATGATTTCTCGTTGCTTATGGTGGCTGATGTCAAAAGAGCGAAATTGAAGATACTTTCAAGGGAGGGAATGGTCTATTCAAATTAAAGATTTATTTTTGTCCTTTAGTTTTTCGGGCAGGGGGAGGTTAATCCTGGACATGTGGTTATTTTTGCTGGAATTTAGTCTTGGAAGTCAACGTAAGTTGTCTTTTGGTGATGCGGGTTTGTCCAGCTTCTCTACAATTCTTGATGTACATGGGTGCCACTCCCTTTGTGCTATTTTAAAATTTTAATTTTACTTATTTTAAAAAATAAAAAAATACTCTTGCCTTTGCAAGCAGCGATCTTTTAACAAAAAAAAAATAAAGATTTAAAACAATAAAAAAAAAGGGTTATAAACTCAAAACAAACTCCCTCTATCCCGTTTTATATGTCACAATAAAAGTGTAACTTAGTTTTTTATAAATATATTTTGACCTTGTTCCATATATACACTTACCCCTAGGTGTAATACATAAATTAACCCATAAAACATGTAAGAAAAATATCTCATTAGCTCTATTCAAAAAATATGGTTTTCTAAAATTAACAAACTTTAAGAGCCAACCCAAAATGAATAGTAATCCACATAAAATGTGACGGAGGGAGTACAATACACTAAATGCTTGCACTTAATTGTCATCAATTAAGACAAATATCTTTGTGTTCCTTGCGTTTCCTCTTTTAACCAAGACCAAAAACATTATCAAAAACAAGAGGGCTAAAAATTGTGATGGAGAATACTTTATATAAAATACCAAAATTTGCTAGTGATTTACTTTTCGAATAACAACCTGGTGCAGAGCTGCAGACCTAGTCTTTTGCACTAAGGCCCCAACCAGATTCATGTTAATCAATAATTTTTCACTAGAACACACTCATCCTGGAGAACTGCTATAATGTAGCAAGCTCCATGGCCCGAGTTCTAATAAATTATTTCCTATTTTGTTTGTCATTTACAAGACAGTGTTTATATTACTTAATAATCTTAGTAACCTTTCATTAGTTCGACAAGTAAATATTCTACGAAAGGGGAAAAAAGGGGTCTATCAGAAAGTATACATGTACCATCCAATCTCATATACAAACGTCCTCACCTCTCTTCAAACAAAAACAAAAACAAAAAAGACGACTAAGAAGCATACAAAAAATAATACATTCATGCTCCTAATGTGAACTATGTGAGATCCATAAAAGAAACAAGCTCAAATATATGCCTACCTTACCTTAGCAATATATAGAACCCAAAGGCATTTCAGCAAATACTTGCTAATTTACTATTAACCAGATATTTATAATTTTGTCTTTATTTCGTAAATAAGTACAACAATGAACAATCTTCTATAATAAGTAAGACCAGATTTAATCCAACGGAACAAACTTTCATGTGATTAAGTAAGAGTTACTCCACTGCTATTAAATGTATTTTGTGATCATTAAGATAGTTTAATGACAAAATGCTTCTTCAATTCTACGAGGCTAACCATTATGTTGATTCCTTCAAACATCATTTTCAATAACTTCCCATTGAATAATGAAAGTTTCCCTTACATCATTAGCTTGGGTAGACAATTCTAATAAATCCATCCAATTTTCAACTGACTAGTGTCTGCACCTTTTTTCCCTCAACATATTACATAGTTGCCAAAAGGAACTAACCAATGGGAATAACTAGTTCCCACACCAACATCACTGAACAATGGAGATATCAAATTATGGTTAGCTTTCATTGAATGACTTCAACTAGCAAATGCTCAATGTGCGTATGTAGTTATTAACTTATTAATCATTCTCACGATCCCTATCAAACTGAATTATATTCCTTAAGTCAAGCTCAATCAATAAATTCATCTAAAACTAAAACCCCAAAGCCAAATATCACATGACTACAATTGTACATATATATGTATATATATAATCTGAATTACACACCTCGGATTCGTCAACCCGTTTCCAGCAATCAGGCTCTTCCCCATCCCACTCTTTATCATCATCTCTGACACCTTTGGGCGGCCGTTTCTTCGACCCGAGCCCGCGATCTTTAGATGAATCCTCATCGCCGGAGGAGATACTAAGCATCTCCACCTCCGAATCATCGTCATAGTCCACCGACTGCCGCTGTTTGTTCCTCGGCATCGGCGAAGCGGCGGGGTTCTTCTTCGGGGCAGGCGGATTCCGTTTATTAGCCGGTGGTTGCTGAACAAAATTCTGCACCGGCTTCGAGGGTTTACCGGAATTAGAGGACGGTTTTTGGTAATTGAGATCTCGCTGAGATTGTTCCTGAAGTGCGATCTGTAAGAGCTCGTCTTCGTCTTCGTCGCTGGACATTTTCGAATTTTATAATTATATTATATAATTATATTATATAAATATAAATATATAGATATAGAAATGTGTATATACGTGTACGGATTTATGTATTTTGGGGTTTTTGACTGTGGTTTCCGAATTTGGATCTGGGGGGTGATGATGATTGCTGTAAATTGAGAGGAGAGAGAGAATGCGAAAGGAAGGAAGGAGGAGGGGAAGGTTATATTGTGTTGCTGTTATGGTACGCTTTTTTCCAATTGGGGGTGTGTATAGGCACCACGTGGAAATAGAAGGATTTACGGGAGGTGTGTTCAAAAAAAATCAGTTTAACTGGTATTTAATCCGAACGATATAAATAGAAATCAATTTGGTATCCCGGTATAACGGTATAACTCGTTCGGATATTTGATGATCCGGTATATATCGAATTGTACCGATTATTCTATTTATTTTTTAAAATTATTATTTTTATTATTAATAAATAATTAATAATAATAATATTAATAATAAAAAAAATATTTATTATTATTATTTTTAATATTAATCGATATCGGTACTGAATTTTGAGCCATTTCGATACCAGTTCAATACTAATACAATCCAATTCGATTAGGTTAAAACTAGTTGGACGCACCTAATTTAGGATGCATGGGGATCTATCGGATTATCTTGTTAGATTTTGTTATTATTGTAATATTGCCTTTTTTACTTATTTTCCTATTTAGCCAATATTGTTATCTATGTATTATTCTATAATTTTATAATCAATGACAACTTCATCACTCAAATTTACAATAAACTCACCTCATATAAAAATAAAAATAAAAAAAATACAAACACATATAAAGGTAGAATAATAAGTTGACAAATTCTCACACTTCATATGCAAGAAATGCTAAAGATTTTTAAGAAAGAAAATGAGATATGAGAGAGAAGATTTTTTTTGTTTTATTTTTTGTAAGTTTACTTAAGAAGGTGTCAATATGTATAGGACATAGATGTATAACGAACAGCAAAAAAAAGTCGATATAAATAAATTTTTTATTTTTATTTATAATAAGTAAAAGATTTTTGTGCATTTAATTTTTATAATCAATTTTAGTGGATTAAATGAAACTTATGTGAATTTATTTGATGTTAAGATGTGATGATATAAATATATGTATATATAGTTATATTTAATAAAGAATGAAAAGGAAAGTTAACATATTTCTAAATATAAATATGTGTGATTAAAGAAGAAGTAAATTATGAATTTATTAATAAAATAAATTCATTTAAATTATGGAACAATAAGGAAAGCCATATGCCTTAAGTTATTTAACTAAGTACATGGATATTTAATTATAAATTAAATAAAAAATGACAATGAAAGCTATCAAATATAATTAATTTATTTAATTATATTTGAGTAATGTTAAATTATTTAACTAGTTTGAATGTTAGTCTTGATGGGTTAAATTATTTATTTTTGTTTAATTAAGTGAGTAACTTAATTTATGTGTTAAGAAATAATATTAAATTATTATTTGATAAATAACTCAAGTTATTAATAACTATTAAGGTGGGTTATAATATTGTGTTATGTAATTAATTTGAATTACTTTATGGTATTAATTAAACTATTGGGATTTTGAAAACAAGATTTAATAATTGTTTTGATGGCCCAAATTGAATTATTAAACCTAATATTATATTTCAGGAAGCCCAAATTAAATCAGTTGTGCCAAGTGAATATGTTATGTATAAGAAGCCCAAAGGAACATTATTAAAAGCCTAAATGTAGCAACATAAATTACATATTATAGTACTTTTTAGAAAATAATAACTAAAACAATACCTTTTAAAAATATTTTAAAAAACAGTACTTTTTTAAAATATATTTTTAAAAGTAGTACTGTTTCAATTTAATTAAAATTGAAATATCTTTGAGTACCGGGAAAAGCGCCTTATTGCGTATTTTGTGTGATTTTGAATTGTCGGGTATCTCGTCCTTCGATGAAACCATTATCTAGCAAGGTTCAAACCTGAAACCGAAAACCTTTTTTCCTTTAAACCGAAAACCTCTTTTGCTCTCTACAGAATTTATGCTGAAATTTAATTTTTCCGGTTAAATTTTTCCGAGTTTCATTGGGTATTCGTATCATTTGGCTTCTATTTGCTATTTTTCGTTGTTTTCTCAGTGTTGTAACCGTGCTTTGGGGGATCGAAAGTGGTTTATTGAAGTTGTCGATAATTGCTCCAGGCGAGAATTTTTTTTTTTCATTTATACGATGGGGTCGAAGAGGAAGAAATCTGTGAAGATGGTTGACTATAAGGATGAGGGTAAGGGTAAAAGAATTACTAGAAGTATGTATGTTGATTCAAAAATAGATGAAAAGGAATCTGGTAGTGAGACTAAGTCTCTGAAACAGGGGAATGAAGGAGTTGTTGGTCCCCCTGTTAAGGAAATGGATTTGAGGAGAGATGTGCTTACGAGTCGTAAGGAATTTTCTGAATTGGAATCTGATTTTGAAGTTTCAACGAAGAAAGTTCGGAATGATTTTGGAGATGATGTTGAAAATGTTGTCGGCAAGAATATTATCGAGAGACAAAAACATATTAAGGTATGGGTTTCTAATTGTATTTACGATTTTTAAATCATTATTTGTATATTTAATGATTTATGTTATGTGAAATGATTGTTGTTATGTTTTGATATATTATTAATGATTATTTGTTTAAAATTATTTTGTTATTTCAGTAAAAATATTTGGTAATGTTATAAGTTACAGTTTTACAACATGGTTACTTATATACTAAAGTTTGGTAAATGTGATGAAATGATTTTGTTAACAGTTATATGTTGGTAAATTGGTTACTTATATTATGAGTTTTGGTAACTATGGTGTACTGGTTTGGTTACTGTATTTAATTTGGGCAATTTGTTAGTGTCACTGCTATATTATGTGTTTGTTTCTTGCTTTATTTTGAAAGGGCATCTACAAACATGAGTTCTATTGCCTGGAACGAAAAGAGGGAATTAGATCCTAGAGATTGTGATCATATTCAGACTAAAAAGGAAATTTTTGAGCTATAGATTGTGCATACTGCGTAGTAGATTTCTCATCTATAGAATATGCCTAGATACTATTACAGATTGTGATAATATTCAGGCTAAAGAAGGAAAAGAGGGAATCAGATTTTATAGATGGGTTGGTTAATGTTCTAATATGTTTTGGTTGATAGTTAATGTAGTGTGCCATTATTTTTTGTTGTGGTATGTTTCCATCCAAGTCTAGTATTGGTAACTGTTATACTATTATTTGGTTACTAGTTAATTTTTTAATAATTTGGAGGTGCATTAAATTTATTTTGGCAACCATGATGATTGGGTTTGGGAACTGTTTTTGTTATGTTTTGTTACTTATGAATGATTATTTGTTAAATTGCTTTTTTAACTTATATAGTAAGAGTTAGTGAATGCTATATAATGGTTTGGTGAATGCTATAACCAGTGTGGTAATATTGCATACTGTTTTGGGAACTAGTTAATGTATATTTATATTTTGACTTTGATAGTATTTTTGAATGTGGAATGTTACTCTCCATTTGCAGTTTTTGTAAATGTGATGTTATGATATTAGGTTGTAATTATTTTTTTTTGTATAATATGGATGTTCAATAAGTTGATTTTGGCAACATGATGAGTGTGTCTTGGAAACTGTTTTGTTATGTTTGGTTACTTATGAATGTATATCTGCTAGAATTGTGTTTTAAGTGATGTAGTAAGAATTTTTTGATGATATAGTATGGTTTAGTTAATGATATAATATATTGTTATTTTTTGAGTTTGATAGTGTTTAAATTGATTTCTGATTTTTTTTTAAAATTTTCAGGTTTGGGATTTGTGTTATGAGGAGATCAATCGTAAGTTCATTGGGAAAGTGGTTTACTGGTGTGACATGGAAGTGCCAGTTGTAATTAGAAATAAATTGAATGGAGTTCAGCTAGAAAAGTTTAAGATGACCTGTTTTGGGAAGTTTTTAATTCTTGGTGAGCCGCAGATGTTTTCTCAATTAATACATCAGGCATTGGTCAGAGAAGTTTATCAGAGGGATAAAGGAGATATGTGGTTCTTATTTGGTGAAAAAAAGGTTAGATTTGGTTTGCCGGAATTTTGTTTAATTTCTGGGTTGAGCTGGGAAGGGAATGATGATATTTCTGTATTTAAGGGCAAGGAAAATCTTTTAGTTAGAAAGTTTTTTGAAGAGGAGGCCCGTAACAGTATAGGTAGGGTATATAGGGGGGCTGTTTTTGATGATGATGATGAGGCTGTTAGAATGTCTACCATCTTCATGGTGTTCAACTTCTTACTATCTGCTTTTTTGGATAACCATGTTGATTCTGTATTGCTTAATTTTATATCATATGGTGACATTGGTAGCTACCCATTGGGTAAAGTTGCATTTGATCAAACGAGGATGTCGTTATCACTTGCTTTGAAGGGACACTTAAATAAGGGTATGAATGGGGGTATTGTATATAATTTTTATAAGGAAAATTATTGTAAATACTTTAAGTTGAATGGGCTGCCTTATGTTTTTCAAGTATTTCTATTTGAAACCATTCCTACTTTGAAGTCCCGTGGTTTCTGTATTGACAACCGCATGTCAGAAGTGAGATTGTGTAGGTGGATGGAATTAGGGAAAACTCCTACAAAAGAGAAGATGACTGATTTATTTGGATATGGACAGGTACGTAGGTTAATATGAAAAATAATTTTGGCCACCTTTTATGTATACATTTGGTTTGTCACACTAATTTATAGTTTATGTTGAACTGTTTTTATTTATTTTTTGTGCAACATTAAATGAATGATATACTGACTTTTTTTAATATGTTTCAGTTGAGGATTGAAACGATCGTTCCTACGGATGTTGAGAAGAGTCAATTGAATTTGGGTGATTTCCATTATATCAATGGCAATGGTGGAGGCTCAATTGCTGGTGATACGGAAAAGGATTCAAATAAGAAAGGTGTATATATTGGTCTTTCACTTTCCGATTTTAGAAAAATAGTTGATGAACGTGTAAGCCCTTTGGAAGAGAAGGTTGTTGAAGTTAATAAAGCTGTCGAGAAGTTGGGGAATGATTTGAAACGTGAACTTCAATCGTTTCATACTGATATATGTAGGGACGTAAGGAAGATTATGACAGACTTTTTACGTGGACATCATACTGGTAGTGAAGGTGGGAATGAAGGTTGTGTTGATGCTGATGATATGTATAAGGAGTGCGGTGATGTTGGCAAGGGTTTAGATGATGGGAAAAGTGAATATAATGTTGGTGGTGTGCATGGGATTAACATTCACGATGGAGACGATGACAAGGTTTAACATATGTGACATTTTTTGTTGGTGTTTTTTGATTTATGTTGCAGTGATTATTTATTGATTTATGCTTTTACAGGTTGGGAAGAACAAGGAAACACCAATTGTTGATATTTTTAGTGATCCTGTTGGGAAACAACTTGTTGTTTTCACTCCTGTTGAGGTTTGTTTTTTTTTAATATTTGTTACGGTTTTATAATATATTGGTTAATTAATTATAGTATTGCTCTTATTGCTTAATTATTTTTGTTTTTGTATTTTAAATTCTAATTCTAATTGTTACCTAATGTTATGTCTCATGATCAAGGTCGATAAAATTGAGTCAGGGAGCACGTCTGTTTTGGATGAAATGGTTTTAACTACACAGGACATTGTTCAAGTTGTTGAAATAGAAAAAAATGTGTTAAAACCATCTGGTAGACCGGTACGTTCTTCAGTGATGGGAGCCGCTCTGAGGTCTCCATATACAACAAAGTTCGGGTCTGCTGGTTCATCGCACTGCAATGTGGTTCCTTCTAACGTACGAAAAAGTTGTTCAGCATTTCCCAATGTTTGCATGGGTATGCCAGCTAAATGGGAAGAGGCATTGTTCGATAAATGGTTTAAATTTGGACTTAATAATAGGAAAAGGTATGTTTTTTTTAGTTTACTTTATTTTATTATTATTTTTTTAAAAAAATATGTTGATTTGTACTTATATGTTTTTTATGTTGAAGGATTGATAAATTTCCTGGAGAGAATGACAAAATTGTTCTTGCATTTGTCCTTGGGTCTGTTACGATATCATCTAAGATGTGGTTTTATAACCTAAAGACTCCTGGACAGTGGCTAGACCATGATGTGAGTTCCTTCTTTACTACTTACTAGTTATTTTTGTTTTCTGGTTATATTTTTACAACCTTGTTAGTGTTTTAATCTATTATGGTAACTGTTTTGTAACAGTTTTGCTACATAAAAGTTATGTTTTGATTAATTTTTTAATTTTATTCTATAGTTTAGCAACTGTTACAAGCTTGGTTGGTTACGACTTATATTTTTGGAAGTTTGGTTTCTGATATAGTCTATTCTGGTAACTGGTACATAATTGGTTGGTTACCAGTTATATTTTCATAAATTGGTAACCTCTATACTTGGTTACTATTACAATCTATTAGGGTAACTGTTTTGTAGCAGCTTTGCTACATAAAATCAATATTTTGAGTAATTTGTTACCAATATGATATAGTTTAGCAACTGTTATATGCTGGGTTGGTAACTACTGATATTTTGCAACCTTGGTTACTGATATAGTCTTTTTGGTAACTGTTGTATAACTGGTATAACTGGTTGGTTACCAGTTATATTTTGATCTTGGTAACCATTATACAATTGGTTGGTAACTATGATATGCTTGTTTGGATACTACTTATATTTAGACAGCTTGGTTATTTATATTCAATATTTTGGTAACTGTTAGCTAATGGTTTCTTTACCAGTTACAGTTTTACTTCATGGTTAATACTATACTAATGTTTGGTAACTGTTATGTAAGTTTTTTGTTGGCAGTTACAGTTTGGTAACTTGGTTACTCCTATAACGAAGTTTGGTAACTATTATGTACTGTTTTGGTAACTGTCTTTATTTTTACAAATTGGTCAGTGTTATACTTTATTTTGGTAACTGCTATATCATGGAGTGGTTTCTATTTTTATTGTGACAACTTGGTTAATGTTACAATCTATTATGGTAATTGTTTTTTAACAGTTATACTTTATTTTGGTAACTTTTAATAGTTTAGCAACTGTTAGATGCTGGGTAGGTCACTACCGATATTTTGCAACCTTGGTTACTGAAATAGTCTTTTTTGGTAACTGCTGTATAACTGGTTGGTAACCAGCCATGTTTTGTTTAATATTACTGACATTTTTGATCTAATTTATGAGAAAAGTTGTTTTTATGGCAATTATTTATAAAGTGTTTGTTTTGATTTTTTTCTTTATACAGCATATCAACATATGCTTCTACTATTTAAGGAAACTGTCTAGGCACTGTGACAACATTAAAATCAGGGTGACTTCTACAGACTGTTGGTTTCACGTAAAGTTGTCCTATTTATATAGTCAATACTGTGAAAAGAACTCAGACACATCTCTTCTTACTGATGACAGTGATATTGCTGAATACATCCGTGGAACTTCAATGGATGTGAACACACCATTGGTTAATGTAGACTTTGTTTTGTTCCCCATCCATATGACTGCTCCAGATCATTGGTTTTTGCTGGTATTCGACGTGCATCATAGGCGTCTCGTAATTTACAATTCTCTTCAACCAACTAGGAGTGTCATGCATACAAATTTGATGGATGTTTGTGAGCCTTACATCTTTATTCTACCCATAATTCTTAGCAAATGTGGATTTTGGAAGGGTAGGTCAGATATTAATTTATCCAGTTCACCATATCTTCAAAAGGGTGAACATGACCTAATTGAGTTGGAGTTTGCAGAGGGGTTGCCCGAACAGATTGAAGGGTAAGTTTTTTACAGTGATATATATTTTAATTATTCCACTTTGTAGAATGTTTGGTCTGATTTTTTTTGATTTTTTTTTACAGCGACTGTGGCATGTTCACAATTTGTTTCGCTGAACATTTTATTCACCAGCGGTTTGAAAAAATTCCAATCCCATTCCTCATTTTGCAGTACAGAAATAAATTATGTGTAAATCTATATATGCATGCAAGGGACAAGCAGCTGGGGGGTTATGATTCTGAGTGAATATTCAGGGAGATTATTAGTTCATTAGGATTATTTTTTGTAATTAAGCTTTACTCGTATAATTTTTTTTGTCAAGTTCGATTTTCGGTGGATATTCTATAAGTTGTTATTGTGACTGAATTTATTTTTTTTGTTTAACCAATGATTATATGAATGAATGTTCTTTTTTTAGTATATCACAATTATTGTCACATTAATTGTTACTTTGGTAAATATGTTTGTGTTTAATATTTTGTTTACAGCTTACTGAGTTAGTAACCAATTCACTTGTTTTGCGTAACCAAATTTTAAAAGTAATAACAAACACATATTATATTGCCAAGTTATGAAGGTAGTCGATTTAGCTAGTTTTTTGTTTACTAAAAGTATGCAGATAGTTTATTTTGTTACATTTATAATAATTATTTAAAAAGAAACAATTCCAAATAATTATTTCATTAATATTTAACCCAACGTTGGCTATTTATCGTCAATTAACAATGTTACCATATGTATTGTTACAAGTCACATACAGTAAACATACACAATCTTTTAAAATTTCAATGTTGTTACATAGTTTAGTTAGTTACCAACTCGTTACACAAAGGGTACCAAATTAATTGTTTTGGATTACCAAAGTATAAGATATTAAAAAAAACTCATATCAGTTTGACATTTGATTAATGTATTTGTTTTGGTTAGAGTTTTGGTAACGATCAATATTGAGAAGATTTATTTTAGATACTAATAGTAATTATTGCGAGAAGAAATTAATCTATGAAATTATTTCATTAACAAGTAATCCAACTTTGGTTACTTAACATCAATTAAAAAAATTTCCAACTGTAATCATACATATGTGCTACACAGATTTTTTTGGCCTGATGTAATACCTCACACAATTTTTGGTCGCAAAACTGGTGGATTGTGGCATTTTTTCCTGTTGTGTCCTTTTTCTTGACATCGGCTGCATTTATTTTGAATTTTGTGTTCAAACTCATTCTTGTACCTCCCTTTCTTTGGTCTTCCTGCTGGTCTTCTTGTATTTGGTGGTTTGACACACATATTTTTTATTTCTCCTGGAACGTCCCAATTTTCTTTGTCATCCAACGGGAGGATTGAATGTGAATACGTGTCTACCAAAGTTTCCTTTGAGTATTTTTTTGAGCAAAAGTCATAACAACTCAAATTCCTTTTGGATATAACAGCGGCAGCATGTGCACATGGCATTTCGTGATACTAAAATTTATTACATGTGCATGTTCTTTGCTCCATGTCCACGATAAACTGTTTATTGATATCGTAAACGGTGTAAATCACTAGATTTGATGTCTCAACCTGCAACATAATTTAATGGCTTAGTAATTATATAAAATCATTTAGCATATTTATATAGGTACAAACTATTTAGTAAAAGTTATATTACTGACCTTAAGTTTTTTCAATTCAATGATATTACATTGCAAACTTCTCTTAGTTGTTGTGGAAAGTTGGGTGAATGTTGATAGTGATGCTTGTTTGTTTGCGAAATACCATCTTTGGACCATACAGCGGAGGCATTCAATCATTGTTGTAACTGGAAGTTCCCTAATTCCCTTTATTGCATTGTTGATAGATTCGGCTGTGTTTGACGTCATTGTTGAGTACCTGCTTACATGTCCATGTAGCCTTGTGCATTTTGCTAATTTAACCTCTTCTTCCAAATATTTCCTTATTCGAGCATCAATCTCATCAAGTACAAGCATGTGGCTGTTGAATTCTTCAATTGTGTACGCTCTACAGGCCCCATTGTATGCTTTCCTCAGTTCTTCTCCTTGCCTTTTAAATCGGTTTTTAATATTTTTCAATATATGATATGTGCATGAGCCATGCATGACATCGGGGAACACAATGTTCAGTCCCTTTACAATTGCTTCATGTCTATCCGAAACAATGCATTGACCTTCTCTAACTCTACATGCCTTTCTCAAATTGTTTAAAAACCATCTCCAAGAGGATTCATTTTCACTGTCAACCACTGCAAAAGCAATCGGGACAATGTTTTTGTTTGCATCCTGGGTGCTTGCTATTAAAAGTGTTCCCCCGTACGTTGATTTTATGAATGTGTCATCAATTACAATGATGGGGAAGCAATGATGCCATGCTTCAATGGATGCTCCTATGGCAAAAAATAGATACTTGAAACGACCATTTGTTTCCAACTCCAGGTCTGTTATTGTACCTGAAAAGAAATTTATGTATGCAATGATTAAAGTCATATATTTAATCATTAAATTTCATATCAATGAAAGCAAATAACTTTAATTGGGCTTCATATATTTAATATTAAAGTGACGAAGATTTTCCAGTTGTTACCTGGATTTGTTTTCCTTAGCATGTGTAACCATGATGGGATGACTGAGTAGTTATGTGGATTTCCTCTTACTTTTTCGAAAGCCTTTTATTTTGCTCTCCATGCTTTTTGATAAGAGATAGACACATTATACTTTGTAATCATGTCTTCCACAATATCATTTGGCGTGTAATTTTTTTTCACATTTGTTAATTTATGCAATATGCATTCACTAACCAATTTACTGTTTGCTTGTCTGTGATCTCCCAGCAGTATATATGCTGAACATGTGTGTATGTTATTGAATTCTCTCACCTTGAACATACTGGTTTTCCGAAACTTTGAAGCTCGCAACTTCCATTTGCACATTTCATTTTCTATGCATACAAGCACAAAGTCTTTTCCACTCATTCTCTCAACCTTGTGTTGTCGATTTTGCCTTATTGAATGTAGTCTTATTGCTTGAGCCAGTATTTGTTTGTCTTTGTAGGTTTGATGTACCCTCACTTCACATTCATTTGGCTCTGATATGACATCATCCCATTGTTGTTCCTTGAATGTCCTGTCTTGAAGTATATTTGATTGTTGATAAACAGCTTCGATAGTGAGTTGTTCGGTGTATTGTGTTCCCATTTGCTCTTCTTGTGTTGACAACGGTACAATTTCTGAATTACATTGTGTCGCACTGATTGGCGTTACATAATTAATATTGTTCCCTTCTACATTCCTGGTATTTTGTAAAATTGTAGTCCCTCCTTTGTTGTATAAATTCTCTGTAATCAGTGGATACTTGCCGTGTTCATCCGATTTTCTACTAACTTCCATAAAGAATCTTAATGTAGATTCATCCGATATATTGATTGGCGGTATGTTGCTTCTAATCTGAAATTTGAGCGACAATTTTGTTGTGTTGCTGTCTAGTCTCAATGCATTGCATACCAAAATTTCAAATTCTTTGAATGAACAAATTGTTGGGATTAGCAGGCCAGTTACTTCAAAATTGTGGTATTCGTTACCATTAGACCACGTTCCGTTGTAGTATATTATAACTGGAATCATATTCATTGCGTGATATCTGTCAAATTAAAAATACCAAACATTAGTATAGTATTAACCATGTACTAAAATTGTAACTGGTAAAGAAACCATTAGCTAACAGTTACCAAAATATAGAATATAAATAACGAAGCTGTCTAAATATAAGTAGTAACCAAACAATCACATAACAGTTACCAACCAATTGTATAATGGTTACCAAAGATCAAAATATAACTGGTTACCAACTAGTTATACAACAGTTACCAAAAAATACTATATCAGTAACCAAGGTTGCAAAATATCAGTAGTTACCAACCCAGCATCTAACAGTTGCTAAACTATGTCATATCGGTAACAAATTAATCAGAATATTGCTTTTACGTCGCAAAACAGTTACCATAATAGATTGTAACATTAACCAAGTTGTCAAAATAAAAATAGAAACCACTCCATGATATAGCAGTTACCAAAATAAAGTATAACACTGACCAGTTTGTAAAAATCAAGACAGTTACCAAAACAGTACATAACAGTTACCAAACTTCGTTATATGAGTAACCAAGTTACCAAATTGTAAGTGTCAACAAAAACATTACATAACAGTTACCAAACATAAGTATAGTATTAACCATGTAGTAAAACTGTAACTGGTAAAGAAACCATTAGCTAACAGTTACCAAAATATAGAATATAAATAACCAAGTTATCTAAATATAAGTAGTAACCAAACAATCACATGACAGCTACCAACCAATTGTATAATGGTTACCAAAGATCAAAATATAACTGGTTACCAACCAGTTATACAACAGTTACCAAAAAATACTATATCAGTAACCAAGGTTGCAAAATATCAGTAGTTACCAACTCAGCATCTAACAGTTGCTAAACTATGTCATATAGGTAACAAATTAATCAGAATATTGCTTTTATGTAGCAAAACTGTTAAAAAACAGTTACCATAATAGATTGTAACATTAACCAAGTTGTCACAATAAAAATAGAAACCACTCCATGATATAGCAGTTACCAAAATAAAGTATAACACTGACCAATTTGTAAAAATCAAGACAGTTACCAAAACAATACATAACAGTTACCAAACTTCGTACTTTGTGCTTTGAATCTGTAGCTTTGATTAATTCAGTTGCAATATCTACTACTATGTGCTGGTTAGAAACAAGGAACTTTTAATAGAAGTAGTGCCACAACAAGTATATCATTAACATCACTTGTTGCTGCTTACAACAAGCACATCAATAACAAAATTAACTCTATAAGCTCTGCAGCAGCAGCAGTAGCAGCAATGCCTATAGTATTTGGGAACAAACTGGGCAAATGCCAATCGAGTAAACTTAATTCATAATTGTGGAATTGGTTACCATCAGAACAGTTCCATAAAATGCAACTGGTTAGTAGTTGGTTTCCAAATCAATATATTATAGTAACCTAATAACAAGTGACTGGTAACCATAAATCGTAACTTCATTTTTTAATTTATGTTCGTCATCAAAACACAGAGTATCACACTTTTGGTGACCAATTACAAACTGAACTATAAATTATGTAAACAAACTCTTATATGCGTAATTTAGTAAATCGAATAATGCTATACGCAGACCAAATTTTCACAAAACAGTAATATTTTTACTACTATTTTAGTTTACAGTTCTGAAATTAATACTAATCAAAACAGAAACAACAACTAATCAAAAAACAAACTCATACAATCATTTATAGATTTAATGATAATATATGGGTTTTAATACTCGTTTTTTATATTATTGCTTAATTATCTTCGTAACAATCTTTCTGATTTTGATTTGAACAATCTGTTGTATATGTTTTGGTTCCAGATCTATGTACCTTCTATAAATGGTGAATTCTGGTTTCTTCGATTTCTGGATGTAGTCGTTGCCGCAAGTTTGACCGATGCGAGATTTCAATTTATTCCGTTGTCGTATGTCTCCGTATCACGAATTTGGGGTTGATAATCACCTTCGAAACAGTTTTTCATAAAGGGGATTGAACAATCTACTGTATATGGTTGCTTTCCAGATGTTTGTAGTTTTTGTGTTCTATGAATATGCTGAAGATGGTTGAATATGGGTTATTTTTGGTATCCTGTTTTGTTTGGTAACCTGTGAATGTGGGTGGCAGTTATGTCCTTGATTTTAGGTAATATTTTAATTGTTGTTGGATGTTACATTTTTTCCGTAATTATGTTTTGAGGATATAGTAGTAGTGTAAATATTGTTGTGGACACACTAATTGTCTAAATATTTTCTAAAAGGTGTATACTTATGTAAAGAACCCTAAAACCTAACCCACGTTTTTTTTCATCCGAGTGGAGCCTGTGGAGGTGGTGTTAATAGCCACGTTGGTATTTTTATGTCAGTCCAAACCGTGAATTCGGTACTAAAGGAATTAGGACATATATGTTGTTCTTTCTATCTCATTTCAGCGGCCTTGGTGATTCAATTAAGCCATAATATCAAGCCTAATTCAGCAGCCCAAACTTTGGTTTTATGTTGCACAAATTGTGTCACTATGTGACTCTTTATTCGGGACATGGAGCTTGTATACAGCAACTGGAAGTAACCACTTTGACAGCTCAATATGGTCACTTCGGCAGTTTTTTCTTTTGGGTAGTGGGAAGTGATGGATTAGGGGCTGAATAGTGATTACTCACAACCAAATCACTGTACAAATTGCCAAGTGTAGAAATTTCAACCATATAGAGAAAAAAGAAAGCTTTCGGTTGGACAGAGAAGAAGTAGGAAGAACCCAACATATTTCCCTAATTAGCTTAAGCAAGATTATCCATCTAGAACTCTTCCAAGCAATCAATGTATAAAACACTCTTCCATTAAAACTCATAGTTAGACTTTCGCTTATTAATGGTGTATGCAATATGTATTTGTTACATTTCATTGCAATATTGCTTTGGGAGGCTTGTTGTGCTGTGAATGGGGATCATGAAGGATCCGAGTGGCATAAAGATATAAGATATTAAGGAGTTATGTGTGTTTAATATCATGAATATGCATAGCATGACAGAGTTACTATTAAATGTCCACAAAGTGTTTGATAGAAGTCCCGAATGAATTAAATGGTTATGTTTAGTTGTCTTCAGTTTGCAAACTAATAAAGGAATGTAGGAGTAACAAGTATTAGATGTTGTCATCAAAGAAACCTAAAGACTTGTAGGTAAATGAACATGGTTTTGATTTGAGAAACCTTGTACAAAATGACTTTTCTAAGTCGCAATAATTTCAATTAGTATGCTTGGTTTCAAAAGCCTAAAAGATTAAAGCTTTCTAATGGTGTATCCATGTAGTACATGTTTACAAGGTTCATGTAAAAATATATATAGAACATGTTTAGAACACATTTTGAAGACCTTAGTTGTTAAGTGTGGATTATTAAACAAAATGTCTTTGTTAAACTATTAAAAAATCATGGATGATATGATAATGATTATGAGATTATAATACATGAATTACATATGTTTCATTGCAGTCCATGTATACCAAACCGAGCATGAACCAAGTTATATGAAACAAGACACCTTAGTTGCATAATGTTGCTTCTAAATAAAATACATTGTTATGTATTGTATGTTTATGTGATCCACGAGTCATTTTATGTTCGATTATGAGTTATAAAAACATTCCTAGTGACTGAACCAAACTGAAGGCAAAAACTAGTGTTAAGATTTTTAAAACCAAAACAGTCCATGTTGAAAACTGTGATGAACAGGCCGGTTTAAGGCCGGGTAACCGACTCTTAGTGTGATTTTTTAACCAAGTCTTTTTTGAATAAAATACTAGGAAGTAAGGTCTAGTTGGTGTCCAAAAATTGTGGGAATCTGAGTTGTAGAATAAATTTTAAAAATCATCAAAGTTGGTAAGAAAATCACAGAATCTGCAGATTTTATGTTCCAGGCAGGCTACTTCATGCCCCTGGTTTTAGGTCTTAATGAACCATTTTGACCAACTTTATTTTTAATTAAATACTATGTTATATGGTCTAGAATTCTATCCAAGTAGTGTAAAAATCAGAGTTGTAGAATGAAAGTTAAAAATCCTCAAAGCAAGGTAGAAAATCATGAAAAGCTGCAGAAAATCTGCAAATTTATTGTTCTAAATAATCATATTCAGCTCACTATTTGCAGGTCTTCATGAGCTGTTTTTGACTAACTTGATATATGAATAAATAATATGTCATATGGTCGAGAGTTATGTCTGAGTGGAGTAGTAATTAGAGTTGTAGAATAAATATTAAAAATTGTCATAGTAGCAAGGGAAATCAAAAATTTACAGAAATAAGTGTGTCAGATTTTGATTTCTTTGTTTTATTTTAATTTTCTTTAAATTTTATGCAATTATTATGTGATAATTAAGTCTAATATGGTATGAATCAACCAAAAATGAATTATATTAAAGAAGAAAGTGATGATACATTAAAATGTAAATATAAGAAACTAATAATTGTAATAATTATTGAGAAATGGTTTGACCAATCAACATAAAATGGTGTAATGGTAAGTTAAACTTAATTTGAGGAAGTTAGTGTAAGAAACTAAGTTGAGAATTGTTAAGTGCAATAAAAGTGGGATGTTATGTGCTTACATTATATGATATAAGGATACATTGTTATAATGTAACCAACTAGTACATGGGTATTTTGTAAGACGATGTTAAACATGTACAAGTGTATCTAATTTGTATCGCCGCGTTATTACATATGTAGGCTATATCTATGACGGGATAGTAAAGGTAAACGTAAACGACGCAAAAGGTAAGTTTTCTATCAGAACTATTTATTTTAGTTTTATACATTATAACTGTATACCTTGTTCACACTTGTGTGTGTGTGTTTTTTATTTTTACTATTATTCATTTTTATCAAATATTTGAGCTTACGGTTCCATTATTGCATGAACTGTTTTACAACTTTATGTCTGCCATATTGTTTGGGCTAGACAACAAATTGAGTCATAATTTTAAAAAACCAAGTTCTTGATGCGGACTCTATAATAAGATTGAGTTGAATAGACCCTCTTCGTAGGGGTAACTTTTGTCAACATACTGACTTTGTGCACGAGACTGATTCTTATGCATAACATAAGGTACACTAGACTGATTATCTTGGGTACTCTGGAGGAAGTTAGTGACTAGCTGATATTTTCTCAAGTTGAGAAAGTCAATATCTAACTTATAATTTCTAGAGACGCTCAAGGTCCTGAATGACCGTTCAACATAAAAATCCAGGAACAAATTTTTTGGTATTGAATTATTTATATTCGAGCTTACTTCTGATATTGAATTACTTGTATTCGAGCTTATTTCTGACATTAAATCATTTGTATTCGAGCTTATTTTTGATTTTGAATCATTTGTATTCGAGCTTTTTCACAATTTCGTAGAATTGTTGAAGGTTATTCTAAAATATTTATTTTATTCCTGAAATTTTATGTCTTAAACTGTTTTACACTTGTGGAGAAACTTAAATTGCTCACTATTGCTTACACATAATATTTTACCCAAGTCAGAGAAGGCCGGAGGATCCGGTACGGACAAAGGCAAAGGCAAAACAACCGAATATAATTTTACTTCAATATGTCTTTATGTTTATTAAATAGTAATGTGTAATATGACTTGGCGATATTATATTTTGTATTTGTTTAAGGTTATAATAACCTAGGATTAGTAAAAAGACTTTTGTTGTAAGATATTATAATTAAGTTAAATTTTAATTAAATGTATGGATTTTGGAGTTATGATAATGTAGTATCGTGAGCACCAAACCCGGGTTTAAGGTGACCCGAATTTGAGGGCGTCATAGGTTGGTATTAGAGCTGGTAAGTTATAAATCTTAGGTGAGGAAAAAACTTAGGATTATGACCGTAAGAAAGATAGTGAAACTCATTTCGGATATTAGGCGGTGAATTATGAAAATTCATAGAAGTTAAAAATTTACAAAATATGTGTTATTTGAAAATAAAAATGTAGATACAAAGAACTAATTAGTTCGTTAATGCGGTTTTGTACAAGATGTCTGGAGATGGTGAACTTATAAACGTTTCTATAATCTGGAGATGAATGGTAGCAAACCAGGAATCGAGGAATTGATAGAGACAAAATTGGAATCCCAGAAAGAATTCAAAAAGACAAGTTTTGTCTATATGTGGGCACGTAAGGATGAATTGGTGATTCAGAATGCTGAAAAGGAGAGTAAGATACGTGACCTAGTGGTGAAGGTTAGAGACCTTCATATCACGAACCAGCGTGAATATAAATATTGGTCTGAAACTATCAGGGAGAAGTTAAGGGATGAGGGTCAAGTGGAGTCACTTAAGGAAGGATGAATAGTTAGATCGAACTAGTACCAGAAATGGTGCAAACTTTAATATATGTATATAAAAGTTAGTATGATGAATATGGTTAGTAAGGAAGGAACTAGGTGATCCCAACTTTTATAGTTATGGGACATCTTTGTTACACCCGTCTTTTATTTAGACTATAAGGTTATACTAATCCCAAGTTCTGATGTATTGGTGGGATAACAGTAGTTATAGTAGTCAGCTAACTTTTGTAATGTGCTAAGGCACTAACTACTTGCATATTAATATAAATATGTGTTTTTGAATGATTAAGTGTTTGAAATTAAATTAAATAATGGAATAATAATAATAATATATAAATGTCATTAATCAAAAATGTCCCCCCGTGGAAAAAAGCAAGCTCAACAAACATTTGACGAGTTATAAAATGAGAACAGGGAATCAAATTTGGACTCTTTACGACAGTTGGTAAACCTAATAGTAAGAGAATTTGAAGAAGGGGTGAATAAAATTAGGAAGGGACAAATGAAAAGCAAGACTGCCAAAAAAGAGGTCATTCCAACTGAAGGAGGATGGGTTAATCATTCACAAAGGACGAAAGAACCCTGTTAAGAAAAAGACAGTAGTGGAAGCAGTAGGAACTTCAAAAGAAAGTGGAAAGAAGATAAACATATACAAGAAAAAATTCAACCAAAGAAGAAAAAGATAAGTGCGTGTACAACTTGTGGAAAGAACCATACGAGCGGGTGCCTTAAGGGAAATATTGTGTGCTATAGGTGTGGACAAGAGGGACATATCGCTCCTAACTATCCCAAACCAAAGGAGAATCATGGGTGTTTTAAGTGTGGATCTTTAGATCACCAAATTAAGAACTGTACGAAAAATAAGGGATGTTTAATATGTGGATCGTCTGATCACCAAGAAAGGCAGTGCATTAGGAAAGAGGTAGAGACTGGAGAAGGAAGGGGAATACACAACAACAATACAGGAAGTAAACTAGGAAAACTGAAGAATAAATGGGGTGTATGTGAAAACTGTGGAAGGATTCATTGGGGAGTGTGTCTGAAAGGAAAGATTAAGTGTTATAATTACGAGCAAGAGTGACATATCTCTCCTAATTGCCCCAATCCGAGAGTGAATCATAGGTGTTTTGCCTGTGGAGACACCGAGCATCATGTTAGAGACTGTTTGAAAAAAATAATAACGGGAGGAAGGTCAAACCCGGCCCAATATGAGTCGGCAAGCTAAGAAATAAGGATGGGCGACGAGGAGCACGTCAAGACGAGAAAGCGCGGAATGTCCCGTTAATATATTAGTGATATGAGTGATATTATATACTATGCGTTAATCCATATCTTTTGTGTAAGAATGGGGATAAATGTTTTATGCCCCATCTTTTGAGATATTAGGGATTATTCTTTTGGAGCATAACTTTTCTGTTTAGGACAATGTAATTAAAATCCTAACTTTTTGTGGTGAGAAAGGGATAAAGACTATTTATAGCAATATGTTACCCTATGTAAAGTGTTACGCACTAAGTCAGTTGTATATGAATATAAATATGTTATGTTTACATGCCTTGTATGATTACATTAGCTTTTTAACCTTTAAAGCGTTTTAAAGGCAATAAGATAATAGTAAATAAGAAGGTAATACTATAAGTTTTATTAAACAGGAAATACCGCCTAAACGCAAACAACCCGTTCAACCTCCATCAGAGGAATCCGTTAACACAAAAGTAGAGCCAATGGACCCCATTTAACAATTTGTGAACCTGTTGGTAGGGGCGCTTATGAACCCAACCTCAACACTAGTTACGACCTTTATAGATTTTAAAGCCATGGGACCCCATAATTTAAGGGGACCACTAATTTAATCAAAGTCCAAACGTGGGTAAATGAAATGGAGAAAGTGTTTACAGTTGCTAGAGTTGCAGAGGAACAGAAGACTGCATTTGCTATATTTATGCTGTAAGATGACCCTAATTATTGGTGGCAAGCCAACAAGAACAGAGCAGGAGGTGATGTAGTGTCATAGGACAGATACAAGAAACTATTTTTCGATGCCTACTTTCCTACTACTATGTAGGATAGAATGGAGTTTCAGTTTTTGAAACTAAAATAGGGGAACACGACAGTGCCAGAATATACTGTAAAGTTCAACGAGCTTGCTCGGTTTTCTCCACACCAGGTGGACACCGAGACAAGAAAACCAAGAAGCTTTGAGTTGGGACTGAAGCCCTTGCTCTACAATACGGTGGCGATGTTCCAGATCAACAACTTTGCAGAGATACTAGAGAAATCAATAATAACACAAGGGGGAAGCGAGGCACTAAACAAATATCACCAAGACAAGAAGAACAAGAAGACTTGAGGTGGAGTCAAAGAGGGGAGTAGCGGTGGAAGCAATGTCAATAAATGGAAATAGAGTAACAACACCAACACCGGTAATACCAAAAATAAACAGGGAGGAACAAAGAATAAAGGAGAAGCTTATAGGAACAGCTGAAGGCATCACCTAGGAGAATGCTTGAAAGGTAAATTTTTTTTGTTATAACTGCGAACAGGAGGGACGACACATCTCTCTTAACTGTCCTAAATCGAAGAAGATTCAAGGATGTTTGTTGGGTGCCAAACCGTACGCATGACAAATCAACACTTACACACAAGTGCACGTGGTCAACAAGTAATATAGAATAAGTAAAGTATCGTTCCCACGAGGACTATGAATCGTTGTTAAACTATCAAGCAGCAGTTTTATAACTATTTCGGTTTCTTTAAATAGTGGTCAAGTAAGCCAAGGAATTGTGAATTAAATCTAAGTTGTAAAAATTAAAGACAACTAAATAACAAACGATTTAAGCAGACAAAGGAGGCATGGGATTATAACTTCACCTAGGGTGTCATTCAATTGTGCTACTTCCTGTTAAACCTAACTGATTATCTCAGATTGTTAGTCGAAAACACGAAACTAAAACATGACCAACTCTCGTTGCATCATACCCATATCCAACCCAGATCCGACCCAAAGGGCAACAAAACGGGAAAGAACACCCAAGTTAATTAAATCACTATATTTCTATGTGACCTAGAGAAAAACGGGTTTAAGCACAAGTTTTCAAAAGACTACGTGTGGTGCTTTGGTATATATCTATCCTTAGCACTAATCATGCAATCCAACGTCATGTGAAATCATGATCACAAGCTAACATGGTCGGTTCTAAACTCACACTCCCCATCTCGGTTCCGTGCGAGTTAACATGGTAATTGGTGATCAATCAATTAAACAATTAAAATAAACCACATTAGACAATCCATACATAATCATTTAGCCACAACAAGGAAGCATAACAAATTGAACTAAACCCTAGGTTTCATTATAATCCCATAAGAGAAGTTAGTTCATAATAGAAATAACAACCATCATCCACAAATGTTCATACATTGAAGCTACAAATGAAAAGAAAGAGAAAACAAAGGTTAAGAAATGTAAAGCTCGGTTTCTCTTCTTCAAATCCGGAGTTCCAATGTTGACACAGTGTTTCAAACTTCCAAAGTCCAGCTCTAAGCTTAACTACTCTAGATAAATTACAAGGAACAAGAGAGAACTAAGAAAACAAAGAATGAAAATGAACAATGAGCTCTCTCCTTTTCCTTATGACCTAGCTATTCTCTCTCTCTCCAATCCTTAGATTGATACTTCTATTATATAGGGCCTCAGGCGCTTCCTTTCGATCACTGTAGCATGAAGCTTTTAATTGGCCCGTTCAAAAAAGTCATATCAGGATTTTGGTGTGAAGGACCAGCGCAGCTGCGCCGTTTTTGTACTGAGATGGGGCGCAGCTGCGCAGTTTTTATGAAGGATTGGGGCACAGCTGCGCCATGAACCAGTCTTGGAATCTGTGCACCGTTTTCTGCTGCATCCGATTTTTGCGCATATCACACCCACACCGTACCAATTTTGTCCTAAAATATTTCACTTCTCCCCCCCCCCCCCCCCCCCCCCGCGCATAGGTTCTAGTCCAAAACAAGCCCGTTTGTCCACATGAAGACGGAAAAGGCCAAAAATGAGCTATGGAGCATGAAACCTACAAAAGAGACATAAAAGCATGAATAGTAATAAAAACTAATGAGAACAAGTGAAAGTTAAAGCAAGTTAGTATCGAATTAGTAGGTATAAAACCTACTTATCAATGTTTCTCGTGGATCTACAAAGCACCAAATTCAAAATTGCCCGGAGAAGAGAAACAATGGATGAAGTGGAACCATGGGAAAAAACAAGAAACAACTAACAATTGGAGGACCAACTTAATCGAATCAATCAACGGCGCGCACTTTCAACATGATGGTGTACGATGTAGTGGCATCGGGAGAGATGGTGTTAGGTATTCAAATCAAAAATATAACTACGTAGGAATTATCTGATCTGAGTGTTATTTGTTCCTCTGAGTGTGAAGAAATAGCAAAAAAAGGTTAAACTTACCCCGATAAACGTTATAACATTCCCTTATGAATAAAAAGTCGTTGGTAGATTTAATCCTTATTTGATTAGGATAATTAGACAAATTTAATGTAGAAATTGACAAATTATTAAAGTTTGAAGGTAAAGTGAATCTATAAAAGATTTAACATACAAAGGAAATCATGTTCAAATAAATAACGGGATATAATGAATTTAAAAGAAAAAATGAATACCTTTTTGAAAAGGTAGTTGGGAGGAACTACAAAGTCGATAAGACTACGTAGGAACTCGAGGAAAAAGGCGATGAACATTATCCCCAACTCTTTGGAGTAACCTTGTGTTTGTGATACCGGAGACGGAATCCTTATAAGGGATGGAGAATGTAATGACTAGGAATTTTTTTTTTCGGATATAAATAAAAATTTTATTTTTATTTATAATAAGTTTTTAAAAATTACAAGCCAGGTTTGGAAAAGTATAACCCTATATAAAGAGATATATACATATGTAGTGTGTAGATAACTAATTATGTTGTAGTGAACATGAAAATAATTCAAATTTTGTCAACATTGTTAATTAGGCAAGTTTTGATAGTGTTTAAAAGGTGTGGCTACAATTTGAAGTTTGTAACTAGACTTTATAAGATAAAAATAGAGAGAAGAAAAACAAAAGGAGGTTGATAATAACTCTAAGTTTAAATACATAGTTAACGTTACATAGATTTCATTTAACAATCAACCTTAACCATTCATCTTAGTCTTATCTCAGCCTCCATATATATATATATATATATAAAGTTATATTCGTTAAAAAAGTTCATCAATAAGCCTCAAATGTGGTGTTGCATTGTTGCAAGAGCTCTTTATTATTAAACAAAAAGATTTGAAGCTATGTGATCTTTAAAAAATAAATTAAATTGAACAAACAATTGATATTGTTATAAAAGTGAGCCATTATTTTTTCTCCTCTTTTATTATTTTATCACTTAATTTTTTGGCAACAAACTTGGATGAATTTATTAATAGTTTCATCCGGATTTAGCTACCCATTTCATCACCAATATTTCTTTTACTATTGGATTGTTAGGCTTTAGAAGAATAGTAATATTAATTTAGATCATTCAAGTATTCTAGGATTTCAACAATTCTCGGTTCACTTAAGAGCTTCAAATGTTAATCCTCCAATCCTTTTTAAGTTTTGTAAGAAATGCTACTTTGACTTGGATGATAACTAAAATTTATTCAGAGTCTCACCATGTATTGCAAAAAAAAAAAAAATTGCCGAATTATGATTGCGACGTATATTAATGTATAGAATTTTAAGGTATGCTCGCTATATCATATAAATCGTTAAAATATTATCAATTATAGTTATCTAATTATTTAATTAGTATTGACAAATTTCTCAAATACATAATTGTAATCTAACAACATTTGAAATTCAAAAATCTAGTGACAGTATTTTGTGGATAACTTTTTTTCTTTAAATTTCTCGATATTTAGTTTACCACGCAATCTATGGAAGGAAATAAAGTACTACAATAAAAGTCAAATCAAATAACAAGAACCGAACATGCAACTTATTGACTAGGAAATCTCAATAATAACCATTAGCTTAAGACATTATTCGTGTATTTTTTGGAAAACTAGACATGTCATTGGTAAAATAGTAAAATTCTTCCATAAATTGATAAAATCCTATAAACAATTGGTTGGACTAAATGATGGTTTATAATATGAAAGGAGAAAAAATTTATACCTGAAATTATGAAGTAAATTAGTCAATTAACTATAAAATTATAATAGTATAAGGCTTAAGAAATGAGAATTGTTATTTCTATAAGAAAGAATTAAAATTTCTACGTATCTTTACTGACTTAGGTGCTAATCTCATTTATGAGTGTGTTAGGATATAATTAATTAGATTTGGTTAAGGTATAGCCCAGATTTCATTTTGTTAAAGGACCCGAACTCTTTTCGGTCTATATACAAGATATGTGTTGGGCCCGATCCGGTCTCAGTCCACTATATCATATTTAGTAGCGTCAATTAAGGAAGTGCCAAAGTTTATATTAAAATAGGATTTTGTTTCCTTATTTTGGGGGAATAAGGATATTTGATTTGGTAAGGATTCAGTCAATCATTAATTATAGTTATAAGGAGATTCTAAAAAGGACTCTCACTACTAATTGGTCTCGGACAAGTAAAGCATCTATAAATGTAGCTATAAGCAAGGATTACAGTACATGCAATTATATACAAAATTTTATTATTTTTTAGCAGTTTAATTCCCTCTATTGTTATTGCTTTTGACTTGTACCTTATTCTCACACCAAAACTATCCCCCGAC
Organism: Hedera helix; assembly: GCA_947179155.2. NCBI lineage: Eukaryota > Viridiplantae > Streptophyta > Magnoliopsida > Apiales > Araliaceae > Hedera > Hedera helix. Next base: position 35,468,292 of record OX359267.1, read on the forward strand.
GGCCCAATCCATTAGGCTCCTTAATGTGATTGTTTCCTGTGCAAGTAGTTCGTATTTTTGGCGATTTAATGGGTGGACAAAATAAGGCGTTAACATTGGCGCTAGAAGGAATGGCCTTTGATATAACTCTGTTTGGAAAATCACCAGGAAGTTGTTTGATCAGAGTTTATGGCAAATCAAGGTGATATGATGGTAGAGCTGGGAGGTTCATTGGTAGTACAGTCTCCTATTGTTCGTGGTTCAGTGAAGGACAGGTTAGGCCGGTTAAACAACTAGTCCCCGGCCCAACAAGATCGAGACAGGGAGTCTAACAGGCTGGATCAAAGGGAAATCATTAGGAAGCAAAAGCTCCCGAAGGCTCAGGATGCATTAAAAGTCTTGCGTCTCTAGCAGCAGGAGTGGAACGTGCTTATATCAGAATTCCAAATGGATGATGAGTTTACGGTTAGGAAAAGGTTTTGGGAAATTACACCGCAAAGTCAGGGCAAGCGAGGGCCTATAGATGATCCTCCAACATCACAACAAAGGGGTCATTCAAATGAGCATCGTCATAGAGAGATAAGCCAGAGAGTAGTTAAGAGGGACGACCATAAAGAGTCTCCCTCTTGGCAAAGAGTTTCCCATATTGGATGACAAATAAATTATGATGATACAAGGAGGGGAGATAAAAGCCAGGCATCCCTTGGTGATCAGGATACAATTTATTCAAATCCCACTCAACGAAGGCAAACAAGATCCCTACTTGACGACAAAGATTATGGTGGTACAAGGAGGGGTGACATAAGGATAGCTAGATTTACGGACCGTTTTCTAGATTGAAAAGACAAAGTTCTTCTATCGGGTGTCCCTGATCTTGTCATGCAAAGGATAACGAAGTTAAAGTGGTAGCTTGTCGAAGTACAGTCAGATTCGAAGCCCCGTGATCCAAAATCTCCTTTTTCACCTTTTATAGATCAAGAAAATGTTGATCCGATTAAGAAGCTGTCACCATTGGAGACATATGATGGCACAGAGGATCCATATGACCATACTCATTCTTACTAGAACATTATGGATTACTATAATCATTCTAAAGCAGGGATGTGTCATATCTTCGGTACGACACTTAAAAAAGTAGCAAAGCAGTGGTTTATGACTTTACCCCCAAACCGCATCAACTCATGGAAGGAGTTATGTAGCAAATTTCGTGATCGCTCCGGAAGCAATAGGAGAAGAGGAAAACTTACTGCCACTTTAATGCAGATCAAACAAAAGCCCAACGAGACCTTGAGTCAGTATATTCAGAGGTTTATAGAGGCGGTTGGCATGGTCACTGATCTCAATATGACTCAAGCCTTGGGATTCTTTACTTCAGGTTTGGACATCAGACGGTTAAGGAAGCTTATGAAGGTTATCATGTTCAGATCTCCTAAAGATTTGTCAGACACTTGTAAGCGGATAGAGAACTTTATAGGGATTGAGGAAACAATCTCAAATCTGAATTTGAATCATAAGTCGATAGATCGGTCCAAGAATAATGAAGCAAAACCAGAGGTATGGGATTAGATTGAGCCAAATGTGAACCCACAGTAGACAAGTAAGCCACCCTTTCGGCCAAAATATGAGAATAAGGCGTACACATCTTTGAACACTAATAGGGTGCAGATTTTAGAAGACATCAGGGATAAACCGTTTTATGAGCCACCACAACTAAAGAATCATGTATTCAAGGGGAGTAAGAAATAGTTATGTAACTACCATCAATCGACTAGACATTCAACTGAACACTGTTGGGATTTAAAGGATTTAATTGAGAAGAATGTCCAAAAGGGATAACTCATTCAGTATGTTACAGGATGGGAGGCTCCTGCTCAAGGCTAACCTCAGGAACAACATTGGGACAAAGGTCAGGATGATAGGCCGAGGAGAGTTATTGATGTAATTAATGTTGAGACAATTAAAAAACAGAATAGGAAAAAGCAGCGATCAGTTTTAAATGTGGTGATGAGCGTCTTGGAACAGGTTGCTAAGGTGGAAAGGCCATTTCTCAATATGGTGATTTGTTTCTAAGATGAGGACTATCCACTCGATGCAGTAGAGCCTCATGAAGAAGCGTTAGTTATTATAGCGCAGGTCGGCCTAGTGGACATAAAGCGAATTATGATTGATAACGAATCATCTGAGGATGTTTTGTATAATCATGCCTATCAACGCATGGACTTAAAGGTAATAAAGATGGAGGTCGATCAAGAGTCACCTCTTTATAGGTTCGGGAACGAGGCGATACATGTGATCGGTACAATTGAGTTGCTGGTGGTCTTTGTCAAAACTCTGTGGCAGATGCAAATTAGTGTTAAATTCTTTATTGTTTAGGTGGATTCAGTGTATAATGCTATATTGAAACGTACCACCCTTTCTGCCCTTCATGCCGTGACATCAATTTTCCACTTTAAGATGAAGTTCCCTACACTGAATGGGGTTGGCGAAGTAAAAAGAGACATGAACATAGCAAAAAGGTGTTATCACCACACTTTGACATGGTCAGCAATAGGGGTTAGTAAATGAAATCAAACTTTGATGGTAGATGTGGAGCCCTTTATCGAAGGTGCGGCGGAACCTCTGGCGTTGCCTGCTAAAGAGACGGAGGGCATTGAACTTACTCAAGGTAATGCGACGAAGACAGTTAATATAAGTGTTGGGTTGTAAGATACAAACAGGAATGGATTAGTTGAATTATTTTGGACATATGGGGATATCTTCGCCTAGACACCACACGATATGCCATGTATTGCAGAAGACATGGTTGTACATAGCCTATCAATTAATCCTGAGAAAAAGCTAGTCCACCAGAAGCGTCAAATCTTCACTCTAAAACGTTAAAGGGTGATTGATGAGGAGATTGCCAAACTTCTGAAAGCCAAAGTGATTTTTGAAATAAAATATCCAGAGTGGCTGGCAAATGTAGTTCTAGTCCAAAAACAAAATGAAAAGTGGAGGGTTTGTATAGATTATACAAATTTGAGCAACGCATGTCCGAAAGATTTTTACCTACTCCCCCATATTGATCAGTTGATTGATGCAACATTTGGACATGCTCTGCTAAGTTTCTTGGATTTTTTTTAAGATATAGTTAGCTCGATGTATAAAGAGGATATCCCGAAGATAACCTTTATCACTCATCGGACAATTTATGCTTATCGAAGAATGTCGTTTGGTCTAATTAATGTTGGGGTTACTTATCAGAAAATGATGAACAAGGTGTTTAAGAAGCATATCAATCGAAATATGGAGGTATATGTTACTGACATCTTGTCAAAAGTATAAGAATTCTAGATCATCTACAGGACTTGGAGGAATGTTTCCAGACGATCAGACAGTATAATATATGCCTCAATCCTATGAATTGCACATTCAGATTAGGTTCGGGAAAGTTTCTTGGCTATCTGGTCAGCAAAAGGGAGATTGAGGCCAATCCAAAAAAAATTAAGGCCATCTTGGAAATAAAGGCGCCCCATGAAAGTAGTATTCCCTCAAGCCAATCATATTTGATGTGATAAGCATATACTTTATAATCATATTCATTTATTAGTAAATTTTTTATTTAAAGACATTTCTTTATTCATGATTAATTAGTTGAATTAATTAAATTAATAAACCCATAGTTTTGGAGCAATACTTTTAGAATCGTAATGTTGATTATGCTAATGAGATCTAAATTTGAGATAGCTTAAAACTAAAATGTTCCTAAACGTGGGGTCACTAAAATAGGTATTAGTGAATCCGAATATATTAGTACATACTATGTTTGTTCTTTCGAAGATGATGATTGATCTCATACTCATTTGTGTTGAGACACTAAAGTAAGTATGTATGTGCTTATTGGAGAATAAGTACACTGAATGTGACTCGCTTAAGGAATACCTAATGGAGTTTTACTTGCCTGTCAGCAAGAGTTGCTGATGTGATAGTAGTACAAGTGATCCTTAGACTTGAGATCATCATAGTATCTTGCATATGAGGATGTATATTTTGTCATATTTCTTAAGATTATTCGGGTATAACAAACGATATGTTTGGGTATAATATAAGTTATACATGAAGATAGATGAATGATAAACAAAGAATCTACCACTTCTAGTAAAGGGGAGAATGTCTAATGTGATTCAACAAATGACAACTCAGTACTCCTTGACCAAGGCATAATGAAAATTAGAAAGGAGTTTTTAATTTACATTAATTAGAGTTGTGCATTTAAGAATCGAAATGCATATGCTAAAATTAAATAAGACTTGACAATAATTTCATGTCTTATATTTGATTGGGACATTACATAGTAAAAAGATTAAATTATATAGTAACTATTTGCAGAATATGTTCTTTGTGATTAAATGTTAAAATTTATATTATTCGAAAAATCGTGAATTGCTACAGGGGCTTACTCTTATTGTAGAATAAATATATTTATTTATTCTGAATTAAAGAAATTTAATTCATAATAAATAATATTAGAATTGTTATAATTTATTTATTCTACAACCGGTTTAATATTGAACATAAAGCGTCACACTGCAAAGATAAATATTTATTTTAAAAGTAAGTGGATTAATGGTAATAATAAATTAAGTGTATTTAATTTATACTATGGTGATAGAATAAATTAAATAGCTTAATATTTATAATTAAGTATTTTATAAATACTAATTATAAAATTAATAAGAGGAACCTTATTATTATTATTATTATTTAGTTCCTAAATGGTTTATGAATTAATTAATAAATAGTACTCTCATTATAAATAACTAAGTTCCTAAATGATTTAGGAACTTAGTTATTGTAATTATTATAATAAATAATTTAGCTCCTAATTGATTATGAGTTAAATTAAAATCCTACTCCTAAAGAGTTTAGGAGGATTGAGTAATTTTATAAATAAGAGTGGTTTTATTATAGATTGGAGTTACTCACACTTTTATAAGTATTAGAGAATACTTCATATAATTCTCTATATCGAAGGAGTTAAAGAGAGAAAGAATTAAGGCTAGCCATTCAAGATCTGGCAGAATCTAAATTACTTCTTGAATCCATATTACTCTTGGTATATCACATTTAGAGGCTACACGCTTGGGTAACTAACGTTGATCCGTGAATTTTAAAAAGCGCGGAGGATTTTGAAGGTGAACTAGTAGCTGATAAAATTTATTTGTCTACAAAGGTATAATCTTTTATGCTTTCTCAATTAATAAGTATCGCATAAGAAAGATCTTGGTATTTGGTTTATAAAAAACTTTTAAATTCAATTTATTACATGTTTTTACTATTTTATACAATTAGATTATATGTATGTACTGTATTTTTATAAACCAACACCACAATCATTCAAAGATGTTCAGTGGTTAACTAGTCGGGTGGTCGTTTTACAAAGATTCATGTCAAGATTGACTGAATGATACTTACCTTTCTTTGACACTTTGCAGGGGCTGAAGAACGAAAATAATTTCCAATAGACTTCAGAGTGATGTTTTTCAAGGAATAAAAAGATATTTGTCATCGGCTTTGTTATTACAAAAACTATTATCGTCTGAACCTTTGTATTTGTACTTGGCAACTAATTTTTTGGCGGTCGGGGCGGTCTTGGTAAGAGAAGAAGGAGGTCGACAATGTCTGGTTTATTACACTAGTCATACTTTGAGGGATGTAGAGATAAGATATTCGAACCTGGAAAAGTGTGTTTATGCATTGGTGATTGCTAGCAGAAAGTTTCAGCACTACTTCCAAGGTCAGATCATGGTGGTATACACTGATCAGTCCGTGCAGAATGTTTTGCATATTTGTCGGGGCAAATGATGGCATGGGTGGTTGAGTTGAGTTAGTTTGTGTTAGACTATCAATCCCGAACGACGATTGAAAGACATGCATTACGAATGTTATGGTGGAATGTATGTTTTCATAAGATTATTCGAAGCCAACTTTGGATGCGGAGGTAGAACTAATAACTGGAGGGCAGCAAATCTTGTCTTCTTATTAATTTTGTATGTAGATGGGTCCTCAACTGCTTATGCAAGTGGGGTCGGAGTTATTTTAGCCAGTCTGAAAGGCTTTAAGGCGCAGCAAGCAATTAGGTTTCGATTCAAGGCCATAAATAATGAAGTGGAGTATGAAGCTATCTTAGTAGGGTTAAGGTTAACTTAAAACTTAGAGGTGAGGAACACACTTATCTTCAGTAGTTCACAGTTGGTTGTTAAACAGATACAAGGTGAGTATAAGGCTAGGGGAGGAAAAAATAACTATATATTAGGCCGAGATTAAGATGTTTCTTCAGCATTTTGAGTCTTATTCCCTCCAAGGTATAAAGCGAAATGACAATATTGCAGCCGATGCATTATCTAAGTTAGCTGTTATGCAGGCGAATTCTTTTATTGGGTCAGTATGTTTAGATGTTTTAAATGAGCTAAGTATCCTAAGGAATAAGGCAAAGTAGGTGAAAAGATAGAATTGTTGGCTCACGTCTTACTTGGAGTATCTTACGAATTGGAAATTGCCTTTGGATAAGCTTCAAGCGAAATGAATAAAGTACCAAAGTGCTTATTTTTCCCTGATCGATGGATATTTAATTTATATCAGCGTGCTTATTCGGCCCCATTGTCGAAGTGTTTGGTTCCTTCGGAGTCATCGTATACTCTTCGGGAGGTGCATGAGGGCATTTATGGCGATCGTTTGGGAGATAAGTCTTTGGCCTATAAGCTGATCAGACAAGATTACTATTGGCCGATTCTATTCTAAGAGGCAAAGGAATATATACAAAAATGTCCTAATGATAGTTAAATAGCGTTGTTCCGCATCGGCTTCTAAAGGAGTTGTAGTCGATGTTATCCCTGATTTCATTTACTATGTGGGGAATCCATTTGGTGGGACCTATGCTAAAGGCTAAAGGACAAGTAGCTTATCCGGTGGTAACGATCGACTATATGACCAAGTAGGTGGAGGCGAAACCACTTCGACATATTATAAAGCAAGATTGTATTCAGCTTTTGAAGGAGTTGGTTGTCTTTCGGTTTAGTATTCCTATAGTGTTAGTATCGGATAATGGGATGTAGTTTGTAGGGGCTAAGTTTGAGCAATTTCTAACTGACCTGGGTATTCAGCATCGGAAGATGTCTGTGGTTCATCCTTAAGGCAATGGATGGGTGGAGGTCACAAACAGAATGGTGTTTAATGGTATTAAAAGTAGGCTAGATGAAGCTAAAGACAGATGGCTTGAGGAGCTTCACAGTGTGCTTTGGGCATATCAGATTACTCCTCGATCCAAAACAGGTGACTTTCCTTTTCGGTTGGCATACGAAATAGAAGCTTTGATTCCTGTAGAGATCGGATCACCTTCATTCAGAGTGGTGAAGTTTAGAGAGGCCTATAATGACAAAGGCCTTCGGCTCAATCTTGATTTCCTTGATGAAGTTCGGGATGCAGTAGTTTTGAAATTTGCAATTTATCAGCAAAAAACTGTACGATATTATAATCGGAGGGTAAAGCAAAGAAGGTTCGATGTAGGTGATCTCGTACTTCGGGAAGCTGGGGCCTCAACACCACAAAGTACTGGAAATTTAATGCCAAATTGGGAGGGACCATATGAAGTTATTGAAGTTGAAAACCTGACACTTATCGTCTTCGAAATATGACAGGTTTGGAGCTTAAATTATTTTGGCATGCAAATAGACTGTGGAAATACTATCAGTAGTTAAGTTTTATTTGTATGAGTTGTTCGAAATAGAAGTGCATTCATTTGTACTTCGTTAATAAGAGGAGTGTGACATTCATTTAAAGGAGAGATAAGTAGTTTATACCAACATAAAATATCAATAAAAGAAAAGTTTTCCATTCATTTGTTCGAATTGGAAGGGGAAAATAGGAGTTGTTCAAGTTTTCAGTTATTTGGTAGATTGTCTTCGGAGTCGAAAAAGCCAAAGTTGGTAGGGTCAGCACCTTCAGGTTTTATTTTCTCCTTTACAGCCCTGAAACCCTTGGCGTATTCGGCGACCATTTCCTCAATTAGCTCTCGGACTCTAGGTATTCATCGATTATTTATTATCAGTGTTTGAGGGTTCAAGTTTTGACTTGTTGTTTGAGGTGTTTGTTGGCTTTCTCAAGTTCAGTGATGATGGTGAAGGTAGTTTGGAAGGTTGTGCGTTGCTGTTGGATTTCCTTAGTGAGGTTGTTGACTTAAAGTTGCAATTCTTTTGTTTCATCGGAGCATTAGAGTTCGGTATTGTTTTGTTGAAAAGTGTGGCATTCTTCAAAAAATTTATGTTCGGCTTCAGCGACTGCGGAGAGTTTTAGTTTGAGGTTGGAGTTTTCTTCATCGGCGGCAAAGAGCTTTGATTTTAGATTTTTATTTTGCTTTATTAATTTTTATTTTTATTTTTTGATTTTTTTGAAATTAACCTTCCATTCGTTAATGAGGCCATCGAAGCCTACTCCTATCATCTCTCAACTAAGCATTTGGATAAAAGTTGCAAGGAACTACAAATGGAAAGGGGGTCAATATGTGTCCATAAGATAAGTTTATAAATTTAAACTTTAAAATAAAATAGGGTAAGGATCTAAATCGGCCTTGATGGGTGGTTGAAACTATCAGGAGTTCCCAGTTGGTGTAGTCTTGGAAGGTGGCATTATCAGCGATGAAGTTGAAGTGATTATAGGCGAAGTAAGGGAGAGGGTGGTCGAGATTGGTAGGTCAAAATGTCGAAGGAGGGTTTACAGATGATGAGGGGGTTGTTTGGATGAAGAAGGTTGAGAATTTTATCTTTAGGATGAGGGTTGCATGAGGTAGGATGTGAGGTCAGGGGTACTATTTGTGGGGTATGGTCGGCTTAATCTTTTGTTTGTTCGGAGGTCATGTAAGTTGGTTTATCGGATGGTTATGGAGAGATCAGGGCAATTTTAGAGGTGGTTTTGTGCAAGTTTCAAATGTCTTTTAGCTTTTAGCTTTCATTCTTTTATGTTTTTCTTCGTCGAAAATCACGAAGGCGCTTCTTTTTCGAGAAAGATAGGGAATTGTTATTGTGGGATTAGGTTGGGTTTCGGTGGTTATGTTTTGGTGTTCGGCTTCCGAAATAGTTTCGGTATTTGATGGAATATCTTAATAATGATCTTGTTGAGGTTCGGGTGTGATTGTGGTTTTTTGTTAGACTTCGGGAGAAATGTATTTGGGGTCGAATGTAGTGGGAGAGGTGTTAGATTCAGTTTCACTGATTTTTGTTGGGATCTTTATTCGGATGTGGTTTTTGGTTTCTTACCCATATGTTTTATGTTTCGGGTTTTGGTTAGATTAGTAGGAGCAACAGGTGAGAAGGGTTCAGCAAGGAGAGGAGGGGATTCTTGTGTTGTTAGAGGTAGGGATGATTTTATGGGTTTTTTGATAAGGGGTTCCTCGGGTTCTTCTAATGATGAAAGGGAGGAGATGTAGGATGCTGGGTGTTCAAAGGGTTCGACTTGATGTTTAGGGTATGGTCAGTTGATTCATCTTCTTGACTAGATTTGAAAAGTATTACTATATAGAAAAAAGGGGTAGAAAAGAATATCATGATATTAAAGAAGAATATAGAAAAATAATTAAATAAAGATATACGATAAGTGAGGAGTTCAGATATTTATGGTAGTGGTGAAAGAGCCATTGGTGGTCGGAGAGAAACTTGAAAGGTCATTAGGTGGTCGGCATGTTAGAAAGTAATTTGTTAAGTTCTACTTCCCGAGGTTCTTGTATTTCATTGAAGCTTAGAGAGCTTTTGGATGGTTTTCCCCAAGGTTGTAATAAATGAGTGTTGAGTCCATGAAAGAAGATCCAGAGTGGGTGATATCCCTTGTTGCTGGTGGGGGTAGACATCTAGACCTTTCGGTTTACATATTGGGTTACTTGTTTAAAGCCTGGTTCTTTGGAGTTGTTTAATTTGAAATAACTCAAGAAAAGGTCTAGGGCGGGGGGTTGATTTCTATTTCTTTGCAAAAGGCAATGAAACAAGTCAAGTGAATGTAGGAATTAGGGACGAGTTGAGAAAACCCGATCCACATAAAAGTAAGAAATTTATAAATAAAGGGATAGAGAGAAATCTAACATTATACTTGAGGGCGGCATAAATCAAAACCCTGATCCAGCCTTCTTTAGGTTGCTAGTACAACATATCATGAGTTTCTGGGGCTCAAAGTTCATTTTGAAGACGAATTTGGTATTGTTCATTAATGTGGTCAAGTTGTGAGGTGGTAATGTTTGATTTAGTAATGGTGGATGAGTAATCTGTTTTATATTCGTATCTGTGATGGGTTTTGGCTTCCTTTTTTGAACTTGTGAGTGAAAGGGAACTGGGAAGAAGCATGGGAAAGTGAGCTTTTGTGACGCCCCCAAATTCGGGTTCCAAATACCCGGATCCGGTCATCACGATCTAATACAAACATTCACCTATAAACAACATACAATAACTAAATGCGGAATAATAAACATATGTTGTTCATTCAAAAGGTGTTACTAGTCCCAAGATACGATAACCTTACACAAAAGTACACAAATACCCTTAATAAAGTACTTAGGGTTTATATTACATAACAGTTAATTTAATTAACTACAGGGCTGCATCTCGAAGTCTATTACTTCATCTTTCCTTTACCCTTGTTCTTTCCCGAAGTCTCGGGTTGCACTGCAATAAGGTTTCATGATAAAGCAAGAGTGAGCAACTAGTTTGCTCAACAAGTTTAAATAACAACAAGTAACAATATATCATGAATGAAAGGGAATAGCTGAACAATTCAATAATGTGAATAACATAAGCAGGAATAATAATTTGCTTTTAAAATTAGGATAGTCAAATAGACTATGAACTATAAATATCCACTGGAGTCAATAGCAGGTTGACCCAATGGTTACTACCAGAAATATGTACTCGAGGGGATCAGCCTCAGTACAATATGTATATGCATAACATTTAATTTCCGTATTTTTGTACCTAATATTAGATACATGGTACTCCCCTATAATAAAGGGGTGTTCATAATAGTCTAAGAATCCGCATCTTCAATGATTTGGATAGCTTTTAAAATCTTTAACATGAATGTCTAACCGAACAATGGCTTAGACCTACTTTGAACAGTTCTTGAAACAATAGAACAATAGAACAATAGTTAAGTACAAGTCAATGACTGTACAATCTCAAGTGCAACAAGTGCGAATAACAATAATATCGATGTGGAATAATTGTAAAGTAATTAAACCACTCAAAACATGCTTGGAAATAACAATTCAAGCTTAAATAAATAATTTGCTCAATGAAATGAGTTTAGAGATAAGGAACTTGCCTGTCTGCTCAGCTACAATAAATGTCTAGCTTTAACTAACTGGCTTTGAAAAGACCTAACATTAATAAAATTAGTCTAATAATTAGTACGGCGTATTTGCACAACTATACGCTCACTAAGGTACTTATTTATCATATAAGTACTAACACATAATTTACATTAGTCGAAATAATATTATTAACCTTATAAACCCTTAATCAAATTTGGTTAGTAATTTAATAAGTTAGAAAATATTTTTCTTAAGCGTTGGACACTTATTAAACCCTTAAACAACTTATTACAATTGTTTAATTAAAGTATAATTAAATTAAATTTATTGTATTAATTCAATCTCTATTTAATTACTATTTAATCTTGGTTAAATAGAAATTAACTAATTACCTCTAGTTATTATTTAAAATAAATAATAACTAATTGTACTTACTTATTATTTAATCGTAATTAAATAATAAATAATTATTGATTCATTTTAACCTTCTTTAATTTAATATTAATCAATTAATAGTTAACTAAGTAAATAATCTTACCTATTATTTAATTTAAGAAAATTAAATAATAGTTTACTCATTTTAATCCTCTTTAATTATTATTTAATGTCAATTAAATAATAATTAATTATTTAATTAATTTTAATTATTATTTAAGATTAAATAAAATTTAATTTATTTATCCTTATTTATTATTTAAATTAAATAACTTAATTTCCCTTAATCATTATTTAATGTTAATTAAATAATAATTAATTACTTAATTATCCTTATTTATTATTTAATAATATTTAAATAATAAATAGTTAATTTATAAATTTTTATAACTTCTTTAATTATTATTTAATGTGAATTAAATAATAATTGCTAATTTATCTCCTTTATTTATTATTAACATTTTAAATAATAAATAACTAATAAATTTATTTAACTTAACCATGATTTAGCTAACTAGATTAATATTTAAAATATTTAAATATTAAACTTAATTAAGAATATCCTCCCCAATATCATTTTTGAATTATTATTATTTTTGTTATAATTTTAAATTAGTTTTTAAATATTTAAATTAATTAAATTAAACCCGAATGGCATTTCTGTAAATAAGTTGAAAACTGAAACGAGGGCAAAATAGTAATTTCGCCGAGAAAAAACACGGAGGGGCAGTTTGGTAATTTCGCGGAACTGGGCTCGCGCATTGAGCGCGTTATCCGTAAGCAGGCCCAAAACGGTGCCGTTTTGGGACACTACTGATGGCTTCCGCGCGTACGCGCGGATTGATTTTTTTTCTTTAAACAAAACGACGCCGTTTTGTCTCCGCGTTTTCGATGAACAGTTGTCCGCGCATTGCGCGGAAATTAATTTTTTTTTTTTTCTTTGCAGTCTGTGAATAGTGTCCGACAATACCCATTTTAAATAAAAATATACCAACAAGTAAGCTTTAAATCATCAATAAAAATCCAAAAATATTACCAATCACCTTATATTAATTTATAACATGAAAAATTAATTTTTGATGATTTAATATCATTATTTTTTTATAAAAAATTTTACATCACATAAACTACCACAAATCATAACTTTTTGTGTATAACTCCATTTTAAGTGATTCAAACTTTGTTTTTCTCATGATTTAATGTTCTATAATATTAGAACATCAAACCTAAGTTCTATAAAAATATTTTTGGACATAAATTCCAAAACTTGTTTACACACTATTAAATACATATTTTAGCATATAAATTATACCAAAATACAAACCAAGCATATTAAACTCAAGCATGGCATAAATATTACCACTACACATTAATAACTATATTAACATGTTTATACTAACATGATGATTTATTTAATTTAAAAACAAAACTTCATTTAAAATAACCATTACCTTGATTTAATGGCTATTCTTCTTTTTCTTCCAAAATAAGTGGTGAATCTTGAAGACATAAACTAGCTTAGAACTCCTTCTCCTTCTCTTGCTCTCTCTCAAAATATTTTGCTCTCAAACTCTCTCTTTTGAAACTTAGAGAAAATAATGAAGTGAAATATTTACCAATTTTCAAGTATACTTGAAAAATTAATAGATACACAATTATATCTATAATTTAGCCCATGCTCCTAGATGACAACTTACACAAGGAATGGGTTAAATGACCTAGTTGGTGAAAAGAAGAATGGCGTCTATGTACTTTAAAAATAAAACAAGCAATCTTTTAATTAAATAATTGAAAAATAACTAAATAAAACAAAAATCAAATTTTCTCTCTCTCCTCCCAACTTGGTCGGCTGATGCAACTTTGGTTGTCCCAAAATTGAGTCACTTTCCACTTTTTAATTAATTAATTAGTTATTTAATTATTTTTCCAAATGGGCCAAGTATTGGGCTTTAATTTTAAATACCAATTGGGCTTCTATTAAATTGTTTGGGCTACTAAATTGTCAAATTTTATTATTTTCCACTTGGGCTACTAATTGACCCATGTTGGGCTAATTTAATAATTTACACATTAATTATTCAATCCATGATTAAATAAATAATTAGATTGAATAAATAATTAAATATTCTAACCCATAAGTCTTAAATTACTAAATGGACTAATAAATATTATTATTAATATTTCACATTATTTACATTAATTAATAATCATATTAATTAATTTATTATATTTAATTCACTCATTATCTTCAATTTAATTGAATATTTAATTAATAGGAAACTTATCAATTATTTTGATATTAAAACTTTAGGATTTGTTAACTAATTTAATAACATATTAGTGACCCCCTTTAATTAATTTTAGTAATTAATTACATAATTATTTAATCACATAAAAAGATTTAAATAATCTCGTAAAACTAACTCGCTGGAAATTAAATTAATAATTTAACTAATAATGACGTGGAAATTCTAGGACATTACAGCTTTTCTGGCCATGGTAGTTTTAAAAAGTAGAGGTTTATTAAAGCGGATGATAGAAAAAGACAGAAGTGATGGAAGGGAGATTTCTTGTTTGCAAAAGAAGAGAGAGAGATGGAAGCGGGAGACTGAAAATGGATTTGGAAAAAGTACTTTGAAATAAAAGGTTTAAAGGTGTTAATAAAGGTAATGATAGGGGGCAAAAATTAAGAGCGGCGGTTTCTAAAGAGACACGACAAATAATAATGATGGGTGCATGTTTGACAACATTTTACAAGGGTAATTAATGTAGCCGTGTGATAGGAACGGATTTTATTATATTTTTATCTCTTAACTCTTAGTTTTTATAATTATTTTGTGTCTAATTATATTATTTATTTTTATTTTGTGAGTTTTGAGTATTTTATGTTAATTTCATGTTAACACACATCTTTTAGAGGAGTCTAACATAGTTTTATCATAGATTAACATAGAGGAAAGAGAAGAGATCAAGATTTGGATGCAAGATTGAGAGCATGCCAGGCTTAGTTTTCTTATTCAGTTCTAGGGGATTTCAAACCCGATTGAAATTAATGGTTAAATTAATTCAGTAATATTATTTTTTTCTTCCTTATATGAAATTATTCGTGATAATCTGTTTTAATTGTTTATTTGATATTGGGTTTGATTGATTTAATTTTGGCCTGTTGAGTTAATCAAATTATTATCAATTTCTAGATTTAGGGATTATATTATGTGTAATTGATATTGTTCTTAATCGTTGGTAGTGAATAGTGATAGATGATTGTGGTCAAGCTTTTGTTTATTACTATAGTTATCATGATGTATGTTAAACAGTCTGAGCCTATGAGATTGTTGCTTAGAATAATCTAATTTTCTTGTGATTAATGCTTCCATTATATTAAATTTAGAGAGTTTGTTATAGGTTGTATAATGGTTAGAATCTAATGAAGAGCTTATTTTATTAGATTAAAATTAAAGAAAATTTCAGGTAGCAGAGCTTGTTATTGCCTAGGGTTATTAGTTTCATGGAAGATAGAAATATATTCTGATTGATTGGTCTATTAATTGTAAGGGTGAGATTGAACCGAAAAACTGAAGTTTTTAATTTATTAATTAATCTTATTAATTTACTTTTGTTTATTTAGTTAATTATAATTATTCCAAAACCCCAATTTTAGTTTACATTGTATAAAAATAAATTAATCATTCTTTGTGGGTTCGACTCTTACTTGCTATTATACTAATTTTGTGATTGAAAGTAAGGAATAATTTTTTAGTGTTAACAACAGCTTCCAAATTTTGGCGCCATCGTCGGGGAGTGATTCTAATTTGTTTTTATGTTTTTGTAAACTTTATTTTAATTTAGTAATTTTATTATTATTTTTTTACCTTTGATTTTCCTTTTATAGTTTTTCATAGTTTAATTGAGTAGTGTAGCTTAAGGATGGAAGTCATACATGATTATTTTAATGAAGTAAATATTTCTTCTCATGAGCAACAAACTGATAGTATAATTTCTCTTGTTTATCAAATGGCTATAGATACTTGTAAGATTTGTGCGACAATAGAACACCCAACTGATATGTGCCCAATGCTTCGAGAGGAGTCCTATGAATAAGTCAATGTAGCTAGTGGTTTCCTTGGTCAATCAGAAAGGAGATATGATCTCTATTCAAACACGTATAATTCAGGATGGAGGGATCCTCATAATTTCAGTTAAGAAAATCCACCAGTGAATTGACAATCAAACCAAAACTTTCCGAATAATCCACAGTACATGCAACCATATCCCCAACAACAACATGGTCAATCGTCTAATTCTGATATGTCTTTAGAATATATGTTTAAAACTTTCATGACTCAGACACAACAATTCCAACAAGAGACAAAAACTTCTATATATAATTTGGAGTATCAAATGAGTCAGCTTACTACTACATTTGATCAATTAGATTCTCAAGTGTCATTCCTTCCATCCCTGACGCAGGAGGAAGCAGACAACATCAATGCAGAAGTGGACACTATCAATGTAGACAATGATGTTCTTTGTGGTGATGTCATGCCTAAGGTGGAAGAATTTTTTGGGGAAATAGACAAGAAAAATTTGGAGGTTGCAATTACCAATAATTTGAAGTTAGAGGAAGAAGAAGAAATTGAGCTGAAATAGGAATTGAAGGAGGCTGAAGCTGCATTAAATTCTTTGCCAATGATTTTAGATAATAATGCAATTATTTCTATTCCATTGCCTGTTACTCATTACAAATTTTTATCTTCTCTTTTGCAGGTTCCCATCCCAAATTTGAACACTTTCTCAAATTATCTCCAATACTTGCTCGTTGAAGAGGGAGTAGAACCTTCATATAAATTTAAAGAGGGATTAAATCTACCTATGAAGGATAACGTGATGGATGAGATACTCAAAATTCATAAAATTGGTGTAACGTAGTAATTTGGCATGATGTCGAGCTAATGACAATAAACAAAGGCACTGTTTGGGAGGCAACCCAAGGGGAGTATAAATTTTTTTCTTTTTATTTTTGCATTTATATTTTAGTTATTTGTGCCTTTTTCTTTGCATTTTACTTTACATTGGGGACAATATAAATTTTAAGTGTGGGGAAAGGGATTTAAGTTATTTTTATTTTCTTTGCATTTTTACGAGTAATTTTTCAATTTTGTGGGTAAATTCACCGTAAACCCTCACGAGACACAACTCGTCCACTTGGGGTAACCTTGGGGTTTAAAGGCTTGTTACACATGCTAAGTGTAACCGTGTTTCCTACGAAAATGGGTAGTTAGTTTTTAATTTAGGATGTGTCACTTAAGCAGTGAATTAAATGAATTTTAATTTTTAACCAATGATTAAAATTTTGATTTTTGATTTAATAACTTTTGAAAAAAAGATAATTTTTTGTTTAGTTTGAAATTTTGACTTTTTATTAGTTATTACTATATTTGAGACTCATTAAATTTTTATGCACTTATATTCATTTGGTTGAGTTAGTTTTAATTTAGAGAAGGTTTATATGGTTAAATGCTTATAGAAGATATTTTTGAGTTCTATATATTATTTGATCATTATTTAAAGTAAAATATAAGGCAAAATATAATTTGAAATAGATGATTTAGATAATTTTTCTAGGAATGTTAAATTGATAAATTATGCGGTAAGTTGAGATGGAGCATAAAACGCACTCACTCATAAACACATGAAAAGCGAGAAGGAGCGTAAAATGCACTCGCTGGTGAGATAGAGCATGAAATGCACTTACCGAGAGAAGAGAAAAATAATTAGATGAAGCATAAAATGCACTCATTTAAAAGAGAAAAAAATAGAAAAATATTTGAAATAATTAATGTTAATAATCCTAGTATATTTCATTGTTTTAAAACCTTTTGATCTTATAGTTTATATTTTCCTGTATTAACATAAAGTGATGTGCAAGATAAGTATATAGAATTTTGTTATATATCTTTTACGAGGTAATTAATAACCTAAACTCATCTGAGTTTTAATTAGTTTGATATATTTGGATTCACACACACGCGAAGGGTCTTGAATAAAGTAAGATTAACAATTATGATAAAATTTTAGACTTTGCATGATTTTGAAATTTTCTTTGAGCTCTCATCTTTGAAATGCTTGAGGTTAATTTTAAAATTCTTATTGATTTGTTGCTCAGGTTAATTAGTTTAATTATTAGAGTTTTAATTTTATAGTTTTTATTTTTGTTTTGCACGAGGACGAGCAAAAGTTAAGTGTGGGGGAATTTGATAGGAATGAATTTTATTATATTTTTATCCTTTAACTCTTAGTTTTTATAATTATTTTGTGTCTAATTATATTATTTATTTTTATTTGTGAGTTTTGAGTGTTTTATATTAGTTTTAAGTATTTTATGTTAATTTCATGTGTTTTGACATTGTTTTGTAGAAATTGGAATAAGGGTTTAGAGAATTGAAACTTGAAATGACTGTATTTGGATTTTCAGCTTGTAATTTATCTAGTAGTTACTTCAAGCTCTGTTTTAACCTTGATCTGGGCAGAATTTGTATAATCTTAAAACATGAAAGTTGTAGA
This sequence comes from Hedera helix, assembly GCA_947179155.2. Taxonomy (NCBI): domain Eukaryota; kingdom Viridiplantae; phylum Streptophyta; class Magnoliopsida; order Apiales; family Araliaceae; genus Hedera; species Hedera helix. The sequence goes on from OX359267.1 coordinate 35,486,596, forward strand.
TCTACTTCTCAGTTTTTCGGAACATCTTGAATCATCTCAATTGGACTTCGTATGAAGAAATTGTCACCATTTTTTCAACAAATATCGGACCAGAAAATGAACCAGCGACTAGACGCCCAAATAATGAAGGAAAATGGCGTGTAGACGCCCTATTGCAGAATGCTCAGATGAATCTCTCTGATTCATCTCCTAACGCACTCGATATGAGTTAGTACTAAATTTATAACCTAGGTTTTGTAAATCCTAACGGTTCTAACCTACAGCTTTGATACCAACCTGTGACGACCCCAAACTTGGGTTCTATAACCTCGGGTTTGATTCCTCACTGAACAATACTAAATAACATTTAAAACATAAACTTTAATTAAACATCGTAGAAATAATACATAAAGTTCCTTATAAAAAAGGCTACAATCCCAAGGTTGACTAACCTTAACATAACAGTACATATCTTAAGGAATTACAAAAGAATTATAAAAGAAATTACATAACAAGTAATTAATCTAATATGCAATAAGCTAGTCTAAGCTTTGGATTTTCCCTTAACTTTGTCCGATTTAGAGCATTCGGGCTTAGCTAAAATATAAATCATGATATATCAAGGATGAGCAACTAGCTTACTTAGCAAGTTTAAAAACAGTTAAAATAAGATATATCATGATGAAATGGGAAATAACATCAATGGTTTCAACAATAGATAACAATTGTGAAAGAACAAGAATCAATTTTTAATGTAAAAGAAATGATTGAATTTTTAATTCTGAGTGGTCTTTAAGGACCATAAACTGCTAATAAAGGTAAGACATATATAGATCTGCCACCTTGATATTTTGGTACATGAGGAGATCAGCCTCTTGTACCCTATGTATATGCATACCATTCAGACATCTTGCGCAAGGGTCGGTTTTCCGACAAAATAATCCCCTTATATAGGGTTGTTTGTTCTCAGTCTTACTATAAGAATCTACACCAACCAATGGTTTAGATAAGTTTTTAAAATATTCAATTTGATAAAGTTAAACATGCATTGTCTAGCTGAAACAATTAGCTTAGACATTCTTAAACAGTTCTTGAATTAATGAACTATTACACTTGCAAATGCACTATGTGCGAATACAATAACAATAATAATATGGAATAACTTTAAATAATTAAACCACTTAAAGCTCTGACAAATAAATACGAGTGTAGATAGTTGCTCAAAAATAATTGAATAAATTTAAAGAACTTGCTCATTATAAAATTTGAGTAAGGATAAAGAACTTGTCTCGTGTGTAGATTACCGCTAACCAATTCAATTTAATTCTTTCTGAATAGACCTAACAATTAATCAAGTTAATCTTTAAATTAGTATCATATATACATTCATATGATAATCTCTATATATCTTACACCTCTAACACTTAATAAAATAATTATATAGGTAATGGTATATAAACACTTAAAAAATATTATCATCATTTGATAATATTTTAATCGCATAAAACCTATATTAATTATTTAATATAATTCAAACTCTTATCTAATATTATTAATAATCTAATAATATTTAATTAATCTTATAATATTATTAATCATTTAATAATATTTTATTAACCTTATAATATTATTAATCATTTAATAATATTTTATTTACGGTCTAATATTATTAATCATTTAATAATATTTTATTTACTTTATAATATTATTAATCAATTAATAATATTTTATTCATATTCTAATATTATTAATCATTTAATAATATATTACTCATTATCTAATATTATTAATTATTTAATAATATTTTATTCATATTCTAATATTATTAATCATTTAATAATATTTTATTTACCTTCTAATATTATTAATCATTTAATAATATTTTATTTACCTTCTAATATTATTAATAATTTAATAATATTTTATTTACTATCTAATAATATTAATCATTTAATAATATTTTATTCATTATCTAATATTATTAGTCATTTAACAATATTTTATTCATTATCTAATATTATTACTTATTCAATAATATTTTATTGACTTATTAATATTATTGAATTTAATAATATTTTAATCATGTACAAATGTTATTATTCATTTAACAACTTTTTAATTACATATTAATATTATTTACCATTTGATAATATTTTATTTCAAAAAATACCAATAGTTAATTTTTTAATTGTGTTAAACTTAATCTTTATTTTAAACATTTAGCTACCAATTAGTTACAAATAAACTCCATATATTGGTTTATTATACAAATACATTCATTTTACACTTATTTCAACTTAAATTTTTAAAGAAAACCCGACCTGACCCGGACCGAACCGACTCGATTCGGACAACTTGAACTTTTTGTTTTCAAAGTCGGGGCGCTCAGATGAGGCTAATCTGGGCGCTGGGGCGCTCAACACAGAATACAAAACCCTAATTTGGACTACCTGACCCTCAGTCACTCTAACAGCCATAACTTCTTCATTTTAAAATATTTTGGGTTGATTCTTGAGTTCATTCTCATCAAAATTTCCCCCTCTACAATTTCTCTTTAGATAACAAATCCAAATTCCAAACTTAAATAGCCATAAATCACTTACAAGGAAAGATTGAAAACTCTAAGGTTTCAAAACACCATGTTTTGAGGTAAAAGCCATAATTTATTCATTTTTTCATATTTTTGAAATATTCAAGTTGAGTTTTCTTTATAACTCATATATGTAACTTTCTAGCCATAGAAATTCATTTTCTAACTTATAAATTTAAAACTACAATATTAAATAGCACATGATCAACTAGGGTTTTACCGGTAAAGTTCAATATAAACGTTTCTTCCATTTATATGCATACCACACACACCAAAACATGATTTAAATATATCAAACCATGAATCTACCAATATAACATGGTTTTAGACTTCGAGATCATCAAAACAAGTTTTAATCGGTTAAAAATAAAATTTTGACCACTTAACACATATATAGACCATAAAATGAACTAAGGAATAGTTGGAGCACTTTTTAACTGTAATGACCACGAATTCTATTAGACATTGTAATTATATTTATTAAATAATTAGCAATTAATTAAAATATTCGTACTAATTAATTGTACATCAAATAATTAAATGAATATACTTGTGTATGTGTATATTTATTTAAAGTAATAAAGCAAGGTGTATAATTAATTAAAGCAAGTCTAATTGGATTATATTTTTTTAAATCCAAATAGGTTATTAAACTAAGTCAAATTAATTTACCTAATAGTCTATGTAATTAATTAAACCTTAGCCCATGTAATTAATTAAACAAGCCTAATACTTAATTTTAGGTTATTTACTTGTTAACCCAATGTAATAAATAAATTGAGCTCAAACAATTTAATTGAATGAGCCCAACTTATTTAAATCTTAGAGTCCAATGTGGAGCCCAATAAGAAGTCAAAATTGGTCAAACAATATATATATAAGTGTATATACATGTATAGATGTATATGTGAATATATAAGAAGTAAAAATAAATCAAAAATAGGGGTAAAAACCCCATTTGGCCGGCACTTCCTAGGGGGGCCCACTTGGGTGGCTTGTTTTACTTGTTGCTTCAATTTCACTCCTTGTTAGAGTAGCTCAACCACTCTAGTCATTCACATTGTCAATCAAATTGTCATTCACTCCAATAGTAATCCTAATTAGCCTTTAATTTGACTATGTTGGTGAATTAGTAAGAGTTGATGGTGATTAAGGAGACTCTATAAATAAAGTGTTCCACACCTTAGATGAGTTTGTTAGTCATTTTTAAAATTTAAACAGACACACTTAGAAGGGGGGGTTGAATAAGTGTGGAGTAAACTATGTTTGATTTTCGTGATTTAACTAAACAGTAAGTAAAACAGTTTGCTGAATGAATAAGTTCAGGTTGCTGATTTAGAGACTGATTTACACTGTTAATGGAATCTAGATGATATGATCAATTTTGCTTGGAAATAAATGTGATGTGTTGAGCTAGCAGTTTATATAGATAATGAAAGTAACCAATCACATGAACACGCGAATTTTTACGTGGTTCGGCCTCTATCTTCTACTCTAGTGGCCTACTTCATGTCCAATACCAAATGGTATTGGAGACTTCTTTTTATTAAATATTTTTGCCTTACAACACCTTCTTACAATAACAGTTCTCACACTTTGAGGAGAATTCCTCCCGAGCACCTATGCTCCCTTGTGCACACCTATGCACTTACTTGAGTACTCTTACTCACAAAGCTATTAAGTTAACCCGGAACTTATTATAACAAACCCTTCAAACAGAAAATAGATTAGTACAGTCCTTAAAACTGATTATAGAAAACAATACAATCAAAGCATGAATTATATAACAACTCAAAGCTCAAATTTAAATGCAATGATCAAAAGTTAACAGTGTAGCAGTTGTTTTCGTGAGAGAATAATACTTGTTGTGCAGCGTTTCTTTTCTTTTTAACAAACTCAGTGTCACATCAATATTATTCGTATTCGTTTGTTTTGTTGGACATGATATATATATATATATACTTTTGAAAACTAGCCGTTAGGGAGGATCCATAACAATAATTATCGTTTGACCTTTTTGGACTTGGTAACTATTCAAGGGATTTTTTCAGTGATTACCTGCGATTGATAAAGAGGATCACAAATTAAAGTAGCTTTATTCCCATATAATGATGATTCCCATAATATATGTTCTGAAGCACAATCTTGAAAATATCTTTTTGACACCTCAGCATAACATAGGTCAAGGAAATAGTCATTTCATAAATGGTTGCAAGTTTCTAGCAGTCACAGTCAGCTTTTATGGAAACAAAAGATCATCTCATTACTGTTACCATAAAATACACTAGGTTTATTCAATTTGTTTATGGCAACTCTTGATTGTCAATCAATCAAGTATTAATGACTTGATTTAATAATTTCTCCAATCTTGGAAAGGTCAATCAATTACCAAATTTAATTTAGATTCCTTTAATTATTCTAATTGATCCTAATATGGAATGTCCATGATGGCTGACTCGGCAATTTAGTGTGACACTTGATTTGGATATATTTATAACAGATTTCTTTTTAAATATGGAATGAAACCTAATGAGCTTTGAATTGAAATATGAGTCATAGCCAAGATCTTACATGAAAACCTAAAGGCTCAAGATAGAGCTTCACAAGACTTTCCATTTGTAGCTTTAATCCAGTGCCAATATCAGTTTGCTGCATGACATTATTTTCAACTTGCTGCACATATATATCTTAATAGACATAAACAAGGTTTTAGAATTAAAATAACGTTATCATCAAAACCAAGAATCGGAGTGTGACCAAGTCATCAATTTTGTAGCATTTCCTAGTGAGCAAAGTGAGAGCTTCCAAGAGAGAAATAGAAAGATACACTTGTGAGTTGAAGGAGATAGTTAGAAAAGGAGTTTGTGAATGTCCAATAGCTTCACATCATACTTTGAAAGGAGAAGAAGAAGAGCACACAAGTTACTAAGGTTAAAAAGTTCTCTAACAATTTCTAAGTTCATTTTTATAGTTTATATGTGATTTAAACGGTTAAAATATTTATTTAACCAATCAAAAGTTGTTTTTATGGACTATAAGTCTTAGACTATGTTATATATGTATATTCATGGTTTGATGTGTTTAAATCGTGTTTTGGTATGTGTGGTATGCATAAAATGGAAGAAATGTTCATATTAAACTTTATCGGTAAAACCTAGTTGAGTATATGGTACTTAATGTTATAGTTTGAAATGTACAAGTTGAAAAATGGATTTCTATGACTAGAAAGTTATATTTATGAGTTAAAAAGATAACCCAACTTGAATCTTTCAAAAATATGGAAAGACAAAGAAGTAGTAGGTCGTTTTAAAACCCTAGAGTGATTAATCTCGAATATTATGTCAAAAACATTTTCGAAAACGAGATCGAACCATGAAATGTTGTAAAACAAGAAGTTAGGAACACATCAACACTGATTTTGTGTCATTTGAATGTATAAATTTCATTTTATGTAAGTTTGAACCAAAGAAATCAAAGTTGAAAAATTAAAATTTTGAAAAACTTAGCTACCGCCGCAGCGAGAGGTTCCATCGCTGTAGCGGTGAAACACCCTGTAATTAAAAACTTAAGCCACCGCCACAGAGGTAAATCCCACCGTCGCAGCGGTGAAACTTTTTGCAAGTGGTCCTCATCGCCGCAGCGGTGAACTGGATAATTTGAAAAATTAATTCCGGGTCGGGTCAGTTTTGGCCGGGCGAGGTCGAGTTCGGGTCAGAAAATAAAAAATGTTCCAAAAAAATATTTTATTATTTTTGGCCTCAATAAAAGTATTTTTAAAATTATAGATAGTTGATTTAATAAGTAAAAGAGGATAAATATTATTAAAGGTTTAATAATATAAATTAAATTAATAAATTATTATTATTAATATAATAATATTAGAAAATTATTAAAATATTATTAAACTTATAATAATATTATAAAGTCAATAAAATATTATTAAATGGGTAATAATATTGGTAAATAGATAAAATATTACTAAATGAATAATAATATTATAATATAACTAAAATATTTTTAAATAGTTAATAATATTAAAATATTAATAAAATATTATTAAAAGACTAATAATATTAGAAAAAGATGTAAATATTATTAAATGATTAATAATATTAGATATTTAATAAATTATTATTAAATAGTTAATAATATTAGATAATAATTAAAAAATTATTAAATGATTAATAATATTAGATAATTAATAAAATATTATTAAATAGTTAATAATATTAGATAATGATTAAAATATTATTAAATGATTAATAATATTAGATAATTGATAAAATATTATTAGATGGGTAATAAGTTAGATAATAAATAAAATATTATTAAATAATTAATAATATTAGAAGACTAATAAAATATTATTAAATAATTAATAATATTAGGTGTTTAATAAAATATTATTAAATAATTAATAATATTACAAGGTTAATAAAATATTATTAAATTATTAATAATATTAGATAAGTGTGTGATCTATATTAAATAATTAATATAGGTTTTATGTGATTGAAATATTATCAAGTAGTGATAATATTTCCTAAGTGTTTATATAATTATGTGGTTAAGTAAGAGTTATAAAGGTTATCATATAAATGTGTATATGATACTAATTTAAGATCAAACTGATTAATTGTTAGGTCTATTCAAAGAGAATTAATTGAATTGGTTAGCAGTAGACTACGCACGAGGCAAGTTTCCTTAACCTTAACTTGTATTTATTGTTGCAAGTTTACTTCAACCTTATTTACATTGAGCAATTCAATTATTGTTGAGCAAGTACCTACATTCGTATATATTTGACAGAGCTTTAAGTGAGTTAATTATCTAAAATTATTCTACATTATTATTGTCATTGTATTAGCACATAGTGCATTTGTAAGTGTTATAGTTCATTAATTCAAGAACTATTTAAGAATGTTTAAGCTAATTGTTTCAGCTAGACAATGCATGTTAAATAATTCATCACATTGAATATTTTAAAAGCTTATCTAAACAATTGATTGGTGCGGATTCTTATAGTAAGACTGAGAATGAACAACCCTAAATAAAGGGGATTTTTATCTGTCGGAAAACCGAATTTGCTCAAGATGTCTGAATGTTATGCATATACATAGGGTATAAAAGGCTGATCCCCTCGCGTACCCCATTTTTTCGAGGTGTCAGATATATATCTATTTTACCTTAATAGCAGTTCATGCTCCTTAAAGACCACTCAGCAATAAAGAGTCAATCCATTCTTATATTGATTCTTGATTTCTTTCACAATTGTTATCTATTGTTGAAAACCCTGATGTTAATTTTCCTTTCATCATGATATATCTTATGTTATTTGTTCTTAAACTTGTTGAGCCATTTAGTTACTCATTCTTACTATATCATGACTTATTTTCAGCTAAGCCCGAAAGTTCTAAATAAGACAAAGGCAAGGGAAAAGTCAAAGCTTAGATTAGCTTAATCCATGCTAGTTAAATTACTTGTTATGTAATTATTATTTTTTTGTAAATCTTTTGTATTCTCTTAAGATATGTAATGTTTATGTTAAGGTTAATCGACATTGGGAAGTGTAGCCTTTTTATAAGGAACCTTTTATATTATTCCGCGAAGTTTAAATGCAATTTATGTATTTAATTGTTAAAAAGTATTGTACAGTGGAGAACCAAACCCGATGTTATGGAACCTGGATTTGTTGTCGTCACATTAACCTTATGGACTTATGTGCTCTTCTTCTTCTTCTTCCAAAGTAGGATATGAGGCTTTGTGACATCTACCAAGCTCTTCCTCTAGCGCTATCTTTCACACCCAAAGTGTTTCTCTCTTAAAATGCTCTCTCTTGTGCTCTAGCAAATGACTAACTAACATAAAGCATTGGTGGATCACCCTATATATAGCCCTTTGCTAATCCTTCATGAACTCCCCTAATCCCCTAGTGTTGGTCAAATTAAAGCTAATTAGGATTACTATTTGCTTGAATGACAATGTGATGGACAAGGTGATTGACTAGGTTTGGTGAGCAACTATGGAAAGATGTGTGGAAGAAGCAATATGAACAAATCAAGCCACCCATTGTAGGCCCCTCTATGTGTCGGCCAAATGGGGATTTCCCCCACCCCATTTTTGGTTTAATTTTAATTGATTTAATTACTCATCTATATATATATATATATATATATATATATATAAATGTTGACCAACAATTTGACTTCCTGTTGGGCTCCACATTGGACTTAGGAATTAAATAAGTTAGGCTCATTCATTTAATTTGTTTGGGCTCAATTTATTTATCCCATTGGGCTAACATTAAATAACATATGTTTATATTTAATTAAATCAAACATTGGGCTAGTTTAATTATTACATAGATTAATGTTTAATTAATTACATGGACTACTAGGTTAATTAATTTGACATAGTTTAATACCTTATTTGGATTTAAAATATTATCCAATTAGACTTGCTTTAATTAATTATAACACCTTGTTTCATTACTTTAAATAAATATACATATACACAAGTATATTCATTCAATTATTAAATGCACAATTAATTAGTACAAAAATTTTAATTCATTGCTAATTATTTAATAATTATAATTACAATGACATGTAAATTTCGTGGTCATTACACACAAACTCGTTCGTGAACAACTTATGAACATATTCAAACTTGATCAAGTTCACGAACATTTGAATCAACTCATTACATACACTGAAGTAAAGAATAGTTAAATAATGTGACTTTAGTTGATTTAAATTAATTCAATATCTAAGAAACTAATATCGTTAACCTCGAAATGTATAACTATCAAATACTTCTTCCGTTCTGAAATATAAGTAATAAGATCAACTGATTAAGTATGAATTTTCAACGTTGATAGGAAATATTTTTAATTCAAAATGATGTAATAATTAATTAACTTTTGAATACAATAAATCTTGAGAATTACTTTATAAAAGTTTATAATTTTCATAATTATTTTGTTTAAAACTAAATAATTTTTTTCTTAAAAACTAAAGTAATATATTAAATTTTATAATTTCATAAATTAACTACAATTCTAAGATCAATAGCTCAAAACAATTTAGAGATTTTGTTTTGTTTTGTGGGTTTTTTTTTGTTTTTTTTTAAAACCTTTTTGCTTATTTTAATTTAAATTAATAACTCATTTTAATTTCATGCAAATGGTACTGTGGCATATTGCTTAATTGGATTATTAAATACTACTTTTTACAGTAAATATGATTACTTAATTGCATAAATCAAAGTTAGTCAACCACTCTTTTTCACAGTCTCACATATACGCAATAAGTTTGTAATACTAAAAAAAACAAAATTAATAAAATCAGGTTTATACTTTTAATTATATAGTTGATGTAATGTACAATAGTAATCGAACACTAAATATTGGTCAAATTGTCATTTCATGATTATTAATGACTTTATTTATGTAATTTATAACATGGGTTATAATTTATTAAATTATTAGTAATGTTAATTGTAATAATCTAATTATCATTGTTAATGTTTTTATGAAAATATGAAAATTATTTAATTAATTAGAGGTGAAGAAGTACATATTATTATTTATTAATTATTTAATAAAAATGTTTACTTCTAATCAATTTTTAAAAAAACAAAAAAGATGTTTAAGTAATAAAAACGAAAATTACTACAAATTTAACAATTATTGATAAGACAAACTTTAGAAATTAATATGAAATAATCAACTATTTGTATTTAGAATTTAAAAACATTAAACATGTAAGAAATACAATTCGAGCATGAGTATCTCACTAACTACTTGCGAACCAATCGAACCCAAACTATTCACGAACAAAATCGAACAAAACCGCATGGTTTGCGAACATGTTTGATCGAACAATCAAACGCGATACCATATCTGAACTCGACTCGATAAGTTAATCAAATCAAACTTGAATCGAACAGAAATCAAACCATACCTATTTGCAAATAGTTTGGTTCGTTTGCAGGCCTCGTCATGCACGTATGTCGTTAATTTATGACATTGAATAACAAAGTAAAGAGAGAGGCTTTATTTCAATCATTACTCTTTTTTTTTTTTTTTTTTTAAATAGTCCAAAATAAACAAAAATATATTGAATCCGTAATTCCGTTACAATTGATGGATATATTACAAGTGATTGAAAAACACAAAACAATGATCCCTTCAAACATTAAAAAATTAAATCATGAAAGTGGGTCAAAGCTAGGAAACACTACAATTAGTCTTGAAATACAAATTTTACATATCAATAAGATTTAAAAAATCTAATCAGTTCTTCAATACAAGACCACCGGGTAATTATTTTGCACCAAAAAAATCTAAGTAAAAGATTTAAAAAATCTAATAAGTTCTTCAATACAAGACCGCCGAGTAATTATCTTGCACCGAAAAAATCTAAGCAAGAGATTTAAAAAATCTAATCGATTCTTCAATACAAGACTGTCGAGTAATTATCTTACACCAAAAAAATCTAAGCAAATTCACCAATAAGCACACTAAGCCCTCATGGTGTCACCCAGGATCTACGTCCACAACATGTTTGTAGTTGACGACTGAAGATTCGCTAGCTCGATCCTACAATTGAGAAAGAAATCAATTAACTCAGAGACAAATAAACTCCCACATAAGAAGAGAATACAAAATCACACTAACTAAGAAAACAAAAAGAAGAAAGAGATTAGGTTAGTCTTTTTCCAGAAAAGAAGAGGAACCCTCTCCATATAGGAAATTTTTTTAATAGACTAGGGCTTTTTTCGACTAAAGAAAACAGAAGGAGTTTGTATTACTTGATGCTTAAATTATGTGATCTTGTTTGACCTCATCTTTTAGCAAAGAACAGCTAGATAGCATTCTGATCATGTCGTAACTCAACTTGAACTATACTCCTTTTGTTTCATAATAATAGCCTCATGTCACTAAATTAAAAAGTCCTATTTATTAATTTTTTCGATAATTCACCTTTTATTGATAGTAATATAAAATGACACAATTTTTTACCATAATTTCATAATCTCTTTTTGTGGAACAGAGGGAGTATGAAATATTCAATATTTTATAAATACTTATGTTCAGAATAAATAATATGATGTTGTTCCTGATATTTAGGGATTTAAATTTTAAAAAACTATAAAATATTTGTCAAAAACAGATACAGGAGAAATAATAATCCACTACCAATCAAGCACCACTACAGCTACTTGTTCTTCTTGTTCACCGACTCCATGAAAACCAAAAAATCAATTTGCTCATCATACCAAGTTACCTGCTGAGATGCCTCACTGTTTCAATCCCAAGGTGACCTATCAAAAAATAGACCTTAATATAATTTAGAAAATCATATTACTTTGTTAGCATATCCATAAGAGAATTTTTTTTTGACATTTCTGATATATAGCAGTTTATCTTGAATGAATGTTGATAACCAACCTTGTGCCTAACCAATTGACTACTGCAGTTAAGCCAGAGCATAATCTGAGCTTTTGTCGAGAAATTAGGGTTGAAATATCTGTTTTAAGTCCAAAATTTGGGACAATTCTCCAACCTTTTAGTTGACACGAATCAGGTCTTACCAAGTAAGCAGTACAACAAGAAGAAAACTTTAGGCAAAGAATGAGATATATCAAGGCAACTTATCATATAAGAATCAGCCACATATCAAGTAATAGATAAATTGGTTGGGCCAGTTTATGACAAGATATTGATGCAGAAATTCAACATAACTAGTTTCTACCTAGCATGAAATGTGGGAAAATGAGCTGGAAAAGGGATGGAAGAAATAGCACCAGTCCTGAGAGGCATAATGAAGCAACTTCGGTTATTCAAAATTCTTCAATGAACTCTATAAAAGTAAATTAAAAAATAAAATCAACACATACTTAATAGTGGGAGTGTGGTACAGAATTCTGTCTGCAGTACTATCCACGATTGAATAAAATGGTGCCAGTTTGGTCACATTTGCTTTATCTGTAAGTGCAAAACCCCTTGAGCTTTCAGCGCAAAGTGTACCATTTCCTCTAAAATCAAAATCTCTTCAGCAACTTGATTGATCCCTGGGACCAGTAAATGAAGGGGCACAGGGCACTGGGAGCATCATCATCAGCAAGCTTCTAATTTTGCAAGGCCACATCATCAAGCACATTTGTAGGTTACAAACAAGACTCAACTCCACGACCACAGCATCAAGGCTCAACAACAAAAGGGGAAAATAAACAAAACCTAAAGCACTTCATATACAGAATAATAATAAAGAAGAAAAAACCAAGCTGATAACATGGAAGTAAACTGGTCATAGAATATTTTTTTACACGCTGCCTGCATGTTGCAAGGATTATAGAAGAATATAGGCACACCATATAAGTCAACTGGTCAAATATTTTTTTTACAAGCCAGTTTATCAGTTTATACTAAAATTTGATACACTGAAAAAATTGATGATTGCATGATATATCTCATACTTACCTAAGAATTACATAAATAAATTTACAATATTAAATATAATGTGTCAAAATTTTCGTACATGTTGAATCGATCTTGAGGAGGAATCATTGACGGGATAACCATCGATTGACAACAATGAAGTTACAAAAGGACTTTGGTTAAAGAGATAATGTCCCCATTTGGTGCAACTAGATAGTAAAACAAACATACTTAATCATATTATGACAATTTGATTAGTTTTTATTTATTTTGTCGGTGGAGACAAGGAATGGGTCAACCTTACCACAAACAACGCTCACCGGCTAAACCCATAGTAAACTATGTTTGACTGGCCCCAAAGGATACAAGCTATTACAATCATACTATTGAAAATTGATTATGATAATCAGACTATTGACTACTAAATTATTTACGATATTCTAGAAAGTTCAAAAAATTAATTAGATGACTGCACAATTTACAGTGTGCTAAACTTTAAAAACTCCGACTATGCTTACTGCATGGCCATTTTAGGCTAGGATGAAGGAGTGCTGCGTAAGATGTTATTCACGTAAAAGGCAGATATAAAAATTAGATCTCTCTTATAAAAATTAACCCATGTGAAACCTTTAATGTCATTTTACTTTTTGGTTGTCATATGGGTTCATTTGAAGCCCCTAGTTGAGTTGAGTCGCAATTCAGTATAGCACAACATAATCAAGTGCACTCAATTTTGATAAGTAGAAAAATACTACACCTTGGTCAAGAATACACTGCCCTTGAAAAATGTATCTCTAATATTACATGGAGGGAGGGAGTATTATACAAGCGAATTACCTCAAACTTATTATCCCCCAACTCACCTATTGTTTGTAGATATATGCACAAGTACAAAGTGACCTCTATGAATTTGTACTCAATAGAAATCTGTGAAATCCGTGAGTGCGGCGAAATCCAGTTTAGCCACTATGTTGAGATGTGTTGACCTCACTTCAAAGGACATCATAGGCAAAGGTTCTTAGGATTTCGAACTCCATCTCTTCGCTTAAAGAATAAATAATAAAAATTAAATATTTGACTTAATATTTATACAGACTAAGAAAAACTATTTTACGTTTATGTTTGGTGAAACTTCAATTGTATCAGATTACAACTTCTAGTTTAATTACGAACTGACATGGTTGTGTTTAGCCAATTTATACAAATAATTGACAATAAAACATATAATATTCATAATCCACATATTGCTCAAAGGATTACTCAACGCAACTGAAACTCAACTCAACTTTTCAACCCGAACTAGTTAGAGTAGGCTGCAAATGAATCCCATATGATAGCAAAAAAGTATTAAAAAGAAAAACAAACAATAAGGCTTTACATTAGTTCATTTTAATAAGAGAGAGCTAATTATTTATAATTGTCTCGCAACACCTGACAACCATTGGGACAAGCCATGCAATAAGCATAGGCAAAATTTTTAAAAAGCAAATATCACACTATAAATTGTGCAGTCGTCTAATTCTTTAAAAATTTACTAGAATACCCTCTAAATAATTTAATTGTTAATAATTTGATTATCATAATTAGATTTTTCATATTCTAATTATTAATAATCAGCATGTCATCTTTTGGAGTCACTAAAACATAGTTTACTATGATCTTACCCGGTGTGCTTGGTTTGTGGGATATTGTGTGCACCCAGTGGTCGGTGGTACGTCTATTGCATTTTGAGGTTCTAATGTCATAAAAAGTATTAAAAAAAAACTGAACTTAAAAATAATAAGTTTTTCATAATCTGATTGTTGTAATATTCAACTGCACTAAACGAGAAAATTATCTCCTTAATAAATCACTTTGCAACTTCATTATTTTCAATCCGTGAAAGAAAACAATGGCTATTATCTCCTGGTATTCTTCTTTCAAATTGAATCAACATGAACAAAAAATTTGATTCATGCATAATGATATTACAAATTTATTTATACATTTCGTAGATAAGTATAAGATGTTTTATGTCACTTCGATTTTTATTAAGGAGCAATAGTTCTTCTATAGATTAGCGAATTTCTGAACTCAGATTCCGGAATTCTTGGATTCTTATAGATTCGGCAAGATTCTTCTATATTTTTTCTAGATGATAAAAATTGAATATATTACTAAACTATTATTATAATGTTTCATGTACTAATGCTAAATATTTTCTGATTTTCGAAATAGAATTAGTATACCAAAACTTTGTTTTTTCTTGAATATTTTAACATTCTATTATGAATTATTATTTATTGGTATTGAAATTTTAATGTGTGTGTATATACATACAAATATATGTAATCATATTTATATCTATGAATAAATCTATTTAATATTTGTAAACATGTACCAAATCCCCGAATACCAATTTCAGATTTGTGAAATTACTGAATACCCATAAAAAAAAAATTAAAAATTATTATAAAATTTGAGTATAAATTTATAAACTTATTTGTAAGAAAATTTCGTTAACTAGTTGACCAATATCTTCCATTGTGTCGAATGCGGGGTCGAACTTCGAAAGTGTCTAATATTAGTTTTTACAGGATAACCGCCAAATTAGATAGCATGATAACACCGATGCAACATCAAACTCTAGTTAGCTACTTAAATAAGATAACATGCTAAAACTTTGTGGATCAAGCACAAGTCAAAAGTTCTCCATAAGTCAATAAGAATTCACTAGCGTCATTAGGACTGTGAATTCTTCACCGTGGTATTTGAGAAGGACAACTGATATAAGTTCATTACTACAATAAACACAACTTTTCTTTGTTGTCTCGATGGAAAACCCTTTAAAAGTACTTAATCCACTAAACAGTCGGATCCACTAGAAAAGAATGAATATAGTGCATCTTAAGTCATGATTACCATTTACCACTTATCTACTTAATTATATTATGATTAATATCTTAAAATTTCTCTACATTCGCCCACCCCCATATTTGAATGTATTGACGTTTAATGATATCTACATTATTTATCAAAATGTTTCTTTAATAGTCCCTCCTTCCCTCTGTAAACAGTAATTGAACCTAAGAAGATGTCACATAATTTAAGAATTGTATATTGTAAATAGAAGTAATCACAAAAATTTGAATTGGAGCAATAGCGAGTCATATAATCCTATTTAAATAGGAGGTCAATTAATGGCCAAGGGAGGCATCATATTTTACATTAATAAAATGATATAATTGTTAAATTCTAAGCCACATAACAACGTCACTACATTAAAAAGCTTCAACAATAATATGAATTTTCTTTCTGCATTTATTTCACATATATACAATTTGATAGGTTGATCTTCAAATTCAGTCAAAGGAAAGGAATTATTAGAGATGGATGCATCCCAATGGCACTGTAGCACCCCTAAACCCAAAGAAGATTTAAAGGAAAAAACTAGTACAAAGTCATTCCCTAGGCCCCAAAAAAATAGTATATCCCCTTCTCACTTTCTTTACCTTCTACAACAAAGAAAAACTATAATATATGCCTGTTTGTCCAACTAATTTGTACCAGAGTTTATAACTTAAAATAAGTTGACACTATAATGTTTAATACAACTTATATAAATAAGCTATAATCCTCAAGTTAATTTGAGGATGATTGGCATATTATAGCTTGTGCAATTATACAATAAATTTTTCAAAATTGCTTTTTTTATTGTACAAATTAATTGAGTTAAGCTTGTGCTGTAAATAGTTATGAATCATTGAGAATGTGTGAGGAAGTATATCAAAAGTTTTCTATGAAAAACAATTAAAGTTCTTTCCCTTATTTTTCTTTTTGCCTTCAACAAATCTGGTTAAAAAAGTATCGAGCATAAACCATCTTCAACTATAAAACAAACACCAATCGAAAATATTTACTAGTTAGTACATACCTAAAACATACTCGAGAGAAATTTTCATTATTACATTAGTTTTAAATTTTTTACATACATGTTAAATCGATCCAGAAGAGGAATCACTCGTTGTTTCATCTTTGGATGGATGAATGGAATTAAATTATTCAGGTTTCTCCTTTGAAAGAATTAATAGAATAAAATTCTTCAAATCAATTTATTTAATGAAGGTACGAAAGGAAAAGAGATAAATATCTCATTTGATGCAGTTGGAGATTATTATAATTAGATTAAAATATTCAGATGATGGTTCACATAATTTGATTTTGATTCCCAAGCCTCATCAAATAAGCAAAAATATGCAAACGGAAAAGGTAAACATATAAATGCCTTATTTGATAAGGCTTGAGATTATCAAAATCAAATTATGGCATACATCATATGTTATAATCAGATTATGATAATCTCCAACTGCATCAAATAAAACTTTTGTCTTTTTACCATTTGTTTAGTACCTTTATTATTTAAATCCATCTGAACTCCTTGAAAGAAGAAACCAAAAAGAATTTTTTTCTATTCATTCCTCCAAAAAAGAAACGATAAGTGATTCCTCTTCTAGCTCGATTCAAAAGGTATGCAAAAATTTCAAAATAAATGTAATAATGAAAATTTCTTTTGAGTACTTTTTAGATACGCATTTAGTAGTGAAATTTATTCAATTGGTGTTTGTTTTATAGCTTAGGCTGATTTAAGTTCAAATAGGTTCTTAAAAAGATTTAATGAAGACAAAAAAAATGAGCGAAAAGATTTTCACGAAAATCTTTTAAGATGCTTACTCACACATTCCTAATAATTCATCACTATTTACAGCACAAACTTAACTAACTTCAATACACTCACTGATTGAAAGAGCCCAGAGGTCCTCCAATACACTCCCCGATTCATTAAATGTTGTAGAATTAGCAGATTCAATCCCGTAGCCTTTCCTATAACAGATATTTCCACAAGTGTAGAAGGTTTGTATACAATTCTTTCCCCTTTGTGCTTTCTGGAAGTCTTTCTTTGTGCTTTTACCTATTTCTACACCTTCATTGTGTCTAGCTTCCTTGTACTCTTTAATTTTATTTTTATGTTCCATGTCTAACTTTTTGCTATATATATATACACTAGTTTTGTATTCTTATTGTTATTACAATTTTGACATCTTCATTAAAGCACAAGTTTCATTATATAATAGCAGTCTCCCTTTTCTCACTATCTCATGGTCCTCAATTGATACTATAATTGCACATTACATTAGTTTCTGAATCCAAATTCCAAATAATCTAAATCATTGTTTCTATTCACTCCACCACCAGGCTTTCATCTATAATCTATTCAAATGGCGGCCCAAAGAGATTTTATTACATAAATCTGAAACCATTAATCTATTTCAGATGTATTATTAATCCACCTTGCTAGTCAAATAGAAAGTCTCTTCTTAAGTTGAAGTTATTTTATGTTTATAACTTTACATCAACTTTTTATATCTTCAAATCCACATCCATAACGCAACATCTCATGCCTTCAACAATTTTCACATACTCAGACGCTAGAAACATGTTATTATAATTTCTTTTTCTGAATAATTCATTAGACAAAAATAAAAATAAGGCGTATATGACCAAAACTAAAACTAATATCCTAGGACAGATTAATATCTAACTTCAAAGTGCATCAGTTTGTCATGGTTATGAACAAAAGGAACATTCAAGAGAAAGCTGTATGCGTACCTTGCCATTGAGGATAATATTTGAAATGTGTTTGTCCCTCTCTGTACATGCTGAGGAAGCTCCATCATCTATGTAAACTTGTTGAGAGGTCCATGAGGAATAACTCTTCTTCATTAACCAAGTTGTCATCATAAACTTGTAACATTTCATATTCCTCACCTGAGAGAAAGAAGGTTGAAATGAGGACCGAGATATTACCTTTTGCAAATATAAGTGAAATTAAATTGAGGGAAGACGAATTCTTAAATGTTCTCTAGGACTTTTATTAGATTATTGGAAAATTAATTACTTCAGTTGAGTATATAGACTGCTTAGGTCAACTTCATCTTGCTCACAAGGTCAATCCTTTTAAATATGAATATTAATTAGGTAAGTTAACTGAATATATGATTCTTTCACACCTACGCTCAAGTCTAAAAGCAAATTTCCTTACATAGAACATACTCTTGTTTGGACACTAGCTTTGTCTTGAAAGTACTCTCACTCATTTCCTATTCTTGATTTCCAATTCCAGAGTTTCTCAAACTGAGAAATCCATATGATGATGATTAAGAGAAGGAAGTTTATTGATTCAAAAAAGCTAAATATCTTCACCTAAGTCTATGAAATTTACAGTACCACAATAATAATAAATGATAATAAAGGACATGTATTATTTCTTGTAGGTTGCACAAATAGTACGACCTCAGATTGAAAAACCAGAATGGCTCGAAAATTTCCTACAGCGGACTTTCTTTGATCATTGTATAACTAACGAGTGTAGCAAGAACCAATACAACCATTATTGAATCACTTGTGAAACATCAGCATGTCAATACTGCATATCTTCGGGTTTGCATGGTGAACATGATATAATACAACTTTATAGACATGTCCCTCAAAATGATGTTCGCATCACTGTCATGCAAAAATATTTAAGTTGTTCCATGATCCAGGTAATTGATTTTTAAGTTAAAAGATATCATCATTTGAGGTTTTTCTAAACTTGTTTATTGCTCTTCAATTTTTTTAGTATAGTAGTAGCTTCAGATTATGCAAAATATGATAATTTCAAATAGATTTTACATGCTGAGTGCTGTAAACCTTGTCACAAAACAAAATATAGACCTACCAAAATTATGTCATTTCTATTCTTTTAATAGATTTTAAAAGAAAAGAAAGAAAGAGACTCTTTCTAAAAGAGCTATAAATAAGAAAGTAATGAACAAAATTACATATTTATCTGAAAAAGGTTTTCGAGACTCCCTATTGTAAAATGCCAAATTACCGCAATCCAGCCCAACACTCCCCTCACCGCCACAACTTCCACCCCCCCCCCCCCCACGCCCCACCCCCACCCCCACCCCACCCCACCCCGGGTTTCCAGGGCCACCCCAAAAAAAAAAAGAGAAATTAGATCACTATCCCAGATGGTTCTTATCACCTAGACTACAGCAGTCTGCATACAACTGATGTAGGATTTTACCGCTTCCTCATATCCATTTATATCAATATATTTTCTCCACATGTTATCCATAACATTATGTAAGAAGGTTGAAAAAGAAAATCTATCCCAAATAATGCAGCTCCTTTATTTGGTAGATGGTTTCAGCCCCTAGACTGACTTATAGTAACATGAAATATTAGCTATTCATTTCCTCAAACTCCAAACTGAATCAATCTTCTTCTGAATCTCGATAGATTCTTTTTCATAAACTTCCACCAAAATCCTAATCATCTGAGCCAATCATTTAATCTTTTTTGGCTCAGAACTACCTGGACATGGGCTTGGAGAGAGCGTGCGAGTGGTAAAGATAGACAGTGGAAATGTATCTGAAAGTCTAAGAGATATCTCAAGTAAAAAAGGTATGATGATTTTAAAGGACTCTTGTGCGAATTGTCAAAATAGAAAAAAGGATTATACGAATACGACTCTGTGAAGCAAATATTTTAATATGGGGACAAGGACACAATCAGATAGCAGGACAGTACATTAATTGTCGAAAAGCAACAAGTCAAATGGTAGGTTGATCATTAATTTTAATACTAAAAGTTCTCATCAAATTGCTAAGATGAATGAAGAATATGCAAATATAATCAAATTACCTCCAGAACATATATATTCATTTCTTTTTATATTACCACAATGGGTAGAAGGGGACATAAAACCCAACCTCAAACCCTACAAGGAAAGGCCATAGTAGATATAGAATAGTGCTTCGACTGAGGCTATAAGTAAGGCCATAAATAAGATCACCATCATAGAATACTGCCTCCATAGAGGCTAGCAAAGAATGCCTCCACTGAAGCAAAGAATGCCTCCACTGAAGTACCGTTTGAGCTATAGCCGGGGCGGATCTGCTTTGGAGCCAGCTATGGCAATTGCCATAGCTTGATTTTAGGGGGAAAAAATAAATTATATAGTATACATATTATTTCCAAAAATAAATAGTTAGAAATTTATTTTCATATGTATGGTATCTTAAATATTTTAATTTGTTTGATTGAATTAACTTTAAAACTCATTCCCTACAAGATTTAAGCAATCTTTTATATTGAAATCAATCACTTAGCATATATTCGTTGGACCGTTTCAAAAAAAGGAAAAAAAGAAAGAAAGAAAGAAAGAAAGAAACACCTAAACAATCACTTCTATTAAGCTAGGAATCATGTTTATTTTCTTATATCTACACTTTGTAACAATATTTATTTCCTTGTAATATATATTTCTATATTATATGTAATTGAAAATAAGTGAAAATCATTTGGATGTATTTTATGCAATATTGATAAATTATTTTAAGCGAAATGATTTATTTAATATTAATAAATAATATAAAGTCATTTGAATTATATAAAAATTTACATGTTCTCATATTTTTGCATGCTTTTTGCATTTGTACAATTGAATTGTTTGTGAAAGTCAAAATTACATTATATTTAAAGTTATATTAGATAAGTTATATTAGGTCAACCTTATAAACCTTTTACCAAATATATATAGTTTTTATTTTTAATTCATTAGAAAAAAAAATTTAGAAAAAATTATATTGCCCTAATTTAACAACTTTTTAAGATCTGGCCCTGGCTAGAGCTCCTTCCTAGAAAATATATGCATCAAACTTTAGGAATTACAAATACTAGTGAAGACATTACATTTTGAAAAAATCATCAAACAATTGCATGCTATACCAATTGCACCCAAAAAGAACATAGCGAATTATAACTTTAATGGTTTGAGAAGAGTCTGTATAGATAAACATTTTTGAAACAAATATGACAATATGAGTAAATAAATTTTATGATATCATTACCAAACACATTACCAAAATTGCCCTGTGTTAACTGGAATGAAGCAGTTGATGATACCTCTGAGATGATCATCTTCTCACTGAGATTTTGCAAAGATAAATAAAAAAATATTATTTTCTTGATCAATTTCAACACTTACAATCACTATTTCCCTTAAATAATTGTAAAAAAATTTATTAAAAAAAAACCCAAATTTGTGACATGTATATATGTGATTTTTTTTTTATAAAAGAAGAAATTTT
Organism: Hedera helix; assembly: GCA_947179155.2. Classification (NCBI taxonomy): domain Eukaryota; kingdom Viridiplantae; phylum Streptophyta; class Magnoliopsida; order Apiales; family Araliaceae; genus Hedera; species Hedera helix. The sequence goes on from OX359267.1 coordinate 35,508,788, forward strand.
ATTAATAAAAATGAAATGATACAATAAAAGGGGAACAAGGGAATAAGAAGTCCATCCTCAATGGACAAATTTATTTATTTTTAAAAAAGTGCAACCTTTCAATCTCTACACAGATCACAGAGATACATCTAAAGGCCCTATAGAAGAACCCCAAAGAGATGCAAGGAAAATTATCCTATCACTCAATAGGTTAAAAGATAAGCAATTTCCTCCAAACAGTCTAGCATTAAAATCAAGCCATCCCCATAAAATAGTATATATGTAATTGTGAAACATCAATAATATAAAGGAAGGTTGAACTAATATGCGATTTAAGTACAATTCCTTAAATGAAAATCAGTAAATAATTGCCATTTGAATTGAACTAATACGAAGATTCTTAAAAATCCTAGACAAAGAGACAAATTTCTAGAAGACATGAATATCTTGCAAACTACAGACAATTAATATGAGAGAAAAAAGAACAAATGGTACCACACAAAGAACCCACAAGATTTACACGCTTCAACGTAGACAAGCAACTTAGAAGGTGAAGAAGTTCTGAGACGGCAAGCGACTTAGAAGATGAAGAAGAAGATCTGAGGCAGCGGCCCCAAACTCGAAACCCTAGAGTTTCTCTCACCACTAACCCCTACTATAAAGGGTGATATATATAATAGTAAAGGGTCATAAAGGTAAAAAGTAACCAAAAGAAATAAGCAAGCAAATCACCAGATCATGTTATGGGCCTTGGGGCTCTTTAGACTACCCCAAATCCATTTTTTACGCATAATTTAATAACAATCGGAATAAGCAAATATTAGACTAACATTTTAGTAAGGGAATAAGGAATTTTAATATGAGCCCAACTAACTAAAATGCGCAATCACTTAATAAATAGAAAAAGGTGGGGCTCCAAGAGGATTTTCAAAGAGGGCCAAATATTTCTCAAAGGAGAGAAAACAAGCACTTTTCTTTGATGAGTCAAGCATTAGTCACCAAATATAGACAAGCCTGAATGATAAGGGAGTAAAATTAATGTATACACATTTCTTTAGAGATGGACGGACTGATTGTCGAGTCTATTTCCCGTCTCTCTTATCGAATGCAAGCCCAACTCACTCAACTCTACTGGGAATAATTTACGCATCATAAATTCTTAATCAAAGATAATTAAATATGTCTAATATAATTTTATAATAGGAGGAAGAGCATAAGTAAACCGTCGTTACCGGCATAAGCATAAGTAGATCCTAATGGTGTAATAATTAAATGGAAACTAAACAATAATTACTTCAAATCATACAAGAAATGAATAAAGCAAAAGGGGAAGTCATGGTTGCCAGATTCGGAGCAACCAAATAATTGCTGAAACAGGGAAACATTGTACATAATTACCCCTGAAACAGTCAGCCGGCTTGACAACAAAATTTCCTTTAATGTAATCTTTCTGCAACTTCTATGCCTTTGAATCTATTTTGTCTCTTGATGTCATTTCAAATCTTTGTTGTGGTGTATGACTTTTGATGTACACTAAGAATTCTCTGTTGAAAGAACTAGTATATCTTCCCATATGACTGAAGTTCTATGTAGTGCACCAAGTGGAAAAGAACCAAATTATCAAAAGAACAAATATGAGATGACCGAATTTTTATGTATATGCAACCAACAAGTTTTGCAAACATTATTAAATTCTATGTATTAGAGGAGAAGAAACCAGCTCAATTTAAACACATAAATAAAATGAAAAAGAAACTATATTCTGAACAGATAATGACAAATGTCAACCGGTTTCAGTTTAAATAGTTCTTAACCAATTACATGCAACAAGCATAAAGTTGTAACTCTGATTCCTCTCCCGAATACGGGACCCGATGGAAATGCATCATGTGAAGCATGCGGTAGAATACTAAAAGATAAAGAGTATAACTACAGCTCTATTTTATGCAAGGTAGGATGGTTAAATATTTTATTTTAATCCTCAATTCATTAGCGCTGTTTCCTCTTTTTATTTGTCAGGTTGAATAATTCAAATCACTACCAAATTTGCAGATACAAGCACATTCACCAGCGTTAAGTGACGATGACACCGAACCAGTTAAACCTGACATCCAGACTAGTTCATCGGAAGATGAAGAGGGACAACCGGTAAAACAAGATGTTGTGGCGGAATGGACTAGGAAAAGAAAAGTAGAGCCTCATAGGGCTCCACTAAAATAAGGCTTCACAGTGAACAATACCGAAGCCTTGTACTTTTGAACCTTCTATCTAAACTCTTGAAAACTAGATAAATGTGTTTATTGTAGTATGTTTTCTTATTGACATGGTTCCTAGTGAGAAAACGTTTGCTCTTTTAAGAGGTTTCTTGCTAATAAATCTGAATTTGCTGTTCAGTGAAAATTTAAGATTATCACCTAATATTGCTGATTATGCGTTTTTATATTTAACTTTTTATTTTTATTTTTTTGTGTGGGTGCGCAACAAAAAGCCAAAAACAGCACAGAGAATCTGTGGTTGATGCACTGTTACAAATTTAGGAACTGCAGGAACTTAAAAATCCCCTAATAAATTTTTGAAACACCGAAAGATAAATTAGAAAATACTATGAATCCGCCATCTATGCACTTGCAATGAGCTAAATATTACTACTGAAACCCAATGAAAGGACTAATAGATACGAAACTCAGAAATCCAGGGGAATGAATGTCAACAAACAATAACTCCCTCCTTCCCACAAAACGATGCTCAACATTGAAATCAATTTGCAAAATTCTAAAATTCAAAATTTATATGAGTATATTTTTAACTATCAAAATATTACTGCTAATAATTACAAAAATTATAGCTTTCAATTGCTATTAATTGGGGCAACTTAAGAAATAGTTCATAAAACAAGTGCACTTACAGTTCATGACCGTTTGCTGCTCTAAATTAGATCCTAGTAACATTAGCCTTGTAATGGCCGGTCGGAGATGGCAGCAACGGCGGGTTGCCGCCGTCCGGTTTACAGGAAATTTATTTCGGTGTTTTGCTGGAGTGTTGCATATACGCCGCGTGTTTAAGTTTGGGTCGCAACTTATTTAATTCTTAAAAACAGTATTTACGAGTCGAGCATCTATTATCTATTACCTATTACATGTACAAAAATACAATACATTAACCCTAGATAATGACACTCGTTAACTTATCTATTACTCCACTTTTTTACTGTATTTACTATTATTGATTTATTACTATATTTATCCAATAATTTATTTTTTTAAATATTATCACATAAAAACATGAAAATAATCTCAAAGATAAATCTATTTTTTATATAATTACATATAACTCTCACAATAATTTTTAAAAAAATTTTAAAACTACTTTTTTTTAATATTATCTCATAATTGCATATAACTGTCACACATAAAATATGCAATTATCCAATAATTTAATTTTTTTATATTTGTTTACAGCTAATTCTCTCACAAAAAAATATGTAATATTATCCCATAATTCAACACAAATATAAATCTAGTTTTTATATATATAATTCTCACAAAAAAAATGTTTTTTTTTCACTTTTTGTGTGAGTATGGAATTACAAAATTGTAAATGTAACATTATCCCAATTAATTGCAGATAACTCTCACACAATAGTTTTTTTGAATATTATCCCATATAATTGCAGATAACTCTAAAAAAATGTAATTTAAAATTAATTACAATTGAATAATTTTCCCACCACACTTCATTAGAATATTCTCACACAGACAAATACAAATCTGAAATCATCTAATAATTTAGTATTTGAAATTATCCAAAAATTAAATTTTGTACTTTATATAGATAATCTTTAGTTTTTTAATTTCTTAACATCTAATTCTCACACACACACAAAAATGTAATACTATGCTCTAATTTTCACGCATAAAATTTTATAGATTTTTTTAATTCCATACACAAAAAAAATACTGAGATTATAAAGTTAAAAATTACAGCATACAAATCTAAATTGATATTTATATCCCAAATCAGTTCTTCAACATGAAAATGCAGAGTAATTATCTTGCACCAAAAAAATCTAAACTAATTCACTGATAAGCACACTAAGTACTCCTGGTCTCACCCAGGGTCTACGTCCACAACATGTTTATAGTTGACGGCAAGAAGAGAACACAAAATCATATCATATCATACAACTGAGAAATAAATCAATTAACTCAGACAAATAAACTCCCACACAAGAAGAGAACACAAAATCACACCAACTAAGAAAACAAAAAGACGAAGGAGAGTAGGTTAGTCTTTTCCAAAAAAGAAGAGGAACACTCCCGAAAACGTTTAGGAGACTAGGGCTTTTTTCGCCTAAAGAAAACGAAAGGAGTTTGTATTACTTGATGCCTAAATCTTGTGATCTTGTTTGACCTCATCTTTTAACAAAGAACAGCTTGATAACATTTGGATCGAGTAGTAACCCAACTTGAATTATACTCCTTTTGTTTCACAATAATAGACTCATGTCACAAAATTTAAAAGTCCTATTTATTATTATTTTTGATAAGTCACCTTTTATTGATAATAATATAAAATGACACAATTTTCTACCATAATTTCGTGATCTCTTTTGGTGGAACAGAGGGAGTACGTAATATTCACTATTTTATAAATACTTATGTTCAAAATAAATAATATGATGTTGTTCCTGATATTTAGGGATTTATTAAAAAACTATATAATATTTGTCAAAAAAAGATACAGGAGAAATAATAATCCACTAGCACCACTACATCTACTTGTTCTTCTTGTTCACCAACTCCATGAAAACCAAAAATCAATTTGCTCATCGTACCAAGCTACCTGCTGAGATGCCTCACTGTTTCAATCCCAAGGTGACCTATCAAAAAATAGACCATGATATAAGTTAGAAAGTCATATTACTTTGTTACCATGTCCATAAGAGGATTTTTTTTTTTTTTGAAATTTCTGATATCTATTTATCGTGAACGATGAAATTGAATGGTGATAACCAACCTTGTGCCTAACCAATTGACTATTGCAGTTAAGCCAGAGCATAATCCGAGCTTTTGTCGAGACATTAGGGTTGAAATAGTTGTTTTAAGTCCAAAATTTAGGACAATTTTCCAGCCTTTTAGGTGGTATTTGATAAAACTGAATAATTAATATCTAAATAGTTAATATATCTTAATAAATTAAATCATCTAAGTGAAATAGCATCTGAATCTAAAAAGTTATTTGATAACAAAAAAGTGAGCTGCCTCTTAGTGACACTATTTTATCATTTTAAAGGGTAAAATTTTATTTAGTATTTTTTAATATTCAATTTAATAAAAATGAGATGATAATATTGTTGAATGTATTTATATAAAAAAAAAAATTACAAAAATATTTTCATTACGAGACAACTTTTAATGATTTGGACTTAATTTTATATCTTACCGATTAAGAAGAAACAAAATTTTAACAAACAACTTCATACTCTTACCGATTCAGGATGTGGAGCTGTTAAGAGGCATTAGAGTAATCAGGTTTTACCAAGTAAGCTGTACAACAATAAGAAAACTTTAGACAAAGAATGAGATATATCAAGGCAATTATCATATAAGAATCAGCCATATATCAAGTAATAGATAAATTGGTTAGGCCAGTTTATGACAAGATATTGATGCAGAAATTCAACATAACCAGTTTCTACCACGCATGAAATGTGGGAAAATGAGCTTGAAAAGGGATGGAAGAAACAGCACCAGTCCTGAGAGGCATAAAGAAGCAACTTCGGTTATTCAAAATTCTTCAATGAACTCTATAAAAGTAAATTAAAAAATAAAATCAACACATACTTAATAGTGGGACAGAATTCTGTCTGCAGTACTATCCATAGTAGAATAAAATGGTGCCAGTTTGTCACATTTGCTTTATCTGTAAGTGCAAAATCCCTCGAGTTTTCAGCGCAAGGTGTACCATTTCCTCTAAAATCAAAATCTCTTCGGCAACTTGATTGATCCCTGGGTAAAACCAAGCAAATGAAGGGACACTGGGAGCATCACCATCAGCAAGCTTCTAAATTTGCAGTCCTTGGCCACATCAACAAGCATATTGTAGGTTACAAACAAGACTCAATTCCACGACCACACCGTCAAGGCTCAACAATAAAAGAGGAACATAAACAAAACCCAAAGAACTTCATGTACAGAATAATAATAATAAAGAAGAAAAAACCAAGCTGATAACATGTAAGTCAACTGGTCAAAGAGTTTTTTTTTTACAAGCTGCCTGAATGTTGCCAGGATTATAGAAGAATATAGGCACACCATATAAGTCAACTGGTCAAAGAATTGTTTTACTAGACAATTGATCGGTTTATAATCAAATTTGATACACTGAGAAAATTAATGATTGCATGATATATCTCCTACTTATCTAAGAAATACATAAATAAATTTTCAATATTAGATATTATGTGTCAAAATTTTCATACAAGTTGAATCGATCTTGAGGAGGAATCGCTGGTGGGATAACCATCGATTGAAGACAGTGAAGTTACTAAATGACTTTGGTTAAAGAGATAATATCCCTGTTTGGTGCAGCTAGATAGTAAAACAATCATACTTAATCATCTTATGACAATTTGATTAGTTTTTATTTATTTTGTCGGTGGACATGTGCAATGGGTCAACCTTATCACAAACTACTCCCACCGGCTAAGTCCATAATAAACTATGTTTGGGTGGCCCCAAAGGATACAAGCAATTACAATCAAACTATTGAAAAATGATTATGATAATCAGATTATTGACAATTAAATTATTTAGGATTTTCTAGAAAGTTCAAAAAATTAATTAGATGACAGCACAATTTACAGTGTGGCACCCTTTAAAAACTCCGACTATGCTTATTTCGTGGCTATTTCAGGCTAAGATAAAGGAGGGTTGTGTAAGATGTTAGTCACATAAAAGGCAGATATAAAAATTAGCTCTCTTATAAAAATTAACCCATGTGAAACCCTTATTTTCTTTTTACTTTTTGGTTGTCATATGGGTTCATTTGCAGCCCCAAGTTGAGTTGAGTCGCAATTCAGTATAGCACAACATAATCTCATGCACTCAATTTTGATAAGTAGAAAAATACTGCACCTTGGTTAAGAATACACTGCCCTAGAAAAATGTATCTCTAATATTACATGGAGGGAGTATTATACAAGCGGATTACCTCAAACTTATTATCCCCCAACTCACCTATTGTTTGTAGTTAAATGCACAAGTAGAAAGTGACCTCTATGAATTTGTATTTGATTGAAATCTGTGAAATCTGTGAGTGCAGCGAAATCTAGTTTAGCTACTGTGTTGACCTCACTTTAAACAGGAACTCTGCTAATAATATATATAAGTCAAAAGACATCATAGGCAAAGGCTCTTAGGTTTACGAACTCCATCTCTTCACTTAAAGAATAAATAATAAAAATTAAATATTTGACTTGGTACTTATACAGACTAAGAAAAACTATTTTACGTTTATGTTTGGTGAAACTTAAATTGTGTCAGATACCAACTTGTAGTTTAATTACGAGCTGGCATGGTTGTGTTTAGCCAATTTTTAAAATTAATTGACAATAAAACATATGCTTAATCCACATATTGCTCAAAGGATTACTAAACTCAACTGAAACTCAACTTTTTAACCCAAACTAGTTGGAGTAGGCTGCAAATGAATCCCATATGATAGCAAAAAAGTATTAAAAATAAAAACAAACAATAATGCTTCACATTGGTTCATTTTAATAAAAGACAGCTAATTATTTATAATTGCTTAGCAACACCTGACTCAACCCTTGGAACAAGCCATGCAACAAGCATAGGCAGAGTTTTAGAAGGAAAATATCACACTATAAATTGTTCAGTCGTCTAATTCTTTAAAAATTTACTAGAATACCCTCTAAATAATTTAATTGTCAATAATTTGAATATCATAATTAGATTTTTCATATTCTAATGGTTAATAATCATCATGTCATCCTTTGGAGCCACCAAAAAATAGTTTACTATGAATTTACCCGGTGTGCGTGGATTGTGGGATATTGTGTGCACCCGGTGGTCAGTGGTAAGTCTATTGCATTTTGAGGTTCCAACGTCATAAAAAGTTAAAAAAATTGAACTTAAAAAATAATAAGCTTGTCGTAATCTGATTGTTGTAATATCCAATTACACTAAATGAGGACATTATCTCCTTAATAAATCCTTTTGCAACTTCATTATTTTCAATCTGTGAAAGAAATCAATGGCTATTATCTCCTGGTATTCTTCTTCCAGGTTGAATCAACATGATATTACAAATTTATTTATGTATTTCGTAGATAAGTATGAGATATTTTATATCACTTCGATTTTTATTAGGAAGCAACAGTTCTGTAGATCAGCGAATTTCCGAACTCAGATTCAGAAATTCTTGGATTCTTCTAGATTCGGCAATATTCCTCTGAAGGATTCTTCTGTATATTTTCTAGATGATAAGAATTGAATATATTACTATACTATTATTACAATGTTTCATATACTAATGCTATATACTTTCTGGTTTTCTAAATAGAATTAGTATACAAAAACTTTGTTTTTCTTGAATATTTTAACATTCTATTATGAATTATTATTTATTGGTATTGAAATTTTAATGTGTGTATACATTCAAATATATGTAATCATATTTATATCTATGTATAAATCAATTAATATTTGAAAACAAGTGCCGAATCCTCAAATACCAATTTCGGATTTGTGAACTACCGAATCCCCATATGACTTTTTAAAAACTTTTATTATAAAATTTGAGTATAAATTTATCTACTTATTTGTAAGAAAATTTCGTTGACTAGTTGACCAATATGATCCATTGTGTCGAATGCGGGGTCTAACTTCGAAGTGTCTAATATTAGTTTTTACAAGATAACCGCCAAATTAGATAGCATGATAACACCAGTGTAACATCAAACTCTAATTGGCTACTTAAATAAGATAACATGGTAAAACTCTGTGGATCAAGTACTAGTCAAAAGTTCTGCAACGAGTCAATAAGAACTCACAACCGTCATTAAGACCGTGAATTCTTCACTGTGGTATTTAAGAAGGACAGCTGATACAAGTTCATCACTACAGTAAATACAACTTTTGTTTATGGTCTCGATGCAAAGCCTTTTAAAAGTACTTAATCCACTAGATAGTCTGATCCACTAGAAAAGAATGAATACACGGCATCTTAAGCCATGATTACCAGTTACCACTTATCTATTTAATTATATTATGATTAATATCTTAAAATTTCTCTATATTCTCCCCACCCTCATAATTGAATATATTGAAGTTTAATGGTACCAAAAAAATCTCTACAATATTTACCAAAATGTTTCTCTAATAGTCCCTCCTTCCCTTTCTAAATAGTAATTGAACCTGGGAAGATGTCACATAATTTAAGAATTGTATATTGTAAATAGTAGTGCCCACAAAAATTTGAATTGGAGCAATAGTGAGAGTCATATAATCATATTTAAATGGGGTGCGGCGTCCATAAAGATTTGAATTGAAATAAAATGAAGATGTTCAATCAATTTCAGACTTCCCAATAAGGCAACAAAAAAAAGAGGTCAATTAATGGCCAAGGGAGGCAACATATTTTACTTTAATAAAAATAGCTAAATGTGAAATACTAAGCCATAAAACGGCACTACATTAAAAAGCTTCAACAATAATAAGAATTTTCTTTCCGCATTTATTTCACATATATACAACTTGATAGGTTGAACTTCATATTCAGTCAAAGGAAAGGAATTACGAGCGATGGATGCATCCTTATGGTATTGTAGCACTCCTAAACCCAAAGAAGATTTAAAGGGAAAAACTAGTACAAAGTCATTCCCTAGGCCCCCAAAAAATAGCATATACCCTTCTCACTTTCTTTACCATCTACATCAAAGAAAAACTATAATATGTGCCTGTTTGTACAGCTAATTTGTACAAGAGTTTATAACTTAAAATAAGCTGACACTATAATGTTTAATACAACTTACATAAATAAGCTATAATCCTCAAGTTAATTTAAGGGTGATTGGCCCATTATAGCTTGTGCAATTATGCAATGAATTTTTCAATTTCGCTTTCTTTATTGTAAAAATTAATTGAGCAAAGTTTGTGCTGTAAATAGTTATGAATCATTGGAAATGTGTGAGGAAGCATATCAAAAGTTTTCTATGAAAAACAATTAAAGTTCTTTCCCTCATTTTTCTTTTTTCCTACAACAAATTTTGTTAAAAACCTATTGAGCATAAACCATCTTCAGCTATAGAACAAACACCAATCGGAAATATTTACTAGTTAGTACATACCTAAAACATATTCAAGAGAAATTTTCATTATTACTATGACACCCCCAAATTCAGGTACCACTATCTCGAATTTGGTGCTCACGCAATAATATAAACAATCACTACTAAATAATATTTAATACTAATACGGAAAATAAATGAACATATGTTGTCTATTACGACGACTTTTTAGTCCCAAGGTCTATAACCTTTACCAAAATATACATCACAAACTACAAAATAATATCAGTGTTTGCGTTACAATCTTATAAGTCTTGAACAAAATATAAATACACTAACAACTATCTAGATAATTAAGATTTCGCTTTTCCTTTGCCTTTATCTTTACCCGATCCTTCAGGTTTAGTTGCAAAATATTTTATGACATAACAAGTATGAGCAACTAGCTTGCTCAGCAATTTAAATGAATAACAAGAATTATGTCATAAATGAATAGGAATATCAATTGAATGATTTAATAAAAGGAGTTCAACAATGACCAATAGAATCAATGCACAAAATAAAGAAGTGACAATTGATTATTTAACTGCTGAGTGGTCAAATGGACCATGAACTACTATTAAGAAAATCAGTCACTTGATTGACCCTCTTAGGTTACTATATCAGAATTGTACTTAAGGGGAGCAGCCTCTCGTACCACATGTATATGCATAACATTTATTCTGTGTGTATCGTTTATTCGATACTTAGGTTATTCCCCATTATGGGTTGTTCTTCTCAGTTTAAGAATCCGTACCACTATGGTTTGGATAGCTTTCAAAATAAATTTCACATAAGTCTAACCGAACAAATGGCTTAAACTTCTTCTTTAATCAATTCATAATTCGAGAATGGAATATGAATTCAAATAATATATACGATTTGTAATAATATTATTGTGGAATAACTTGCGCTATAATATAAGCTCACGATTTAAGAATTAGCACGATAATATTGAGTAGAGTTGGGAAACTTGCTCAATACAAATTTGAGTAAGATTAAAGAACTTGCATGTTCGTTGACTTACGGCTAATTCGCTTAATTTAAATTCCTCTTAATGACCTAACATTAATAACGTTGGTCTATCAATTAGTACAACATATAATCATGCACTTTAAACACTTACCTATGCTAAATAATTAATCACATAACACATATAATTTTATATACTATCATTAATCATATAAGACACTTAATTGATCTTATGTTAATGATTTAATTAATCAATATTATTTTTCTTAAGTGTTAAACTTTTATTAAACTCTTAAACAATTTACTATCATTGTTTAATTAAATTTTTTTTATTTTATTAATTCTATCTTCATTTAATTACTATTTAATATTAGTTAAAGAGTAATTAATTAATTACCTTTAGTCATTATTTAACAATAGATAATAACTAATTATGTTTATTTATTATTTAAAGTTAATTAAATAATAAATAATTAAAGTATTAATCTTAATTGCCTTATTATTTAATATTAATTAAACAATAATTAACTTATTAATTATCCTCATTTATTATTATTTAATAATAAATAATTAGTTTATTAACTTTAATTATCTTTAATTATTATTTAATGTTAAATATTAATTAATTAATTATACTTACTTATTATTTAGTCTTAATTAAATAATAAATAATTAGTTTATTAATTTATTCTTCATTTAATTATTATTTAATGTTAATTAAATAATAATTAATTAATCAATTACCCTTACTTATTATTTAATCTTAAGTAAATAATAAATAATTAATCCTTCTTTAATTATTATTTAAGGTTAATTAATAAATAATTAATTTCTTAATTATCTTTATTTATTATTTACATAATAAATAATTAATTTATAAATTTCATTTCTCTTTAATTATTATTTAATATTAATTAAATAATAATTAGTTAATTACTTATCTTTATTTACTATTTAATTATCAATTAAATAATAAATAAATAATTTATTTACTTTATCTTTCTTATATTATTATTAAATACTTAAATCGCATATTTAATATTTAATAATAATTTGTTAGTAATTTTATCTAATTATTAACTAATTAATAGCTAATTAGTGTACTATTTACACCTTAAATACTATTAAAAATAATTAATTTCTTAATTAATCTTACTTATTATTTAATATTAATTAAATAATAAGTAATTATCAGTTTTATGATTTTTCAAAAATTATAAATATTAATTTATCATTTTTCCTTTAGTTAGTAAGGTTTAATCATATTTTAATTATGGAAATTACCAAATGACCTGCTAAAAATACAAAAATATTTTTATAAAATAGTGCACGAAAAACCAAACAACTTCCGTCAAAGACCCGTCGCCGGAACCGGTCTTAATTCTGATGAACCGGTCGCCGGAAAGTTCTGGCTGGTTCACAAAAAAAAACAGACAGAAACATTGCCCTTTTTCCAAATTTTGTTCAGTTTTGGGGTCTTGGGGAAAAACCTTAATAACTTGAGTTCTATAACTCCGATAGAGCTCTACTTGGTATCGATGGAATCGTAACTTCTCGAACTACAATTTTCTGGGCTCAAACACCGTTTTTGGATAAGTTTTGATTTCGGAAATTTGGCTTAAAGTGGACTGTTCATGCGAGATCTTGGACAGTGAGGTGTGTTTGGTCCAACATGCATAACTTGCTCATTTTAACACATTTTTGGGTTATTCCAAAGGTATTTTGTTCTTAACTTACCTATATATTCCCAAAAAATATTAAATCACAAAAATAATTTGTAGATTTTAAAATGTGCAATTTATTCGTACAACTTATGTTTTGTTCAAAGGTAAAAATATTTTCAAACATTTTGCTATATTTTTCTACATAAACCCATACCACTACATATTTAAACCACATGAGATCCTATATAAACATGTCTAGCATGATTCTAAGCACAAAGAGCTCAAAGATAATATTTCTACCATAAAATTTAAAAGAAAACTAAGATTAAGGTTTTTAAGGAATTTTTTATACCTTTTTGACTTATGAGCTACTTTTCTCTTCTTTTCAAAGTAGATGATGGATTTAGATGACATTCAAGAACACCCCTTGAAGTAGTCTAGCGTAACTCGATAGTGACTCACTAAAGAAACTCACTAACTCACTTTCTTTTTAGTTAACTCGCCGAGTTAACTCACTCTTTACTAACTCACAATAAAAAAGCTCTCTAGCAACTTAGCAAACTTTTTCCCAAGTGAACTAAGGTTCATATTTATAGTAGTAGAAATATATACATATAACCTATATATGTATACATTGGACTTCAAGCTTTTCCCAAAAATGCTAGCAAATAAGTCGAGTGTTCCACACACTAACCTAAATAAATCAATGAATAAAATCTTTTTGAATTCCATAGTACTCCTACCCATTTCACCGGCCATGCCTCTATAATTGCTCCATTTTGGATTTATTTTTAATGCACAAATTGGTAAATTCATGCCTTCTAGAAGCTTTGACAATTGGACCAAAAATTAGGCTTGCAATTTAATTCATTTGGGCCACTATGATCATAATAATCCAACAACATTGGGCTACTAAAATAATTCACCCATTTCTTAATAAATTGGGCTAGCTTAATTAAATAGCAACCCATAAAGCAAATTACACAAGTCTCTCACTTAATTAATTGTTTGGGCTTGTTTAAATAATTATAGGAACACTTTAATAATCAAATTTAATTTAATTTACATAATCTGATTAGACTTGCCATATTCAATATTAATTGAATATTTAATTACAGTTCAATAACATATCAATCCCTTATATTAAAAATATAACCTTAGGTTAGTCCGATAATTAATAACCCTTTAATAGTCAAACATTATCAAACAAAATCCAACCACTTTATTAGGGTTTAAATTAATTCACACCATAATGTAATTAATTAAAAATTAAATTTCTAATTTTATTTATAATGTAACTCGAAACTCTTGGTCCTTACAATTACATTAATTTTAAATTTTTTGCATACATCTTAAATCGATCTGGAAGATGAATCACTCGTCGTTTCATCTTTGGAGGGATGAACGGAATAAAATTATTCAGGTTTTTTATTTAAAGGAATGAATAGAATAAAATTCTTCAGATCGATTTATATAATGAGGGTACAAAAGGAAAAGGGATAAAGGTCTCATTTGATGCAACTGGATATTACCACAATTAGATTATAATATTCAAATGATGGTTCTCATAATTTTATTTTGATTCTCAAGCCTCATCAAATAAGCAAAAATGTGAAAAAAGGAAAAGGTAAACATATAAAGGCCTTATTTGATAAGAGGCCTTTATGATAATCTGATTATCAAAATCAGATTATGACAGATATCATATGTTATAATCTGATTATGATAATCTCCAACTGCATCAAATAAAGCCTTACTTGATAAGACCTTTGTCTCCAACTGCATCAAATTTTGTTCTATTCATTCCTTCAAAGAAGAAACGATGAGTGATTTCTCTTCTAGCTCGATTCAAAAGGTATGCAAAAATTTCAAAATTGATGTAATAATGAAAATTTCTTTCGAGTACTTTTTAGATATGTATGTACTAGTGAAATTTATCCGATTGATGTTTGTTTTATACCTTAGAATAGTTTATGCTCAAATAGGTTCTTAAAAAGATTTAATGAAGACACAAGAAAAATGAGGGAAAGGATTTTCATGAAAATCTTTTAACATTCTTACTCACACATTCCCAATAATTCATCACTATTTACAACATAAGCTTAGCTGACTTCAATTCTTACAAGTTACAAATAAAAAATAAATTAAATGAGAATAAATAATAAATTTGATTTAAGGTATTATTGTAAGTTTTGAAAATTCATTGCAGAATTGCACAAGCTATAATGTGTCAATCATACTCAGATTAACTTGAGGATTATAACTTTAAAACATAAAACAAATATGTTGCCAAAACAAGGTCAATGTCTCCCTTATTTCACAATCATGTAGTTTTCCTACATATGGAATGTCAAAATTTTATTTGAGTGCCAACTTAACCAAAAAACCTAATGAAGAATGCCTCCCAGATAAACCTCATGAAAACCCCCAAAAAAAGAAGACTTAACGTAGCCAACTTCATTGTACAAGCAAAATTTTCCAACCCTTCAAAACACAATTTGTTCCTCTCCATTTAAACACATGATGTAATGAGTACCAGATATTTATTGAATTCTTCCATTGCATTTCACAGCCACCCTCAAGTTCGGTCAATTTTGGCACCTTTACCACGGGTTTCTATTCATTAGACTGTTCAGCTCCCATTTAACAATCTGCTAGATACCCTCCCTCCCCACTACAACACCCACCCAACACTAAAAACACACACATATCTATCCAGCAATAATCTTGGGCGCTTAAATTGCATCAGAAAAACACTCATGGAGAATTTTAACTCGCTGCATTGTTTACAATCCTCATAATGCCCGAAATTTTCTACATTTAAACCGATTGAAAGAGCCCAGAGGTCCTCCAATACACTCCCCGACTCATTAACTGCTGTAGAATTAGCAGATTCAATCCCATAGCCTTTCCTACTACAGATATTTCCACAAGTGTAGAAGGTTTATATACAATTCTTTCCTCTTTGTGCTTTCTTGAAGTCTTTCTTTGCTCTTTTACATATTTCTACACCTTCATTGTGTCTAGCTTCCTTGTACTCTGTAATTTTATTTTTATGTTCCATGTCTAACTTTTTGCCATGTATATATACACCAGTTTTGTCTTCTCATTGTTAGTACAATTTTGACATCTTCATTAAAGCACAAGTTCAGTTATAGACTAGCAGTCTCCCCTTTCCCACTATCTCATGATCCTGAACTGATACTATCATTGCACATTACATTAGTTTCTGAATCCAAATTCCAGATAATCTAACTCGTTTCTATTTACTCCACCACATGGCTTTCATCTATAATCTCTTCAAATGGCCCGAAGAGATTTTATTACATACATCTGAAACCATTAATCTATTTCAGATGTATTATTAATCCACCTCGCTAGTCAAATAGTAAGTCTCTTCTTAAGTTGAAGTTATTTTATGTTTATAACTTTACATCAACCTTTTAAAATCATTTAGCAAATATCATACTCTAGCGAATTATATATATATATATATATATATATATATATAGTGGGATCAGTAATCTTCAGATCCACATCCATAATGCAACCTCTCATGCCTTCAACAATTTTCACATACACAAACGTTAGAAACATGTTATTATAATTTCTTTTTCTGAGTAATTCATTAGACAAAAATAAAAATAAGGCGTATATGACCAAAACTAAAACTAATATCCTAGGACAGATTAATATCTAACTTCAAAGTGCATCGGTTTGTCACAATCACAAAACATTCTCTGGTTATGAACAAAAGGAACATTTCAGAGAAAGCTGTATGCGTACCTTGCCATTGAGGATAATATTTGAAATGTGTTTGTCCCTCTCTGTACATGCTAAGGAAGCTCCATCATCTACATAAACTTGTTGAACAGTCCATGAGGAATAACTCTTCTTCATTAACCAAGTTGTCATCGTAAACATGTAACATTTCACATTCCTCACCTGAGAGAAAGAAGGTTGAAATTAGGACCGAGACATACCCTTTTGCAAATATAAGTGAAATTAAATTGAGGGAAGATGAAGAATTCTTAAATGTTCTCTAGGACTTTTATTAGATTATTGGAAAATTAATTACTACAGTTGAGTATATGGACTGCTCAGGTAACTTCATCTTGCTCACAAGGTCACTCCTTTTAAATATAAATATTAATTAGGCAAGTTAACTGAATATATGATTCTTTCACATCTACGCTTGAGTCTTAACGGAAATTTCCTTATATAGAAGAACAGGTTCATTATAAATCATAAAACTTAATCTTGTTTGAACACTAGCTTTGTCTTGTAAGTACTCTCACTCACTTCCTATTCTTGATTTCCAATTTCAGAGTTTCTCAATCTGAGAAATCCATATGATGATTAAGAGAAGGAAGTTTAAGGATTCAAAAAAACTAAATATCTTCACCAAAGTCTTTGAGATTTACAGTACCTCAATAATAATAAATGCTAATAAAAGGCATGTATTATTTCTTTTAGGTTGCACAAATAGTACGACCTCAGATTGAAAAACCAGAATGGCTCGAAAATTTCCTACACCGGACTTTCTTCGATCACTGTATAGCTCATGAGCGCGGCAAGAACCAATACAACCATTATTGCATCACTTGTGACAGATCAGCCTGTCAATACTGCATATCATCGGGCTTGCATGGTGAACATGATATAATACAACTATATAGACTTGACCGTCAAAATGTTGTTCGCATCACTGTCATGCAGAATTATTTCAATTGTTCCATGATCCAGGTAATTGATTTTTTAAGTTAAAAGGCATCATCATTTGAGGTTTTTCTGAACTTGTTTATTGCTCTTCAGTTTTTTTAGTACAGTATTAGCTTCAGATTATGCAAAATATGATAATTTCAAATAGATTTTACAAGTTGAGTGCTTTTACACCTTGTCACAAAACAAAAAATAGACCTACCAAAATTATGTCATTTCTATTCTTTTAATAGATTTTAAAAGAAAAGAAAGAAAGAGACTCTTTCTAAAAGAACTATAAATAAGAAAGTAATGTACGAAATTACATATTTATCTAAAAAAGGTTTTCGAGACTCCCTGTTGTAAAATGCCAAATTACCTCACTCCAGCCCAACACTTCCCTCCCCACCATTGCTTCCCCCCCTAGTTTCCCACCCCCCAAAAAAAAGAAATTAGATCACCAGATATGTTCTTATCACCTAGACTACTGCAGTCTGCATACAACTGATGTAGGATTTTACCGCTTCCTCGTGTCCATTTAATTCAATATTTTCTCCACATGTTATCCATAACATTAAGTAAGAAGGTTGAAAAAGAAGATCTATCCCAGATAATGCAGCTCCTTTATTTGGTAGATGGGTCCAATACTGACTGACATATCGTAACATGAAATATTATCTATTCATTTCCTCAAACTCCAAACTCAATCAATCTTCTTCTGAATATAGATAGATTCTTTTTCATAAACTTCCACTAAAATCCTCAATCATCTGAACCAATCATTTAATCTTTTTCGACTCTGTGAAGCAAATATTTTAATATGGGGACAAGGACACAATCAGATAGCAGGACAGTACACTAACTGTCGAAAAGCAACAAGTCATATGGTAGGATGATCATTTATTTTAATACTAAAAGTTCTCATCAAATTGCTAACATGACACTACAAAATGAATAATATGCAAATATAATCAAATTACCTCCAGAACCTATATATGCATTTCTTTTTATATTACCACAATGGGTAGAAGGGGACACAAAACCCAACCTCAAACCCTACAAGGAAAGGCCATAGTAGATATAGAATAGTGCTTCGACTGAGGCTATAAGTAAGGCCAAATATGATCAGAATCATAGAATACTGCCTCAACAGAGGCTAGCAAAGAATGCCTCCACTGAAGTACTGTTTGAGCTAGAGCCTGGGGCGGATCTGCTTTGGAGCCAGCTATGGCAACTGCCATAGCTGGATTTTAAGGGGGGGGAATAAATTTTATAGTATACATATTATTTCCAAAAATAACTAGTTAGAAATTTATTTTCATATCTATGGTATCTTAAATAGTCTAATTTGTTTGATTGAATTAACTTTAAAACTCATTCCCTACATGATTTAAATAATCTTATATATTGAAATCAATCACTTGGTATATATTTACTGGACTGTTTCAAAAAAAGAAAAGAAAGAAACACCCAAACAGTCAATTCTATTAAGCTAGGAATCATGTTTATTTTCTTATATCTGCACTTTGCAACAATATTTATTTCCTTGTAATATATATTTCTATATTATATGTAATTGAAAATAAGTGAAAATCATTTGGATGTAATTATGCAATATTGATAAATTATTTTAAGCGAAATGATTCTTTAATATTAATAAATAATATAAAGTCATTTGAATTATATAAAAATTTACATGTTCTCATATTTTTGGCATGCTTTTTGCATTCATACAATTGAATTGTTTGTGAAAGTCAAAATTACGTTACATTTGAAGTTATATTAGATAAGTTATATTAGGTCAACCTTAGAAACCTTTTACCAAATATATATAGTTTTTATTTTTAATTTATTAGCAATAATTTTTTAGAAAAAATATATTGCCCTAACTTAACAATTTTTTTAGATCTGGCCCTGGCTAGAGCTCCTTCCTAGAAAATATATGCATAAAACTTTAGGAATTACAAATACTAGACATATTAAAATTTGAAAAAATCATCAAACAATTGCATGCTATACCAATTGCACCCAAAAAAAACATAGCAAAGTATAACATTAATGGATTGAGAAGAGTCTGCAAAGATTAGTATTTCTGAAACAAATAGGAGAAAATAAATTTTATTATACATGAAATAATATCATTACCCAACACATTACCAAAATTGCCTTGTGCTAACTGGAATGAAGCAGTTGATGATACCTCGGAGATGATCATCAGCTCGCTGAGACTTTGCAAAGATAAAACACAAAATATTATTTTCTTGATCTATTTCAACACTTATAACCACTATTTCCCTTAAATAATTGTAAAAAAAAATTATTAAAAAAAACCAAAATTTGTGACATTTATATATGCGATTTTTTATTTTTTTTTGATAAAAGAAGAAATTTTATTAATAGAAATGAAAGGATACAATAAAAGGGGAACAAGAAATCCACCCTCAATGGACTAAAAATACAAAAATAAAAATAAAAGAGCATTTAAAATAGTGCAACTCTTCAATCTCTACACAGATCAGTCACACAGATATACCTCTAAAGGCTCCTATAGAACAACTCCAAAGAGATGCAAGGAAAATAATCATATCACTCAACACCTTAAAAGATGAGCAATTTCCTCCGAACAGTCTAGCATTACGCTCATTCCATCCCCATAAAATAGCATATATGTAATTGTGAAACATCAATAATATAAAGGAAGGTTGAACGAATATGCAATTTAAGTACAATTCCTTAAATGAAAATGGGTAAATAATTGCCATTTAGATTAAACTAATACGAAGATTTTTAAAAATCCTATACAAAGAGACAAATTTCTAGAAGACATGAATATCTTGCAAACTACAGACAATTAATATGAGAGAAAAAGAACAAACGGTACCACACAAAGAACTCACAAGATTTACACGGTTAAACGTAGACAAGCGACTTACAAGGTGAAGAATATCTGAGGTAGCAAGCAACTCAGAAGATCTGAGGTAGCAAGCAACTTAGAAGATGAAGAAGATCTGAGGCGGCCGCCCCAAACTCAAAACCCTAGAGTTTCTCTCACCACTAACCCCTTTTACCCCTTTACTATAAAGGGTCATTTATATATATATGAAAGGCAAAAAGTAACCAAAAGAAATAACCAATAAATTTAGTGGATCATGTTATGGGCCTCGGGCTCTCTAGACCACCCCAAATCCATATTTTACTCATAATTTAAAAACCATTGTAACAAGCAAATATTAGACTAACATTTTAGTGAGTAAGGGAATAAGGAATTTTAATATGAGCCCAACTAACTAAAATGCGCAATCACTTAATAAATAGAAAAAGGTGGGATTCTAAGAGGATTTTCAAAGAGGGCCAAATATTTCTCAAATGAGAGAAAACAAGCAATTCTCTTTGACAAGCTAGATTGATAAGGGAATAAAATTAATGTATACACATTTCTTGAGAGATGGACGGACTGACTGCCAAGACTATTTCTTGTCTCCTTTATCGAATGCAAGCCTGACTCGCTAAACTTTACTGGGAATAATTTATGCAACTTAATCAAAGATAATTAAATACATCTAATATAATTTTATAATAGGAGGAAGAGCACAAGTAAACCACCGTTAACGGCATAAGCATAAGTACATCCTAATGGTGTAATAATTAAATGGAAAATAAACAATAATTACTTCAAATCATACAAGAAATAATGAATAAAGCAAAAGGGGAAGTCATGGTTGCCAGATTTGGACCAACCAAATAATTGCTGAAACAGGGAAACAGAGTACATTAATACCCCTGAAACAGTCAGCCGGCTTGACAACAGAATTTCCTTTAATGTAATCTTTCTGCACCTTCTATGCCTCTGAATCTATTTTGTCTCTTGATGTCATTTCAAATCTTTCTTGTGATGTATGACTTTTGATGTACACGAAGAATTCTCTGTTGAAAGAACTAGTATATCTTCCTATATGACTGAAGTTCTGTGTAGTGCACCAAGTGATAAATAACCAAATAATCAAAGAACAAATACGCGATGACCAAATTTCTATGTATACGCAACCAACAACTTTTGCATTCATATTAAATTCTATGTATTAGAGGAGAAGAAACGAGCTCAATTTAAACACTTAAATAAAATGAAAAAGAAACTATATTCTGAACAGATAATGACAACTGTCAACTGGTTTCAGTTAAAATAGTTCTTAACCAATTACATAAAGTTTCTTGATTGAGTTGAACTTGTTTCTTGCTCCAGCCATATACATGCAACAAGCATAAAGTTGTAACTCTGATTCCTCTCCCGAATAAGGGTCCTGATGGAAATGCATCATGTGACGCATGCAGTAGAAGACTAAAAGATGAAGTATACAACTACTGCTCTATTTTATGCAAGGTAGGTTGGTTAAATATTTTATTTTAATCTGCAATTCATTAGCGCTGTTTCCTCTTTCTATTAGTCAGGTCGAATAATTCAAATCACTACCGAATTTGCAGATACAAGCACATTCACCAGCATTAAGTGACACTGAACCAGTTCAACCAGACATCCAGACTAGTCCATCAGAAGATGAAGAGGAACAACCTGTAAAACAAGATGTTGAGGCAGAATCGACTAGGAAAAGAAAAGGAGTGCCTCATAGGGCTCCACTAAAATAAGGCTTGACAGTGCACAATACCGCAACATCAAATTCGTGGAAGCGTGGTACTTTTGAACCTTATATCTAAACTCTTCAAAACTAGATAAATGTGTTTATTGTAGTAGGTTTTCTTATTGACATGGTTCCTAGTGAGACAACATTTGGTCTTTTAAGAAGGTTTCTTGCAAATAAATCTGAATTTGCTGTTCATTGAAAATTTAAGATTATCACCCAATATTGCTGATTATGAGTTTTTATATTTTATTTTTAATTTTTTGTGTGGGTCTGCAACAAAAAGCCAAAAAACAGCACACGGAATCTGTGGTTGATGATTTAGCAACAAAAAAAAAAGGAATCTGTGGTTGATGTACTGTTACAAATTTAGGAACTGCAAGAACTTAAAAATATCGTAATAATTTTTTGAAACATTGAAAGATAGATTATAAAATATTATGAATCCACCATGTATGCATTTGCAATGACCTAAATATTACTACTGAAACCCAATGAAAGAATTAATAGATAAGAACCTCAGAAATCCAGTGGGGAATGAATGTCAACAAACAATAACTCCCTCCATTCCACAAAACGATGCTCAACATTGAAATCAATTTGCAAAATTCAAAATATTATTGCTAATAATTACAAAAATTATAGCTTTCAATTGTAATTACTTGGGGAGAGTTGAGAAATAGTTCATAAAACAAGTACACTTACAGTTCATGACCGTTTGCTGCTCTAAATTAGATCCTCCTCCAACACCAACCTTGTAATGGCCGGTCGGAGATGGCAGCAACGGCGTGTTGCCGGCGTGTGTTTTACAGGAAATTTAGGCTGTGGGCCTTTTCGGTGTTTTGCTGGAGTGTTGCATATAAACCAATTGTTTAGGTTTGTGTTTGGACGAACTTAAATTTTTTATCCGTTTAGTATTATTTGTTTGGACGAATTTAAAAATTTTATTCGTTTAGTATTATTTTATTTTATTTTAAGCATAATTTATTCGATCCCAAAATATTTGAATTTACGGGTTATTCTGATTAGGGGTTCACATAAAATCGACAAAAACCGAAAAACCGACCGGACCGAACCGAACCGTTACTATTTCAAACCGAAAAACATAAAACCGAAAAAATCGAACACTATAAAATTGAAAAACCGAAACTAGTTCGGCCGGTTTGGTTTGGCTTCTCAAAAAATCGAAACCGACCGAACCGATCGAACACTTTAAAATTATAATATAATTTATATACTTTTCTAATAAATATTTATTTTATACAATTTTATATTAATTATATGTTCAGAATTGAAACCAACAGAATACTACCAAGAGAAGCTAATAGTTACTGAGCATCCTTCCCAACACGTCTCTTACTGAAGCTAATAGTTACTGAGCATGGTTACTTGAAAATTTAATTTACTGAGCATGTCTGGTACTTGATTCAGGATGCCATTGCCTACCATGGTTCATTGGGTTTCAGGTGGCTGGCCATCTCTCTCTTAGGGTCCAGCAGTTAGATGTGAGATGTGAAACCAAGACAAAAGTCTAACTCTCTTTACTCATTTAAAAGCCCTGCCTTGGCTGCTTCCATTACCACCTTGAAGTCTATATGTGTCCTAATTATTATGGAAAATTGACAATATAATGAATATCAAATTATCAATTATGGAATCGAATAACCGAATAAACCGACCGATTTAACCGAAACCGAATAAACCGATAACCGATTACAATGTAAAAATTTGGGCGGTTTTGGTTTTTAATTTTTTATAACCGACTTAAATGGTTTGGTTATTTTTTTCCCAAAAAAATCGATCAAACTGACCGTGTGCACCCCTAATCCTAATACCTCATTTAAACCACTACGACAAATGTCATGACTTAAGTACATTCACTCTCACGTAATATATAAAATGATGTTTATAATATTTTTTAATATATTGTTATAATAAAGGGCACCTCACGTAAAAAAAACGTGAGATATCCCTCACCTCTTATGTCTTGTTATTTTTTTTTTAATTTTTAATCAATTTTATTAATTTTGAATTTAAAAATATTTTAAATTAAATTTCAACAGTAATAAGCTTATTATTTGAAACAGAGAGAATACTAATAATAAGTTTTATTATTTTTTGACAAAAAGTGATACAAGTGACCGTGTATATATTTGTGTGAGTTGTCATACAAATTAAAAACAATCGTTTTATGTAATTAAATAGATTCCCTCCACGTTATATTATGTATAAAATGGTGTTTTATAATATTTTTAAAATATTGTTATAATAAAGGGCACCTCGCACAAAATGAATTTCAAAATCTATTAACGATCTTATTATTTGAAATAGATAGAATACTTTATTAAAATTATTAAAAGAATTATAAAAATAAAATTTAAGTGTACAAACTTTATGCACAAACTCCATTCAAATTATCCAAAAGTGGAGTCTGGCACGAAAATATGTGTTAGACTCTACTTTTTAATGGTATACAAGGTTATTATACTCAGACGAAATCGCCGATTTGATCGATAAAAATCAGAACCGATCGACACTCCGATCTGGTTCAAACAAAAAAAAATCAGTTTTAATCAAAACCCGACGACTCAACGATTGAACCGGTAGACTCAGTAACCCGGTAACAAGGTCACCGATTTTTATAGGTTTCCTACCTTTATTTTTTCTTTAATTTAAGCATTTGAATTTGATTGAATGTATCATTGATTGAATTTTGAGTTACAATCATGATTTAATATATTCCTTTTCATATAGATTTAGCATTTATTTAAATTGTATAAAGTAAACATTATATAAATAGATTTAGTATTTTTTTTACTGAATTTAATTGAATGTATAATAAAGATATTTATATTTATTTGTATTTGATTTTATCACTCTTGAGTTTTGAGTTATGATCATGATTTAATATATTTCTTTTTATATAGATTTAGTATTTATTTAAATTATATAAAGTAAATATTATATAAATAAATTATTATTTTTTTGTAGATAAATTAATTAATTTTACATATTTACTAAATATTATATATAATAATAATTAATATATTTAATTATTTATTACATATTAATGACATCACCGGTTCAATATAAGTTCGACCACTGGTTAGACCGATGACCCATTCACCGAGTATCTTTTTCTGTTCGATAACTAGTCCAAATTTAAGAACACTGAATTAATATAAATAGAGTTTATATAAAAAAATTGTGTTTGTAAACTTATTCTTATGAGATTGTGATGATTAACATAAGGATATGAAGTCAATTTATAATACTATCATTACAAAATAAACTCTTTTTATGAAATAAATTTTTTGAACAAAATAAATTTATTTTTATAAAATGGAGAGAATAATGCTAGAGACGCATGAATTCCAAAAATGTGGAGTATTTTAACTATATTTGTGGTGTTGCATAGTTCATTTGGTAGACTTACTCAACTAGTATTATTATTATTAGGATTTTCTTAATGTGTGTTCTTAGGGCACACACTAAGCGCGAAAAACAATGTATAATATTATTTGTTTATGTAGGCACACTGAATTCAATGTATAAAAAAATAATATACCAGTGAACCCATATATTGAATTTAGTGCAACTATATAAAGAAATAATTTTTAGCGGATCCCATTTTTTGTTTTTCGCGCGTTTAGTGTGTGCCCTTAGAGCACACATTAAGCAGACCCTTATTATTATTATGATATGATGCAACATAATTTGAGAAACTATTAGCGGTAATAAAAAAATTAAAAGGCAATGAAATGATTTTTTTTTAAGGTCATTATGTGTGAACCAATGTTATTAAAATCGATTCGGAACCGGCGGTTCAACCGGTTGAACCGGGAACCAGTTCCTTTTTCAATCCAGTTAATCAGTTTTGGTCAATAACCGGTTGACCACCGGTTCAACCGGTTAATTGACCCGGTTGAACCGATTTTGAAGTTTTTTTTACCAATAATATAATATAATTTCACTATATTTTAGCTTACAAAAAATTAAATATTTTAAAATTTTATTAATTATTAATAACATATATTTTTATATGTTTATGACGTCACTGGTTCAATAACGGTTCGACCACTGGTTGAATCAGTGACCCATCCATCCGGTAACTTTTCCGGTTCGCTGAATGAACCAGTTCTGAGAACATTGGTGTGAACAATCCGTGTAAAAAATAAAATCCCATAACTGCAATCAAATCAACAGAAAATGGAAACTGACTTAATATATAATATATAGAGGAGAAACAGAAAGAAATCAACCTGATCAAATGAAAAGGTTGATTGCCTCAATTTCAAAATCCCGCCTAGCCATTACAGTTATCAAAACAAAAACCCTAGAAAAACCCCAATAAAAATCCAGACCTACACATACCTAAGCCCTTTCGCCCCTAATTCTCCTAGCCAACTGAATATCTTTACGCATAATCGTAACCCTTTTGGCATGAATTGCGCACAAATTAGTATCCTCAAACAAACCCACCAAATAAGCTTCAGCAGCCTCCTGAAGAGCCGCAACAGCGCTACTCTGAAACCGAAACCTCAAGTCTGTCTTGAAGTCCTAAGCAAATTTCTCTCACCAGCCTCTGAAATGGAAGCTTTCGGATCAAAAGCTCAGTGCTCTTCTGCTATTTCCTAATCTCTCTTAGAGCCACAGTTCCGGGACGAAATCGGTGGGGCTTTTTCACTCCTCCGGTGGCCGGAGCTGATTTCCAGGCCGCCTTGGTTGCCAGCTGCTTCCTTGGGGCCTTGCCTCCGGTGGATTTGGCAGCTGTTTGTTTTGTTCTTGCCATTGTAGGGAGTGAAACAAAGGGTTTTGTAGGGAGAGAGTTGATGGTGATGAGGGAGGATAAGGGGATGTGTTATTGTATATAGGGTATGTAATAGGTGAGGAGAGATAAATTATGAGAGGGCGCCACTTATGGTGGATTTTGAAATTTCTAGTTGGAGGGGAGGGGGTGCGAAGATTGTGGCGCGAGTGGATCTAGTTTGTAAAATTTCATGATGAATGATATTTCAGGATTCGTTCCCCTGAGAGCACACGGATCGGGATCCGCCAGCTTTTGGTTACAAATGAGGTGGAGCTCTTTAAAAGTTGAAGGAAATTAATATTTTTACAAGATTTTTTTTACATATTAAATAGATCTCATCTCATGTGATTAAGATTTTGTAAAAATATCAATTTTTTTAATGAAAATATCAATTCCCAAGTTGAAAACATGAGTTTTGGTGACCAAGTATTTGATAAAATTTTCTATGTGAATGAATATGGCGTTTTTAGTGAACTTAACATAATTTTAAAGAAACTGATATTTTTACAGGATTTTTTGATATTTTTATATTAAGAGTGTCGATATAAGTTTATAACAACAATTTTGTTCGTCGTTATAGGTCTATAACGATAATTTACATATAAAAATATCAAAAAATTGTGTGAAAATATCACTTTCCAATTTTAAACATGATATAATAACATTGTAATTATTATACAAATATTAAAAATGAACTAAACAAGTATTTTGCAATAATCTATTATCATTATATTATAATTCTATTACATTACATAGACTATTGCATTACGTCAAAAAAAAAAATCGGTACACCAGATCCCACCTCGGTGTTCTTTGGGGCAATAGACAAATTTATATTGTACTAAAACCTTTTCTTTTTCTAATCACGAAAAAGATGGATGCATAAGTGGGCGTATAAATCTTCCGACATTCAAGTACACAAAATGACTTTTTATTGATATTTCTTAATAATTTCAATCATCCGGATAATAAATTAAATTTAAATAAGAAAATTAATAATTTTTATATAATTTGAAAATATGACTCATAAATACTTTTATCGAGAAAATGTAAATCTAAAAAACTCATTGATATTGTATAGACAATCCGTCATGCACGTATGACATTGAATATAAAAAGTAAAGAGAGACTTTACTTGAATCATGACTTCTTTTTTGTTGGTTTAAATAGTCCAAAATAAACTAGAATATATTGAATTCTTAATTCCGTTACAATTGATGAATATATTACAAGTGATTCTTCAACCATTAAAAAATTAAACAGTGCAATTAATCTTGAAATACAAATTTTACATATCAATAATAAGATTTAAAAAATCTAATTAGTTCTTCAACACAAGAACGCCGAGTAATTATCTTGCACCAAAAAAATCTAAACAAATTCACCGATAAGCACACTAAATACTCATGGTCTCACCCAGGATCTACGTCCACAACATGTTTGCAGTTGACGACTGAAGATCCCCTAGCTTGAGAACAGGGAGTCAGAGGATGGTATATCATAGACGATAGATCCTACAATTGAGAAAGAAATCAATTAACTCAGAGACAAATAACTCCCACACAAGAATAGAGCACAAAATAAAGGCAAATCAAAGAATGACATGAATCAGGTCTTACCAAATAAGCTGTACAACAAGAAGAAAACTTTAGACAAAGAATGAGATATATCAAGGCCCCTTATCATATAAGAATCAGCCATATATCAAGTAATAGATAAATTGGTTGCGCCAGTCTATGACAAGATATTGATGCAGAAATTCAACATAACTAGTTTCTACCTAGCATAAAATGTGGAAAAATGAGCTGGAAAAGGGATAGAAGAAACAGCACCAGTCCTGAGAGGCATAAAGAAGCAACTTCAGTTATTCAAAATTCTTCAATGAACTCTCTAAAAGTAAATTAAAAAATAAAATCAACACATACTTAATAGTGGGACAGAATTCTGTCTGCTTCAGTTATTCAAAATTCTTCAATGAACTCTCTAAAAGTAAATTAAAAAATAAAATCAACACATACTTAATAGTGGGACAGAATTCTGTCTGCTGTACTATCCATAGAGGAATAAAATGGTGCCAGTTTGGTCACATTTGCTTTCTCTGTAAGTGCAAAACCCTAAAGCTTTCAGCGCAAGGTGTACCATTTCCTCAAAAATCAAAATCTCTTCAGCAACTTGATTGATCCCTGGGCAAAACCAGTAAATGAAGGGGCACTGGGAGCTGATCATCAGCAAGCTTCTAAATTTGCAGTCCTTGGCCACATCAGCAAGCACATTTGTAGGTTACAAACAAGACTCAACTCCACGACCATAGCATCAAGGCTCAACAATAAAAGGGGAAAGTAAACAAAACCCAAAGAACTTCATATACATGATAATAATAAAGAAGAAAAAACAAAAGAAAAAACAAAGCTGATAACATGTAAGTCAACTGGTCAAAGAATATTTTTTTGCAAGCTGCCTGCATGTTGCCAGGATTATAAGAGATTATAGGCACACCATATAAGTCAACTGGTCAAAGATTTTTTTTTACAAGCAAGTTGATCAGTTTTACTCAAATTTGATACACTGAGAAAATTGATGATTGCATGATATATCTCATACTTATCTAAGAAATACATAAATAAATTTACAATATTAAATATTATGTGTCAAAATTTTCGTACGTTGAATCGATCTTGAGGAGGAATCATTGGCAGGATAACCATCGATTGAAGACAATGAAGTTACAAATGGACTTTGGTTAAAGAGATAATGTCCCCGTTTGGTGCAGTTAGATAGTTAAACAATCTTACTTAATCATATTATGACAATTTGATTAGTTTTTATTTATTTTGTCGGTGGAGACGTGCAATGGTCAACCTTACCACAAACTACGCTCACCGGCTAAGCCTATAGTAAACTATGTTTGGATGGCCCCAAAAAATACAAGTTGTTACAATCAAACTATTGAAAATTGATTATGATAATCAGATTATTGACAACTAAATTATTTAGGATATTCTTAAAAGTTCAAAAAATTAATTAGATGACTGCACAATTTACAGTGTGCAGCCTTTAAAAACTTCGACTATGTTTATTACGTGGTCGTTTCAGGCTTGGATAAAGGAGGGTTGCGTCAGATGTTAGTCACGTAAAAAGCAGATATAAAAATTAGATCTCTCTTATAAAAATTAACCCATGTGAAACCCTTGGTCTTTTTACTTTTTGGTTGTCATATGGGTTCATTTGCAGCCCCTAGTCGAGTTGAGTCGTAATTCAGTATAGCACAACATAATCCCGTGCACTCAATTTTGATAAGTAGAAAAATACTGCACCTTGGTCAAGAATACATGCCCTAGAAAGACATATCTCTAATATTACACGGAGGGAGTATTATACAAGCAGATTACCTCAAACTTATTATCCCCCAACTCACCTATTGTTCGTAGTCAAATGCACAAGTTGAAAGTGACCTCTATAAATTTGTACTCAATTGAAATCTGTGAAATCCGTGAGTTCAGCGAAATCTAGTTTGGCTATACTATGTTAAGATGTGTTGACCTCACTTTAAATGGGAACTCTGCTAATAATAAATACAAGTCAAAGGACATCATAGGCAAAGGCTCTTAGGATTTTGAACTCCATCTCTTCACTTAAAGAATAAATAATAAAAATTAAATATTTGACTTGGTACTTATACAGACTAAGAAAAACTATTTTACGTTTATGTCTGGTGAAACTTAAATTGTATCAGAATACAACTTCTAGTTTAATTAAGAGCTGGCATGGTTGTGTTTACCCAATTTATACAAATAATTGACAATAAAACATATAATATGCTTAATCCACATATTGCTCAAAGGATTACTCAACTCAACTGAAACTCAACTCAACTTTTTAACCAGAACTAGTCGGAGTAGGCTGCAAATGAACCCGATATGATGGCAAAAATGTATTAAAAAGAAAAACAAACAATAAGGCTTCATATTGGTTCATTTTAATAAGAGAGCTAATTATTTATAATTGCCTCGCAACACCTAACTCAACCCTTGGGACAAGCCATGCAATAAGCATAGACAGAGTTTTTAAAAGGTAAATATCACACTATAAATTGTGCAGTTGCCTAATTCTTTAAAAATTTACTAGAACACCCTCTAAATAATTTAATTGTCAATAATCAACATGTCATCATTTAGAACCATCAAAACATAGTTTACTATGAACTTACCCGGTGTGCGTAATTTGTGGGATATTATATACACCCAGTGGTCGGTGGTAACTCTATTGAATCATTTTGAGGTTCCAACATCAAAAAAAGTAAAAAAAAAAAAACTGAACTTAAAAATTAATAAGCTTTTCATAATCTGATTGTTGTAATATCCAGTTGCACTAGACGAGAACATTATCCCCTTAAGAAATCCTTTTGAAACTTCATTATTTTCAATCTATGAAAGAAAACAATGGCTATTATGTCCTTGTATTCTTCTTCCAGATTGAATCAACATGAACAAAAAAATTGATAATATCTACACATATACATATGTACATACACAATGATATTACAAATTTATTTATGCATTTTGTAGATAAGTATAAGATGTTTTATGTCACTTCGATTTTTATTATGAAGCAACAGTTCTATATATTAGCGAATTTCCGAACTCAGATTCAGGAATTCTTGGATTTTTCTAGATTTGACAAGATTCTTCTGTATTTTGTTTAGATGATACGAATTGAATAAATTACTATACTATTATTATAATGTTTCATATACAAATGTTATATATTTTCTGATTTTCTAAATAAAATTAGTATTCAAAAACTTTGTTTTTCTTGAATATTTTAACATTCTATTACGAATTATTATTTATTGGTACTAAAATTTTAATATGTGTGGGTATATACATACAAATATAAGTAATCATATTTATATCTATGTATAAATCTATTTAATATTTGTAAACATGTGCCGAATACCAATTTTAGATCTACGAACTGTCGAATCCCCGAATACCAATTTCAGATCTGCGAACTACTGAATCGCCATGACATTTTAAAAATTGTGATTATAAAATTTGAGTATAAATTTATAAACTTAACTGAAAGAAAATTTCGTTGACTAGTTGACCAATATGATTCATTGTGTCGAATGCGGGGTCTAACTTCGAAGTGTCTAATATTAGTTTTTACAGAATTTTGTCGACATGTTGACCAATATGATTCATTGTGTCGAATGCGAGGTCTAACTTCGAAGTGTCTAATATTAGTTTTTACAGGATAACTGCCAAATTAGATACCATGATAACACCGGCGCAACATCAAACTCTAGTTAGCTACTTAAATAAGATAACAAGCTAAAACTCTGTCGATCAAGCACTAGTCAGAAGTTCTACACCGAGTCAATAAGAACTCACTACCGTCATTAAGCCTGTGAATTCTTCACTATGGTATTTAAGGACAGTTGATACAAGTTCATCACTACTGTAAACAAACCTTTTGTTTGTTGTCTCGATGCAAAGCCTTTTAAAAGTACTTAATCCACTAAACAATCGAATCCACTAGAAAGAATGAATATAGGGCATCTTAAGCTATGATTACCAGTTACCATTTATCTACTTAATTATATTATGATTAATATCTTAAAATTTCTCTACATTCGCCCCACCCCCATATTTGAATATATTGAAGTTTAATGGTACCAAAATAAAATCTCTACAATATTTACCAAAATGTTTCTCTAATAGTCCCTCCTTCCCTCTGTAACAGTAATTGAACCTAAGGGAGGTCAATTAATGGCTAAGGGAGGCAGCATATTTTACTTTAATAAAAATATATAAATGTGAAATACTAAGCCATATAACATCAATACATTAAAAAGCTTCAACAATAATATGAATTTTTTTTCCGCATTTATTTCACATATATACAATTTGATAGGTTGAACTTCAAATTCAGTCAAAGGAAAGGAATTATGAGAGTGGATACATCCCTATGGCCCTATAGCACTCCTAAACCCAAAGAAGATTTCAAGGGAAAAACTAGTACAAAGTCATTCCCTAGGCCCCCCAAAAAATAGCATATCCCCTTCTCACTTTCTTTACCTTCTACAACAAAGAAAAACTATAATATGTGCCTGTTTGTGCAGCTAATTTGTACCAGGGTTTATAACTTAAAATAAGCTGACACTATAGTGTTTAATACAACTTACATAAATAAGATATAATTCTTAAGTTAATTTGAGGGTGAATGGCACATTATAACTTGTGCAATTATGTAATGAATTTTTCAAATTGCTTTCTTTATTGTAAAAATTAATTGACCTAAGTTTATACTGCAAATAGTTATGAATAATTAGGAATATACGAGGAAGCATATCGAAAGTTTTTCTATGAAAAACAATTAAAGTTCTTTCCCTCGTTTTTCTTTTTTTCTTCAACAAATCTTGTTAAAAATCTATTGAGCCTAAACTATCTTCAACTATAAAACAAAAACCAATCGGAAATATTTACTAGTTAGTACATACCTAAAACATATTCGAGAAATTTTTATTATTACGCTAATTTTAAATTTTGGGAATTGATATTTCCACAAGCTAATTTGATATTTTCACAAGTGGGTCCCATTTGATCTTACAAAAATATCAAATTAGCTTGGGAAAATATCAATTTCATATGAGAACTGATATTTCTACAAGTTAATTCCACGAGTTGATCCCATTTAATGATGTGTAAATATCAAATTAGCTTGTGAAAATATCAATTATTTAATTTTTTTACATACATATAAATTGATTCAAAAGAGAAATCACTCGTCGTTTCATCTTTGAAGGGATGAATGGAATCAAATTATTTGGGTTTCTTCTTTGAAGGGATGAATAGAATAAAATTCTTCGGGTATAAAAGGAAAAGGGATAAAGGTCTCATTTAATGCAGCAGGAGATTATCACAATTAGATTATAATAATTAGATAATGGTTCTCATAATTTGATTTTGATATTCAAGCCTCCTCAAATAAGCAAAAATGTGCAAAATGAAAAGGTAAACATATAAAGGCCTTATTTGATAAGGCTTGAGATTATCAAAATCAGATTATGACAGACATCATATGTTATAATCTGATTATGACAATCTTCAACTACATCAAATAAGACCTTTGTCTCTTTACCATTTGTTTAGTACCTTTATTGTTTAAATTCATCTGAATTCCTCGAAAGAAGAAATCAAAAGAATTTTTTTCTATTTATTCCTCCAAAGAAGAAACAATGAGTGGTTCATCTTCTAGCTCGATTCAAAAGGTATGCAAAACTTTCAAAATTGATGTAATAATGAATTTTTATTTTAGTACTTTTTAGATACGCATGTACTAGCAAAATTTATCCGATTGATGTTTGTTTCATAGCTTAGGATGTTTTATGCTCAAATAAGTTCTTAAAAATATTTAATGAAGACACAAGAAAAATGAGGGAATTGATTTTCATGAAAAACTTTTAATATGCTTACTCACGTATTCCCAATAATTCATCACTATTTACAGCATAAGCTTAGCTGACTTCAATTCTTACAAGTTACAAATAAAAAATAAATTAAATGAGAATAAACAATAAATTTGATTTAAGGTATTATTGTAAGTTTTGAAAATTCATTGCATAATTGCACAAGCTATAATGTGTCAATCACACTCGGATTAACTTGAGGATTATAACTTCAAAACATAAAACAAATATGTTGCCAAAACAAGGTCAATGTCTCCCTTATTTCACAATCATGTATTTTTCCTACATATGGAATGTAAAAAGTTTCAAGTGCCAACTTCACCAAAAACACTAATGAAGAATGCCTCCCAGATAAACCTCATGAAAACCCCCAAAAAAAGAAGACTTAACATAGGCGACATCAGTGTACAAGCAAAACTTTTCAACCCTTCAAAACACATGACGCAATGAGTGCCGTATATTTATTGAATTCTTCCATTGTATTACTCAGCCATCTCTTAAGTTCGGTCAATTTTGGCACCTTTACCATGGGTTTCTATTCATTAGATGGTTCAGCTCCCATTTACCAATCTGCTAGTATCCCTCCATCCCCACTGCAGCGCCCCCCCCCCCCCCCAAAAAAAAAAAAAAAAAAGAGACTAAAAGTGTCTAACTTCCTTGTAGTCTTTAATTTTAATTTTATGTTCCATGTCTAACTTTTTGCCAGTATCGTCTTCTTATTGTTATTACAATTTTGACATCTTCATTAAAGCACAAGTTTCCTTATAGAATAGCAGTCTCCCCCTTCCCACTATCTCATGATCCTGAATTGATACTATCATTGCACATTACATTAGTTTCTGAATCCAAATTCCAGATAATCTAAATCATTGTTCCTAGTCACTCCACCACCTGGCTTTCGTCTATAATCTCCTCTAATAGCCCGAAGAGATTTTATTACATACATCTGAAACCATTAATCTATTTCAGATGTATTATAAATCTACCTTGCTAGTCAAATAGTAAGTCGCTTTTTAAGTTGAAGTTATTTTATGTTTATAACTTTACATCAATTTTTTAAAATCATTTCGCAAATATCATATTCCAGCGACTTATATATATATATATAATGGGAATAGCAATCTTCAAATCCACATCCATAACGCAATCTCATGCCTTCAACAATTTTCACACACACACACACACATATATAATGGGATCAGCAATCTTCAAATCCACATCCATAACGCAACCTCTCATGCCTTCAACAATTTTCACATACTCGGATGCTTGAAGCATGTTATTATAATTTCTTTTTCTGAATAATTCATTAGACAAAAATAAAAATAAGGCGTATATGACCAAAGCTAGGACAGATTAATATCTAACTTCAAAGTGCATCGGTTTGTCAAAATCACAAAACATTCTCTGGTTATGAACAAAAGGAACATTCCAGAGATAGCTCTATGCGTACCTTGCCATTGAGGATACTATTTGAAATGTGTTTGTCCCTCTCTGTACATGCCGAGGAAGCTCCATCATCTATGTAAACTTGTTGAATGGTCCACGAGGAATAACTCTTCTTCATTAACCAAGTTGTCATCGTAAACTTGTAACATTTCACATTCCTCACCTGAGAGAAAGAAGGTTGAAATTAGGACCGAGACATTCCCTTTTGCAAATATAAGTGAAATTAAATTGAGGGAAGATGAAGAATTCTTAAATGTTTTCTAGGAATTTTATTAGATTATTGGAAAATTAATTACTTCAGTTGAGCATATAGACTGCTCAGGTCAACTTCATCTAGCTCACAAGGTCAATCCTTTTAAATATAAATATTAATTAGGTAAGTTGACTGAATATATGATTCTTTC
This sequence comes from Hedera helix, assembly GCA_947179155.2. Classification (NCBI taxonomy): domain Eukaryota; kingdom Viridiplantae; phylum Streptophyta; class Magnoliopsida; order Apiales; family Araliaceae; genus Hedera; species Hedera helix. The sequence continues at coordinate 35,545,223 of OX359267.1, forward strand.
ACACCTATGCTAAGTCTCCATGCAAATTTCCTTACATAGAACAGGTTCATTATACATCATAAAACTTACTCTTGTTTGGACACTAGCTTTGTCTTGCAAGTATTCACTCATTTCCTATTCTTGATTTCCAATTCCAGAGTTTCTCAAACTGAGAAATCCATATGATGATTAAGAGTAGGAAGTTTATGGATTCAAAAAAACTAAGTATCTTCACCTAAGTCTTTGAGATTTACAGTACCACAATAATAATAAATGCTAATAAAGGACATGTATTATTTCTTGTAGGTTGCACAATTAGTACAACCTAAGATTGAAAAACCAGAATGGCTCGAAAATTTCCTACAAGGAACTTTCTTCAATCATTGTATAGCTCATGAGTGCAGCCGAATCAACCATTATTGCATCACTTGTGACGCATCAACATGTCATTACTGCATATCGTCCGGGTTGCATGGTGAACATGATATAATACAACTTTATAGACATGTCCGTCAAAATGCTGTTCGCATCACTGTTATGCAGAAATATTTCAGTTGTTCCATGATCCAGGTAATTGACTTTTAAGTTAAAAGGCATCATCATTTGAGGTTTTTTCTGAACTTGTTTACTGCTCTTCATTTGTTTAGTATAGCAGTAGCTTCAGATTATGCAAAATATGATAATTTCAAATAAATTTTACAAGTTGAGTGCTTGTACACCTTGTCACAAAACAAAAAATAGACCTACCAAAATTATGCCATTTCTATTCTTTTAATAGATTTTAAAAGAAAATAAAGAAAGAGATTTTCTAAAAGAACTATAAATAAGAAAGTAATGCACAAAATTGCGAATTTATCTGAAAAAGGTTTTCGAGACTCCCTGTTGTAAAATGCCAAATTACCTCACTCTAGCCCAACACTTCCCTCAGCACCACTGCTCCCCCCCCCCCAACCCCACCCCTGGTTTCCCGGCTACCCTGAAAAAAAAAAGAAATTAGATCACCATCCCAGATGGGTTCTTATCACCTAGACTACCGAAGTCTGCATACAACTGATGTAGGATTTTACCGCTATCTCATGTCCATTTAATTAAATATTTTCTCCACACGTTATCTGTTACATTATGTAAGAAGGTTGAAAAAGAAGATCTATTATCCCAGCTAATGCAGCTCCTTTATTTGTTAGATGGTCTCAGCTCCTAGACTGACCTAGTGACATATAGTAACATGAAATATTATCTATTCATATCCACAAACTCCAACCTCAATCAATCTTCTTCCGAATCTCGATAGATTCATTTTCATAAACTTCCACCAAAATCCTCAATCATCTGAACCAATCATTTAATCATTTTCAGCTCAGAACTATCTCACATGGGCTTGGAGAGAGCGTGTGAGTAGTAAAGATAGACAGTGGAAATGAATCCGAAACAATATGGTCTATGAGAAATCTCACGTAAAAAAGGTATGATGATCTTAAAGGACTCTTATACGAATTGTCCAAAATAGAAAAAGGATTATATGAGTATGACTCTGTGAAGCAAATATCTTAATATGGGGACAAGGACACAATCAGATAGCAGGGCAGTACACTAATTGTCAAAAAGCAACAAGTCAAATGGTAGGATGATCATTAATTTTAATATTAAAAGTTATCATCAAATTGCTAAGACGACATTACAAAATGAATAATATGCAAATATAATCAAATTACCTCCAGAACTTATATATATATATATATATATATATATATATATATACAACAGCGGGTAGAAGGGGACACAACCCAACCTCAAACCCTACAATGAAAGGCCATAGCAGATATAGAATAGTGCTTCGACTGAGGCTATAAGTAAGGCCATAAATAAGACCACAATCACAGAATACTGCCTCCACTGAGGCTAGCAAAGAATGCCTCCACTGAAGTACCTTTTGAGCTAGAGCTGGGGGCAGATCTGCCTTGGAGCCAGCTATGGCAATTGCCATAGCTGGGGGGGGGGGGGGGGGGGGGGGGGGAATAAATTATATAGTATACATATTATTTCCAAAAATAAATAGTTAGAAATTTATTTTCATATGTATGGTATCTTAAATAGTTTAATTTGTTTGATTGAATTAACTTTAAAACTCATTCCCTACATGATTTAAGTAATCTTAGATATTGAAATCAAACACTTGGCATATATTCGCATTACTGTTTCAAAAAAAAATAGAAAAGAAAGAAACACCTAAACAATCAATTCTATTAAGCTAGGAATCCTGTTTATTTTCTTATATCTACACTTTGCAAAAATATTTATTTCCTTGTAATATATATCTCTATATTATATGTAATTAAAAATAAGTGAAAATCATTTAGATGTAATTTATGCAATATTGATAAATTATTTTAAGCGAAAAGATTTATTCAATATTAATAAATAATATTAAGTCATTTGAATTAGATAAAAACACACATGTTCTCATATTCATATTTTTGCATGCTTTTTGCATTCGTGCAATTGAACTGTTTGTGAAAGTCAAAATTACGTTATATTTGAAGTTATATTAGATAAGTTATATATTAGGTCAACCTTAGAAACCTTATACCAAATATATATAGTTTTTATTTTTAATTTACTAGCACTAATTTTTTAGAAAAAATTATATTGCCATAACTGAACATATTTTCTAGATCTGCCCCTGGCTAGAGCTCCTTCCTAGAAAATATATGTATCAAACTTTAGGAATTACAAATACTAGTGAAGTCATATTACATTTTGAAAAAATCATCAAACAATTGCATGCTATACCAAGTGTACCAAAAAAAACATACCAAAGTATAACATTAATGGATTGAGGAGAGTCTACAAAGATTAGTATTTTTGAAACAAATAGGAGTAAATAAATTTTATGATACTAACTGGAATGAAGCAGTTGATGATACCTCTGAGATGATCATCATCTTGCTGAGATTTTGCAAAGAAATCACAAAATATTAATTTCTTGATCAATTTCAACACTTATAATCACTTTTTCCCTTAAATAATTATAAAAAATATCTATTAAGAAAAACCCAAATGTGTGACAAGTATATATGTGATTGTTTTATTTTATTTTTTATAAAAGAAGAAATTTTATTACTAGAAATGAAAGGATACGATAAAAGGGTCCACCCTCGATGAACTAAACAAAACAAAATTAAAAAAAGAGCATTTAAAAAAGTGCAACCCTTCAATCTCTACGCATATCAGTCACAGAAATACCTCTAAAGGCCCCATAAAAGAACCCCAAAGAGATGCAAGGAAAATAACCTTATCACTCAACGGCTTAAAAGATGAGCAATTTCCACCAATCAGTCTAGCATTATGCTCACTCCATCCCCATAAAATAGTATATATGTAATTGTGAAACATCAATAATACAAAGGAAGGTTGAACAAATATGCGATTGAAGTACAATTCCTTAAATGAAAATCGGTAAATAATTGCCATTTGAATTGAACCAATACGAAGATTCTTAAAAATCCTATACAAAGAAACAAATTTCTAGAAGACATGAATATCCAGCAAACTACAGACAATTAATATGAGAGAAAAAAGAACAAATGGTACCACACAAAGAACTCACAAGCTTTACACAATTCAGCGTCTCGAAACCCTAGAGTTTCTCTCACCACTGGCCCCTTTTACCCCTTTACTATAAAGGGTCATATATATAATACGAAACGTAAAAAGTAACCAACAGAATTAACCAAGCAAATAAGTGAACCGTGTTATGGGCCTTGGGGCCCTCCAGACTACCCCAGATCCATTTTTTACTCATAATTTAATAACCATGAACAAGCAAATATTTGACTAACATTTTAGTCAGCAAGGGAATAAGGAATTTTAATACGAGCCCAACTACCCAAAATCCGCAATCACTAAATAAATAGAAAAAGGTGGGGTTCCTAGAGGATTTTCAAAGAGAATCAAATATTTCTCAAAAGAGAGAAAACAAGCACTTCTCTTTGATGAGTCAAATATTAGTCACCAAATATATACAAGCCTGACCGATAAGGGAATAAAATTAATGTATACACAATTACACATTTCTTGAGAGAGGGACGGACTGATTGTCGAGACTATTTCCTGTCTATCTTATCGAACGCAAGCCCGACCTCTACTGGGAATAATTTATGCATCTTAATAAAAGCTAATTAAATATGTCTAATATAATTTTATAATAGGAGGAAGAGCATAAATAATCCGCCGTTAACGGCATAAGCATAAGTAGATCCTAATGGTGTAATAATTAAATGGAAACTAAACAAAAATCACTTCAAATCATACAAGAAATGAATAAAGCAAAAGGGGAAGTCATGGTTGCCAGATTCGGAGCAACCAAATAATTGCTGAAACAAGGAAACATTGTACATAAATACCCCTGAAACAGTCAGCTAGCTTGGCAACAGAATTTCCTTTAATGTAATCATTCTGCACTTTCTATGCCTCAGAATCTATTTTGTCTCTTGATGTCATTTCAAATCTTTCTTGTGGTGTATTACTTCTGATGTACACTAAGAATTCTCTGTTGAAAGAACTAGTATATCTTCCTATATGACTGAAGTTCTGTGTAGTGCACCAAGTGGAAAAGAACCAAATAATCAAAGAACAAATACGAAATGACCGAATTTCTATGTATACGAAACTAACAAGTTTTGCAAACATTCATATTAAATTCTATGTATTATAGGAGAGGAAACGAGCTCAATTTAAACACTTAAATAAAATGAAAAAGAAAATATATTCTGAACAGATAATGACAACTGTCAACTGGTTTCAGTTTAAATAGTTCTTAACCAATTACATAAAGCTTCTTTGATTGAGTTGAACTTCTTTCTTGCTCCAGCCATATATGTGCAACAAGCATAAAGTTGTAACTCTGATTCCTCTCCCGAATAAGGGTCCCGATGGAAATGCATCATGTGAAGCATGCGGTAGAAGACTAAAAGATGAAGAGTACAACTACTGCTCTATTTTATGCAAGGTAGGTTGGTTAAATATTTTATTTTAATCCGCAATTCATTAGCACTGTTTCCTCTTTCTATTCGTCAGGACGAATAATTCAAATCACTACTGAATTTGCAGATACAAGAACATTCACCAGCGTTAAATGACACTGAACCAATTCAACCTGACATCCAGACTAGTTCATCAGATGATGAAGAGGAGCAGCCTGTAAATCAAAATGTTGAGGCAGAATGGACTAGGAAAAGAAAAGGAGTGCCTCATAGGGCTCCACTAAAATAAGGCTTGACAGTGCACAATACTGCAACATGAAATTCGTGGTAGCGTTGTACTTTTGAACCTTATATCTAAATCTTGAAAACTAGATAAATGTGTTTATTGTAGTATGTTTTCTTATTGACATGGTTCCTAGTGAGAAAACATTTGCTGTTTTAAGAAGGTTTCTTGCTAATAAATCTGAATTTTCCGTTCAGTGAAAATTTAAGATTATCACCTAACATTGCTGATTACGGGTTTTTATATTTTATTTATTTATTATTTTTTTTTTTGTGTGAGTGTGCAAAAAGCCAAAAACAGCACAGAGAATCTGTGGTTGATGCTCTGTTACAAATTTTTTGAAACATTAGAAGATAAAACCTCCTAGTAATTTAGGAACTGCAGGAATTTAAAAACCTCCTAGTAATTTTTTGAAACATTGGAAGATAAATTAGAAAATACTATGAATCCGCCATCTATGCATTTGCAGTGACCTAAATATTACTACTGAAACAGTGACCAATGAAAGGACTAATAGATAAGAAACTCAGAAATCCAGGAGAATTAATGTCAATAAACAATAACTCCCTCCTTTCCATAAAACGATGCTCAACGTTGAAATCAATTTGCAAAATTCTATAATTCAAAATTTATATGAGTATAATTTTAAGTATCAAAATCTTACTGCTATTAATTGGGGAAGTTAAGAAATAGTTCATAAAACAAGTACACTTACAGTTCATGATCGTTTGCCGCTCTAAATTAGATCCTATTCCAACATTAGCCTTGTAATGGCGGTTGGAGATGGCAGCAACGGCGGGTTGCCGGCGTGCGTTTTACACGAAATTTAGGTTTTGGGCCTTTTCGGTGTTTTGCGGAGTGTTGCATATACGCCACGTGTTTAGGTTTGTGTTCGTAGTATTTAACAATTTTGGTCGTCTAATATCACTTTATTTGAAACACAGTTTATTTAACTCATAAAAATAGTCTTTGCAAATTGATATAGGTGTTTGAAGATGCAATCGTTATAAATATTATCTTGGCAAACGCTGCAAATTTGTATCACTTATTTTTGACGTAATTTATTTAATCATAAAAATAATATTTATAAATCAAAATGATGCGTTTAAAAATTCAAAGACTATAAATATTACTTTCGTAAACGTTTTATAACCCAATACACCACATATTTTCTAAGTGTCTTTAAGCTATTGTCAATAATAAATTTAGAAAGAGATTAGGATAATAATTTTGCCTATATTTTTGTTTTAAATTTGTCATGAGAAGTAAAGTAAAACTAAGAAAACTAAACAAATAAGTAAAATAAAATCTTAAGTACACCTAAGTCATTTTCGTTGGGACACAATAATATTTAACATATACTACAAGTTTTTAAATTCCAAAGTTAACTTAAGTGGACGAGTTTTGTCTCGTGAGGGTTTGCAGTGAATATACCCACAAAATTTAAAATAAAATCTTTTTGAATTTAACCAATTATGAAATCGAAAGAAAACTTCTTAAGTATCTTGGGCATTTCGCATAAGCAAGATCAAATTCAAAACCATTATTTCATCTTTATCAAAAATATTCCATCTTTATTTAAAACATCATCTTTTATAAAATTAATTTCACGTGATACATGCATGTGTATGTGATGTAACTCTTAGTAGGGACTTTAACCATGAAAATCAAGCAAACTTATTTTTTTTCTATTTTTTTTAACTTATTCATTTTTTTCTTATTCTTGGCTTGTGTGATATCTCTTTTTCTTAGACTTTTCAAAATTACCTATGTAACAAACGTTTGACCAATGACTTCCAAATCAATTAGTTTTAGGACATTAGGTGTAAATATACCCCTAAGGGCTTACTAACTCGAATAACAAATACCAAAAAAATAGGCTAGTCAACTGTTTATATCCATCATATTTTTCAGCATGATTTTTTTATTCGGTAGACATTGAAACATTATTTATATTTATTTATTTATTAACTCTTTTTCTTCTCACAACAAGTGCGTTTTACGCTCCATCTCGCTGCGTTATTAGTTTTTCCTTTTTTTTGTTGAAATTGTTTGACTAATAGTTTATACCCTACAACTAAGAATTAATGCAAACGTGAAGTGCAAAAATGCATATGAATTTTAATTGTATTCAAGATGATATTAAAAATTAAGATTTTATATCTTATCAAAGATTTCATAATTGTAAATCTATTAATCCTGCTAATGTTTTTACTTCACAGGTACTTATTAATTCAACTCATAAAAAGTCAAACAATTTTTAAAAAATTTTAATTTTTTAATTTTAATTTTTTTAAAAATTTTCTAAAAATAAGAAAAATAAACAAACAAATAAATAAAAATCTAATAACAAAAATGCAAAAACTTCCCCCATACATAAATCATGCATTGTCATCAATGTTTTCCAATATACTACCCAAAAATGCACATGCATAAATCTACATATAAGTGACAATATCAAATAGTAAGGGAAATATCACACCTGGTTGGTTTCGTATTGCATTCTAACAAAATAACAATCATGAAGAATAAAATTAGTACTCACAAAGAATAAAATAATGAACCTAACTAACTAAAAGAAACTAATACTAAAAAATAAATAACCTATACTAGACAAATAATAATAAAAAATATGGCGAAAAAGAAAACAAATGAACATATTTATAAATTTTATAGATCATAAAACACATGCAACCATAAAATAGTATTGTAAAAGGGCAAATGGAAGTGATTTTTTCATGATTTTCAGGAGGTTTAGGCGATTGAAAATTGTCAAAATTTTCATCACAATTATGTTTAACATTAACTTCAAGAATTTTTTTACTTACATTGTCAAAACATGAAAGAATTGGTTCAAATACATGTTCACATGTTGAATCATGTATAGTGGACCTCAACAAACTCATTAACCTTACCCAAGTATTCATACTCATCCTAATTTTGGTCAAGATGATTTAAGAAAAAGTCTATTGGATTATCTACAACCGTAAGTTTATTTTCATTTATAGTGGACCTCAACAAACTCATTAACCTTACCCAAGTATTCATACTCATCCTAATTTTGGTCAAGATGATTTAAGAAAAAGTCTATTGGATTATCTACAACCGTAAGTTTATTTTTATTTATCACTTGAGTCATAGACAACTTTTAGATCATGGGTTGGAACGTCAGTTCTAAAAGAAGTATGGATTTAGAACACGGGAGAGGTTCAATTTTATCTTTCCATTTGACAGTATTCATTAATGGTGCAAATTCTAACAAAGAGTTCACCTCAATAAACAACCTCATTATCAAAATTAATGCCAAAATGAGCTAAACATCTTTCTAACGAATCATCATAGGATGACTGCCTAAAGGAATCATGGACAACACTCTCAATAACATTAACCTCACATAGGTCACCATGATCGTGAGGTTGTTGACAAATACTGAATAAATTGAGTTCTACAGTCATATTCCCAAAAAATAATTTCATAACTCTATTGCGACAATTGATTATCGCGTTGGAGGTTGCCAAGAAAGGTCGCCCTAAAATCACAGGTATCTGAGCATTAAAATTCTCCACAGTTTAAGTATCTATGACAATAAAGCCGATAGTAAAGTAAAACTTATCAACCTTGATCAAAACATCCTCTATGACACCCTTAGGAATCTTGACAGACCTATCAGCTAACTGAAGTCTTACAGGGGTGGGGCTAAGTTCTCTTAATCCTAATTGTGCATACTGATAATAGATTGACACTCGCATCTAAATCAAGTGAGGCCCTATCGATCACATAGTCACCTATAACACAAGATATGATAGGACATCCAGAATCCTTATACTTGACAGGAGTTTTCATTTGGATTATGGAACTAACCTGCTCGGTCAAACATGCTATTTTAGGGACATTTATTTTTCTTTTCACTGTACATAGATCTTTAAATAATTTAGCATAAGAAGGCACTTGCTGAATAGCATTGAAAAATGGAATGTTTATGCAAACTTGCTTAAAAACTTCCAAAATATCATTGTATGGTGTGCATTTCTTAACTGGGTCAAGTCTATGTGAAAAAGGAGCCTTAGGGACATAAGGTGTAGTAGGTGTATCAGGCTCTTTTGACTCTTTAGGAGTAGTTTTTTCTTCTATTTTCTTCTCACTAGACCCATTTGCGAGATTATCTACTTTTCGACCAGACCTAAGGGTAATGATGGACGACACTTCTTCAAGACTCCTATCAGAATTGGTGACTTCATACTAACCTTTTGGGTTAGGAACGGGTTGACTAGGCAACTTCCCTTTATCTCTCTCGTTTAAGGCGGTGGCTAATTGCCCCATTTGAGTTTCAAGCTTCAAGATAGACTGTTAGATACCAAGAAAAGACTACTGAGTGATTTGCATAAATTGTTGCAAAATATCTTTTAAGGAAGGTTTTCTTTGAGGGGCAACAAACTAAGATTGTGACTGGAAACATGGAAGATGTGATGAATTCGGGGCTGCAAATTATTGCTCTCCATAATTCACCAGAGACTGATTTTGCCTCCATGACAAATTTGGGTGATTCCTCTAATTAAGGTTATATGTGGTAGAAAATGGACGATCAGATGATCTCCCATAAGAATTTAGAGCATTTGCTTGGTTAACATAACTCTCTGGAAAGGTGTATAATGAATTGAAAAACGATGCACACCCCTCATTCCTAACAGTCATTGCGGAATTCATAGTTTGACTCAAGGCTAGGGCTTCTACCTTCTTAGTAAGATTTCCTAAAGCATTTTTTTACATCAATATCATCTCTTATCTCATATAACCCCCGTTTCCTAGGCTTCTCTCTCTTATTAAAAAAATCCCATTGTTGAGAATTTTCACACAAAGTTTCAAGGAATCGTCAGGCATCAGTGCTATTTAAATTCAAGAATTCTCCTTTATTCATAGATTCAATCATGTAACAATTTGACATGGTCAAAACATTGTAAAAATATTGTACGAGTCTCCATATTTCGAAACCATGATGTAGACACACCATAATTCAAAGATTTTTTTTTTACAAGCTATCTGCATGTTGTCAGGATTATAGAAGAATATAAGCACACCATATAAGTCAACTGGTCAAAGAATTTTTTTTACAAGCCAGTTGATCAGTTTATACTCAAATTTGATACACTGAGAAAATTGATGATTGCATGATATATATCATACTTATCTAAGAAATACATAAATAAATTTGCAATATTAAAATTGTGTCAAAATTTTCGTACATGTTGAAACGATCTTGAGGAGGAATCGCTGGCGGATAACCATCGATTGAAGACAATGAAGTTACAAAAGGGCTTTGGTTAATGAGATAATTTACCCGTTTGGTGCAACTAGATAACAAAACAATCATACTTATTTGATTGGTTTTTATTTATTTTGTCGGTGGAGACGTGCAATGGGTCAACCTTACCACAAACTAGGCTCCCACCGGCTAAACCCATATTAAACTATGTTTGGGTGGCTCCAAATGATACAAGCTGTTATAATCAGATTATTGAAAACTGATTATGATAATCAAATTATTGACAACTAAATTATTTAGGATATTCTAGAAAGTTCAAAAAATTAATTAGATGATTGCACAACTTATAGCGTGGCACCCTTTAATAACTTCGACTATGCTTTTTGCACGACCATTTCAGGGTAGGATAAAGGAGGGTTGCGTCATGTGTTAGTCACGTAAAAAGCAAATATAAAAATTATATCTCTCTTATAAAAATTAACCCATGTGAAACCCTTATTGTCTTTTTACTCTTTGGTTGTCAGATGGGTTCATTTGCAACCCCTAGTTGAGTTGAATCGCAATTCAGTATAGCACAACATAATCCTGTACACTCAATTTTGCTAAGTGGAAAAATACTGCACCTTGGTTAATAATACACTGCCCTAGAAAAATGTAACTCTAATATTACATGAAGGGAGTATTATACCTATGTTGAGATGCGTTGACCTCACTTTAAATGGGAACTTTGCTAATAATATATACAAGTCAAAGGACATCATAGGCAAAGGCTCTTAGGATTTCAAGCTCCATCTCTTCACTTAAAGAATAAGTAATAAAAATTAAATATTTGACTTGGTACTTATACAGACTAAGAAAAACTATTTTACATTTATGTTTGGTGAAACTTAAATTGTATCAAATTACAACTTATAGTTTAATTACAAGCTGACATGGTTGTGTTTAGCCAATTTATACAAATAATTGACAATAAAACATATAATATGCTTAACCTTACTCAACTCAACTGAAACTTAACTCAAATTTTTAACCCAAACTAGTTGGAGTAGGCTGCAAATGAACCCCATATGATAGCAAAAAAGTATTAAAAAGAAAAACAAACAATAAGGCTTCACATTGGTTCATTTTAATAAGATAGGGCTAATTAGTTATAAGTACCTCGCAACACCTGACTCAACCATTGGGACAAGCCATGCAATAAGCATAATCAGAGTTTTTAAAAGGTAAATATCACACTATAAATTGTGTTGTCGTCTAATTCTTTAAAAATTTACTAGAATACCCTATAAATAATTTAATTGTCAATAATTTGATTATCATAATTAGATTTTTCATATTCTAATTGTTAATAATCAACATGTCATCATTTGGAGCCACCAAAACATAGTTTACTATGATCTTACCCGGTGTGCGTGGTTTGTGATATTGTGTGCACCCGGTAATCAGTTGTAAGTCTGTTGCATTTTGAGGTTCCAATGTCATAAAAAGAATATAAAAAAAACTGAACTTAAAAAATAATAAGCTTGTCATAATCTGATTATTGTAATATCCAATTGCACTAAATGAGAACATTATATCCTTAATAAATCCTTTTGCAAGTTCATTATTTTCAATCCGTGAAAGAAAACAATGACTATTATCTCTTGGTATTCAATTCTTAGTCCAGATTGAATTAACATGAACAAAATAATTGATACATTATATATATATATATATATATATACACACACACACACCCACACCCACATACATGTATGTACATATATACATACATTGACTTAGTGCAAGGGCATACCCCTTAAAGAGCATACCAAGCATACCTCTTTTAGCGACGGACCCGACGACGATTTGGTCCATCGCTATAGGTTCATCCGTCGCTAAAGCTTTTAGTGACGGACAACATATCGCGACAAACAAACATATAGCGACGGACGAACCTATGGCGACGGACCAAACCGTCACCGGGTCCGTCGCTAAAGAGGGTATGCTAGGTATGTCCTTTAAGGACGTATGCTCTTGAACTTTACTCATACATACATATGTAACTACATAATGATATTACAAATTTATTTATGCATTTCGTAGATAAATATAAGATGTTTTATGTCACTTCGATTTTTATTATAAAGCAACAGTTCTTCTGTAGATTAGCAAATTTCCGAACTCAAATTCAGGAATTCTTGAATTCTTCTAGATTCAGCAAGATTCTTTAGTATTTTTTCTAGATGAATTCTAGTATACAAAAACTTAGTTTTTCTTGAATATTTTAACATTATATTATGAATTGTTATTTATTGGTACTGAAATTTTAGTGTGCGTGTATATACATACAAATATATGTAATCATATTTATACTTATGTATAAATCTATTTTATATTTTTAAACATGTACTAAATCCCCGAATACCAATTTCAAATTTGCAAACTACTGAATCCCCATATGACTTTTTAAAATTTTTTATTTTAAAATTTGACTATAAATTTATAAACTTATCTGTAAGAAAATTTCGTTGACTAGTTGACCAATATGATCTAATTTCGAAGTGTCTAATATTAGTTTTTACAGGATAACTGCCAAATTAGATAGCATGATAACACCGGTGCAACATCAAACTCTAGTTAGCAACTTAAATAAGATAATATGTTAAAACTCTATGGATCAAGCACGATGCAAAAGTTTTACATCGAGTCAATAAGAACTCACTACTGTCATTAAGAATGTGAATTCTTTACTGTGGTATTTGAGAAGGACAATTGATACGAGGTCATCACTACTGTAAACACTCTGGTATTTGAGAAGGACAGCTGATACGAGGTCATCACTATTGTAAACACTCCTTTTCTTCGTTGTCTCGATTCAAAGCCTTTTAAACGTGCTTAGTCCACTATACAGTCGGATCCACTAGAAAAGAATGAATTTAGGGCATCTTAAGCCATGATTACCAGTTACCACTTATCTACTTAATTATATTATGATTAATATCTTAAAATTTCTCTACATTCATTCACCCACCCCCATATTTGAATGTATTGAAGTTTAATGGTACCAAAAAAAATCTCTGCAATATTTACCAAAATGTTCCTCTAATAGTCCCTCCTTCCCTCTGTAAACAGTAATTGAACCTAAAAATATGACACATAATTTAAGAATTGTACATTGTAAATAGTAGTAACCACAAAATTTTGAATTGGGGCAATAGCGAGAGTCATATAATCCCATTTAAATAGGTTGTGGATAAAGATTTGAATTGAAATAAAATGAAGACGTTCAATCAATTTCAGACTTCCCAACAAGGCAACCAAAAAAGGAGGTCAATTAATGGCTAAAGGAGGCAAAATATTTTACTTTAATAAAATATATATAGATGTGAAATACTAAGCCATATAACGACATCACTTCATTAAAAAGGTTCAACAATAATATGAATTTTCTTTCCGCATTTATTTCACATATATATAATTTGATAGGTTGAACTTCAAATTCAGTCAAAGGAAAAGGAATTATGAGAGATGGATGCATCCCTGTGGCACTGTAGCACTCCTAAACCCAAAGAAAATTTAAAGGGAAAAACCAATACAAAGTCATTCCCTAGGCCTCCAAAAAAATAGCATATCCCCTTCTCACTTTCTTTACCTTCTACAACAAAGAAAAACTATAATATGTGCCTGTTTGTGCAGCTAATTTGTTCCAGAGTTTATAACTTAAAATAAGCTCACACTATAGTGTTTCATACAACTTACAAAAATAACCTCTAATCCTCAAGTTAATTTAAGGGTGATTGGTATATTATAACTTGTGCAATTATGCAATGAATTTTTTAAATTGCTTTTTTTATTGTAAAAATTAATTGAGCTAAGCTTGTGCTGTAAATAGTTATGAATCATTAGGAATGTGTGAGGAAACATATCAAAAGTTTTCTATGAAAAACAATTAAAGTTCTTTTCCTGGTTTTTCTTTTTGCCTTCAATAAATCTTGTTAAAAAGGTATTGAGCATAAACCATCTTCAACTATAAAACAAACACCAATCGGAAATATTTACTAGTTAGTACATATCTAAAACATACTTGAGATAAATTTTCATTATTACATTAGTTTTAATTTTTTTGCATACATGTTAAATCGATCCAGAAGAGGAATCACTCGTCGTTGCATCTTTGGATGGATGAATGGAATTAAATTATTCAGGTTTTTTTTTTGAAGGAATGAATAGAATAAAATTCTTCGGATCAATTTATATAATGAAGGTACAAAAGGAAAAGATATAAAGGTCTCAATTGATGCAGTTGGAGATTATCACAATTAGATTATAATATTCAGATGATGGTTCTCATAATTTGATTTTGATTTCCAAGCCTCATCAAATAAGCAAAAATGTGCAAAATGAAAAGGTAAACATATAAAGACCTTTTTTGATAAGGCTTGAGATTATCAAAATCAAATTATGGCATACATCATATGTTATAATCTAATTATGATAATATCCAACTGCATCAAATAAAACATTTGTCGCTTTACCATTTGTTTAGTACCTTTATTATTTAAATCCATCCAAACTCCTCGAAAGAAGAAACCAAAAGAATTTTTTTCTATTCATTTCTCCAAAGAAGAAATGATAAGTGGTTCCTCTTCTAGCTCGATTCAAAAGATATGCAAAAAATTTCAAAATAGATGTAATAATGAAAATTTCTTTTGAGTACTTTTTAAATACGCATGTACTAGTGAAATTTATTTGATTGGTGTTTGTTTTATAACGTAAGATGATTTATGCTCAAATAGGTTCTTAAAAAGATTTAATGAAGACAAAAGAAAAATGAGGGAAAGGATTTTTATGAAAATCTTTTAAGATGCTTACTCACACATTCCTAATAATTCACCACTATTTACAGCATAAACTTAACAGACTTCAATTCTTATAAGTTACAAATAAGAAATAAATTAAGTGAGAAGAAACAATAAATTTGATTTAGGGTATTATTGTAAGTTCGGAAAATCCATTGCATAATTGCACAAGCTATAATGTGTCAATCACACTCGGATAACTTGAAAACACAAAATAAATATATTGCCTAAAGAAGGTCAATGTCTCCCTTATTTCACAATCATGTAGTTTTCCTACATATGGAATGTCAAAAGTTTATTCGAGTGCCAACTTCACCAAAAATCCTAATGAAAAATGCCTCCCAGATAAACCTCATGAAAATCCCAAAAAAAAGAAGACTTAACATAGCCAACATCATTGTACAAGCAAAACTTTCCAACCCTTCAAAACACAGTTTGTTCCTATGTCCATTTTAAACATGATGCAATGAGTACCAGATATTTATTGAATTCTTCCATTGTATTATTCAGCCGTCCCTCAAGTTCAGTCAATTTTGGCACCTTTACCATGGGTTTCTATTCATATGACTGTTCATCTCTCATTTAACAATCTGCTAGTCAAATAGAAAGTCTCTTATTAAGTTGAAGTTATTTTATGTCTATAACTTTACATCAACTTTTTATATCTTCAAATCCACATCCATAACGCAACATCTCATGCCTTCAACAAGTTTCACATACTCAGACACTTGAGACATGTTATTATAATTTCTTTTTCTGAATAATTCATTAGACAATAATAAAAATAACGCGTATATGACCAAAACTAAAACCAATATCCTAGGACAGATTAATATCTGGTGTGATGTCCTAGGCACCCAAAAAAAATCTTACTTTGAAAAAATAAATATGTAGTAGTGTAAGTAAGAGTCGATCCTACAGAGAATGATTATTTTATTTTATGTTTTTGCAAACAAGAATTTGGGGTTTTGTAATTAAAGAAATAATTTAAATAAAATTAACTAAAATAAATATGCAAGAAATAAATAAGAAGAAAAATCCTTGGTTTAAGTTAAAATCTACCATCAAGAATTTACAACTGATCACTGATGCAAGAATAACTCAATTCATATTTTAAACATTCACCATAGAAAGAACTACTCACAGGTGAAATAATTTTTCTCCTCTCTCTTTAATTTTAGATAAGTAGACACACGCGTTCTAAATTACCCTTACTATTAAATAACCCCCGGCACGTGCTAAAGATTTAATTTAATAGCAGCTTTAAGAATTAAAGAGATTGTTGAACTAAACAACAAAAGCCACGCATTTGTATTTAATTTAGATGAATATTCTTCCTAAGATAAAATAATCTTTTGATCTGCAAAATAATTATTAAATTTAGTTGCGTCACCAACAACAGTAAATTAATATGAATAATAAACTAGTAGTACTCCTAGCAATTAAACAAATCAATCATAAAATTTAAGCACAGAAAAATATTCAATACTCAAAATATAAATTGAACAATTAAAATAAATTAAATCTCACAGTGTATAAATCTCGATGACTTCAATCACTTAAATCAAGAAAAATAATTTAACTACTCATAATTGTAGAGAACACTAAAGAATAGAAAAGAGAATTTTTATTCTAATGAGAGTTGTCCTTTACATTGTGTATTAAGCCCTCTATTTATAGGCTCCAAAATTCTCCTAACCCTAATAAGAAGTACACTTTCCAAACCCTAATAGGATTTAAAATAAAAAGAAAAAAAAAAGAAAACTAAAATAATTATTATCCTAACCCTAATTGGAATTAAAATCCAATTTAAAATAAAAAAAGTAGCAAAATTCGCGAAATAATCCCGTTTCCAGAATTAACGCACCAAATAATCAGCCCCTTCGCTACAGTGATAAGTCAACATCAGCCGCCCGCGCGCATTGCGCGCCCATGAGCCCGAAACGACGCCGTTTCGTTCCTACTTTGGCCACTGTTTCAGCATTATCGCACATTGTGCGGAAGTTTTTAATTTTTTCCCAAACGGCGTCGTTCTACTGTGCGCGTCGCCGCTGATTTCCGCGCCTTGCGCGCTGCCATCTGCTGAAATTACCAAAATGCCATCTGATTTTTGCAACATTTACAGATTTGCCCCAAACTTATTTTTCCTACAAAATAAAATATAAAATAATTAAAAATAAATAAAAATACTAAAAATAATAAAAACACATAATAATAAATAAAACATCTAACACACTAAAATTAAATAAAAGCCCGTGAATAAAAAGAAATATAAAAATACTATAAAATTACCTAAATTAACATAAATTAACTAAAATCCTATAAAACTTATTAAAATCAAAATAAGCTAAATAATTAAACATTTAAACACACAATAAATATAAAAACTAGGTATTAGGGAATAAAAATATCATATAATTTAACCCTATCAAATACCCCCACACTCAACTTTTTGCTCGTCCTCGGGCAAAACTAAAATAAAAACTATAAAATTAAAACTAATAACCAAAATACTTACTTGAGCAACAGATTAATACAAATTTCAACATCAGGCTCAAAGATTTTTTTAAATGATAACTCAAAGAAAATTTTAAAATCATGCAAAATCTAGAACTTTAACATATTTATTAATCTCACTCTACTCAAGATCTTTTATATGTGTGTGAATTCAAATGTATCAAACTAATCAAAACTTGGATAAGTTTAGGTTAGTAATTACCTTATAAAAGACATACAACTAAACTCAATATACTTATTTTTCGCATCACTTTCAGCTAATACAGACAAAAAAAAATCAGAAGATCAAAATGTTTCAAACAATTATATACATTAGGATTATTAATATCAATTTTTTTTTAATTTTATTTTTTCAATTTTTTTCTTTTAATGGGTGCATTTTATGCTCCATCTCATTTTCCTTTATTTTTTTTTCTCTTTTCTTTCTTTCTCAGTGAGTACATTTTATGCTCCATCTCACTTTTTCATGTGTTCATGAGTGAGTGCGTTTTACGCTCCATCTCAATCCACCATAAGATTTTTTCCTTCAATAATAATCCTAGAAAAATTACCTAAATCATCTCCTCCAAATTATATTTTGCCTTATATTTTATTTTAAATAATGATCAACTAAGATATAGAGTTCAAAAATATCTTCCATAAGTATTTAACCATATAAACTTTCTCTTAATTAAAACTAGCTCAAATAAATAGATATAAGTGCATAAAAATTTAAAGGATCTAAAACAAAGTAATAATCGATAAAAAGTCAAAAATTCAAACTAAGCAAAAATTTATCCTTTTTTCAAGAGTTATTAAATAAAAAACAAAATTTTATCATTGGCTAAAAATTTAAAATTCAATCAACTCATTGCTCAAGTGACGCATCCTAAAAATAAAATAAAAAACTGTCTCATTTTCGTAGGAAAAACGGTTATACTTAGCATGTGCAACAAGCCTTTAAACCCCAAGGTTACCCCAAGTGGACGAGTTTTGTCTCGTGAGGATTTGCAGTGAATTTACCCACAAAATTCAAAATGTCAAAAATTTTAAAATTTCCTAAATTTTTCAAAATATGACATAAAAATAACAAAAATCCTAAATCCCTTCCCCCACACTTAAAATTTACATTGTCTCCAATGTAAACTATAATGTAAAGAAAAAGGCACAAATAACTAAAAAAAATAAAAAGAAAGAAAATTATACTCCCTTGGGTTGCCTCCCAAGCAACGCCTTTGTTTATCGTCATTGGCTCGACAACATGTCAAATCACTACGTCACTCCTACTTCATGAATTTTGAGTACCCCATCCATCACGTTATTCTTAATTGGTAGATTCAATCTCCCTTGTACTTGACATGAATGTTCAACTCCCATTTCAAGTAATAAATATTGGAGATGACTATGAAGATTCTTTAAAGTTAGAATGGGATCCTGTAAAATAAAAGATAAAAAATTATTATGAGTAACAGGCAATGAAATGAAAATAATTGCATTATTATCAAAAATTATTGGCAAAAAATTTAATGGAGCTTCATCCTCCAAATCTTGTTTAAGCTCAATTGTTTTTTCTTCCTTTAACTGCAAATTATTGATAATTGCCATCTCTAACTTTTCCTTGTTTATTTCCTCAACTTCTGCCACCGTAGGCATGTCATCATAAAAAATAACATCATTGTCTATATGAACACTGTCCGCTTCATTGATGTTGTTTGCTTTCTCTTGCTTCGGTGATGGAGGGACTGTCTTTTCTGGATCCTCTATATCGTTACCACTTCTTAACACTTGTGCACTTGTATTCTCCGTTGGATTATTCACCGTTTGAGAAGGTACTTGCTCATACTTTTGCTCTTCCAATTAATCGATTGTGATTTGTCCCATTTGAGTACCCAAACGCTGAATAATTGTATTATTTTCTTGAATACGTGCCTGCATGTCTTGTTGAAATTGCAAAGTATCCTGTTGAAATTGTAAATTATTAATTTTAATTAATTTAATCATATCCTCTAAAGACATATTAGAATTAAATGATTAGCCCTGTTGTTGTTGGGGATATGGCTGAATGTATTGTTGACAACTTGAAAATTTCAGATTTGTAGACGGATTTATTTGTGAATTTTCATAGCCAAAATTAGGATGATCCCTCCATCTTGAATTATACGCGTTTGAATAGGAATCATATCTCCATTGGGATTGACCAGGAAAACCACTTGCTATATTGACTTGCTCATATGACTCATCTTGAAGAATGAGGCACATATTAATTGGATGTCCTACCACCGCACAAATCCTACAAGCTTCCATTGTTGTGCATTACATGCAACCATTTGATAAACAAGAGAAGTTAGATCATTAATTTGTTCCTCAAGAGAAGAAATAGTTATCTCATTGACATAATCATGGATGAATTACATCCTGAACCTGCACAACTAAATTAAATTATGAAAAACTAGAAAAATAAAATCTTAAAAAAAATAAAAAAATTAATAAAGTAAATACATATTTACAAAAACACAAAATTAAATTAAAATCAATCCCTCGCAACGGCGCCAAAATTTGGTGTGATGTCGCAGGCACCCAAAAATAAAATTTTACTTTGAAAAAATAAATATGTAGTAGTGTAAGTAAGAGTTGATCCCACAGAGAATGATTATTTTATTTTATGTTTTTGCAAACAAGAATTGGGGGTTTTGTAATTAAAGAAATAATTTAAATAAAATTAGCTTAAATAAATATGCAAGAAATAAATAAGAAGAAAAATCCTAGGTTTAAGTTAAAATCTACCATCAAGAATTTACAACTGATCACTGATGCAAGAATAACTCAATTCATATTTTAAACATTCACCGTCGAAAGAACTACTAGCAGGTGGAATAATTTTTTCCCTCTCTCCTTAATTTTAGATAAGTAGACACACGCATTCTAAATTACCCTTACTATTAAACAACCCCCGGCACGTGCTAAAGATTTAATTTAATAGCAGCTTTACGAATTAGAGAGATCGTTGAACTAAACAACACAAGCCACGCGTTTATATTTAATTTAAATGAATATTCTTCCTAAGATAAAATAATCTTTTGATCTGCAAAATAATTATTAAACTAGATTAAACTAAACAACACAAGCCACACGCTTGTCACCAAAAACAGTAGATTAATATGAATAATAAACTAGTAGTACTCTTAGCAATTAAACAAATCAATCATAAAATTTAAGCACAAAAAAATATTCAATACTCAAAATAAAAATTGAACAATTAAAATAAATTAGATCTCACAGTATATAAATCTCGATGGCTTCAATCACTTAAACCAAGAAAAATAATTTAACTACTCATAATTGTAGAAAACACTAAAGAATAGAAAAGAAATTTTTTATTCTAATGAGAGTTGTCCTTTACATTGTGTATCAAGCCCTCTATTTATAGGCTCCAAAATTCTCCTAACCCTAATAGGAAATACACTTTCCAAACCCTAATAGAATTTAAAATACAAATAAAAATAAAAGAAAACTAAAATAATTATTATTCCAACCCTAATTGGAATTAAAATCCAATTTGGAATAAAAAAGTAGCAGAATTCACGAAATAATCCCGTTTCCAGAATTAACGCGCCAAATAAACAACCCATTCGCTACAGTGACAAGTCAACGTCAGCCGCCCCCATGAGCCCGAAACGACGCCATTTCGTTCATGTTCTTGCCACTATTTCAGCATTACCCCGCATTGCACGAAAGTTTTTAATTTTTTCCCAAACGACGTCGTTCTACTGTGCGCGTCGCTGCTGATTTCCGCGCCTTACGCGACTGCCATCTGCTAAAATTACCAAAATGCCATCTAATCTTTGCAGAATTTACAGATTTGCCCCTAAGCTTATTTTTCCTACAAAATAAAATATAAAATAATTAAAAATAAATAAAAATAATATAAAAATAATAAAAACAAATAATAATAAATAAAACACTCAAAACATTAAAAATAAATAAAAACCCATAAATAAAAAGAAATATAAAAATACTATAAAATTACCTAAATTAACATAAATTAACTAAAATCCTATAAAACCTATTAAAATCAAAATAAGCTAAATAATTAAACATTTAAGCACACAATAAATATAAAAACTAAGTATTAGAGAATAAAAATATCATATAATTTAACCCTATTAATATTTAACTTCAAAGTGCATCATTTTGTCATGGTTATGAACAAAAAGAACATTCAAGAGAAAGCTGTATGCGTACCTTGTCATTGGGGATAATATTTGAAATGTGTTTGTCCTTCTCTGTACATGCTGAGGAAGCTCCATCATCTATGTAACCTTGTTGAACGGTCCATGAGGAATAACTCTTCTTCATTAACCAAGTTGTCATCGTAAACTTGTAACATTTCATATTCTTCACCTGAGAGAAAGAAGGTTGAAGTTAGGACCGAGATATTACCTTTTGCAAATATAAGTGAAATTAAATTGAGGGAAGAAGAATTCTTAAATGTTCTCTAGGACTTTTATTAGATTATTGGAAAATTAATTACTTCAGTTGAGTATATAGACTGCTCAGGTCAACTTCATCTTGCTGACAAGATCAATCCTTTTAAATATAAATATAAATTTGGTAAGTTAACTGAATATACGATTCTTTCACACCTACGCTCAAGTCTAAAAGCAAATTTCCTTACATAGAACAGGTTCATTAGCCATCATAAAACTTACTCTTGTTTGGACATTAGCTTTGTCTTGCAAGTACTCTCCCTCATTTCCTATTCTTGATTTCCAATTCCAGGGTTTCTCGATCTGAGAAATCCATATGATGATAATTAAGAGAAAGAAGTTTATTGATTCAAAAAAGCTAAATATCTTCACCTAAGTCTTTGAGATTTACAGTACCACAATAATAATAAATGCTAATAAAGGACATGTATTATTTCTTGTAGGTTTGCACAAATAGTACGACCTCAGATTGAAAAACCAGAATGACTCGAAAATTTCCTACAGCGGACTTTCTTCGATCATTGTATAGCTCACGAGTGCAGCAAGAACCGATACAACCATTATTGAATCACTTTGTGACACATAAGCATTTCAATACTGCATATCGACGGGTTTGCATGGTGAACACGATATAATATAACTTTATAGATAGGTCCGTCAAAATGTTGTTCGCATCACTGTCCTGTAGAAATATTTCAGTTGTTCCATGATCCAGGTAATTGATTTTTAAGTTAAAAGATATCATCCTTTGAGGTTTTTCTGAACTTGTTTACTACTCTTCAATTTTTTTAGTATAGTAGTAGCTTCAGATTATGCAAAATATGATAATTTCAAATAGATTTTACAAGTTGAGTGCTGTAAACCTTGTCACAAAACAAAATATAGACCTACCAAAATTATGTCATTTCTATTCTTTTAATAGATTTTAAAAGAAAAGAAAGAGACTCTTTCTAAAAGAACTATAAATAAGAAAGTAATATACGAAATTACATATTTATTTGAAAAAGGTTTTCGAGACTCCCTGTTGTAAAATGCCAAATTACCGCAATCCAGCCCAACACTTCCCTTACCACACAGTTCAACGTATACAAGCGACTTAGAAGGTGAAGAAGTTCTAAGGCGGCAAGCGACTTAGAAGATGAAGAAGAAGATCTGAGGCAGCCGCCCCAAACTCGAAACCCTAGAGTTTCTCTCACCACTAACCCCTACTATAAAGGGTCATATATATAATAGTAAAGGGTCATAAAGGTAAAAATTAACCAAAAGAAATAAACAAGCAAATCAATGGACCATGTTATGGGCCTTGGGGCTCTCCAGACTACCCTAGATCCATTTGTTACTCATAATTTAATAACCATTGGAACAAGAAAATGTTAGACTAACATTTTAGCGAGTAAGGGAATAAGGAATTTTAATATGAGCCCAACTAACTAAAATGTACAATCATTTAATAAATAGAAAAAGGTGGGGTTCCAAGAGGATTTTCAAATAGGGCCAAATATTTCTCAAAGGAGAGAAAACAAGCAATTCTCTTTGATGAGTCAAACATTAGTCACCAAATATAGACAAGCCTGATTGATAAGGGAATAAAATTAATATATACATATTTCTTGAGAGACGGACGGACTAATTGTCGAGACTATTTCCCGTCTCTCTTATCAAATGCAAGCCCGACTCGCTCAACTCTACTGGGAATAATTTACGCATCTTAATAAAAAATAATTAAATATGTCTAATATAATTTTATAATAGGAGGAAGAGCATAAGTAAACCGCCGTTACCGGCATAAGCATAAGTAGATCCTACTGGTGTAATAATTAAATGGAAACTAAACAATAATTACTTCAAATCATACAAGAAATGAATAAAGCAAAAGGGGAAATCATTGTTGCCATATTCGGAGCAACCAAATAATTGTTGAAACAGGGAAACATTGTACATAAATACCCCTGAAACAGTCAGCCGGCTTGACAACAGAATTTCCTTTAATGTAATCTTTCTGCACCTTCCATGCCTCTGAATCCATTTTGTCTCTTGATGTCATTTCAAATCTTTCTTGTGGTGTATGAATTTTATGTACACTAAGAATTCTCTGTTGAACAAAATTTGGTGTGATGTCGCAAGCACCCAAAAATAAAATCTTACTTTGGAAAAATAAATATGTAGTAGTGCAAGTAAGAGTCGATCTCACAGAGAATGATTAATTTAATTTTATGTTTTCGCAAACAAAAGTTGGGGGGTTTTTTAATTAAAGAAATAAGTTAAATAAAACTAATTAAAATAAATATGAAATAAATAAATAAGAAGAAAAAACCTTGGTTTAAGTTAATATCCACCATCAAGAATTTACAACTGATCACTGATGCAAAAATAAATCAATTAATATTTTAAAGATTCACCGTAGAAAGAACTACTCGCAGGTGGAATAGTTTTTCTCCTCCCTCCTTAATTTTAGATAAGTAGAGCCACTTGGTCTAAATACCCTTACTAATAAACAACCTCCGGCACTTGCTAAAGATTTAGAGAGATCGTTGAACTAAACAACACAAGCCACTTGTTTGCATTTAATTTAGATGAATATTCTTCCTAAGATAAAATAATCTTTTGATCTGCAAAACAATTATTAAACTTAGTTGCTTCACAAATAGCAGTAGATTAATATGAATAATAAACTAGTAGTACTCCTAGCAATTAAACAAATTAATCATAAAATTAAGCATAGAAGAATATTCAATAATCAAAATATAAATTGAACAATTAAAATAAATTAGATCTCACAGTGGATAAATCTTGATGGCTTCAATCACTTAAACTAAGAAAAAGAATTTAGCTACTTATAATTGTAGAGAAAACTAAAGAATAAAAGAGAGAATTTTTGTTCTAATGTGAGTTGTCTATTACAATGTGCCTCAAGCCCTCTATTTATAGGCTCCATAAACCTCCTAACTTGTCCAAACCCTAATAGGATTTACAATTAAAAATAAAAGAAAAAGAAAAATAATTATTATCCTAACCCTAGTTGGAATTAAAATCCAATTTGGAATAAAAAAGTAGCAAAATTCCGAAATAATCCCGTTTTGGCCAATTTCCGCGCAAACAAACACGCCCTTCGCTCGGTTGACTCAGTCAACGCGCGCCAGCCGCGCATTGCGCGGATATGCACTCCATACGACGCCGTTTCGATACCTTGTCTTGCTACTGTTCAGCGTCTCCGCGCATTGCGCGGACGCTTTCCATTCAACCACGAAACGACGTCGTTTTGTTCGGTGCCTGTTGCCTTCTTACTCGCGCATTGCGCGGAAGCCACTATTGCCGTTTTTACCGTTTTGCCCCTCCGCGTTGCTTCCTTCTAAAATTACCATAATGCCATCCAACCTTTAATAAATTCCTACAAAATGAATAAAAGTAATTAAAAATAATATAAAAATACTAAAAACACATAATAATAAATAAAACTCCTAAAATACTAAAAATAAATAAAAACACATAAATAAAAAGAAATATAAAAATACTATAAAATTACCTAAATTAACATAAATTAACTAAAACCCTATAAAACCTATTAAAACCAAAATAAACTAAATAATTAAACATTTAAGCACACAATAAATATAAAAACTAAGTATTAGGGTATAAAAATATCATATAATTTAACTCTATCAAAAGAACTAGTATATCTTCCTATATGACTGAAGTTCTATGTAGTGCACCAAGTGGAAAAGAACCAAATAATCAAAGAACAAATACGAGATGACCGAATTTCTATGTATACGCAACCAACAAGTTTTGCAAACATTCATAGTAAATTCTATGTATTAGAGGAGAAGAAACAAGCTCAATTTAAACACATAAATAAATGAAAAATAAACTATATTCTGAACAGATAATGACAACTGTCAACTGGTTTCAGTTTAAATAGTTCTTAACTAATTACATAAAGCTTCTTGATTGAGTTGAACTTGTTTCTTGCTCCAGCCACACGTGCAACAAGCATAAAGTTGTCACTCTGATTCCTCTCCCAAAAAAGGGTCCCGATGGAAATGCAACAAGTGACGCATGCGGTAGAAGACTAAAAGAATAAGTGTACAACTACTGCTCTATTTTATGCAAGGTAGGTTGGTTAAATATTTTATTTTAATCTGCAATTCATTAGCGCTGTTTCCTCTTTCTATTCGTCAGGTCGAATAATTCAAATCACTACCGAATTTGCAGATACAAGCACATTCACCAGCGTTAAGTGACATTGAACCAGTTCAACCTGACATCCAGACTAGTTCATCAGAAGATGAAGAGGATCAACCTGTAAAACAAGATGTTGAGGCAGAATGGACTAGGAAAAGAAAAGGAGTGCCTCATAGGGCTCCACTAAAATAAGGCTTGACAGTGCCCAATACCGCAACATCAAATTCGTGGAAGCGTGGTACTTTTGAACCTTATATCTAAACTCTTGAAAACTAGATAAATGTGTTTATTGTAGTATGTTTTCCTATTGACATGGTTCCTAGTGAGACAACACTTGGTCTTTTAAGAAGGTTTCTTGCAAATAAATCTGAATTTGCTGTTCAGTGAAAATTTAAGATTATCACCCAATATTGATTATGAGTTTTTATATTTTATCTTTTTGTGTGGGTGTGCAACAAAGAGCCAAAAACAGCACCCAGAATCTGTGGTTGATGTACTGTTACAAATTTAGGAATTGCAGGAACTTAAAAATCTCGCAATAATTTTTTGAAACATTGAAAGATAAATTAGAAAATACTATGAATCCGCCATCTATGCATTTGTAATGACCTAAATATTACTACTGAAACCCAATGAAAGAACTAATCGATAAGAAACTCAGAAATTCAGGGGGAATGAATGTCAACAAACAATAACTCTCTCCTTTCCACAAAACGATGCTCAACATTGAAATCAATTTGCAAAATTCTAAAATTCAAAATATTACTGCTAATAATTACAAAAATTATAGCTTTCAATTGCTATTAATTGGGGAGAGTTGAGAAATAGTTCATAAAACAAGTACACTTACAGTTCAAGACCGTTTGCTGCACTAAATTAGATCCTACTCCAACAACAGCCTTGTAATGGCCGGTCGGAGATGGCAGCAGCGGCGCGTTGCCGGCGTGCGTTTTACAGGAAATTTAGGCTGTGGGCCTTTTCGGTGTTTTGCTCCCCCCCCCCCGTGTTTAGGTTTGTGTTGGACGAATTTAAAAATTTTATTCACATTATTTTATTTTAAATATAATTTATTTAATTCACAAAAATTATATTCACGAATCAATACAGGCGTTTAAAGATTAAATCGTTATAATCATTACTTTCGCAAACGTTACAAACTTGCACCACTTTATTTTAAATTTAATTAATAAAAATAATATTTATTGCGATCCTAAAACGTTCGAGTTTACACTTTGTCCTATAATTTTATTTAAACCACCGTGACAAATGTCAAAATTTAAATACAGTCACTCTCATGTAATGTATAAAATGATATTTTATAATATTTTTTTAAAATATTGTTATAATAAAGGGCATCTGACGTAAAGAACGTGAGATATCCCTCACTCCCTATGCTCTATTATTTTATTTTTTAATTTTTAATCAATTTTATTAATTTTCAATTTAAAAATATTTTAAATAGAATTTTAACATCTAATAATAATTTTATTATTTGAAACAGAGAGAATACTAATAATAAGTTTTATTATTTTTCGGCAAAAAGTGATACAAGTGACATCGTATATATTTGTGTAAGTTTTCATACAAATTAAAAACAATCGTTTTATGTAATTAAGTAGATTCCCTCCATGTTATATTTATGTATAAAATGGTGTTTTATAATGTTTTAAAAATATTGTAATAATAAAAGGCATCTCACGCAAAATGAATTTCAAAATCTAATAATGATTTTATTATTTGAAACGAATAGAGTACTTTATTATAAGAATTATAAAAATAAGTCTAAGTATACAAACTTTATGCACAAACTCCATTTAAACCATTTAAAAGTGGAGTATGGCATGAAAATATGTGTCAGGTCCCACATTTTAATGGTATACAAGGTTATTAAACCTCGACCGGATCACTGGCTTGATTGGTAAAAATCATAACTAGTCGGCACTTCGGTCCGATTAAAAATAAATAAATTAGTTTTGGTCAAAATCCAGCGACTTGACGGTTGAACCAGTCGACCCAATAACCTGGTAACCGAGTCACCGGTTTTACAAGTTCCCTACCTATTTTTTTTTATATTTAATTTAAGCCTTTGAATTTGATTGAATGTATCATTGATTAAGTTTTAAGTTATAATCATTATTTAATATCTTTCTTTTCATATAGATTTAGTATTTATTTGAATTATATAAAATAAACATTGTACAAATATAATTTTTTACCGAATTTGATTGAATGTATCCTATAAATGTTTATGTTCATTTGTGTTTAATTTTATCACTCTTGAATATTGAGTTTTGAGTTATGATCATAATTTAATATATTTCTTTTTATATAAATTTAGTATTTATTTGAATTATATAAAATAAACATTGTACAAATAAGTTTAATTTTTTTTTATTTGTAGATAAATTTATTAATTTTACATATTTACTAAATATTATATATAATATATATTAATAATTAATATATTTAATTATTTATTACATATTAATGATGTCATCGATTCAATATCAGTTCAACCACTGGTTTGACCATTGACTTATCTACCCAATACATTTTTCAATTTGATGATCGATTCAGGTTTAAGAACACTAAATTGGTATAAATAAAATTTGTGTTTCTAAACTTATCCTTATTATAATGTTTAATCCCAAAAATAATAAATTATCAATTTAAAAGTCTAAAATGAGATTGTGATGATTAATCTATAATAACAAAATACAATGAATTTTAAATTTCCCGCTCATTATACTAAATGATCTAAGCCGTCTAAAATTTGGGATAAATTCCACCATCCCTTATTTAATATCCTCCCCCTCTCTCTCTGGCTTACAAATCACTCTACGCCAGATTTCCCTTCTTCCTCTTCATTTCTTTTATTTCATAGTGCCAGAGACATGATGCGGATAATGCTAGTGTAAGAATATGATATCAATTTATACTATTATCATTACAAAATAAACTCTTTTTAACTGTACTTATAATGTTGCATAGTTCATTGGGTTTAGGGTCCAATTTGTGGAATGCAAGATATTTAGAAATTTGGTATGAATTTGTATAAGATAGACTTAGAGCATTTCTAACAACTAAACTACCCTATAGACTATATTTAGTCTATTTGATATCAATAAATAAATGTCTTTTAATCTTCAATTTTTTTTAACAGATGAATTATCTCATAAATTATAATATAAAAAAATTACAGTAAAATAAAAAATCCTAATCATCCTTCCACTCTTCTATTGAAATATAATTAAAATTATAATCTATAAAATATCAAGTTTCTTGATTTAATCTTTTTAATACTTCAAATATAATCTTAAACTATATTTACTCTAACTATTGAAAAGAGAAGATGAATCATAAATTATATTTAATTTAGAAATATGCTACTGGAGATACCTTACTCAACCAGTATTATTATTATTATGATATGATGCAACATAATTTGAGAAACTATTAGCGGTAATAAATAAATTAAAAGGCAATCAAATGATTTTTTTAAGGTCATTATGTGTGAACAATCCACGTAAAAAATAAAGAAATCAACCCAATCAAATGAAAAGATTGATTGCTTCAATTTCAAAATCCCGCCTAGCCATTACAGTCATCAAAATAAAAACCCTAGAAAAATCCCCAATAAAAATCCAAAACCTACACATACCTAAGCCCTTTCGCACCTAATTCTCCTAGCCAACTGAATATCTTTAGTCATAATCGTAACCCTTGTGGCATGAATTGCGCACAAATTAGTATCCTCAAACAAACCCACCAAATAAGCTTCAGCAGCCTCTTGAAGAGCCGCAACAACGCTACTCTGAAACCTCAAATCTGTCTTGAAGTCCTGAGCAATTTCTCTCACCAGCCTCTGAAATGGAAGCTTTCAGATCAAAAGCTCAGTGCTCTTCTGGTATTTCTTAATCTCTCTTAGAGCCACAGTTCCGGGACGGAATCGGTGGGGCTTTATCACTCCTCCAGTGGCCGGAGGTGACTTCCTGGCCGCCTTGGTTGCCAACTACTTCCTTGGGGCCTTGCCGCCGATGAATTTGCGAGTTGTTTGCTTTGTTCTTGCCATTGTAGGGTAGGGAGAGAAATAAGGGTTTTGTAGTGAGAGAGAGTTGATGGTGATGAGGGAGGAGAAGGGAATGTGTTATTGTATATAGAGTATGTAATAGGTGAGGAGAGAGAAATTATGCGAGGCGCCACTGATGGTGAATTTTGAAATCTCTGGTGGGAGAGGATGCGAAGATTGTGGCGCAAAGGGATCTGGTCCGTAAGATTTCATGATGAATGAATGGTTAGGATTCGTTCCCTGGAGAGCACACGGATCGGGATCTGCTAGCTTTTGGTTACAATTGAGGTTGAGCTCATTAAAAGTTGAAAACATGAGTTTTGGTGACCGAGTATTTGATAAAATTTACAATGCAAATGAATTTGGCGTTTTTAGTTAACTATAAATCATTTTAAACATAATGTAATAATAGTATAATTATTATATAAATATTATGTAATAATCTGTTATCATTATATTATAATTCTATTGACTATTCCATTACAACAAAAAAAAAAATTTGGCACACCAGATCCCACCTCGGTGTTCTTTGGGCAATAGACAATTTTATATTGTACTAAAGCCTTTTCTTTTTTAAAACAAGAAAAAGATAGATACATAAGTGGGGTATAAATCTTCCGACATTCAAGTACACAAAATGACTTTTTAGACTTTACGTGAATCATGACATTTTTTTTTTGGTTTAAATAGTCCAAAATAAACTAAAATATATTGAATCCGTGATTCCGTTACGATTGATGAATATATTACAAGTGATTGAAAAATACAAAACAATGATACCTTCAACTATTAAAAAATTAAATAATAAAGTTGGTCAAAGCTAGTAAACACTACAATTAGTCTTGAAATACAAATTTTACATATCAATTAGATTTAAAAAATCTAATTAGTTCTTCAACACAAGAACACGGTGTTATTATCTTGCACCAAAAAAATCTAAACACATTCACCGATAAGCACACTAAATACTCATGGTCTCACCCAGGATCCACGTCCTAGAAATGTTTGCAGTTGACAACTGAAGATCCCCTAGCTTGAGAACAGTGAGTCAGAGGATGCTATCATATCATAGATCCTATAATTGAGAAAGAAATCAATCAACTCAGAGACAAATAAACTCCCACACAAGAAGAGAACACAAAATCAAGGCAAATCAAAGAATGAGATATATCAAGGCAACTTATCATATAAGAATCAGCTATATATCAAGTAATAGATAAATTGGTTGGGCCAGTTTATGACGAGATATTGATGCAGAAATTCAACATTACTAGTTTCTACCTAGCATGAGATGTGGGAAAAGGAGCTGGAAAAGGGATGGAAGAAACAGCACCAGTCCTGAGAGGCATAAAGAAGCAACTTCGGTTATTCAGAATTCTTCAATGGACTCTATAAAAGTAAATTAAAAAATAAAATCAACACATACCAACAGTGGGACAGAATTCTGTCTGCAGTACTATCCGTAGTGGAATAAAATGGTGCCAGTTTGGTCACATTTGCTTTATCTGTAAGTGCAAAACCCCTTGAGCTTTCAGTGCAATGTGTACCATTTCCTCTAAAATCAAAATCTCTTCAGCAACTTGATTGATCCCTGGGCAAAACCAGTAAATGAAGGGGCACTGGGAGCATCATCATCATCAGCAAGCTTCTAAATTTGCATCCTTGGCCACATCAGCAAGCACATTTATAGGTTACAAACAAGACTCAACTCCTCGACCACAGCATCAAGGCTCAATAATAAAAGGGGGAAATAAACAAAACCCAAAGAACTTCATACACAGAATAATAATAAAGAAGAAAAAACCAAGCTGGTAACACGTAAGTCAACTGGTCAAAGATTTTTTTTTACAAGTTGCCGGCATGTTGCCGGGATTACAGAAGAATATAGGCACACCAAATAAGTCAACTGGTCAAAGAAATTTTTTTACAAGCCAGTTGATCAGTTCATACTCAAATTTGATACACTGAGAAAATTGATGATTGCATGATATATCTCATACTTATCTAAGAAATACATAAATAAATTTGCAATATTATGTGTCAAATTTTTTGTACATGTTGAATCAATCTTGAGGAGGAATCGCTGGCGGGATAACCATCGATTGAAGACACTGAAGTTACAAAAGGACTTCAGTTAAAGAAATAATGCCCTCGTT
Organism: Hedera helix; assembly: GCA_947179155.2. Lineage (NCBI taxonomy): Eukaryota > Viridiplantae > Streptophyta > Magnoliopsida > Apiales > Araliaceae > Hedera > Hedera helix. Next base: position 35,577,958 of record OX359267.1, read on the forward strand.
TGGTGCAACTAGATAGTAAAACAATCATATTATGACAATTTGATTAATTTTTATTTATTTTGTCGGTGGAGATGTGCAATGGGTCAACCTTACCACAAACTACGTCCACCGGCTAAACTTATAGTAAACTATGTTTGGGTGACCTCAAAGGATACAAGTTGTTACAATCAGACTATTGAAAATTGATTATAATAATCATATTATTGACAACTAAATTTTTTAGGATATTCTAGAAAGTTTAAATAATTAATTAGATGACTGCACAATTTACGGTGTAGCACCCTTTAAAAACTCCAACTATACTTATTGCGTGGCTATTTCTGTCTAGGATAAAGGAGGGTTGCATCAGATGTTAGTCAAAAAGGCAGATATAAAAATTAGATCTCTCTTATAAAAATTAACCCATGTGAAACCCTTATTGTCTTTTTACTTTTTGGTTGTCATTATGGGTTCATTTGCAGCCCCTAGCTGAGTCGAGTCACAATTCAGTATAGCACAACATAATCCTTTGCACTCAATTTTGATAAGTAGAAAAATACTGCACCTTGGTTAAGAATATAGTGCCCTAGAAAAATGTATCTCTAATATTACACGGAGGGAGTATTTTACAAGCGGATTACCTCAAACTTATTATCCCCCAACTCACCTATTGTTTGTAGCTAAATGCACAAGTAGAAAGTGATCTATATGAATGTGTACTCGATTGAAATATGTGAAATCCGTGAGTGCAGCGAAATCTAGTTTAGCTACTATGTATGTTGAGATGTGTTGACGTCACTTTAAATTGGAACTCTGCTAATAATATATACGAGTCAAAGGACATCATAGGCAAAGGGCAAAGGCTCTTAGGATTTCGAACTCCATCTCTTCACTTAAAGAATAAATAATAAAAATTAAATATTTGACTTGGTACTTATAGAGACTAAGAAAAACTATTTTACGTTTATGTTTGGTGAAAACTTAAATTGTATCAGATTACAGCTTCTAGTTTAATTTCGAGGTTGTGCTTAGCCAATTTATACAAATAATTGAAAATAAAACATGTAATATGCTTAATCCACATATTGCTCAAAGGATTACTCAACTCAACACTTTAACCCAAACTAGTTGGAGTAGGCTGCAAATGAATCCCATATGATAGCAAAAAAGTATTAAAAAGAAAAACAAACAATAAGGGATCACATATGTTCATTTTAATAAGGGAGAGCTAATTATTTATAATTGCCCCGCAACACCTGACTCAACCCTCGGGACAAGCCATGCACTAAGCATAAATAGAATTTTTAAAAGTAAATATCACACTATAAATTGTGCAGCCGTCTAATTCTTTAAAAATTTACTAGAATACCCTCTAAATAATTTAATTGTCAATAATTTGATTATTATAATTAGATTTTTCATATTCTAATTGTTAATAATCAGCACGTCATCCTTTGGAGCCACCAAAACATAGTTTACTATGAACTTATCTGGTGTGCGTGATTTATGGGATATTGTGTACACCCAGAGGTCAGTGGTAAGTCTATTGCATTTTGAGGTTCCAACATTATAAAAAGTAAAAAAAGCTGAACTTAAAAAATAATAAGCTTGTCATAATCTGATTGTTGTAATATCCAATTGCACTAAACGAGAACATTATCTTCTTAATAAATCATTTTTCAACTTCATTATTTTCAATTCGTGCAAGAAAACAATGGCTATTATCTCTTCTCTTGGTATTCTTCTTCCGGATTGAATCAACATGAACAAAAAATTTAATGCATTATATATATATACATACATACATACATACATACATATGTACAAACATAATGATATTACAAATTTATTTATGTATTTTGTAGTTAAGTATAAGATGTTTTTTGTCACTTCGATTTTTATTAGGAAGCAACAGTTCTTCTGTAGGATTAGCAAATTTCCGAACTCAAATTTAGGAATTCTTGGATTCTTCTAGATTTGGCAAGATTCTTCGGTATTTTTTCTAGATGATAAGAATTGAATATATGACTATACTATTATTATAATGTTTCATATACTAATGCTATATATTTTCTGATTTTCTAAATAGAATTAGTATACAAAAACTTTGTTTTTCTTGCATATTTTAACATTCTATTATGAATTATTATTTATTGGTACTGAAATTTTAATATATGTGTATATACATACAAATATATGTAATCATATTTATATCTATGTATAAATTTATTTAATATTTGTAAACAAGTGCCGAATACCAATCCCCATATGACTTTTTAAAAACTTTTATTATAAATTTGAGTATAAATTTATCTACTTATCTGTAAGAAAATTTCGTTCACTAGTTGACCAATATGATCCATTGTGTCAAATGCGGGGTCTAACTTCGAAGTGTCTAATATTAGTTTTTACAGGATAACCGCCAAATTAGATAGCATGACAACACCGGTGCAACATCAAACTTTACTTAGCTACTTAAATAAGATAACATGCTAAAACTCTGTGGATCAAGCACTAGTCAAAAGTTCTGCATCGAGTCAATAAGAACTCACTACCGTCATTAAGAATGTGAATTCTTCACTGTGGTATTTGAGAAGGACAGCTGATATGAGTTCATCAATACTGTAAACACGCATTTTCTTCGTTGTCTCGATGCAAAGCCTTTTAAAAGTACTTGATCCACTAAACAGTCAGATGCACTAGAAAAGAATGAATATAGGGCATCTTAAGCCATGATTACCATTTACCACTTATCTACTTAATTATATTATGATTAATATCTTAAAATTTCTCTACATTCGTCCACCCCCACATTTGAATGTATTGAAGTTTAATGGTACCAAAACAATCTCTACAATATTTATCAAAATGTCTCTCTAAAAGTCCCTCCTTCCCTCTGTAAACAATAATTGAACCAAAGCAGATGTCACATAATTTAAGAATTGTATATTGTAAATAGTAGTGTCCACGAAAATTTGAAATGGAGAAATAGCGAGAGCTATACAATCCTATCTAAATGGGTTGCGGGGTCTCTAAAAATTTGAATTGAAATAAAATGAAGACGTTAAATCAATTTTAGACTTCCAAACAAGGCAACAAAAAAAGGAGGTCAATTAATGGCCAAGGGAGGCAGCATATTTTACTGTAATAAAAATATATAAATGTGAAATACTAAGCCATATAATAACATCACTACATTAAAAAGCATCAACAATAATATGAATATTCTTTCCGCATTTATTTCACATATATATAATTTGATAGGTTGAACTTCAAATTCAGTCAAAGGAAAAGGAATTATGAGAGATGGATGCATCCCTGTGGCACTGCAGCACTCCTAAACCCAAAGAAAATTTAAAGGGAAAAACTAATACAAAGTCATTCCCTAGGCCTCAAAAAAAATAGCATATCCCCTTCTCACTTTCTTTACCTTCTACAACAAAGAAAAACTATAATATGTGCCTGTTTGTGCAGCGAATTTGTTCCAGAGTTTATAACTTAAAATAAGTTGACACTATAGTGTTTCATACAACTTACAAAAATAACCTCTAATTCTCAAGTTAATTTAAGGGTGATTGGTATATTATATCTTGTGCAATTATGTAATGAATTTTTCAAATTGCTTTCTTTATTGTAAAAATTAATTGAGCTAAGCTTGTGCTGTAAATAGTTATGAATCATTGGGAATGTGCGAGGAAACATATCAAAAGTTTTCTATGAAAAACAATTAAAGTTATTTCCCTTGTTTTTTTTTTTGCCTTCAACAAATCTTGTTAAAAACCTATGGAACATAAACCGTCTTCAACTATAAAACAAACACCAATTGGAAATACTTACTAGTTAGTACATACCTAAAACATACTCGAGAGAAATTTTCGTTATTACATTAATTTTAATTTTTTTGCATACATGTTAAATCGATCCAGAAGAGAGTAATCACTCGTCATTTTATTTTTGGAGGAATGAATGGAATAGAACTATTCGGGTTTATTCTTTGAAGGAATGAATAGAATAAAATTTTTAGATCGATTTATATAATGAAGGTACAAAAGGAAAAGGGATAAATGTCTCATTTGATGCAGCTGAAGATTATTCTAATTAGATTATAATATTCAGATGCTGGTTCTCATAATTTGATTTTGATTCTCAAGCCTCATCAAATAAGCAAAAATGTGCAAAAGAAAAAGGTAAACATAAAAAGGCCTTATTTGATAAAGCTTGAGATTATCAAAATCAAATTATGGCAGATATCATATATTATAATCTGATTATAATAACCTCCAACTGCTTCAAATAAGACCTTTCTCTCTTTACCATTTGTTTAACACCTTCATTATTTAAATCCATCTGAATTCCTCTAAAAAAGAAACGAAAAGAATTTTGTTCTATTCATTCATCCAAGGAAGAAACGATGAGTGGTTCCTCTTATAGCACGAGTCAAAAAGTATGCAAAATTTTCAAAATTGATGTAATAATGAAAATTTCTAGAGTACTTTTTTAGATATGCATTTACTAGTGAAATTATCCGATTGGTGTTTATTTTATAACTTAGGATGGTTTATGCTCAAATAGGATCTTAAAAAGATTTAATGAAGAGACAAAAGAAAAAGGAGGGAAAGGATTTTCATGAAAATCTTTTAACATGCTTACTCACGCATTCCAAATAATTCATCTTTATTTACAGCATAAACTTAACTGACTTCAATTCTTACAAGTTACAAATAAGAAATAAATGCAGTGAGAAGAAAAATAAATTTGATTTAGGGTATTATTGTAAGTTTGGAAAATTCATTATATAATTGCACAAACTATAATATTCCAATCACACTAGGATTAACTTGAGGATTATAAATATGTTGCCTAAAGAGGTCAATGTCTCCCTTGTTTCACTATCTTGTAGTTTTCCTACATATGGAATGTCAAGTTTATTCGAGTGCCAACTTCACCAAAAAACCTAATGAAGAATGCCTCCCAGATAAACCTCATGAAAACCCCCAAAAAAGAAGACTTAACATAGCCGGCATCATTGTACAAGCAAAACTTTCCAACCCTTCAAAACACAGTTTGTTCCTCTCTCGATTTTAAACAAATGATGCAATGAGTACCAGATATTTATTGAATTCTTCCATTGTATTACTCAGCCACCTCTCAAGTTCAGTCAATTTTGGCACCTTTACCATGGGTTTTTCATTAGACTGTTCAGTTCATAAGCACCCCCCCCCCCCCCCCCCCAAAACACTAAAAAACACACATATCTATCCGGATATAATCTTGGGCGCTTAAATTGCTTTAAAAAAACACTCAAGGAGGATTTTAACTCGCTGCATTGTTTACAATCCTCATAACGCCCGAAATTTCCTACATTTACACCGATTGAAAGAGCCCAGAGGTCCTCCAATACACTCCCCGACTCATTAACTGCTGTAAAATTAGCAGATTCAATCCCGTAGCCTTTCCTACAACAGATATTTCCACTAGTGTAGAAGGTTTGCATACAATTCTTTCTCCTTTGTGCTTACTTGAAGTCTTTCTTTGTGCTCTCACATATTTCAACACCTTCATTGTGTCTAGCATCCTTGTACTCTTTAATTTTATTTTTATGTTCCATGTCTAACTTTTTGCCATGTATATATACACCAGTTTTGTCTTCTTATTGTTATTACAATTTTGACATCTTCATTAAAGCACAAGTTTCGTTATAGAATAGCAGTCTCCACTATCTCATGATCCTGAACCGATACTATCATTGCACATTACATTAGTTTCTGAATCCAAATTCCAGATAATCTAATTCATTGTTTCTATTCACTCCACCATCTGGCTTTCGTCTATATTCTCATACATACATCTGAAACCATTAATCTATTTCAGATGTATTATTAATCCACCTTGCTAATCAAATAGTAAGTCCCTTCATAAGTTGAAGTTATTTTGTGTTTATAGCTTTACATCAACTTTTTAAAATCATTTAGCAAATATCATATATATATAATGTGATCAGTAATCTTCAAATCCACATCCATAACACAACCTCTCATGCCTTCAACAATTTTCACATACTCAGACACTCGAAGCATGTTATTATAATTTCTTTTTCTGAATAAATCATTAGACAAAAATAAAAATAAGGTGTATATGACCAAAGCTAATATCCTAGGACAGATTAATATCTAATTTCAAAGTGCATCGGTTTGTCACAATCACAAAACATTCTCTGGTTATGAACAAAAGGAACATTCCAGAGAAAGCTGTATGCATACCTTGCCATTGAGGATAATATTTGATATGTGTTTGTCCCTCTCGGTACATGCCGAGGAAGCACCATCATCTACGTAAACTTGTTGAACGGTCCATGAGGAATAACTCTTCTTCATTAACCAAGTTGTCATTGTAAACTTGTAACATTTCACATTCCTCACCTGAGAGAAAGAAGGTTGAAATTAGGACCGAGACATTACCTTTTGCAAATTGAGGGAAGTTGAAGAATTCTTAAATGTTATCTAGGACTTTTATTAGATTATTGGAAAATTAATTACTTCAGTTGAGCATATGGACTGCTCAGGTCAACTTCATCTTGCTCACAAGGTCAATCCTTTTAAATATAAATATTAATTAGGTAAATTGACTGAATATATGATTCTTTCACACCTACGCTCAAGTCTTAACGCAAATTTCCTTACATAGAACAGATTCATTATACATCATAAAACTTACTCTTGTTTGGACACTAGCTTTGTCTTTCAAGTACTCTCACTCATTTCCTATTCTTGATTTCCAATTCCAGAGTTTTTCAAACTGAGAAATCCACATGATGATTAAGAGAAGGAAGCTTATGGATTCAAAAATACTAAATATCTTCCCCTAAGTCTTTGAGATTTACGGTACCTCAATAATATTAAATGCTAATAAAGGACATGTATTATTTCTTGTAGGTTGCACAAATAGCACAACCTTAGATTGAAAAACCAAAATGGCTCGAAAATTTCCTACAATGGATTTTCTTCGATCATTGTATAGCTCAGGAGCGCAGCAAGAATTGATAAAACCATTATTGCATAACTTGTGACACATCAGCATGTCAATACTGCATATAGTCAGGCTTCCACGGTGAACATGATATAATACAAAATATTATTTTCTTAATCAATTTCAACACTTATATTAACTATTTCCCTTAAATAATTGTAAAAAAAATATTTTAAAAAACACACCCAAATTTGTGACATGTATATATGTGGGCTTTTTTTTTTAGATAAAAGAAGAAATTTTATTAATAGAAATGAAATGATACAATATAAAAAGGGGGAACAAAAAGTCCACCCTTAATGGACTAGAAAAACAAAATTAAAAAATAAAAGCATTTAAAAAAGTGCAACCCTTCAATCTCAACATAAATCAATCACAAAAATACCTCTAAAGGCCCCCATAGAAGAACCTCAAAGAGATGAAAGGAAAATAATTCTATCACTCAACAGCTTAAAAGATAAGTAATTTCCTCCAAACAGTCTAGAATTAGGCTCATTCCATTCCCAAAAAATAGTATATATGTAATTGTGAAAAATCAATAATATAAAGGAAGGTTAAACTAACATGTGTTTGAAGTACAATTCCTTAAATGAAAATGGGTAAATAATTGCCATTTGAATTGAACCAATACGAAGATTCTTAAAAATCCTATACAAAGACACAAATTTCTAGAAGACGTGAATAATATCTTGCAAACTACAGACAATTAATATGAGAGAAAAAAGAACAAATGGTACCACACAAAGAACTCACAAGATTTACATGGTTCAGTGTAAATAAGCGACTTAGAAGGTGAAGAAGATCTGAGGCGACAAGCAACTTAGAATGTGAAGAAGATCTGAGGCGGCAAGCGACTTAGAAGATGAAGAAGAGGATCTGAGGCGGCCGCCCCAAACTCGAAACCCTAGAGTTTCTCTAGCCATTAACCCCTTTTACCCTTTTACTATAAAGGATTATATATATAATATGAATCGAAAAAAGTAACCAAAAGAAATAACCAAGCAAATCAGTGCATCATGTTAGGGGCCTTGGGGCTCTTTAGACTACCCCAGATCCATTTTTTACTCATAATTTAATAACCATTGGAACAAGCAAATAATAGACTAACATTTTAGTTAGTAAGAGAATAAGGAATTTTAACATGAGCCCAACTAACTAAAATGCGCAATCACTAGATACATAGAAAAAGGTGGGTTTCCAAGAGGATTTTCAAAGAGGGCCAAATATTTCTCAAAGGAGAGGAAACAAGCAATTCTCTTTGATGAGTCGAACATTAGTCACCAAATATAGACAAGCCTGATTGATAAGGGAATAAAATTTAATGTATACACATTTCTTGAGAGATGGATGGCTGATTGTCGAGACTATTCTCTTATCGAATGCAAGCTCAACTCGCTCAACTCTACTAGGAATAATTTACGCATCATAATGGCATAAGCATAAGCATAATTTTATAAGAGGAGGAAGAGCATAAGTAAACCGCCATTAATGGCTAAGCATAAGTAGATCCTAATGGTGTAATAATTAAATGGAAACTAAACAATAATTACTTCAAGTCATACAAGAAATGAATAAAGCAAAAGGAGAAGTCATTGTTGCCATATTCGGAGCAACCAAATAATTGTTGAAACAGGGAAACATTGTACATAAATACCCCTGAAACAGTCAGCCGGCTTGACAACAGAATTTCCTTTAATGTAATCTTTCTGCACCTTCCATGCCTCTGAATCTATTTTGTCTCTTGATGTCATTTCAAATCTTTCTTGTGGTGTATGACTTTTATGCACACTAAGAATTCTCTGTTTAAAGAACTAGTATATCTTCCTATATGACTGAAGTTCTATGTAGTAAACCAAGTGGAAAAGAACCAAATAATCAAAGAACAAATACGAGATGACCGAATTTCTATGTATACGCAACCAACAAGTTTTGCAAACATTCATATTAAATTCTATGTATTAGAGGAGAAGAAACGAGCTCAATTTAAACACATAAATAAAATAAAAAAGAAACTATATTCTGAACAGATAATGACAACTGTCAACTGGTTTATGTTTAAATAGTTCTTAACTAATTACATAAAGCTTCTTGATTGAGTTGAACTTGTTTCTCGCTCCAGCCATATAAGTGCAACACGCATAAAGTTGTAACTCTGATTCCTCTCCTGAATAAGGCTCCTGATGGAAATGCATCATGTGAAGCATGCGGTAGAAGACTAAAAGATGAAGAGGACAACTACTGCTCTATTTTATGCAAGGTAGGTTGATTAAATATTTTATTTTAATCCGCAATTCATTAGCGCTGTTTCCTCTTTCTATTCGTCAGGTCGAATAATTCAGATCACTACCGAATTTGCAGATACAAGCACATACACCAGCGTTAAGTGACACTGAACCATTTCAACCTGACATCCAGACTAGTTCATCAGAAGATGAAGAGGAGCGGCCTGTAAATCAAGATGTTGAGGCAGAATGGACTAGGAAAAGAAAAGGAGTGCCTCATAGGGCTCCACTAAAATAAGGATTCACAGTGCACAATACTGCAACATGAAATTCGTGGAAGCGTTGTACTTTTGAACCTCATATCTAAACTCTTGAAAACTAGATAATTGTGTTTATTGTAGTATGTTTTCTTATTGATATGGTTCCTAGTGAGAAAACATTTGCTCTTTTAAGAAGGTTTCTTGCTAATAAATCTGAATTTGCTGTTCAGTGAAAACTTAAGATTATATAGTTTTTTGGGGGGGAGGAAGTGTTGGGCAGGATTGCGGTAATTTGGCATTTTACAACAAGGAGTCTCAAAAACCTTTTTCAGATAAATATGTAATTTCGTAAATTACTTTCTTATTTATAGTTCTTTTAGAAAGAGTCTCTTTCTTTCTTTTCTTTTAAAATCTATTAAAACAATAGAAATGGCATAATTTTGGTAGGTCTATATTTTGTTTTGAGACAAGGTTTACAACGCTCAACTTGTAAAATCTATTTGAAATTATCATATTTTGCATAATTTGAAGGTACTACTATACTAAAAAAAATTGAAGAACAGTAAACAAGCTCAGAAAAACCTCAAATGATGATATCTTTTAACTTAAAAATCAATTACCTTGATCATGGAACAACTGAAATATTTCTTCATGACAGTGATGCGAACAGCATTTTGACGGACATATCTATAAAGTTGTATTATATCATGTTCACCATGCAAACCCAACGATATGCAGTATTGACATGCTGATGTGTCACAAGTGATTCAATAATGCTTGTATAGGTTCTTGCTGCATTCGTGAGCTATACAATGATAGAAGAAAGTCCGTTGTAGGAAATTTTCGAGCCATTCTTCGATCATTGTATAGCTCATGAGCGCAGCAAGAACCGATACAATCATTATTGCATCACTTGTGACACATAAGCATGTCAATACTGCATATCATCGGGCTTGCATGGTGAACATGATATAATACAACTTTATAGACATGTCCTTCAAAATGTTGTTTGCATCACTGTTATGCAGAAATATTTCAATTGTTCCATGATCCATGTAAATGACTTTTAAGTTAAAAGACATCATCATTTAAGGTTTTTTTGAACTTGTTTACTGCTGTTCATTTGTTTCGTATAGCAGTAGCTTCAGATTATGCAAAATATGATAATTTCAAATAGATTTTACAAGTTGAGTGTTTGTACACCTTGTCACAAAACAAAAAATAGACCTAACAAAATTATGTCATTTCTATTCTTTTAATAGATTTTAAAAGAAAAGAAAGAAAGAGACTCTTTCTAAAAGAACTATAAATAAGAAAGTAATACACCAAATTGCATATTTATCTGAAAAAGGTTTTCGAGATTCCCTGTTGTAAAATGCCAAATTACCTCACTCCAGCCCAACACTTCCCTCAGCAGCACTGCTCCCCCCGGTTTCAGACTACCCAAAAAAAGAAAAAAGAAATTAGAACACCATCCCAGAAGGGTTCGTATCACCTAGACTACCGCAGTTTTCCTACAATGGGGGCAGGGAAGTGTTGGGCAGGATTGCGGTAATTTGGCATTTTACAATAGGGAGTCTCGAAAACCTTTTTCAGATAAATATGTAATTTCGTAAATTACTTTCTTATTTATAGTATTTTAGAAAGAGTCTCTTTCTTTTCTTTTAAAATCTATTAAAAGAATAGAAATTGCATAATTTTGTTAGGTCTATTTTTTGTTTTGAGACGAGATTTACAGCGCTCAACTTGTAAAATCTATTTGAAATTATCATATTTTGCATAATCTGAAGCTACTACTATACTAAAAAAATTGAAGAACAGAAAACAAGTTCAGAAAAACCTCAAATGATGATATCTTTTAACTTAAAAATCAATTACCTTGATCATGGAACAACTGAAATATTTCTTCATGACAGTGATGCGAACAGCATTTTGATGGACATGTCTATAAAGTTGTATTATATCATGTTCACCATGCAAACCCAACGATATGCATTATTGACATGCTGATGTGTCACAAGTGATTCAATAATGCTTGTATAGGTTCTTGCTGCACTCGTGAGCTATACAATGATAGAAGAAAGTCCGCTGTAGGAAATTTTCGAGCCATTCTTTGATCATTGTATAGCTCATGAGCGCAGCAAGAACCGAAACAACCATTATTGCATCACCTGTGACACATCAGCATGTCAATACTGCATATCATCGGGCTTGCATGCTGAACATGATATAATACAACTTTATAGACATGTCCTTCAAAATGTTGTTTGCATCACTGTTATGCAGAAATATTTCAATTGTTCCATGACCCAGGTAAATGACTTTTAAATTAAAAGGCATCATCATTTGAGGTTTTTTTGAACTTGTTTACTGCTGTTCATTTGTTTCGTATAGCAGTAGCTTCAGATTATGCAAAATATGATAATTTCAAATAGATTTTACAAGTTAAGTGCTTGTACACATTGTCACAAAACAAAAAATAGACCTAACAAAATTATGTCATTTCTATTCCTTTAATAGATTTTAAAAGAAAAGAAAGAAAGAGGGAAAGAACAATAAATAAGAAAGTAATGCACGAAATTGCATATTTATCTGAAAAAGGTTTTCGAGACTCCCTATTGTAAAATGCCAAATTACCTCACTCTAGCCCAACACTTCCCTCAGCAGCACTGCTCCCCCCCCCCCCCCCGCGGCGCGGTTTCCGACAACCCCGTAAAGAAGAAAAAAAATTAGATCACCATCCCAGAAGGGATTGTATCACCTAGACTACCGCAGTCTGCATACAAGGGAGAGGGAAGTGTTGGGCAGGATTGCGGTAATTTGGCATTTTACAACAGGGAGTCTCAAAAACCTTTTTCAGATAAATATGTAATTTCGTAAATTACTTTCTTATTTATAGTTCTTTTAGAAAGAGTCTCTTTCTTTCTTTTCTTTTAAAATCTATTAAAAGAATAGAAATGGCATAATTTTGGTAGGTCTATATTTTGTTTTGAGACAAGGTTTACAACGCTCAACTTGTAAAATCTATTTTGAAATTATCATATTTTGCATAATCTGAAGCTACTACTATACTAAAAAAATTTGAAGAACAGTAAACAACTTCAGAAATATCTCAAATGATGATATCTTTTAACTTAAAAATCAATTACCTTGATCATTGAACTACTGAAATATTTCTTCATGACAGTGATGCGAACAGCATCTTGACGGACATATCTATAAAGTTGTATTATATCATGTTCACCATGCAAACCCAACGATATGCAGTATTGACATGCTGATGTGTCACAAGTGATTCAATAATGCTTGTATAGGTTCTTGCTGCACTCGTGAGCTATACAATGATAGAAGAAAGTTCACTGTAGGAAATTTTCGAGTCATTCTTCGATCATTGTATAGCTCATGAGCGCAGCAAGAACCGAAACAACCATTATTGTATCATTTGTGACACATCAGCATGTCAATATTGCATATCATCGGGCTTGCATGCCGAACATGATATAATACAACTTTATAGACATGTCCTTCAAAATGTTGTTTGCATCACTGTTATGCAGAAATATTTCAGTTGTTCCATGATCCAGGTAAATGACTTTTAAGTTAAAAGGAATCATCATTTGAGGTTTTTTTGAACTTGTTTACTGTTGTTCATTTGTTTAGTATAGCAGTAGCTTCAGATTATGCAAAATATCATAATTTCAAATAGATTCTACAAGTAGAGTGCTTGTACACCTTGTCACAAAACAAAAAATAGACCTAACAAAATTATGCCATTTCTATTCTTTTAAAATCTGATTTTAAAAGAAAAGAAAGAAAGAGACTCTTTCTAAAAGAACTATAAATAAGAAAGTAATGCACGAAATTGCATATTTATTTGAAGAAGTTTTTCGAGACTCCATGTTGTAAAATGCCAAATTACCTCAATCCAGTTCAATACTTCCTTCAGCAGCACTGCTCCCTAATGGGGAACCGTCTCATGAAGAGAATTTCCGTCTCACGAAGAGAATTTCTCACACAGAGAATTACACACTAAAAAATTATATATTTCAATCTATATCAAATAACAGGTTATAACCCTATTTATAATAGGTCCTAAACAACTTCCTAATCCAAATTGGATTCTAAAAGATAAATACAAACTTAAATAAGGTAACTACAATTAATTAAAATAAACTCCTAACTAAAATGCAACTCTTAATAAAATATTTAATAAACCAATTTCTAATTAAAATAAAACTTCCAAAAAGTCTTCTTTGTCCTGCATCACCCCCCCCCCCCCCCCCCCCCCGGTTTCCGACTACCCCGGAAAAAAAAAAGAAATTAGATCACCATCCCAAAAGGGGGTTCGTATCACCTAAACTATCGCAGTCTGCATACAACTGATGTAGGATTTTACCGCTTCCTCATGTCCATTTAATTCAATATTTTCTCCACACGTTATCCATAACATTATGTAAGAAGGTTGAAAAAAGAAGATCTATCCCAGATGGTTTCAGCTCCTAGACAGACCGAGTGACATATAGTAACATGAAATATTATCTATTCATATCCTCAAACTCCAAACTTTTTCATAAACTTTCACCAAAATCCTCAATCATCTAAACCAATCATTTAATCATTTTCAGCTTAGAACTACCTCGACACGGGCTTGGAGAGAGCGTGTGAGTAGTAAAGATAGACAGTGGAAATGTATCCAAAACAATGTGGTCTAAAAGAAATCTCAGGTAAAAAAGGTATGCTGATTTTAAAGGACTCTTATGCGAATTGTCCAAAATAGAAAATGGATTATATGAGTATGACTCTGTGAAGCAAATATCTTACTACGGGGACAAGGACACGATCAGATAGCAGGAAAGTACACTAATTGTCGAAAAGCAACAAGTCAAATGGTAGGATGATCATTAATTTTAATATTAAAAGTTATCATCAAATTGCTAAGATGACAATACAAAATGAATAGTATGCAAATATAATCAAATTACCTCCAGAACATATATTTATATATACACATTTCTTTTTATATTTACCACACTGGGTAGAAGGGGGCACAAAACCCAATCACAGAATACTGCCTACACTGAGGCTAGCAAAGAATGCCTCCACTGAAGTACTGTTTGATCTGAAAAAGATTTTCGAGACTCCCTGCTGTAAAATGGCAAATTACCTCACTCCAGCCCAACACTTCCCTCACCACCACTGCTCCCCCCCCCCCCCCCCCCCCCCACCGGTTTCCCGGCTACCCCAAAAAAAAAAAAAATTAGATCACCATCCCAGATGGGTTCTTATCACCCAGACTACTGCAGTCTGTATACAAGTGATGTAGGATTTTACCACTTCCTCGTGTCCATTTAATTGAATATTATCTCCACACGTTATCCATAACATTATGTAAGAAGGTTGAAAAAGAAGATATATCCCAGATAACGCAGCTCCGTTATTTGGTAGATGGTTTCAGCTCCTAGACTGACTGAGTGACATATAGTAGCATGAAATATTTTTTATTAATTTCCTCAAACTCCAAACTCAATCAATCTTCTTCTGAATCTCGATAGATTCTTTTAAATAAACTTCCACCAAAATCCTCAATCATCTGAACCAATCATTTAATTTTGTTCAGCTCAGAACCACCTTGACATGGGCTCGGAGAGAGCATGTGAGTGGTAAAGATAGACAGTGGAAATGTATCTGAAACAATATGGTCTAAGAGAAATCTCAGGTAAAAAAGGGATGAAGATCTTAAAGGACTCTTATGCGAATTGTCAAAATAGAAAATGGATTATATGAGTATGACTCTGTGAAGCAAATATCTTAATATGGGGACAAGGACACAATTAGATAGCAGGACAGTACACTAATTGTCGAAAAGCAACAAGTCAAATGGTAGGATGATCATTAATTTTAATATTAAAAGTTATCATCAAATTGCTAAGATGACATTACAAAATGAATAATATGCAAATATAATCAAATTACCTCTAGAACATATATATACATTTCTTTTTATATTACCACAATGGGTAGAAGGAGACACATAACCCAGCCTCAAACCCTACAAGGAAAGGCCATAGTAGATATAGAATAGTGCTTCGACTGAGGCTATAAGTAAGGCCATAAATAAGACAACAATCACAGAATACTGCCTCCACTGAGGCTAGCAAAGAATGCCTCCACTGAAGTACCATTTGACATAGAGCCGGGGACGGATCTGCTTTGGAGCCAGATATGGCAATTGCCATAGCTGGATTTTAGGAGGGGAAAATAAATTATATAGTATACATATTATTTCCAAAAATAAATAGTTAGAAATTTATTTTCATATGTATGGTATCTTAAATAGTTTAATTTGTTTGATTGAATTAACTTTAAAACTCATTCCCCGCATGATTTAAGTAATCTTATATATTGAAATCAATCACTTAGCATATATTCGCTGGACTGTTTCAAAAAAAGAAAGAAAAAAAAGAAACACCTAAACAATCAATTCTATTAAGCTAGGAATCATATTTATTTTCTTATATCTACACTTTGCAACAATAGGTATTTCCATGTAACATATATCTATATATTATATGTAATTGAAAATAAGTGAAAATCATTTTGATGTAATTTATGCAATATTGATAAATTATTTTAACCAAAATGATTTATTTAGTATTAATAAAAAATATAAAGTCATTTGAATTATATCAAACTTTACATGTTCTCATATTTTTGTAGGCATTTTGCATTCGTACAATTGAATTGTTTGTGAAAGTCAAAATTACGCTATATTTGAAGTATATTAGATAAGTTATATTACGACAACCTTAGAAACCTTTTACCAAATATATATAGTTTATAGTTTTTATTTTTAATTTATTAGCAATAATTTTTTAGAAAAAATTATATTGTCATAACTGAACAAATTTTCTAGATCTGCCCCTGGCTAGAGCTGCTTCCTAGAAAATATATGCATCAAACTTTAGGAATTACAAATACTAGTGAAGTTATATTACATTTTGAAAAAATCATCAAACAATTGCATGCTATCCCAATTGTACCAAAAAAACACACCAAAGTAAAATATTAATGGACTGAGAAGAGTCTATAAAGATTAGTATTTATGAAACAAATAGAAGTAAATAAATTTTAGGATACATGAAATGATATCATTACCAAACACATTACCAAAATTGCCTTGTGCTAACTGGAATGAAGCTATTGATGATACCTCTGAGATGATCATCATCTAGCTGAGATTTTGCAAAGATAAATCACAAAATATCATTTTCATGATCAATTTCAACACTTATATTCACTATTTCCCTTAAATAATTGTAAAAAAAATAATATTAAAAAAAATCTATGTTATTTTTATTTTTTTTATAAAAGAAGAAATTTTATTAATAGAAATGAAAGGATACAATAAAAGGGAGAACAAAAAGTCCACCCTCAATGGACTAAAAAAACAAAATTAAAAAACGTGCAACCCTTCAATCTCTACACAAATCAGTCACAAAGATACCTCTAAAAGCCTTGTAGAAGAACCCAAAGGGATGAAAGAAAAATAATTCTATCACTCAACAGCTTAACGGATAAGCAATTTCCTTCAAATTGTCTAGCATTATGCTCATTCCATCCCCATAAAATAGTATATATGTAATTGTGAAACATCAATAATATAAAGGAAGGTTGAACTAATATGCGTTTGAAGTACAATTCCTTAAATGAAAATGGGAAAATAATTGCCATTTGAATTGAACCAATACGAAGATTCTTAAAAATCCTATACAAAGAGACAAATTTCTAGAAGACATGAATATCTTGCAAACTACAGACAATTAATATGAGAGAAAAAAGAACAAATGGTACCGCGTAAAGGACTCACAAGATTTATATGGTTCAGCGTAGACAAGCGACTTAGAAGGTGAAGAAGATCTGAGGCGACAAGCGACTTAGAAGGTGAAAAAGATCTGAGGCGGAAAGAGACTTAGAAGATGAAGAAGAAGATCTGAGGCGGCCGCCCCAAACACGAAACCCTAGAGTTTCTTTAGCCACTAACCACTTTTACCCTTTTACTATAAAGGGTCATATATATAATACGAAAGGAAAAAAGTAACCAAAAGAAATAACCAAGCAAATCAGTGCATCATGTTATGGGCCTTGGGGCTCTCTAGACTACCCCAAATCCATTTTTTACTCATAATTTAATAACCATTGGAACAAGCAAATAACAGACTACCGTGTTTTATTGAGTAAGAGAATAAGGAATTTTAATATGAGCCCAACTAACTAAGAAGCGCAATCACTTAATAAATAGAAAAAGGTAGGCATTGCAAGAGGATTTTCAAAGTGGGCCAAATATTTCTCAAATGAGACGAAACAAGCAATTCTCTTTGATGAGTCAAACATTAGTCACAAAATATAGACGAGCCTGATTGATAAGGGAATAAAATTAATGTATACACATTTCTTGAGAGATGGACGGACTGATTGTCGAGACTATTTCCTGTCTCTCTTATCAAATGCAAGCCCAACTCGCTCAACTCTACTAGGAATAATTTACGCATCTTAATCAAAGATAATTAAATGTCTAATATAATTTTATAATAGGAGGAAGAGCATAAGTAAATCGCCGTTAATGGCATACACATAAGTAGATCCTAATGGTGTAATAATTAAATGGAAACTAAACAATAATTACTTCAAATCATACAAGAAATGAATAAAGCAAAAGGGGAAGTCATTGTTGCCATATTCGGAGCAACCAAATAATTGTTGAAACAGGGAAACATTGTACATAAATACCCCTGAAACAGTCAGCCGGCTTGACAACAGAATTTCCTTTAATGTAATCTTTCTGCACCTTCCATGCCTCTGAATCTATTTTGTCTCTTGATGTCATTTCAAATCTTTCTTGTGGTGTATGACTTTTATGTACACTAAGAATTCTCTGTTTAAAGAACTAGTATATCTTCCTATATGACTGAAGTTCTATGTAGTGCACCAAGTGGAAAAGAACCAAATAATCAAAGAACAAATACGAGATGACCGAATTTCTATGTATACGCAACCAACAAGTCTTGCAAACATTCGTATTAAATTCTATGTATTAGAGGAAAAGAAACGAGCTCAATTTAAACACATAAATAAACTAAAAAAGAAACTATATCCTGAACAGATAATGACAACTGTCAAGTGGTTTATGTTTAAATAGTTCTTACTAATTACATAAAGCTTCTTGATTGAGTTGAACTTGTTTCTTGCTCCAGCCATATAAGTACAACAAGCATAAAGTTGTAACTCTGATTCCTCTCGCGAATAAGGGTCCCAATGGAAATGCATCCTGTGAAGCATGCGGTAGAAGACTAAAGATGAAGAGGACAACTACTGCTCTATTTTATGCAAGGTAGGTTGATTAAATATTTTATTTTAATCCGCAATTCATTAGCGCTGTTTCCTCTTTCTATTCGTCAGGTCGAATAATTCAAATCACTACCGAATTTGCAGATACAAGCACATACACCAGCGTTAAGTGACACTGAACCATTTCAACCTGACATCCAGACTAGTTCATCAGAAGATGAAGAGGAACAACCTGTAAATCAAGATGTTGAGGCAGAATGGACTAGGAAAAGAAAAGGAGTGCCTCATAGGGCTGCACTAAAATAAGGCTTGACAGTGCACAATACTGCAACATGAAATTCGTGGAAGCGTTGTACTTTTGAACCTCATATCTAAACTCTTGAAAACTAGATAATTGTGTTTATTGTAGTTTGTTTTCTTATTGACATGGTTCCTAGTGAGAAAACATTGCTGTTTTAAGAAGGTTTCTTGCTAATAAAGCTGAATTTGCTGTTCAGTGAAAATTTAAGATTGTCATCTAATTTTGCTGATTACGGGTTTTTATATTTAATTTTTTAATTTTTATTTTCTTGTGTGGGTGTGCAACAAAATGCCAAAAACAGCACAGAGAATATTCTGTGGTTGATGCTCTGTTACAAATTTAGTAACTGCAGGAATTCAAAAATCTCCTAATAATTTTTTGAAACATTGAAAGATAAACTAGAAAATAATATGAATCCGCCATCTATGCATTTGCAATGACCTAAATATTACTACTGAAACCAATGAAAGGCCTAATAGATAAGAAACTCAGAAATCCAGGGGAATCAATTTCAACAAACAATAACTCCCTCCTTTAAACAAAATGATGCTCAACGTTGAAATCAATTTGCAAAATTCTAAAATTCAAAATTTATATGAGTATATTTTTAACTATCAAAATATTACTGCTAATAATTACAAAAATTATAGCTTTCAATTGCTATTAATTGGGGCAAGTTAAGAAATAGTTCAGTACACTCACAGTTCATGACCGTTTGCTGCTCTAAATTAGATCCTATTCCAACATTAGCCTTGTAATGGCCGGTCAGAGATGGCAGCAACGGCAGGCTCCCGGCGTGCGTTTTACACGAACTTTAGGTTTTGGGCCTTCTGGGTGTTTTGCTGGAGTGTTGCATATACGCCACGTGTTTAGGATCGCGTTTGTAAGTATTTAAAAATTTTGTTTCGTTTAGTATCAATTTATTTTAAGGTTATTTTAACATATACTCTGGACTAAGCACGAAAAATAAAAAATGGAACCTATTAAATATTATTTATTTATATATTTATACTGAATTCAATGTATGGAATCCATTAACATATTATTTTTTTTATGCATTGAATTCAGTACAAATACATAAATAAATAATATTTAGTAGATCTCATCTCTTGTTTTTTGTGCTTAATATATACCCTTAAGGTACATGTTAAGAAAACCCTTTACTTAATTTATTTTACATTCTTTGATATTTTAACCATTTTGGTGAGCACATTTTTTTAGAAAGAAAATATTTTCCTTATTGCAAACATAAATTTATTTAGAATAATAGAAAATAATTATTTGTTCATCATTTTACAATGGGTATTGAGATAGATTTTGGAGGCTATTATAGTATTATTGTTTGAATAATTTTGGATAAATAAAATATCTTCCATTTATTTAATCTATTAATATGGTTTTGATTGCCTTTGAACTCAAATCGGGTACATGGATCCCAACTTGAACCTGAAACGGTGATGGGTTTTCACAGGCAGGGGTGAAGCTACAACAAGGTAGTATATGGGTTTTCATAGGCAGGGGCGGAGCTACAGCAAGGGCAGTATAGACAGCTATCTATGTTGGAAAAAACATATTAATAGTTTTTATTGGTTCCCAGATGGTACAATAAGATGATGTAGAAGATGGGGGTTAAATAGATCATTATACAATTTTCGTATAACTTTCACATTTTATATCAATCTTTGCCAAATAGATAAACAACAGTTGTATGCGCAAAGGAATTTGAGTATTTAGCAAAGCCCCTTTTGATCATTGAGAATGTATTTACAGTTCTGAGTTATTATTTGAAAAACATAACAAATAAATACATCAAGTAAATAACACAAAGCAACTTTCTAAATGACGAAGAAAATGGTAAAGGGACATCGAGTACACAAAGATTTTTAAGAGGTTCGGAGGCTGAATACTCTTACTCCTCTCTTCCGCTTTGCTGAGCAGGGATATTCCACTAAGGATAAATGGACATTAAGTTCTCTCAATCTTTAGGACATAAGTCTTCAGGATTCGAATTTTTAGTAAGTCTTGTAGAAAAATTATAAATAAATAATAAAAATAGATTTTTGAAATCTAATAGATGTTTTATGGTATACAAATTATGTATTATTTAATTTTAGAATAAAGATTAAATGGAACCAAGTGAAAGTAGCACAATTGGAGTTTAAATAAGCTAGTTAGTCCGTCTAGCAAATTTCAAACCAAATGCTCTTGAAATGAATCAATGAGAAGCAAGAAAAAAACTTTCTTAAAAAAGGA
Source organism: Hedera helix (assembly GCA_947179155.2). Lineage (NCBI taxonomy): Eukaryota > Viridiplantae > Streptophyta > Magnoliopsida > Apiales > Araliaceae > Hedera > Hedera helix. The sequence continues at coordinate 35,599,344 of OX359267.1, forward strand.
AAGTCTAGTAAAAAAGGGAATTGTCCAAGATGTCCTTGGCAAGTTATATAATGACCTTGGTATCCTAAATAATGTGTATTGTCCATATTGTCCTTAATTAGTAATGGTTGATGACTTAAATGACCTTAACCATGCATGGTTAATTTAACTCCATGATGGTTAGTTATAGAAAATATATATATAACTTATGTATGTAATATTTTAACAAGATAAGTTAGGGTTCTTCTTCATTTCTTCTTCATTTTATCTTCTTATTTTGGCTAAGCGTTTGAAAGCTTTGAAGAGAGAAAACTAGAGCGAATCTAGAGATTTCCTTAAGAGATTGAGAGAGAAGTGTTCTAGAGTTTAAAAACTAGCAACAAAGTGGATCATCCAACCTTAAAAAACTTCCTAGCAAGGAGAAGAAGAGCAAATAGAAAATTTAAAAGTTTTCTTGTCTTAAACCTTTGGTCTATGTGTGTATATATATATATGTATATGTGTGTTTTAATGGTTAAAAGTGTTAGTTATGGGAGTTTATGTGTTATGTGATGGTGATTCATGGTGAAACGCTAAGTGGTAAGGTGATATATGAAGGTTGTATGAGTATTTGAGTATTTACATGCTATATAGCATGCTAGATACCTATATGTATGGAAATCATGGTTTCGTATGGTTAAAGCCTTATGTGATATTTTATGTGCATGTAAACCAAATATAAAATGGTAGTATGTTATGTAAGGTTCGTATAGGTGTTGTAAGAGCATTACAAAGTTGGTAAATAAACTTTTGATGGAGTATGTGGAAAATGTAGTTTATGAACTAAAGTTTTGTTTTTAGGAAAATTTAGGTTAAGTTTGCAAAATCCTACCCAGAGGTGATTTTTTGGCTATTTTGAATATTAAGCGGTGAAATAAAGTTGGACAACTTAGTTTTATGTAATTACATGCGTCCGCATTGATTTGGTGTAAATGGTAATAAAAGTGTGTTTTAAGCGATCGAAATCGTTCGTCAGAACTTAAAAGTTGAATTTCAAAAAAACAACGTCATTTGAAAATTTTTAATTTTTTTGAAGGCCTAGACAAGTCTTATTATATGTGTTATATATGCTAAATCAAGTGTTTGAATGAAGTCTTGCAAAGAATGGCCAAAAACAGCATGTGAATTACATTAAAAAATTCTGAAAAAGCTGGTGTTTGTTGTCGGCGTCAGGGTGAGATGTTTTGAACTAAACACTGTGTAGGGGCACAGTGTAACTGAGGCAATCTTGCTGGGGGCGAGAAGTTATGCGCTGGGGCGCAATGCCCTATTCCTAGAAAAAAAATTATTTTAGTCCAAAATACAGTGTTTTGATATTATATGATAGCGTCATGATATGAAAACCTTAAATTGATAAAAATAGTCAATTTGGTATGTATTAAGATATGAAGCAATGTGATATATGTTAAGTTATGTGTAAAGGTGAACTGTGACTTTTATGTCAAAGTAATGCATTGAATGTATAATGTGGTAAGGGTAAAGGGATATGTCTGTAATTAATGCATGCACCGACATTGTGGATATGGAGGTCATAAACGTGATAAGGTAGTAACAGTAAAAGTAAGCGAGGACGGAGGTAAGTATTCTATTCGATTTTTATTTTTTTGTAGTAGTTCATTTAATAGTCATGTATGTTATGTACGCTCGTAAAGGTATTTTTGAAGTTCATTAGTTATTGAACTGTTTTAAGAAAGGTCGGTGCCATTTTGATCCGACTAGACATATGTTGTGATTCATGTTGACTTTTAAAGATTTATTGTTATATTCTCAAATCTATATTGTCATGGTGCAGAATCGATGAAAATGTTGTAATAGAACAACCTTTATATAAAGGGAGATAAAAGTAAAGAGGGATAAGAAATCATATGGCGTGGTTGCGTCGTTAGATGTTTATGTTGTGCACAATATAGAGTAAGATAGGCTAATTCCCTAAAATACATATCTGAAAGAAAAGGTAGTCTTATGACTGTGTCAGGCAGTATTGGTCTTTATGATTGGTATTGTTCTAAACGAGTTATTGGTCTTATGACCATACAACAAGTAATGTTAATAAATCAAATCATTTATGAAAGAGTTTTATGTTATGATTTCAAGCTTCTTCACGATATTGTTGAATGATTAAAGTTAATTGAAAAAGTCTTCTTTTATTATTTTTGGGATATTATGTCGTTACTTGTTTATATACTTATTGAGCTAGTTTAATGTTCATTCTTGTTTTAACATAATATTTCAACTAAACCTGAGCAGACAAAAGGTTCAGGAACCGATAAGGGGAAAGGAAAAACAAACAAACAGTAGTTGTCTAGTTATTATACTTTTGTGGATATAATAATTTTGTAATATGTCTTGAATGTTAATGTTTTGAATTGTATAAATGTTTGTAGAACATGAGATGGTTATATAATATTGTAATTAAGTTATTTTATTTATAAGTGAATTGATGTGATTGTATGGTAGAATAATATCATGAGCACTGAACCCGGGGTTCAAAGAACTCGAATTTGGGGGCGTCACAGATTGATATTAGAGCTGATAGGTAGGGGGAAAAACCTTAGGAATATGACTGTAAGGAAGATAGAAAAACTCATTTAGAGTTCTATAAGGCGAATCGTGGAGATTCGTTAAAGATAAAAAGTTTTCACAATATGTGTTATGTGTAATAGAGATAAAAAAAAAATTACATTGAACTAAATAATTATTCTTATGATTTTATAGTATGCCTGAGATTGGAGAATCCAGTCAGGCAATAGAAGAAGAATGACGTGACATTCAAGTGGATTTAGTAACTACTGTACTAGTTACTACAATAACACCAACAGATGATGGTGGTTATGAGGAAGATCCATGTGAGCTGGAAGGAGACTCTGATGTGACATTACCTGAAAATGTTTCACCTAAGTAAGAAAATGATAATGAATGGGTAACTAGTCTGATACAGCAGAACAACGAGTTTGTAGACAGAATCCTAGAGTTGGAGACTCAGGCAGTAGAACGCCAAGGAGTTGTTGAGCAGAATGAGATTACAATACAGTTGTTGGCCACTCGGAATATAGAATTAGGAGCTAAGCTTCTTCAGGAAGAACTGAAAGCCTAAAGTCTTCAGATTGAGAATGAGGCCTTAGAGTCCAAATTGAAAGAAGAGGATACTGAAACCGTCAGATTTAAAAATGCTTAGGTTAAAGTAGTAAGAAAGGTAAATATGGTGGAAAATGAAGTGAGGGCTAAGAAAGCCAAAATGGATAACATGAACGTGAAAATGGATTATATGAATTATGCCTTTCACACAACTTTTGGGAGGGCACAAGATAGGGTATACTATTACCCCGTTGAACATGGACAGACTTGTCGTACCTTGAGTCGGTGAAAAATGATAAACATCATGGATAAAGAGTATGAAGATGCAGTTCAGCGTGGAATGCATCTATAGATGGCTTTAGTAGATGTGTATAACTGTATATATATCTATGTGTGTATGTAATGTAAATTCCTAGTCTTTTGTTATAAACTGGGATAGATAATGTTATGTACCCCATCTTTTGTATAAGGGGGGAAGCCTTATTTTGTTATTTATGGTTATGTAATGTAAATCCTGACTTTTGTGGTATAAAAGGATAAAAAGGTTTACAGAAATATGTTTTATGTGATGTAAGGTGTTTGACACTAGTCAAAATGCATATGAATATATACTTGGTTATTTAATGTGTTTTGAGATATCTATATGTGCAAGTTAATATAAAAATGTGATATGTAAATGATAAAATAATGATCATGATATAAATTGTTATTAAACAGATAAATGTTGCCTAGATGAAGACATAATGTTCAACCTCTACTAGAGGAGTCAGTTAATACTCCAAAGGAACCAATTAATCCCATGTAGTACTTTATGGATATATTGATGGGGGCATTTCAGAACAGGAATCCTAACCCTACAGTTATTTAACCTTCAACTGGTCATATTGCCACTTTTAAATATTTCAAAACGATAGGACCTCCGGAGTTTAAGAGAACTACCAATCCGATAGAGGCTCAGACATGGGTAATTGAGATGGAAAAGTTTTTTGATGTAGCTAATTTTGTAGAGGAACAAAAAATCGCATTTACTACATTTATGTTAAAGGAATAAGCTAACTATAGGTGGGGAGCCAACAAGGGAAGACTGGGAGGAGAAGTAACATCATAGGAGAGGTTTAAAGAAGTGTTCTTCGAGGCCTACTTTCCCCCGATTACGCAAGACATGATGGAAGTGAAGTTTCTAGAGTTAAAACAGGAGAACATGACGGTGCTCGAATATGCGGCTAAGTTTAATGAAATGACAAGGTTCACTCCACATAAGGTGGACACTGAACAAAGAAAAGCGAAGCGTTTCAAATAGGGATTGAAGCCTTGGATTTACAGCAGGATTTTAATGTTTTAGATCATAACTTTTAATAGGGTATTGGAGAAGGCTATCTTCGTCGAAGGAGGCAGCGAGGCCTTGACAAAGATAGAGAAGAAGTAGTGGGGGAAGCAACTCAAACAAGCGAAAATGGAACAACAACGGCAAAAACTCTGGGAATAAGTAAGGGGGGCAGAAAAAGAAGGTGAAAGTGTGTGACACTTATGGAAAGGGTTACTTGGGAGTATGTCTGAAAGGAAAGAACATATGTTATAGGTGCGGTCAAGCGAGGCACATTGCACTTAATTGTCCTACCCCAAAATTGAGCAAAAGATGTTTCAGTTGTGGATATTTGAATCATCAAATAAAAGATTGTCATAAGAAGAAGGCTGAAGGAAGAAGTGGAAGCAAATGTAATAACAGTGGTAAGCTTACGATTAGCGGACCAACTCAGCCGGGAAGGCCGAAAACACGCACATTTAATATGACAGTTCAGGATGTAGAGACATCGAAAGATGTGATGCCAAGTATCATTCCTATCAATAATATAAATGCTTACATATTATTGATTCGGGTGCTACCTACTCCTTCATGTCTGATAAGTTTGCAAAATGATTGAATCTACCTCGAGTAAAGTTAGAGAATGTTTTAAACATAAAAGTAGCGAATAAGAAAGTAATTCAGGTGAAGAATATTCATCGAAATTATTGTACAGAAATGAGAGGGCATAAGTTAGCAGTCGATTTAGTTCCTATTCAATTAAGAGATTTTGACGTAATACTTGAAATGAATTGGTTATATAATCATGGTGTAGTGATTGATTGCCAGAAGAAATATGTGAACCTTTAGACTCCTAATAAGTCTAAGGTAGTATTTTATGGTAGTAAGTCTCCAAGACAGTCTTGTTGTCTAACGATGATGCAGGCTAAAAAGTTGTTAAGAAAATGATGTGTTGGATATTTGATTCATGTTGTTGATACTCAGAGAGTTGGGTCGAAAATGGGATAAATACCAATAGTCAATGAATATAGTAATGTATATTCAGATGAATTGTCAGGTTTTCTGTCAAAAAGGGAGATCGAGTTTGTAATAGGCCTAATACCAGGGACGTCACCAGTTTCAAATGCACCTTACAAAATGACTCCAGTCGAATTGAAAGAGTTGATTGTTCAACTGTAAGAATTATTGGACAAGAAGTACATTCAGCCGAGTGTGTCTCCGTGGGGGGCACCAATGTTATTTGTAAAGAAGAAAGACGGATCGCTAAGGTTTTGTATTGACTACAGAGAGTTGAACAAAGTGTCAATAAAAAACAAGTACCCATTGCCCAATATCAATGATTTGTTTGATCAGTTAAGGGGAACAAAGTATTTCTCGAAGATATATTTAAGGACCGGTTATCACTAGCTGAAGGTGAGACTTGAGGATGTACTTAAGACAATATTTAGGACTCGTTATGGTCATTACGAGCTCTTAGGAATGTCATTTGGTTTGACAAATGTGTCAGTCGCATTTATAGATTTGATGAATAAAGTATTGAAACAGTACTTGGATAAGTTCATAGTGGTGTTCATCGATGATATTATGGTTTATTCTAAGACTCAGGTGGATCATACGGAACATTTGAGAATAGTATTGGAGACTCTAAGGAAAGCAAAGTTGTATGCAAAGTTTTCAAAATGTGAGTTATGGATGAAAAAAGTGCAGTTTTTGGGGCACGTGATTGATCAAGATGGAATATTAGTGGATCTAGTAAAAGTGGAAGCAATAATTAATTAGGAGCAGTCGAAGACACCAATAGAGGTGCGAAGTTTTCTTGTATTAACAGGATATTATAGAAGATTCATCAAGAATTTTTTAAAGTTGTCAGGACCTTTGACGAATTTGATGAGAAAAACTGTAAAGTTTGTTTGGATATAGAAATGCGATAAGAGTTTTGTGGAATTCAAGAAAAGGTTAAGCGGGGCACCTGTGTTATCACTACTTGATGATATGGGAGGTTTTGTGGTATAAAACGACGCATCGCATAAGGGACTTGGTTATGTTTTGATGCAGCACGGCAAGGTCATAGCATACACGTCAAGGCAGCTAGAGGGCTATGAAAGGGGTTATCCTACCCATGATTTAGAGTTAGCAATAGTGGTTTTTCCCTTGAAGATATGGAAACATTATTTATATGGAGAGAAATATGAGATATACATGGATCATAAAAGTTTGAAGTATATCTTCACTCAAAGGGAACTAAATATAAGGTAGAGGAGTTGTTAAAGTTGATCAAGGATTATGATTGCAAAATTTTGTATTACCCGGGGAAGGTTAATGTGGTGGTTGATGCCTTGAGTAGGAAAGGTCAGGAAAGATTAGAAATATTGACTGCTTGGGAAGAGTTAATCAGAGAAATGGAACGAATGGAGATTGAAATAACATATCCGATGGAGTCGGAAGAGAAATTATATATTATAAAAGCTCATTCAATATAATTGGATAGAGTAAAAAAAGCTCAAGTTCAAGATAAGGAATATGATAAAATAAAGGAACGTATGTCTGATGGACAAGAGACTAGGTTCAAACTGGATAATAGTGGATTGTTAAGGTACGAAAAAAGAGTATGGGTATCAATAATATCCGAATTAAAAGAGGAAATTTTACTAGAAGTACACAGTTCTAGATATTCAATTCATCCGAGTAGTATGAAGATGTACCACGATCTTTGTTAAGACTTTTGGTGGCCTAATATGAAGAAAGACGTTGCAGAATGTGTCAGTAGATGCTTAACTTGTCAAAGGGTTAAGGCATAACATCAGAGACCAAGTGGGTTGTTACAGTCCTTAGAAATTCCAGAATAAAAATGAGAGCACATTTCAATGGATTTTGTGGTGGGACTTTCAACTACTTAGAAAGGATATGACTCGATATGGGTGATAGTGGATCGACTAACGAAGTCAGCACACTTCTTGTCGATTAAGATCAAATTTAATCTGAATCAGTTAGCAAAACGATATGTGAAAGAGATTGTATCTAGACAAAGAGTCCCGATATCGATTGTCTCACATTGAGATCCACGGTTCACATCAAAATTTTAGAAGAGTTTTCAGGAGCGTATAGGAACGCAATTAAGATTAAGTGCAACGTATCATCCGCAAATAGACGGCCAAAGTGAAAGGATAATTCAAACGTTAAAAGATATGTTGATAGCATGCGTTATGGATTTCAAGAATAATTGGGATGGTAATTTACCATTAGTTGAATTTGCGTATAACAACAGTTATCATGCGAGTATTGGTATACCACTTTATGAGAAATTATTTAGAAGAAAGTGCAGAACACCTCTATGTTAGGATGAAGTGAGAGAACGTAAATTATTGGGACCGAAAATAGTTCAACAGACGGCTAAAATTGTCAATGTGATAAGATAAAGGCTCGTAACAGCATAAGACAGACAGAAGAAATATGCAGACTTGCATCGACAGAAAAGAGATTTTGACGTAAGGTCATATGTTTTTTAAAGGTATCTCTCTAGAAAATGAAGATAAGATTTAGAAAGAAGGGAAAGTTAACTCCAAGATTCATTAGACTTTTTGAAATGCTAAAGATGATAGGAGAGATACCCTACGCGGTAGCTTTACCTCCAGAGTTTGAGCATATTCACAATGTGTTTCACATATCGCTATTGAGAATTTATAAGCCAGATTATAAGTATATAATAGAATATGAATCTATTCAGGTTGAGAAGGATTTAACGTATGAAGAAACCCCTGTTCAAATTATTGACAAGAAAGAGCAAGTTTTAAGGAATAAGGTAATACTTACTGTAAAGGTAGTATGGAGAAACCACAATACTGAGGAAGTAACGTGACCCCCATTAAGGGGAAAGAAAAAGCGAACAAAAAGTACTTGTCTAGTTATTATACTTTTGCGGGTGTAATAATTTTGTAATATGTCTTGAATATTAATGTTTTGGATTGTATAAAGGTCTGTAAAACTTGGGACAGTTATGTAATATTGTAATTAAGTTATTTTATTTAGAAATGAATGTATGTGATTGTATGGTAAAATAGTATTGTGAGCACTGAACTTGGGGTTCAAAGAACTTGGATTTGAGGGCGTCACATCTTCCCTCAACAGGTGCTGATTCACTAAGAATCAAACGGGCGTCACCCGATTTACTCTTCAAGACACTAAGTTATTTTTCCTCAACAGGGGTTGATTCACTAAGAATCAGACGGGTCACACCCAATTTTCTCCTTAGGACACTAAGTCATCTTCCCTCAACAAGGGACAAATTCCTCTGAATCTGGTGGGTCACTAAGTCCAGACTTTGCTGGAGTTGTTTTTGTTGTTGTTGAGGGGTGTTACCAAGTTGACTTTAAGATAATATCAGATGAACTTGGCAGTAGTGACATGATCAATTCTCCAAAGTGTAAAGTGACTTTGGGTTGAGAATATATCTTTGCAAGTGATCGATCCCCTCTTCGGTCTCTTGTTGATCAATCATTTTCTCTTTATAGTCCTTTGGTGATTGGACCAATCTTCTTCATTCAGCTCTGACCAATTTAAATCTTCGTCTTCTCTCTATTATTGGTGAATTCTTCTGTATTTAGCTTATTCTTTTTATCACAAATTTTTCTTTTCGACCTGATGTCTACATTGGTCAAATCATCTCTCACTTCCTCTCTATTTTTCTTCATGTAAGATAGTCCTTATATACTCAGAGAGATCTCCTTCATTTTTTTTCGTTGAGAATTTGCTCTTTGATAATTCTATCCGTTAGAAGGTAGATGTTCTTTATTGTACACATTTCCTTGTGGTGTCAATAATTTTCTTCTTCTTCTGAATTATCACATTAGCCATATTACAACATTATTTATCTATTGGATAAAGCCCAGCCTTCTCTTCAAAAGATGTCTTTTCTTGTCTACTATAGAAGGTGTCAGCATTCTTTCGGCTCTGTCTTCATATCAGTTTACTATAAATGAAAATCTCGTGTTAGATGAAGTTTGACCTTTATAGCCATTAGTCATAGCTTTGTCTGATTCCTCTTATAAGCTTGACCAGTGATCTTTTTGTCAATATCAACCTTTTGGTCAATTCTTAGATCATACTCCTTGATTAATCCATTGTGGAATCTTTTACACTTTGTCATGTTGCTGATTTGAAGTACCTTAATTGTCGTTAGCCTTACGATTCTTCTGCTATACTATTTGCTGACTTGTATTACAATCTTAAAGCAACCATACGATCTTATTCTATTGTCTTACAATATGCTTTACGATTTGCAAATTTGCATTACAATCTTAGAGCAACCATACGATCTTCTTCTGTTGTCTTATAATCTGCTCTACGATCTGAAAACTTTACGATCTTCTACTTGACCTGAATGTATTTTGTTTTCCTTCTGTTCTGTCTTTCGCATTCTTCTTTCTTTATGAATTATATTATCTTTAATTATGTGGACTATACGACCTTTCTACTCTATGATCTTTATGTCTTCAGTAGTGCTTCGATCAGGATTTTCACTTTACGATCTACTAGATAAGCTTAGTTCACTTTCTGAGAACTTAAACTTTTCTTCTTATGATTAACTCCCCATTACTTGAGAATTTTCATCTTCTGTAGGATTATGTTATCCACTTTATCTCAGTTCAGTATACTTTGGTGATAGTGGATACTAAATGTTCTCTGTTCCTCTGATATATATAACTTATTCTGATGAGCTAACTTTAGCACTTTACTTCTTAACTTCTTTGGTTGGGTTTCACAGGCAGCCTCTTGTCGGAGAATTCTTTTGTAAGGCCATTCCAATCATATGTCATAGTAAGTCTATCTCTCTAAGCTATTCGTTTTGGGAACTATAATAGATAGGCAATGAGACATCTCATTATTATTATAGCTCTGATTCTTGAGGTAGCTCAATGAAATTTCTAACTCAACGATATGATGATATTCAGTTCAGCTTCATTCTTCGATCTTGAGTGTATTAGTCTTTTCAACATCTTGTGAACTTCCATTTTTACCTCTTTAACTAGAGCTTTTTGGCCTTTGTTGTGCTGTAATGAGTTTAACTGATAGAATTATACAAACTTTTTCTTTGCATTGATCTTGTGGGATGACTGTAAGACCCCGAATTTTATGAAATATAAAATTTAATTTTTCTTCATATATATTTTTTCATGAAACAGTAAGTGGTTAAATTGACGAAATTGAAAGTTAAGGATGTTATGTGCAAATTTTATTTTGTCGGACAATATTCGCTTTGTCGGGGAATATTCGTTTTGTCGGGGAATATTCATGTCGTACGACGGCGCCGAAATAACAAATTATTGGTGGACCCCACAATGAAATATTTGTCGGATATAGAAAACGACAGAAGTAACCTTTTTAATAAAAATAGTCAACGGTGATAACTGTTAAAATACCGGTGATAAAAGAATAGTAGCATACGGTAATTTATGGTATTTTACTGTAGCATGCGGTACTCTACAGTAGCACACGGTATTGCACAGTGTCTCATATTATTGACACCGTAACTGTTACGCATCATTTCATCGATAATTGTCACTGCATAATATTTTATATTATCAATTCAATTATTGTTGTTACACAGTATTTTGCATTATTGATTCAATAATTATCATTACACTGTATTTTATATCATTGAGTCAATAATTGTTGCTACACTGTTTTTAAAATTATTGAACCTAATAATTGTCACAGTAGCAAATACACTATAATTTATATTATTAAATTAATAAAAATATGTAACTTGTTTCTTACATTATTGTGGTAACATTATTTTATATGTTGAACTCACAGGAAGAATAAATAATAAAATAATTAATTTTACTATTTGAAATAGTAACGTGAATAGTGACGTGAATAGTAACGTGAATAATGACGTGAATAGTAACGTGAATAGTGACGTGAATAGTAAGAAACATGTGGGACCCACTGTGGGGCCCACATGAAATGTGAGAAATGTGAATTTGCTGAAGTTGGTTGGTGGAGGCTGCGTAGCAGCCTCTGCTGAATTTTTTTCTGTTCACCTACCACGAATAGTAACTTCTTTTCTCCTATAAATAGTTTGTTCAGCTGAATAGAAAAATCACACCTAAAACATAAAATTTTTCTATAAAAATTTTATAAGTTTTTTCTGAGAATAGTAAGGTTATTTTGAGAGTTTGAAAACCAAAAGGAGTGCAGGAATTTTTCAAGTAAGTCTTTTATTAAAGAGTAGTAATTTCATAAATTCCTATTTTTCACGGTATTCATAAATCTTCCTTTAGAAGACTCTTCTTTAAGAAGATTCATTTTTAAAAGCTTTCTTTGGAAGATTTATTTTAGAATATTATTTTTAAAACTATTTAAAAGTAGTTATATTATACTACAAAAATTATGTTAAATATATATAATTTTGATAGTTCATAATATATGAATTATCATACACCTTGAAATTTATATGTGGTAATTACTAATTTTATTAAAAATATATAGGTTGATCAACCTCATTTAAATCAATATCCAGTCACGTGTTAAGGTAAGGAATATTATTCTTTTCATACTCTTAAATTTATTGCGGTAAGAAATGTCATTTTTTTCTTACTTGTAAGGAATACCATTCATTTCAAACCCTTAAATTTACTGTGGTAAGGAATGTCATTTTTTTTATTCTCACTACAGTAAGGAATATCATCTTCTTTCATATTCTATTATTGAAACTTACTACGGTAAGGAATATTATCTTCTTTTATATTCTAACTTACTACGGTAAGGAATATTATTTTTTCACACTCTTAAATTTATTATGGTAAGGGATGTCATTTTCTTTCATACTCTTAAATCGAAACTTATTATGGAACTATTGCTTCTATAATTCCTGAAAATATTATATGTTCCATAATAGTTGCACTTCATCATTTCAACTGAACCTTCCTATTTTCTGAATCTTTCTATTGAACTGCAACCGTTATTATGAACTGTGGATCTTGAATATCATTTTTAAATTTCACTCCACGTCATGTTGACAATTTGGACATTGTTTGAATCTGCACAAAGTAAACTTCTGATACTTATTGTTTATCCTGTTTCTTCTGTTCATCATTTGTATCACTGTTATTTGTATTAATCATCAAGAATCAAGCTGTTGTGAATATCTGTTGCCGGGGGCACAGGTGTGATATAATTGTTGAATAGATGATAGGTTAAAGGCAATATACTAGGTTAAAGGCGATACATCTGTTCGGTGTCTTTTATGGCACGTGGTGAAAGTTCCCTTTGGCCCGTAGTGCATAGATGAACTGTTGTTTGGTATGATTATGACCAAAGGCTGAATCTGGTATAATCATGACCGTTGGTATTATATTGAAAGTTCTCTTTGACCCGTAATGCATAGATGAACTATTGTTTGGTATGATTATGACCAAAGGCTGAATCTGGTATAATCATGACTGTTGGTTTTATATTGAAAGTTCTCTTTGGCCCGTAGTGCATAGATGAACTGTTGTTTGGTATGATTATGACCAAAGGCTGAATCTGGTATAATCATGACCGCTGGTGCTATATTGAATATCTTTGGCCCGTAGTGCAAAGATGAACTGTTGATTTGCATGATTATGACCAGGAACTGTGAATTTTTATTATCATGACTAATGGTATTTCAGATGATAAAAGTTGATGATATTTTTACTAAAAAGAGAAGCGAGTGGACATTATAGTATGCATTATTCTTCTAATAGATTGCTCATTCCGCTGCTATTATTGATCTGAACATTGTTTAAGAATTTAACTGCAGTTTTTGATATAAAACTTGTACTCTATTGTATTCTATCAAGAACTTAACTGTTGAAGGCTAATGATAATTTATTCGTCATTATCTTAGTCATGATATTTCTTACTGGGCTATTTGAGCTCACCCTTTCTTTTGTTCCATTGTTTTTCAACAGGAGATGAAAACGTAACGGGGTCTAGCCGGGGGATGGAGTGAGAGTCCGAGGAATAGCTATCCTAGTCTTCACGTGTTGTAAAATAGTGTGACAATAATAGTGAAGACTTAGTTGTGTATTATTATACACTGTATTGTTGTACGTTGTGCTTTGTTGTAATAATTTTGTTATAGTCTTTTGACGACTCAAGTTTGGGCTGTGATGGCCTAGATTTGGGGGCGTCACAATGACTTTATGGTTTTTTTATCCTTGATATATTCTTCTTCTCAATGATCTTCTTCATTTGATTTGTTCAGTTTTATTTTTAGTGGTCTTGATCAATCTACAACTTTTGTATTATTCTTATTAATTTTCTCCTTCTTTTTTATCTGACTCATTTTCAGCTATGCGATCTTTTTCTTATTATATGATCAGAATCTTCTGTTTTATTCTACGATCAGAGCTTTGCATTGTACGATTTGCTCTGCCATACAATCTTTGTCTTTTGTTATACGTTTTGCCTTGTATCATCCTTGTCATATGACTTGTTCTTGCAATACGATTTGAGTCCTTCAATACGATATTGTCTTCACCATATGAGCTGAATTCTTCTATACAATCTTGTTTTCTCAATAAGATTTGAATTTGCAATACTATTTTTAACTTCTTTAATACGATTTCTACTATACGATCTGGCCTTTCTGTTTAATTCATCTTCTATACTATCTGGTCTTTTAATACGATCTTGGACTTGCTATGTGATCTTGATCTTCTTAATCCTAATCTATTACATCTTTGATATCACTCTATATCTAGATTCAAACTAACATTTTTGATCCCTAGTGTCCTTTTACATTTTATCATTCTTTTGAGGACAATATATAGTTTATCTTAATTTTTTGGATTAATCTAACAAATTTGATCCTTTAATCCTAATATAACTTTCCAGAAGTGGATCGACCTAACAAATTTGATCCTCTAAGTCCTTTTACATTGTTTGTTCTTTATAAGGACTATACAAAGTTGTAACAAATGTTTATAACTTCACATTTGTCTAATTTCTCTCTTTTTTTTTCAATATAATCAGTAAATAATTTTAACTATAACAGTGAGAATTATATAGTACATATTAATTCTACGAAGACAAATTAGAGATTATATAGCACACATTAACTTTACAATGAAGACCTAATAAATCACACATTATTATACATAGTTATTATTCGTGAATCAATTTTATTATTTTGTTATCATTAAATCCAAATAGGTTTTCATAAATTTGTCTAACAATTTTATTTAAAACAAGTATGTATAGTTTTCCCAGTAAGCTTAATGGTTTGGGGTGTTCCTTAATAAGCAAATGGTTGGTGGTAGCATGGAGAAAGTTATATTTTTTTTTACAGCAAAAATAAAAATAAATTATAATTGTTGTGCTACATATTTTAACCAAAAAGAGATTTTTTTTTCAATTTTCTCTTTCCTTTGTCCCCTAAGTCTGCCCATCATTCCACTATAAATTAATTATGCATATAATTAAGAAAGTCATAATCCACATTCAAAACACTAAAATTTTAAATTATCCATTAATAAAGTCATAATCCACATTGTAAACACTAAATTTTTTAATTACACCTCCACACAAGATTGTCCAAAAGTCTAGAAAAACCCAACATTTTCTAATTCGTTGATTGTTGTGCTACATGTTAGTTCCCAATGACACAATAGAAATCTAGAAGGGGGGGGGGGGGGGGGGGAGGGGTTGAATAGATTCTTTTAAAATTTCTTCTATTTGAAAAGATCTCACTTAATTAATTCTTAAGCAGAAATTTAACACAACGGAATATGATTTAGTTATTCTTTTCTTGAAATGTTAAATTAATAATTCAACAAACAATTATATGGCAGATATAGCAAATGAAAGACAGAATGAGAGAGACTCTGGGTTTTAAGTGGTTCAGAGCACACAATACTCCTACTCCACTGTTCTGCTCTTCCAGCAGCAAATCCACTAAGGATACTTTTACAATATCTGAATCACTAAGATTCCTTCAAGACCCGCAGTCTTGGAATTTTAGTTCACAAAGAACTTTACAAGTCTAACAGACTTGCTTACACTAGTTCACAAAGAACTCTCCAAGTCTAACAGACTTGCTTACACTAGTTCACAAAGAACTCTTCTGGATTGATGTATATTTGGATGTGCTACTAAGTTGCTTATCAGCTTGAGTGTTTGAAGGGCTTAGTAGCAATGCAGGCTTTCTTATCAGTTCAATCTTTTTCATGTCTTGCGTTTTTCTTTTTGTGCAGTGCTCCTTTTTTTCTTTTGCTGATCTTAGTATTTAAGAAGTAAGGGCTTCAGATTTCTTCCCGTTGGATCATCTGCTTGAACTTGTATTTCTTTCTGTTACCTCACAGAGGAGAACTGCTGAATATTATATTAATATAGCTCATTTAAAGCTCTGATGAGATATTATTTGATCTGACCTGTTAGTCCATGGAAGGTTGTTTCCTTTTTCCTTTGGGACAGATATGTCAGTCGTAGGTTCCCACTAACTTTTATAGAGTCGTTTGGTCCTTCCAAACTATAGGACTGATAGGACACAGTCCTCTGACTTTTCTGCCTTGAAAGTCTTCTTTCTGTTCCATAGTGCGCTTGGGTCAGACTCCTGACTTTTCTGACTTGATCGATTTGCAGAGGCTTCCTTTTTGGTTACTTTGATGAAGAATGAATACTTGAATAGAATGGCTCCTGATCTGAGAAACGTGATGTCTCTTGCCTTTTTGCTCAACGATCTTATATGATCAACTCTATGAATATCCTTGCTGACGTGATTGATCTGTAAAGGATCATCTCTTACTGATCATCGTAGAGTTTACTCAACTGTTAGACTGCTGATCGTAGAGTTCAATTTAAGGTTTCTCATAAAGAACATAGTCTGTTTGGTCGTAGAGTCTTCTGGACCACAATCGTAGAGTCCATTCTACGATTGGTTGCCTTGATCGTAGAGTCTTCTGAACCACAGTCGTAGAGTCCATTCTACGATTGGTTGCCTTGATCGTAGAGTCTGTTCAAATCGTAGAGTTTCTTTGACACAAATCGTAGAGTTCTTTCTACGATTTTTATTACATCAACAGATCAACCTAACAGTTTTGATCTATCTAAGTCTTAGTACAACACACAAGACTTTTATACAATTAACAATAGATCAACCTAACAGTTTTGATCTTATCTAATACAGCCCTTGTACATTATTTCTAATCATCAAATTTAATCATTCAATGTTCAACACTACATATTATTTTGGAGGGAGTTTTAAATTTTAGAATTGAAAGTGGGTCATGATGTTGGGAAAATCACCTAACAAGTTAATTTGGTCATGGGTTGAATTGTATTAAATATATATTAATACCGTGCTTATGTTTTGGACATTGGCCTGTTTGTTATTTTAAATATTGGGCTACTACCTTTTGTGGTGCTTGTTCTAGGACGATTTTCCATCTATTGTAATTCCAAGGGAATACCCTTTAGCCATTATAAAATATTTCCTTTTATTTATACACAACAATTTAGCAAAAAAATAAATAAATAATGTTTCTCTGTTTTTCCTTTTTTCTTTGCCTTCTCTCTTGGTTTACAATTAAGTTGAATTCCATTTTTTTTATGCTTTCTATGTTTTGTAATCAGAATGTGCATTTACACCTAAAAAAATAATTACAATTAAGAAATAATTGAGTTTGTGATATACAAGACTATAACATGCTGGAAAAAAAAATGTCAAATTGAACTCATTGTTGGAGAAAGGGAGTATGTCTTTGTTTTTGTATGTCCGTTTGATATTTTTGTGTGTATATTTTGTGCATTTTATCTTTGTTGAGTTTTCATTTTCAGTGAATTTGTATTGAAGAGACTAAATTTTTGTACTTTATTTATTTAATTTTAACAAAAAAAAAATAGTTAAAATTCGCTTCTGTTGAGAACAAATACTGGATCTGCCTCTGTTCATAGAAGCACTTTGTGTTAGCCTATTAGCGATTTGCTTTCAGTATAGCTGCGTTA
The DNA here is from genome assembly GCA_947179155.2 of Hedera helix. NCBI lineage: Eukaryota > Viridiplantae > Streptophyta > Magnoliopsida > Apiales > Araliaceae > Hedera > Hedera helix. The sequence goes on from OX359267.1 coordinate 35,616,715, forward strand.
CAAGCCCACTGCCCAAAAATGAATATGTTGAATCAATATCATACGAATGGTAATTTGGATTTTTACTAGGCAAAACGCTAGCCATATCAAAACAAATTAAACAATGAATAAGTATGAGTATACAACATTCAAATACTATATCCATCTTAACCATTAAAAAGTGAGCATGATATTTAAATCAGTGTCATGTTCCACTTTTTAATTTTTTTTTTAATGTTTAAGATGGATGTAGTGTTTGATTTTGTGTTTGAATATTATGTATGTAGACTTGTCATTAAACAATTGCTCCTTCCATCCTATTATGGTTAAAAGTATATATTTTATTTATTCTCAAAAGGATGACAATAAGTACATATAGTAAAAAATAAATATATTATTTAGTAAGATTCACTAATATATAACAATAAAAAAAGAAGACCACATCACTTTATGTAATTTTATAAGGCCATTAAAGATAAATTAGAACTTCTTCTACAAATAATACTATGTGCACAAATTGTACAAAAAGTTGCGCATGACTATGTATTGTTTATCAATGAAAATGTGTAAAACTAATTGTAGGTCTCGTTACCTATTTTCTCTCTTTTTGTATATAGTGTAAGCACAACTTTTTGTTTATAATTTGTGTCCATAACATTACTCTTTTTTTTTTCATTTTACTTTTTTTAATTTATGTGCAAAGTATACTTTGAACAGTTTTCAAAGGACATGGGAGTAAAATAATACTTCATCTCAAAGAGTCTCGTTTACAAAATTTGTGAATATTATAAAAATATATTCCTTTAAAAATATATATATAAGATCATTATTGATTTTTTAAAATTAACTTGAGAAATTTTCAAACTCAAAATTGACATAGAATCGTTTAATTTTAGTTAGTACAATAATGAATATTGTAAACTATCTAAAAAATATTACTAATTATAAGTTTTATTATTTTTTGGCAAAAAGTGATATAAATGACACCGCATATAATTGTGTGAGTTGTTATACAAAAAATAATCGTTTAATGTAATTAAGTACATTCCTCTCATATTATGTATAAAAATGGTGTCTTATAATATTTTTCAAAATATTGTTATAATAAAGGGCACCTCACACAAAGATCGTGAGGTGTCATCCCTCACCTCCTGTGCCTTCTTCTTTTTAATTAATTTTGAGTTTAAAAAATTTTTAAATTAAATTTTAAAATTCAGTAATGATTTTAATATTTGAAACAAAGAGTACTTTATTATAATGTTTAACCCCAAAAATAATAAATTATCATTTTAACAATCTGATAATGAGATTGTGATGATTAACTTAGGGATAAGATCTCAATTTATACTACTATCAAATATAAAATAATTTTTTTTGTGAAATAAATTTTTCGAACAAAATAAAATTATTTTTATAAAACGGAGAGAATAATGCTAGAACACACATGAATTCCCAAAATGAGAGTATTTTATCTATACTTGTGGTGTTGCATATTTCATTGGCTTTAGGGTCCAATTTGTGGAATGCAAAATGCTAGGAAATTTGGCATGAATTTCTATTTAGATAGAATGTACCGTAAGTTGCTTAGAAATAGAATAGAACCCAAAGTTATGATTTAGTCTTTTAGAAATTAGAATTTTAATTTTCTCAGATAATATGAAGTTAAATAATCATAAGAGATGTATTCGACCATTATTATTATTATTATTATTATGATGATGATATGATGCAACATAATTTGAGAAACTATTAGCGGTAATAAATAAATTACAAGACTATCAAATATTTTTTTACGGTAATTTATAGAAGATTTGGAAGTTGGTAAGGCGGATATCCGGTGAGAATTACCGTCGAACCACCACCTCATGAAAAACTTTACGTTGATGACTACCGCAGAAAGAGTGTTGATGACGTGATTATTAAAAAAGTGCATTGTTTTGATTGCTGCACAATTATTCCCTTATCTACACCAAATTAAGGGCATAAGAATCAATGGTGTTCCCATCAATCCAATATAGGCCCATATTACAAACAAGTAGTATTGTGTCTTGTAATTGACGATTTAAAATTATGAATATAAATTAAAAAATATAAATAATATTTAATTTAATTGATTAAATGAATATAAAATTTTAATATTAGTCTTTTAAAATTTATTAAAATATGATTAAAAAATAAAGTAGCCTTTAATTACAAAAGATATAATATAAAAAATTAAATATTTAATATTTTTATAAAATTTACAAATGACAAATAAAAATAAACATATATATCACACAAATAAAAAGAACGGACGGAGAATTAATTTATTTAGGCCAATAATTAACACCCTGAAAACTTTCTATTTGCTTAGATTTCCAAACTTTCAATTTATTATGATTACTTAAAGGTCACTACAAAATTTTGACAAGATAACATATTGCATTGTTTAATCTTTGTCCCCCGCCTCCTTTTTTACTGAGAATTTGTACAATTACAATTAAATTGTATGAATACATGTCGTCCTAGGCGTGTACGCAACTTGAGAAAGGGTCATGAGGAGAATTAATAAGAATTTTAGAAAAAAATTATCTTTAATCTTTGTAGCGCTCATCGACTAATTTTGATTTTGATTTTAAAAATAAATTCTAATATGTTACCTTGTATGATAATAAAAAAAAAAGGGTCTTACCATTAAGCTATTGCCTTAGATCTATTTTTACTAGTAATTAGTCCGTGTACCAATTGGTAAAGCGTCATTCATTATTTTGGTTGGACTTATACCATAAAAAGATCTATATTGGAGAATAAGTTTAAATTTCAAATAAAGAATAATATGATTCATGTAAATATCTCCTCTTATGTTTCTGTTATTAGTAATACTTTTTCGATAGTTTTTGATATTCATAATTGTTTTAAGTTAAACTAAATAAATTCATACCAAATTATTAATTTTGAATTTAAAAAAATATATATATTTTTTAAAATTAATAATAATCTTATAATTTAAAACGGAATAAGTACTACCTTAGTTCCAAGTATTGAATTTTAAAAATATTAAAATTAAGAAGATAGTTTTTCCTCTCAGACATAAGAAATTCACTTGCATATTTAATTATTTATATTTTAAAAAGTATAATTATATTTCGAAACAATACTAATAGTAAAATTTATTTTACTATTATATTTTGATACGGAAAGTATTAAAAATTATGTTAAAATATAGTGTAAGGAATAGTTAAGAAATCTTCGATATAATTTTAATTCTCTGTTTTTTTTCCACTTAAATATTTTAATTTATAATAATTCAATTCTAGCAGAAGACGCTAGTCTAACTTAATGGAACAAGACAATGAGATGTTTGAATCCATAAATGGCGGATTCAACTACAAAGAGCTAATAGTTTATTAACATTTGGCAGCTGGGAGAGAGTAATGTAAAATTTGTTTACTAATTAATATTCATTCAATTTTAGAATGATAAGGGGGTGTTTGTTTAGAATTTAATGTATCTGAATAGCTGAATAACTGAATCGGTCAGTCATTCACTACGTTTGTTTATTACTGAATGACTGAATCAGTCAGATTTTTAAGTTGAATGACTATGTTTAATTTTTTTGGTTGAATGATTAAGTCTCGACTGAATGAAATAATTTTTTTTTTTAAAAATTAAAAATAAATAAATATTATATTAAGTAATATTAAATAAATTGACAACAATCTTGAATTTTTTCAAAGGGATAAACTAGTAAAAATATGTTATTAAGATATTTCAAACATGTCGTTTATCAAACAACTTTTTTCATTTAGTATTCAGAAATCTACTTCATTCAGCTCATTCAGATTACTTAGAACTATTTCATTCAGTTTTTATTAAACACCCCTTAAGCCTATAAACACAAACTCCCATCTCATCATTAAAAATGGGGTCTAGCACGGATTTTTATGTCAAATCTCACTATTTAATGGTGCGATGAGAGTTTGTGTTTGAATTTGTGTTTAAGAATTTGTGTTTGTAAACTTAATTATTCTAAAATAACAGAGAAAGAAAGTGGGGAATTTATTAATAATTAATATATGATTCACATAGTGATTTTTTTATATATAATAAAATTTCAAAAAAATTACGAGTCCTAAAATATAAAAAAATCAATTAATGAAAGAGTGAAATTGAAAGACAAAAGGGATAGAAAAAATATTAATTTTTTTTTTAATCTGTTTCACAACTTTAGAGAAGTGGTTAAATTTTTACTTCTCCCTTAATTATATAGATGAGGACAAAATTGTTAACAAAATACAAATTATTTTTTGTCCATCTTTATTACCTTATTAATATCAATTTTCTTATATTATCATTCTATTATTACGGAACTAGAAATTATTAAATTTAATTTAATGATAAACATAAAATAAAATTCCATCCTTAAATATTATACTCCATCCGCTCCAAATTATAAGATTATTATTGATTTTTTAAAAGTTAATTTGAGACATTTTTAAATTTAAAATTAACATAATTTATTTAAGATTTTAAAACAATAAATTATAACTAATAGTATTTAATTTATAGGTACTTATAATATTTATATTTGTATATAAATAACTTTATATATAGTTTATGATAATAGGTAGTTTATTCGTATGCTTGTAGCTAAGTTCCTCAGTGTTTTATTTGGCATATACCTTTTGGCCTATATGTTTGAACCTTTTGGATGTTAATGAAATACTTTTGTTTTTGTTCAAAAAAATAAAATATATTGATTTAAAATTTAAAATTTTAAAATATTTAAAATTAATTTTAAAAAAATTAATATTAATTTTATAATTTAAAATAGAGTATAGTTTTCTCCAAAAAAAAAAGAAGGGCTTGTTGTGACACAAAAAGAGTATAATGACATCAAATATTGTGAGTTAATGTCATTATTTTTTTCCCTCACATTATTAAAAGAGTACAATGACATCAAATAATATTATCCCCCCTCCCCCGGGGAAATCATTAATATATATATCCAGCATTGTTTCTTGTTCAAAAGGATATTACAATAAATTAGAGATGAATAAGGAATCAAATTACTCTTGAAATCCCACAAATCGCATCAATTAAAATTACATCAACGGTTCCGGCGTATATAACCGCTTTAGGTGGGTCGAAAAATCGTATACAATAAACCGCACCACACTATGCACTGCCAAAATAGAGCATATCAAGAAATATTATTATAATGTATAAATATTTTGAATTATCTCAAATTATAATTATATCTGTTTAAAATTTTTATATGTAAAAAAATAACATCATTCATATTTTTAGGTTTTATTGTTTAGACAAAACATTATCATTATAAGTAAAGTTGTGTGTTATTAAAGTGGTATTTAATATTGTGTGAAGTTAAATTGTTAATTTAAATTACATAAAATTTAATTATTTTAATTGATTTTGGAACCGAAATCGTATCAAATAAAATCGTACTGCACGGTTCAAAACTGCACTGCACTAATCACAAGTAATTTCATATACGATTTTTAATTTGTCAAATCATACTTAAATAATTTTATATGCAGTTTGAGTTTCAAATTGTATCAAATCGCATCATTCTCATTCATACAAGAAATAATTGTAAAATGTTATACTTATTAGTAAGTGGAGAAAAAAATAACTAAAATGACAAATATTTTGGAAGGTACCAACTTAACTTCTGAGTAGCCTGACAACCTGACAATGTTCAAATAAAATATTGGGGATCATAAGTCAAATGTAGACCCATTATCTAAGGCATCCAACTTTTCTTACCTCAATAAATTAAATTTGACTGACACCATTATCAAATATATATTAATATTGAGAGCTGACCTAGAATTGAATTATTAGCATGGACGACTTTGATGACTAGTGCAAGTCGCGTGAGTTTGAGATAATAGTTTTAATTTTTTATTATATTAGTTTTATATTTTTAAAAATTTATAAAATTATTATTTTAATAGATAATAATTTTATATTTTGACAATTTTTATATGATATATGGATACTATTTTTAAGGTCATTTGCTATATGTTCATGAGTTATAAATTATTGAATCTTTTTATTTAATATTTAAATTGAGTTGCGAACTTAGTTTATCCATATCTATATCAATTTCTAAATTTTAGGATATCGTTTTTACCTTCTTTAATTTAGTATCAAAGGATTTATAATGATTAATTTGGGAGAAAAAATGTATCTAACAAAGGAAAGTCACATTAATATTATGTAGGAGGAAGAAACTAAGAGCTGATATGTATTTTGAAAAAATAAAGAGTTGTGATATAAAAAACGAAAAAGTAAAACGTTCTATAAAATGAACCTTTACAACTCATCGTTAACTTACCTCAAACTTAATTTAACGAGTGATGAGCAATTATCAATTTATTTAAGTCAATTCAATCAACTAAATTAACTTACTCAATTAAATGTCGTGCTTTTAGATATAAAAATTGAAAGCGTTGAAAATTAAAATACAAGGTTTCTTTGTTTAACTCAGCTATCATATAATTTAGGGAAACTCAAATTTGAAGGGAAGGCATTCAGATGCATGAACAAAAAGGAGGAATCAATAGTAGTTGAAGGGTTGAAGTCCCCAAAACATTGGAAGAGTGGAAATTAAGGAATTCAAAGTTTCCCTATCTATCTAGTTCTTGAGTACATGAAATAAATTAGCTAGTATCATCAATATTTAATCGTAGCCGTGCTATTTTTTTTATTATATTTTTTTGGGTACCATATTGAATATCCCTTACTCCCTCCCCCTTAACATAGCTAAAAATCCCAGTGTCAAAAATTTTATATTTAGATTTGGAGAGGGTCTTTTTTCTCTTTTGAAGAGACCTTACCCTATATATTTTTGTTATCATTATTCTGTTATTTTGATTTTTCGTTTATCCTTCCGTAGAGTTTATTTTCTATTTTATATAATTTTAATTAGATCTTTTTGTCTTTCTATGTTTTTGTGGGAGTTTATTTATTTTTTCTTTTTTTGAGAGCTTGAATTCTCTCTATGTGAAAAGTATTTTTGTTTTCAATGACGACGGTTGTAGACATGCTTATTGGATGGTATATCTTCTACATTTATTTTAATTTTTGCTTATACAATAAAAGTTTGTAATTTATATTTTATTTTTGAATATAATAAGTATCCCCTCAACTCTAATATCCTTCAATTATATCATATATGTAATTCATATCTTTTCGATTAAATGAATTTATCTTCTTTGGAATTGTTCCCAAATTTTATAAAGACAATTGAAATTATTTTTAAAAAGAATTAAGTATTTTTACAAATAAAAATAATTTTTCTACAAAACATTTAGATCTCATTATAGGAAGAGTGATTTGGGTCAAATTCCTCAAGTGTTCATTCATATCCTAGTCCCTATCACAGATGAGATGAGAAGAAATTACTAGTCGTTTCTAAAGTAAAGTTATAATTTGTTCCTCCTCTCTTAAAATATCGTACAGTTTATAAGTAACGGACTACATATAAACTCTGATATTATGAAAAGGAAGAGCAAATTGTAGTTTTGCCGCGGGGACAGGCGCGAATTTACCATAACCCCGCGTATAAAATGTCCTTTTCTTCTCCTGTCCTGCCCCAGTTACGCAAGTCGTCAATGGTGGGCTCCACTTTTACCTGTTTAAAATTAAATTATTCACTCAAACCCCTAAAGACTCAACTTAAAAAACTCTCTCCTCCCTGTATTCCTTTTACCCGGTCTCTCATGTCTTGGCGCCTGGCGGTGGTTTATTTAATCATTGATGTATTTGGAAGTACGAATATATAATATTATTTCTTAATCTATTGTTTTTGACCCCAAATATTATACTTAAAAATCAAATAAAAAATGTGATTTTTTTAAATATTTTTTAATGTTATAGTCGTTTTATTAAATAGTCAAACTTAAAATTGTCTTAATTTTTTTTTTTTTTATATACATATATAGAGAGGATGATCAATAACTATCACCGACTATTAGTTTATTTATAACCAAATTGATCTCTCATCATCAATTTCAAATATAGACGTCCCATATTAAAAAGGTTAATAAGTATCCGCTAATCAATTCAGCGGATACTAATTAATAAGTATAATAAATATATAATATTTAAATATTATATTTATTTTAATAATTAAAAAGTAGGATATGATACAAATTTTAATGTTATATTTTATTTTTTAATAATTAAAATAAATATAATATTTGATTTTATATTTTAATATTATGTATATAGACTTATCCTTAATTAATATCTATAAGAATGAATTACGGATAGTTTTTTAGGTTCAAAAACATAAAAAGAGTCAAAAAGCTCATTTTCTTTGGACCCAAATTTTTCTCTTTTTTCAACTAAATTTTAAAATTTAATATTTTTTGTTACAAATCTAAAATTATCAATTTATATAGTTGAAAAGGTGTCAAAAAGATATTCAAAAACAAGATCTATTATTGACATATTTTGATAAAATTAAAATGTCAAAATTAACAACAAAAGCCTACAATTGTATATATCAAAATACAAAACTTTAATCTCAATTTTAATTAGTTTAACTAAAAATATATATATTAAAAATAGATATTATTTTGAAAATATTAAAGAAAACTTTTCAACGATATATAATTTTAAAAAAAATTTATTCGCAGTTGTCCTACAAAATTATAAAGTGAAGTCTTTTTTTATTTTATTTTTATTTTAGTGAATCTCACTAAATAACATAGTTATCTTTTATTTTACATATTTATTACTACCCTTATGAGCATATAAAAAAAAATGAATGATGTTTGAGATCTTAAAATTTTAATCTAAAAAAAATCTCAATTGATGTATTATCATAACATCATTTGAATAAATTTAATATAATTAATTTTATTATAAAAATATTTAATATTGAGTCATTTAAAATTAAAAATTCCTATCATTACTTAAAAAATATTTATGATAGAGAATATTATTTTTGCGATTTTTCGCACCAACTTGTGTTTTTTCTTTGTCCTCAACTCACAAAGTCTAGTATTAAACCCCTAAAACACTCCACCCGAGGTCTCTATCTTATAAGTAGTATCTTTGTCTACCTAAGACCCTCTTTTTCTATCTCTAAAAGTTGGCACCGCCACACGGCCACTCCACGAAACAAAGGAGAAAGAGAAAGGAAAAAAAATATACATTTTCATTGATGATGGACCCAAAGTTTGCCGGAAAGCCCGTCACGGCCCAATACTCATCCCGTACAGACATAGACCAGATGCCGGAAACCCCAAACCGTGGGACCCACCACCGCCGGGCGCTGTCCGAGACCTTCTTCCGTTTCCCGGACGACATCCTCCTGGACGATGCCGTTGCGAACTTCGACATCTCCAGCCTCGACCTCCCTTCTCTCTCCCCCGATGCCCCCATGGCCGTCGAATTGGACTCATCCAACGGCGCGGATAAGCCCAACCGGTCGAAGCCGATGGGAGCCACTTCCCATTTCAGGAGCCTCTCCGTCGACGCCGACTTCTTCGATGGATTGGTCATCTCCGACGCCGGCGGTGGAGATGTTGAGAGATTTGGCGGGAAGACGGTGGCACCGACGGATCAGCAGAGGTATCATCACAGGCATAGTAACTCGATGGATGGCTCTTCGGTGACGTCGTTTGACTCGGAGATGGCTATGATGATGGATGATGCAAAGAAAGCTCTGGGGCCTGATAAATTGGCTGAGCTCTCCTTGATTGATCCCAAAAGAGCTAAAAGGTTTGATCTTTTCTAAAGTTTAGACTGTTAAAGTCTAATTAGTTGACATTTTATAGATTTATTTTTTATAGGGGATTTTATTGAATAAATCATTTTTCAATGATTTCTGTTTTATAAGGATATGACTTTTTACTGGGTTTTTAAATAATGATTTGATGGATGTTTCTAATTTAGTGTCTCTTGAGATCCTCTTTTATCTATGTTTGTTGGGACAGAGATTGTGTGTTAGATTTGAAGAAGGGTTTTGGATTTATGGGTATTTGAGTAGCAGATAGAACAATTTATTTATGTATTTATTTTAATTTTTTAATTAACTTTTGAGTTGGGGTTTATGGTTCTTTGGTTCGGTTGTTGATAAAGCAGGAAGGAAAAGAGTAGAATCATAATTTGTCTAGTGTTTATTTTTATATATGTATTTTACCCATTCTATGCTTATGAATTATGATCACATATCTTGAAGTTGCTAACTTTTACACTTTCGATAATTAGCAGCATGAAGTTGAACAATTTGGTGTTTTAGTTGTGCTCTTTAGATGTAATGAGAAAGTTGAGTTCGTTAAATGATTCTCTCTCTATTAATTCTTGCAGGATTCTTGCAAATAGACAATCTGCAGCACGTTCAAAGGAGCGAAAAATACGGTATACAAATGAGCTGGAGAGGAAAGTGCAGACTCTTCAGACAGAAGCAACCACCCTCTCTGCACAGGTCACAATGTTGCAGGTATTAACTTCATGTTACTTTTCTTGCCTTTGGGAGGAATGCGAATTGGGTAGATGATTTCTTCCTTTACGTAACATGAAAATTTCTTCAAATTGATGGTATATGTTGAGGTCCTTGATGATTGTAGCTGCTATTTATGTTTTTTGTTTTAGTTTTTTTTTTAAAATAAAAAAATGACTTACAGTACATCTCTACTTTTTATCCCCATTCATGTCAATGTAATATAATGGCACAGGATTTACATAATGAGTGTTTGTCTTACAAGTTGGTCTTTGTTGTAGACACACTTAAATTAAGTTCTCTTGATAAAATAGACGAATAAGTTCAGGTTTTTATAGTTAGTAGTAGTTGGTGCATCCTTTTTACTGGCTATAGTTTGGCCATCTTCAACTGATGCACTGAGTATTTGTATCTTGTACCAGCATAGCTCATTTATTGTGTTTTAGTCTCATTACTTAAGTATGACAACACATTTCCGGCTTGCTTCTTTTGTATTCTACTTTTAAATCCCTGCGTAAAAGCTTTTTCCTTTTCGAAAAAGTTGGCTGGACTAAATACCTTCTTTAAAAATAAGATTTAGCTATTTAAAAAGAAGAAGAATGAAATTCTGTTCTGAATGAAGTGGTAATCACAGATTATGGGAAAATCCGTTCCAAATTCTGGGTTCCGCAAGTTATTAATAGAAGATAAATTTGAAAAATGCCTAAATCATATGCATAAAAAAACAGGTAACATGGATTACAAGGCATCCAAAATGCAGTTCATACATTCCTTTCAATTTTCATATTCAACATTTGTGTTTCCGTTAGAAGTACAAATATCTTTTTCTTGAAGGTGTAAACATTATTATTGTGGACTAAACATCATAAAATAGTTCTATTTGTAGTCATTTTACTTTTAACTTCAGTCAAAATGATGAACCTTGTGATTAGGCCTGTCATATTTTTTATTGTAATGTGTCCTGTCTTATTTGGCAATTTATGGTATAAATCCAGTGAAAAGCAAGGTTTGTGATGCCTTGTAACTTGCATCTGGGGAGCCAACTGTTAGAATCTAGGATATGATTCATGGAATATAACATTCGAAGAAGTATTTTATAAACATTAAAATATTTGAATTCTTATCTAAATTGCCCACAAGTTAAAGATTTTCTAAAGTTCATCAGATTTTTAAACTTTTGACGAATTTTACTTTCTGTGCCGATTAGTCTTTGTTATATGTTTGAATCCTTGTTGACCTGGCGTTATATCATCACTAGTTTTGAAAATAGCATACGAATTTATCTTATTGTTATTTGTAGAACATGCAGAATAGGGTCAAATGAGTACGGGTTGCAACAATGAGAAAAAGCATGACATTTTTTCTTTCTTATTAGAGTCAGTCCCATGTATTGTGGATCTAGAATGAAAATAATGGGCTGGTTGAGTTTAATTTAATCTGCATTAAATTTAGTACTGCTTATCTTATTATGTATATTCTCTATTCTATCAAGTCAAATCCATGAGTTTGGTCTTGGTGGTAGATTTGGTGCTACCCCATGTCATTCGAAAATTTGTCACTTGGTGTTAGAAGGTGTTAAAAGAACAGAAAATATTTAGAAGATATCTCGTGCTCCACTTATTATATAGTGGTGTGTGCAGCACTAGTGTTGAAATTCTGATGAAGCATAGTCTTACTGAGTAGTTTAATGTTCAATATATTTGTGGATTAACTAAATTGCTTCCAAGGAATTATGAACTGGAAGAGAATTGAAAAGAATGAGAAATAAAGCTCATGTTATTGAATTTCGTGTGATGCAGAGAGACACAACTGGGTTGACTATTGAGAACAAGGAACTCAAGCTGCGCTTACAAGCTATGGAACAACAAGCACATCTTAGAGATGGTATGCATGTAATTAGAATGTGTTCATAAAGGTTGTTAAGGTACCACAAATATGGAGTGGTTTCCTCTGGTCTTTTCTATTTCCCCTTTACGGAAAGACGGAAAGGTGGAATGAAGTGATTCATATAATCATATTTCCTCCCATTGGCCATTTCCCCTCAATTCTTAGTTGATTGGAGAAAAGATAACTAGATGCAACTTGAAAGCTGTCATATGTTATATATATATATATATATATATATATATATATATATATATATATATATATATATATATATATATATATATATATATATCATTTCTTATAAATGTATATATATGTATATCATTTCTTATAAATGTAAATTTGTGGTAGTTTTGTGAACAAGTGGTTTTTTAATATTAAAGGTTTTACACCTATTTTAATATATTTTTTCTAGAGAAATAGGCATTTACTATGCATCTTTTGTGCATGCAGCGCTAAATGAAACACTGAGGGAAGAAGTGCAACGCCTTAAGATAGCAACGGGACAAGTACCAGCTGCTAATGGGAACAGCTTCAACAGAGCTTTACCGCCTCAGTTTTCCTCCCATCCACAGTCATTCCATCACTTCGGTAACCACCAGACACAGCAGCCCCAACAACAACAGCTTCACATGCCTCCTTCAACTGGTAATAATAACCAGAGTCGAAGCGTGCAGCCGCAGACTAGCTTCGCAGACTTCAATAAGAGGGTTTAATAATATCCAAAAGCAGGTTTCATTGGTTATAAGTTAGTAAGTGGGAAGGTATAACTGATACAAGGTAGCATCTTGTACATATATATAGATATGTGTATATGTGTTGCAGCTAAAAGATAATGAAGAGAGTATTTCTTGGTGCAAATTATGTGTTAGTTCTGCATTTTTCGGATAATGCAGACGTGTTAATCTTAGGTCAAATATCATGTTATAGAGTTTTTAGATCATAATGATTATGGAATAGGTATATGGCATGTAATTGTTTATTTTTACTTTATCTATATACGTTATCTGGAGAACACTTCGCGTTTTTGAATAAGGATGGATTTACCTTTTAAGGAATGGAAATAGTGGCACTTGATGGATGAGTAAAAGAAAAAATATGTGGGGGTCAGGTGTTGTCATAGGACTCCGTATTAATTTAGCACGAAGTGAGATAGTAGATAAGGGATAATATAACAACAGAAGTGAACTCCACTCATAACAAGGGATACAAGGTTAGTGGGCAAACATAATCTCCCTACTTCAAGCGCCAATAACCAAAATCCGGAACCAACTTATTCTGGTGCTTCACCACCAACACGCGGCAATTCGAGCGGTCATAAACTCAACACTTCTCTCTTTTTTTATGCATGTAGAAGAAACTTAATTTGTTGCCTTTTTGTCCTTCTCTTCAAGTGTTATGTTTTAGTTGTTGGATTATTTTATATGAATTTTACATCAGATAAATTCAAGAGTATAGATGAGTTAATAAGTATAGTGGAGTCTCAACCTAATAGGTTAATGTTTTGGGTAAAGAGGTGAATCAATATGTTTATTGGGCTAGTTTACAAAGGTGTGCGTTGCATTGATAATAAATTGATGTGGGATGGATCGTACAATTTCGTTACAAGTGGTATTAGAGCCCATTGTTCGATAGGCTCAAGTACCAGGTTAGTACTTCAAGGTGGAGCATTTGCAGGCTGCGTATTATTCCCTCCGCGTGGTAGAGCAAAAAAAAGTTAAGTCGAGCATAGTACAAGGGATCACTCTTGCGCTAGCCATTACGCGACGAAATATGATTTGAGTTGAATGCTCTAGATAGCTTTGGAAAGTTGCTCATAGTGAAAGGTTCACATAGAGTAAGGTTCTACTCCCACATTTGTCTCTAACGCGGTGAAGTAGTATTAGAGCCGAGGAGGGCTCATGAAGAACTAAAAAGAAGTTGTGCTCATGGGTGACTACTCTATTATGATGTTTGTGACAAGTGAAATATAGAGATTGTTGGGTTATTTTACATGAATCTCTCATCAGATAAATTCAAGAGTGTAGATAGGTTTCTATACTGAGTGGTCATAGGCAAGGTTCTTAGACCAGAACCGATCATCAAACAGGAAAAGGTACCGGGTGGATGTATTACTGGTCCAACTAGTGGTCGAACCGTTATTGACCTCTTGACGTCATTAATATATAAAAATATATATTATTAGTAATTAATAAAATTTTTAAAAACCTCATTTTTTTATTAACTAAAATGTAATAAAGTTGAGTTACAATATTATTAAACGTGGTTAATTTTAATATTACATTTTTTGGTAAAAAAAAAAAAAAAACCTGGTCACTAGGTCAATAATTGGTCAGACCGGTGGGTCAACCGAGTTTTGACTAAAATTGATTTTTTGGTTTAAACCGGACCGAAGTGTCAACTGGTTCTGATTTTTACAGGTCGGAACGGCTGTCCGATCCGATTTTTAAAACCATGGTCATAGGGAGCATGAGCTTTACAAGTGTTATAAACTTTATAAAATTCATTACCTCGTTATTGCACATAAACTTTGAAACTTGCGTAAGTTGAAAAAACTTGCATAAGTTAGAGAACTTGCAGAAATTAGGAATTTGCTTGGCTTAGCTATCCGTCACCCATTGTCATCTACATCCAATACTTTTCTTTTCACGTGACCTATAAAATTTTATGAATGTCTCATATCAAATTTATTCATTCCTCATTTCTTTAATTTCTTTTTTGTGAATAATTACCCGAAACCTATTTTGGTATTTTTTTGAATATCTTTAATCCAATTATCATTTTATATTATTTTTATACATTAATTGGTAAAAATTATATTTTTACCTTAACCCAACTTTATAAATATTATTTAACTTATTTATTTAGTAAAATTGTGTTTCACAATTTTTAGCTCCCTTAAACCTAACTTTTCGCACTCGTAAAATTTATTCTTTTAACCTTAACCTCAATTAAATACCTCAACAATTTTTTTTTCTTAACTTGGTAATCTAATACATATACCGGATTTTTTTTGGATTTTTTCAAGTTTTTTCAAACATTTTTAATATTTCTTTTATATCCATTTTGGTCCAAAATTGCTAAACTCCTTAAAAATGGAAATTAATTTAAAAAATTCTGAAATTTAGAAAGAGCCTCGATATTATCTCAAAGAGTCTCCCATAATTTTTTCAAAATTTTATCACTTATAGAAATCAAGTTATTCCCATTTTTGAGTTTTCAAATTCTAAGACTGTTTTATTTTTTTTATTAATTCTCTTCAATTTTCTTTTTGTTCAAAATTGGATGTGAGTTACAGTATATCATCATACATGTCCCGTAAATTGTCCAGATTTTTTTGAGCTCTTTAACATGCCAAAACACCATTTTAAAATTTTAGGACAGAATGTTTCCTGTCTTGACCAACTTGTTTTGAAAAATCACTATACCCCCCCCCCCCCCCCCCCCCTTTAAACTCTTAATATAGCAAGAGTTATGTCTTTTACAAAAATAGGGCAGAAATTAGGGCTTTTCCTTATTTTTGTTTTTAAGTTCTCTTTTCTTGTTTTCTTGATTTCTTACTTGATTCTTGTTCATACAATTTTAAACCATTGATTATAAGCTTAAACACGATCTCTCATAATAAACTTTATAAAACTTCATATTTACCCATGAATATCAAAGGTTAAGTAAGAGTTCTTTGGCCTACCTTAGTTAGTTTGAGTTTTCTTCTTCTTCTTTCTTGGCTTTGGTTCTTGCCAAACTCTCTCTTCTCTCCCTTGCTCAAGTAGTATGATGAGGTGTGGGTATTGATTTATTTTGCTTTGCCTTTTTGGCTTGTTATTTATAGGCAAATTTGGATAAATTTTTGGTTTTTTTTTTTTTTTTTTGGAATATTACTTTTCTCTTCCTCCGCTTCCTGGGAAAGCCTTCCCTTGGACCTTATCCTCCCCTTTGGCCAGATTTTCCAGTATCTTCTTTTTTCTTTTTTTTCTTTCTTTAACTTTTTGATCGAAAAGTCAACTTTTTACAGTCGATTCCTACTAAAGTTGACGTCTTGATCATCATACTGATGTCCTTTTTATCAAATTAGCCTTCAAATTTAAAATTTGACTTTTTTTCTTAAAATACAATTGCTGACCATAAAAGTCAATTGTTCACTTGGAACATAAAAGTCAACCCCGACACTTTAAGGTGTTTACAGTATTTTCCTATTAAATTCGACCTTTTAGACTCAACGATGAGATCTGTATTTCAAAATTTCATTTCGAACTCAAATTTGAGTTTTTTTAGTTAGTATAGATTTTCTTCTTACTTTATAATTCTAATTCAATTTTTGTTCAAATTTCGCGTTGAAAAATAAATTTTAATTCACATCACTTATCTTATTTTTATAATTCTCATTTTAAATTTAAGATATTACAACATTGATAATGAGTTGATTTAGATGGCGTACAACTCTGCTACATCAATCCCAACTTTTTTATCCTCTCATTTATGTGGTTTAGCTAATACTTACTCTCTATAAATAAATTAGAAATGGGGTTTCAACTGCTTCATTTAAATTCACTCTTTCTTTCTCTTTGTTTCGGTATCTTTTTACTTCTATTTTGGGTACACTTTACTAAACTCATTTTAACTGACTTACCAATTTTAATTGCTTTCTATTATGGAAATTCAAGATTACATTTACATATAGATGAAGTAATTCATGTGTAATATATACAGAGAATAAGAGAAAGAGATAGATTAAGAAAATCCCCATAAAATAATCTTATTCTCTTTTTGTAAATTATTACAGATATGCAATTCATATGGGTAAAACCCAGTTCGGTTTAAATTGTGGAATCAAATTACTAATTTATAAAAGCACAGAGAAGATTGAGAGAGAAAAGGAAGGGAAGAGTGTGCGTCTATGTTTAGTGATAAAAATGGTAGCTTTATCAAAGAATGTGCACTCCAATCTTGAGAACTTACTTTATTCTCTCACATACATTGTACCTTCTAAACTAATTCCTTAGGTAATTATCTATCTTTTCTTCTTTATTTATTATTTATTTATTTTAAATTCCTTCTTTTGGGGATCAATCTCGGCTATTTTCGGGTGAAATTTGTGTGTTTGATGTGCATTTATTGAGTTTTTTTTCTACTTTCCATTTTTTTCTTTGGCTAATTCTGCAAGTTAATTTTTTTGGATTGGATCTATATATTCGAGTAAAATGCAAAAATGACCCCTATAGTATAATGCTATTTGGATATTGCGTCTATTTTTTTTGATCAATGCAAAACGAAGCCTTTACTGTATAAAAATTTGGATTGTGAACTCTACTGTGTCATGCGACGTTGATTTGCACATATAGCATGTTGACATGTCAATTTAACAACTCTGGGCTAAAAAAACCTCTCATCACATGATTTAAATCTATAGTCTCGTGCTCTTAACATTAAAAAAACATTTAACTGCCAACTAAGTCAAGGCTATTAATATTATCATTAAGAAAGTTATTACTAAAATTAGTAATATTACTACAAGTTATTAGTAAATATTACTAATAAGTTGTTAGTAATTACTTAATAGTAATTTTCTTCAACATGATGTTACTTACTTAACTAAATATTTAGAATATCTTAATAATATTACTTATTAGATATTAGTATATATTAATGTTAAAGAAATATAAATAAAAAATTAAGCTTATTTTATTTTCTTTATTATTATTTTAAAAAAAATAATAAACATAATGTATGCTAATAATAGTAATTATATAATAATACTAATAATAGTAATAATACAATAATTATAATTAATAAACAAAGTAATCTTTTGACCGCAAATTTTATAATACTAAAAATAAGTACTTTATTTATTTAAGTATTTTTTGCTTTAAGTTACCCTTGTGAAGTTGGGGATATACAATTAATAATAGAATAATAAATAAATAAAGAAAAAAAAAATCCTAAGATGACTAATAATCATAGTCTTCACTCTTCCCATCAGTTCTTACAGGAGAAACTAGAAAGAGAGAGATATTGATTTAAAAATTGTAGTCATACCACTAATTTTAGTAATAACTTTCTTAATAATAACATTAATATCCTCAACTTAATTGACAGCTAAATGTTTTATTAGGGTTCGTTTTGAAAAGAAGATGATCACTATATACTGAAGCTACTTGGTACATATTGAAGCTTTAGCACCGGTGTTGGTATTTGAAAATGGGTTGCTTACATATTGAATTTATCTTTGATCATTTTCTTCTCGAATTTCTTTCTTCCTTTTTTATTTTTCTGTTCTTTCTACACTTCTTGCTTCAAACACGAAACCTCCCGTATAAAATTTGGTAACCCGGGCAAGAGAAAAGGTTCCTCAAACTTATATCTTATCTCGACATGAGTGAGATATTGATTTAAAAATTGCTTATTTTCAGTAATATCTCTCGTATCCTCTGTTCTCGCAGCCTCCTACATATAAATACCTACATGATTATCAAATTCTTTCGATTCCGAAACCCCATCCGATGTGCATCCATTTAAATTTTCGAATACGTGACTATTCGACTCTTTTGGTGAAAGATCCTCCTCTTTCATTTTAATCTCTTTCAAAGACTCTGTATCATCCTTCAAGGCTAATAGATTACCCCATACAGAAGCTATCCTTTCCATTGTTTTTCTTGTCCATGATTTCATCGGAATTCTCCTACACGCAATCCAAGTGTAGCTCCTGTGCTCCTCCACTTCCTCCTCCATATTTGCTATTTTCACAAAATCCTCTGAAATATTCCCCTTGTCTTAAATTCAATTTTTGTGATTCTTCTTGTAAAATCCCTATCTGATCATGCTAATCACTTTTACTTCAATTCTTTTCATTTTCTCCTCAATTTCTTTAAACAGTATGGGTACTTTTGGTAATCAAAATCCAGCTATTACATCTTCTCTTGATCACCTCCTCATTCAAATCTCCCTGAATACATGGTCGTTGTACATCTAACGAATTATGAGATACCCCCCATCTTTGTTTGAATTCACTGTATTCCGGTTTTTCAAATCCTCAGCGGTCTGCAATTCTCTTCTGGCACTTAGCACCCTTATTTTTTTTTGTTCAAAACCCACTGAGAATTCATCACCTTTCTTGCATCTTCTGCAGCCCCAACTGCTTCAAATTTAAAGAATGCAAATCTTGTAAGAAAATTATTTCGGCTTGCGTACAGTTTGCTTCCTGTAATAAATGGAAGCAACCTTGTCAAAGGAAAGAGATGATGAATTCAGCTGTGAAGAGTCAGCATGAACATCTTTACCCAGCAGATTTTTTTAATACTGAACAACAATATATCTTGAACTTCAGAATGACAATATTTTAAGACTCTATCTTCCCCTTCCAAAGCAAGGATCGTATTTTGATTCCATCGATTCTTTACTTGGTTATGAAAATACTTCGTATTCCTATCACCCTCCTTTAACCATTGTATTCTAAACTTTTGTTTGAGAAGTTTTTCCTCCAACTGAAGAGCAGCCCATAGATCATTTGATTGAACTCTCTTGCAGAGCTAATAAATTAGCATTTCTAGGATCAGAAGCAATAGCTCTTTGAGTCTCATGGAGAGCAGCTCTGGCTTTTTTAGCATTAGAAGTCAAGTTACCACTATTCTTATTGAGGTTTATGAGAGCACTCTTAACAGCTTTTAACTTCCCAACCAGGATCTGAAGAGGGTCTCCATATAAATAAATATCCCAAACACTTCTGACAATACTATGAAAATTCTCCAATTCCAACATAAAATTAAAGAATTGGAACGGTTTTGGAATTCTGGGAACAATTGAACCAGAGAAAAGAATAGCAAGGCAATGATCTGATAAATCCATAGGAGCAAAAAGAACATGAGAATTGGCAAAAGACTGAAGCCAAAGATTGCTAACCAGAACTCTGTCCAATTTTTTGTATATTGGATTCAAGACATGGGAGTCCCACCAAGTGAGTTGAGGTCCAACAGCCCGAATATTAGTAACAGAGATGTCCATTATGTAGTCTTTTAGATCTTGCATCCCACTATCCCATCTTTTACTACTACCTTCATTTTCACTCACAGATTGCATTTCACTAAAATCACCAAGAATGCACCAAGGTTTGTCCAAACCAGCTGCAAAAGAACTCAGATCACTCCATAAAGATTTCCTATCAGTAGGAGTATAGATCCCATATATGATAGTAACAAAAGAACTCACTTTTAGATCAACAAATGATATCAAATAGTGAATATACTGTGAGGATTTTGCAATGACAGTAACATCCCATAAAAAGGATCCCAACCTATTCATATTCTACCATTATAATGATTCTCATAATTAAAAAGCCATTTCCATTTTTTATTTATAGCATTAGCAACAAAAAGCAGCTTTGTGAGCTTTGACTATAGTCTCAATAAGCCCAACAAAAGATACGAGGTGATTACAAATCATATTTTTCACATAATCTTGCTTCGATTTCTTATTTACACCTCGAATATTCATAGAACAAAAATTTATCATAGCATGTGGTAAAGTTAAGTTGGGGCCTTTGAGCTACCCCCCCACATTTGCTATTCTTTTTTGGCTTTATAACCTTGATCAGCAAAGTTTTTGGTTTTATTTTTCAGATCTCTACCTTCTTTCTCATCTATAATTTTTAACTTCTCCACCAAAGGGTTAGGTCTTGGAGTAGAGTCAACACCAGGTGAGACACATTTAGTAAGGTCCACATGTAAAGAGATAGGAGTGAAAGGGTTTGAAGAACTTGCAACACCCTTGCCATGAACCTTCATATCACCACAAGAAGTAGGAAGAGGTTTTGAGCCCTTTGTAACAGTAGTCCAGTCAGGCGGGTCTGAGCACCCAGGAGAAACAATCTCCAAGTCAGGAAGGTTTGAACAACTAGGAGGAACAAGACTTTGGCAAGAAACAGAGGAATTTCCAATCTGTGAAACAGTCTGCTGCCCAGCTTGATCAGAATCTTTGTGAGCAGATTGATCAGAATCCTTTTGAGCAGTCTTAGGAACCCATCTGTAGTTTGCTCTTGGGCATTTAATAACTGAATGGCCAAAAGATTTGCAATGAGTGCACATTTGAGCCGTTTTGGTATTCAACATCCACCATAACTGTCTTCTTAGTGTCCTCATCAAGCCCAACAACATCCAACTTGCTGGGCAAAGCAGAATCAGTAGTAATTTATATGAAAATCCTAACATTGTTCATATGCTCCATCTTCTCTGTTAACTAGTCAACTAACAAAGGTTTCCCAACACCACTCGCTAAGAAGCTTAAACCTTTTGGGGTCCAATAACATAGGAATATGGTGGAATTTCACCCAAACTGGAGCTTTAGTACGAGTATAGAATGAAAGTCAACACCCTCCTTCCAGTATTTAAGAATAAGCAGCTTAGTTGAGTACCAAAAACCTAATACCAGAATATTATCACGAACTTCAGGATAAGAAAATTTGAAAACAAAGAAGCCCTTGTCCTGTAGAAAAACTTTATGTAGACCAGAGTTGTCCCAAAGTTTACGTACACTCTCTTCCATTAATTTGAAAGGAAGTATGTTGGTTTGCAAAAATAATAAATACATACAATTTAATTGTATAACGCAGGGGAACAGACATAAATTGTATTTAAAAATATACAAACCAAATTTTAGAATCTTTCTTATGCGATACTTATTAATTGATGAAGAATAAAATATTATACCTTTGTAAATTCAAATTCTTGAATAGCTATGAGTTCATCTTCTTAATCCTTTGCGTTTTTTGAATGAAATCTGGGACCAACGTTAGCTATCCAAGTGTGCAGCCTCTAGAGGTAATCACCAAGAGAATATTAATTCAACATGTAGATTTAGGTTTTCTCCAAATCTTGGGTGACTAGCCCTAATTCTCTATCTCTTTTAAACTCTAAGATGGAGATAATTATTAAAAGTATTCTGCAATACTTGCAAAAGTTTCACTAATCCCAATCTATAACAAGACCCCTATTATTTATAGGCTTGCTCAAACCTCCTAAACTCTTTAGGGGTATGGTTTTAATTTAACTCATAATTTAATTAAGAACTAAATTAATTTATTATAATAATTACAATTCATAAATCATTTAAGAATTTATTTATTTATAATAATACTGCTATTATTAATTAATTTTTAAACAATTTGGGAATTAAATAATAATAATAATAATAATAATAATAATAATAATAATAATAATAATAATAATAATAATAATAATAATAATAATAATAATAATAATAATAATAATAAGGTTTCTCTTATTAATATACTAAATTATAAATATTAAGCTATTTAATTTATTCTATCACCATAATATAATTAAATATTCTTAATTTATTATTACCATTATGCTATCTACTTCTAAAATAAATATTTCTCTTTTATGGTGTAATCCTTTAGGTTCAATATTAAGCCAGTAGTAGAATAAATAAATTAGAATAATTTTAATATTATTTATAATAATTTAAACTTCTTTAATTTATTTATAAATAAATACTTATTTATTAATAAATACTTATTTATTCTATATTATGAGGAATACCTATTAGCATATCATGACTATTCGGATAATATGAATTTTAACGTTTGATCATTAAGAACTTATTTTGGGAATAGTTACCATACAATTCAATCATTCTACCACTCAATGTCTTAATCAAATATAAGACTTGGAATTATTGCCAAGTCTTATTTAATTTGATCTTATGTATTTCGATTCTTAAATGCACAACTCTAATTAATGTAAATTAGAAATTCCTTTCTAATTTTCATTTTTTCTATGCCAAGGACTACTGAGTTGTCATTTATCGAATCACATAGAACATTCTTTCCCTTTACTGGAAGTGGTAGATCGTTTATCTATTTTCATGTACAACTTATACCCGAACTTATCCGAACTTTTCTATATGTAATGACTCATGCAATGATGTGTACAATGACCCAATGTAAAAATAGTGGGATGCACCATTTTTACACTGTGGGTACTATCATTTTTACATTAGGTCATTTGTATACATCATTGCATGAGTCATTACTTATAGCAAAATTCAACATATCCTTTGTTATACCTGAATAGTCGTAAGGAATATGACAAAGTATAACTCAACATACACAAGATAATATGATGATCTCAAGTCCAAAGATCACTTGTACTACTATCACATTAGGACCTCCTATTGACAGTCAAGTAAAACTCCATTAGGTATTTTTTAATTGAGTCACGTTCAGTGAACTTATTCTCTAATAAGCACGTACACATTTGCTTTATTGTCTCCACACAAAGGATTATGAGATCAATTATCATATTCTAAAGAGCAAGTATAATATGTACTAATCTATCCGAATTCATTAATTCCCATTTTAGTGATCCTACAATTAGGAACATTTTAGTTTTGAGCTATCTTGAATTTAAATCACATTAGCATAATCAACATTATGATTTTAAAAGTATTGTTCCAAAACTATGAGTTTATCCGTGTAATCAATTCAACCAATTAATTACGAATAAAGAAATGCCTTTACATAATTTTTTTTTTAATAAATGAATAAGATTACAAATTATATGCTTATCATATTGACATATGATTAGCTTGAGGGCATACTGCTTTCAATCTTCCACTTGCACTAAAGTCAATCACTTTGGTATCTAATATCCATCTTTTCTAAGTGGCGATCGAAATGCTGCTAAGATAATACTTTAGTAAATGGATCTACAATTGTTCTGAGAGTCCATTTGCTCCACGGTGACGTATCCTCTTTCAATGATTTCGCTAATCAAATGAAACTGCCGCAACATATGTTTGGATTTTTAATGAGACCCGAGTTCCTTGGCTTGTGCAACAACAAAATAAAGACACTAGTCCTTGTATACTAGGAACCACTCCAAGTTCGGTTACAAATTTCTTCATCCAAACAGCTTCCTTTATAGCTTCACTTGCAACTATGTACTCTGCCTTTGTCACTGAATTAACAATTATTTGTTGCTTGGAACTCTTTCAACTAACTGCACCATCGTTTAAGGTAAACACATAACCCGAAATGGATTTGCTGTCGTCTCGGTCAATTTGAAAACTTGAGTCTATATAGTCATCTAGTTTTAAATCCGACACACCGTGAATAAGAAATACATCCTTAGTTCTTCTTAAATACTTTAGGATATTTTTCACTGCTTTTTAGTGTTTTTCTCTAGGATTTGACTGATATATGCTTGTCATGCTAAATGCATAAGCAACATCTGGTCTAGTACATATAATCCCGTAAATGATAGAACCTATTGTTAAAACATAAGGTATCATACTCATACGATCTCTCTCCTCAGGTGTTATTGGGGACTGTTTCTTGGAGAGATGTATACCATGGCCCATCGGTATGAGACCTCTTTTGGTATTTTCCATGCTAAACCTCTTTAGCATCGAATCAATTTACGTTCCTTGGGTCAAGCCGAGCATTTTGTTAGATCTATCTCTATAGATCTTTATCCCCAATACGTAGGAAGTTTCTCCCAAGTCCTTCATGAAAAAATGTTTAGATAACCACATCTTTACTGACTGTAGAATCAGAACATCATTCCCTATCAGTAGTATTTTATCAACATATAATATTAGGAATATTACAACATTTCCACTAACCTTCTTATCTACATATGGTTCATTCTCATTTTTGATAAAATCAAACTCTTTGATTGTCTCATCAAAACATATGTTCCATCTTCGAGAAGCTTGCTTCATTCCATAAATGGATTGTTATAGCTTACAGACTTGATTTGTTCTATCTCTATAAACAAATCCCTTTAGCTGTATCATATATACATCCTCATCTAGTTTTCCATTGAGGAAGGCCGTCTTCATGTTTATTTGCCAGATCTCATAGTCATAATAAGTCGTAAACATAAGTAAAATCCAAATAGATTTAAGCATAGATACTAGTGAAATGTTTCATCATAGTCAACTCCTTGCCTTTGTTTGAAATCTTTTGCAACTAGTCAGGCCTTATAGGTCACCACCTTGCCATCTGCTCCAGTCTTTCTCTTAAAGACCCATTTTACACCCAATGGGCTTTATGCCCTCAAGTAGAGCAACCAAAGTCCATACTTGGTTATCACATATTGAGTTAATTTTGGATTTTATGGTCGTTAGTCATTTCTCCGAGTCATTACTACTCATAGCCTCTTCGTATGTCAATGGATTATCATCATCTATGCTGCGTACCTCATCATGGTCCTTTATGATGAATCCATATCTCTTAGGTATTTTCGGTACTCTTCCAGATTTACGAATATGTTGTGGTACAGTAGGTTCTTCTACTTGATTAGGTTCCTTTATTTGATCTGTAGTATTTTACATTTCTTAAACTTCTTTAAGTTCTATCTTACTCCCACTAACTCCTTCAAGGATAAATTCTTTTTCCATGAAGGTAACATATTTTTCAATAAACACCTTTTGATCAGTAGGATGATAAAAGTAATATCCTAAACTTTCTTTAGGATATCCCATAAATTTGCACTTGTCGGATCTTGTCTCTAGCTTATCATTCTCAAACCTTTTGACATAAGTTGGACAATCCCAAATCTTAACATGCTTAAGTCTTGGTTTTCTCCCTGTACATAAATTATATGGAGTTTTTGGGACAAATTTTGAAGGTACCTTATTAAGTAGGTATGCAGCCATTTCTAGGGCATAACCCAGAAGGATACTGGAAGGTTGATAAAACTCATCATTGACCGAACCATGTCCAATAAGGTACGATTTCCCCTTTCAGACACACCATTCAGCTGTGGCGTACGAAGATGGGTCCATTGTGAGAGAATATCATTTTATTTGAGATGATCGAGAAACTCATTGCTTAAGTATTCTCCCTCGATCAGATCGAAGAACCTTAATACTTTTGTCCGTTTGTTTCTCTACTTCACTTATGAATTCTTTAAACTTTTCAAACGATTCAGACTTGTATTTCATCAAATACACATATCTAAATCTAGAATAATCATCAGTGAAAGTAATAAAATACAAATACCCTCCTCTAACATGCGTTGTCATAAGTCCACATACATTTGTTTGTACCAACTTTAACAACCATGTAACTCTTTCTCATTTTCCACTAAAAGGACATTTAGTTATTTTTTCCATGAGACAAGATTCACAAGTTAGATATGATTCGTAATCAAATAACTCCAAAAGCTCATCTTTATGCAACTTGTTTAATCTTGTTTCATTCATATGATTGAGTTTATAGTGCCACATAAAGATATGATTTACATTATCTCATTTTCTTTTCTTAGTTTTTTTAATTTATAAAATATTTTTATGCAAGTCAAATAAATAAAGCCCATTAGGTAATTTACTAATACCATACAAAATATTACCATTATAAATAAAACAACAATTGTTCTATTTATAATATCAAAACCATCATTGTCTAACAAATGAATCAAAATAATGTTTCTAATCAATACCAGAACGTAATAGTTATTTAAACTAATCTACTTTCCTGTAGGCAGTGCTAAACAATAAGTTTCTACGACTAATGCAATAACCTTTGCTCCATTCCCTACTCGTAGGACGACTTCCCCTTTGCTCATCTTTCTACTTTTGCTTAGTCCCAACATAATATTACATATGTGAGAACCACAACCGTTATCTAATACCCAAGTTGAACTTTGACTTACAGAAATATTTATTTCAATTATGAATAAACCTATCTCTGTAGTTGAAGTTTCACCAAGTTTCTTCTTTTTTGCTACTACAAGATACGCTTTGCAGTTTCTCTTTCAGTGTCTTGGCTTGTTGCAATGGAAGCAAGTTCCTTTGCTGTTAGGCTCACCTTTCTTCGTATCCTTAATTTTTGCCTTTCCTTTAGCCTTATTCTTTTTCTTCTTTTTAGAAGAACCCTTGAGTCTCTTCCTCTTCTTAGAAGAATCATCTACTAATAAGACTTTGTCATTTTTGGATGAAAAGTGGCCCTTCGCTGTTTTTAGCATGTTAAGTAACTCAGGTAAACTGACATCCAACTTATTCATGTGAAAATTTATAACAAATCATGTAAAAGGTGTCCGGGAGTGACTGTAAGATCAAATCTTGGCTCAACTCCCCATCCATAACGAACTTAAGTTGTCCAAGTTGTTCAATCAAATCGATCATCTTAAGGACATATGTCTCAATAGTAGTACCCCTCAACTATTTAAGATCAGAAGAGCTCCTTAGCTATCTAATATCTAGCCGTCCTACTTTACTCACAATACAGCTTTTGAAGGTGCAACAAGATAGTAGGTGCATCCATTTTTTCATGCTGGCGTTGAAGCTTGTTACTCATGTATACGAGCATGATGCATTGAGCCACAGTTACATTATCTTGTCACTTTATGAAAGTAGCAATCTATTCTTCAGAGGCTTCTTCTGCAACAGTTGTAGAGACAGGCAAATTTAGGACACAATAAAACTTTTCAGCAATGAGAACAATTATAAAATTCTTTAACCATTCCGTGTAATTTTGTCCGGTCAATTTGTTAACATTAAGTATGCTTCGCAGTGTAAGTGAATTAGACATTTAAAAATTTTTGCAAGTGAAATTAATAACATTTTAGCATACATTCATTTCATTAATTATCGAAATAAATTAGGTCTTTATTTAAATTGGTATTTTCTATTATTTTCATCAAACTATATTACCCTCTATATATAGTTTGATAATTATAATTAAAGATCTTCTTAGTGAGATAAGGATCCCATCAACATAAACATAGCCTTGTGTGTGCACAATAAACTATATTTATTCAACAGGTAGATAACTTTTGTCAATTACATCAACATGTAACTCCTTTTAATTTTGCCACTTAGATTATAATAATCAAGCGTGTGCAGATCCGAATTAAAATAATCTAAGTTAAGTCTGACCTAACATTTCATATAAGTGAAGAGAAAAATACCGTCATTGCC
The DNA here is from genome assembly GCA_947179155.2 of Hedera helix. Taxonomy (NCBI): domain Eukaryota; kingdom Viridiplantae; phylum Streptophyta; class Magnoliopsida; order Apiales; family Araliaceae; genus Hedera; species Hedera helix. The sequence goes on from OX359267.1 coordinate 35,644,982, forward strand.
TGTGCACAACAAACAGTATCTTTCAATTTCTTATAAACAACCACTATGTAATAAAACAACATCTCAAATAATTAATACAAGCCTTGTGTGTGCACGACAAACTCATATTTAATATTTGGTGCTCTATTGTTTTATCATGCTAGAAGGCCACGTTCGATATTCCAAATATCTTTGAACGTTACAACTTAATATATTTACTTTGAGGGGTTTGTTATTAATTGTCTCATCTTATTTAGCGCGCATGCATATATATATAAAACACGCGTCATATTATTTAATATGCGAATCATATTTGATAATATATAATATATACATAATAAGCATGCATATATAGAATACTATATTCTACTTGGATTGATTATGAACTTTATTTTAGTTTGGTTCACTTGAGCCACCAAGTAAACCAAAAGATCAAACCAAGGGTACAAGAACAAAACATGAATATAACTATTACATTTATAACTCGGGCTCTATTAAAAACTGGTCTTCAACGCTCTTTGCTCTTCAGCTCCAATTCTTTAAATAATTATAACTAATCCCATTACAAAATATATTTTTCATAAAATAGAAATCTTGATTAACAATCAAGAGAAAGTACATAGGAAGGAGATAAAATATACATTAGAAAAATAGAGAGGTGAGGTACGCATACCTTATTTATTTAAAAGCTATTCATTCAAGCATCCAACTAAAATAAATTCAATCACACATTGGTCAATAGTCCATAATCAATCCCTTGTATTATCTTACATATCATCATATATATCAATACATAATTATATAATACATATCATAATATGTATCATTTATCTCATGAATAAAAAGAAACATTATATATATATATATATATATATATATATATATATATCGATATCATTTAGTGGGTAATCTAATTAGCATGAAATCTAATTTCAAGTTTAAAATAAACTCTGTATTTTAATTATAAAATCATCCAAAATAACTCTTTATTATAATTTTCAAAATACTGCACAAATTTGAAAAAACGGATTGTTCAGTATGCTGGCGCCACGACACCTTGATTTTGTACTAGTCAGGTGCTGCAGCGCCCTAAGCAAATATTGTTTTAAGAGGCAGGCGTTACATGTAATATCCCAAATATTTCAAAAGTGATCTAACAAGATCTAAGCAAGGTTGTCAATTCAAAAGCAAAGATCGATTGTTCAAGCATACCTTGAGCTATCTTAAAGAATATATACGACTCGAAACTACGATCGTACACAACTAAGAGGTTAAATTCTTTAACCTAAACTATGTGTTATGTGATTAGTAAAGCTTGAATTGAGCTTTTAAATGTGTTGTATGAAATATCTATGTGTAGGATTTTGTGTTTTGGTTCAAGTAGTTAACCTTAACACTTATTAAAAATCAGAAGTCAATTTAGGACAAAAACCTAAATTGGAAAAAGAGTTAAAACCTAAACCCTAACCCTAGGGTCTAAACCCTAGAAAATAACCTAGGTCCCTGAGCAAAAATGTGAAGGTCAAATTGACATTCTGTTTCAAGATTCAACCTTCCCACGCTTTAAAAACACGTAATAGTCAGTAAAAGTTTTTCTCGAAAAACGTGTAAAAAGCACTATTCACGAAGAAACGTTTTTCATTCGTTTGATCGTTTCTTTCATCTGTAGGACTTCTTACATTTCACAACATAGTGATAATATGAGGTTTAGATGCCAGGGAATCAATAAAATTTTCTTGGGAAAAAGACGAAAAGGACACGATTTACGAGAAAACGTTTGTCGTCTTTTTGAACGTTCTTTTCAACGTTTGGACTTTTTCTATTTCACGATATAGCATTTATACGGGGAATAGATACCAGGGAGCCACTGATATTTTTCCATAAATAAAACGTAAATCGCTCTTCAAACGAAAACGCTTTCCGTTTTTGATCAAACCGTTGATGGATACAGTGTTTGTATGCAACACCGGTGCGTAATAAGCAATAAAAGATTTTCTCGAAAAGTGTGTCGGGAATAAGACGAAATAGGGAAAAGACAAAAATAAATATTATTTTTGACTTTTTGGTCTTCTAACCATTTTCTGAGAAATGGTCGTCAAAAACACTATTCACCGAAAAACGTGCCAAGTCTTTTGGACTTTTCACTTTACAGAAAAGTGTTCATTCGGAACAAAACTCAGTAATATCAAAATTTTAAATCAGTAGAAGTTAACCAAATTAGTTGGAATCAGACTGTTATATAATTAACTGCTAATTCATCCGTATTGTTTTCATCAAACGGATCATGAGATAGGTTAACATAAAATTTGAATAATCAAATTTATCAGATTAATACCTAATTATATTATTCAATCATAATTAGTGTCTAGAATGAAAGAAATTTATCAATCGCGTCGCCCGGTAGGTGTATTTGAGAAAAATACACGGAAGGTTATCCGAGATTAATTCAAGAAAAACTTCGAGGGTCAGACGAGACATCATATTAATACTGTATGATGTATTTTATTAATAAAATACGTATAAGTAATTAAAACTTATATTACTAATGCGAAATATTTTAAATTAATCGCACGCGATTTATCCGATATACCAAAATCGGAAGAAATAATGACAAAACAGCTCGGGAAGCTTCTAGAAGCTTGGCTTGGAAAATATCTAGATATTATTCTAGTTTTATTAATTAAATAATGTGCGAAATGACTAAAATGCCCTTAGCTTTTAAACTAATGACCAAACTACCCCGACCCTTGGTTTTCCTATAAATAGAAGGCTTAAGTTCATTAGTTATTTATCATTTTTGAAAGCTAAAGAGCAAATATAGAGAGAGTTCTTGTGAGACAAGAATCGATTGCAAAGAAATAGTTAAAGCTTGCAATAATAAAAGGTACGATTCTTAATCGTTATTATGCTTAAAGTTTTATTTTATCGATGAGGCTCAAGAACATAAGTCGTAGCCATGTACGATTTTTCGTTCTCCGTGTTCCTTATGACTTGAGCAAATCGTTGTTATGTCAAATTTCATTTCATAGTTTAAAGTTCAAGAACATACGTCGTATCCATGTACGATTTATCCGTTCTCCGTGTTCTTCGTATGTTCTGGAGTATTATTATAAATTGTTATAATTAAGTAAACAAGTCGTTATAATGACCAAATTTTGTCAATTATAAAGTGTTATAATCGCATATGTAAGCAGTTATAATGCTCAAATTATTTCAAGTATGAAATCCAAAAGCTCAAGAACATAAGTCGTTACCATGTACGATTTTTCGTTCTTCGTGTTCTTCGTGTGTTCTTGAGCAAAAGTCATAATTTCTACATAAGTAGGTTTATGATTTGGTAATTTAGTATTATGGGATGATGAAACATGATGGCCTTGCTAAATAATGCTTGTGGCATCAAGTTTTAGTAGTCGAAACGAAGAACGATGAAACTTTGTTCTTCGTGTTCTTCGATTCGTTCTTCGTGTTCTTGAGAAAAAGTCATAAAATTTTATATAAGTTGGTTTATGATTTTGTTATTTTTATGTTATGAAGTGATACGGAGTGTTAGAACATGTTATCTTAGCAAATTAATGCTTGAGGTATCATGTTTTACCAATCGGATCAAAGAAATATAAGTTTAATATACTAGCAGAATATTTTTGGTAATTTCCGAAAATTTAATTTCTGAATCTGCCTTATAAACCTAAATGAAAGTTGTAGATCATGAAATTCTAAGCAATTTAGACTCAAGAATCACTCAAAAATATTTTCTTATGACAAAGTTATGGCTGTCACTGTAAAAGAGGTCAGAAATATGAATCAGTTTTAGATCAGTCCCATTACTGGGAAATATGTGTAAATCAGTAAGGAATCTCGAACTTTGGTCTGAATGAAAGTTGTAGGTACGGAAGTTACGAACGCGTGAAATTTTTAACGACTCAAAAATGTTTTAAAACGAAGAAGTTATGGCCGTTTAACCGAGCCGGGGTCTGGCAGTCCAACAATCTGCCCAAATCCGAAAATTTGGCTTAAAAATGAGTTTTTGAGTTAGTCAATTTTCCAAATAATTTCACCTATGAAAATAGTGTAGTTAAGTTATTCTAAGACTTATTCAAAAGGAAAATTTGATACACTAACATTCGGGGTCGCGTAACCCTTTTTGTAGGCGTTTAACGATTTCCCGGGAAAACCCTAACATGGTTTCAAGGCAAGTCTTCTAACTCTTGCTATGTGCTACTTGTGTAGTATTGCTAAAATGTTAAATGAGATGTGTAATGTCATGTTATTATGCAATAGATGATATGTGAAGTCTTTAACTGATGTTTACAAGCCTTCTAACTGTTATGTTTTATGTTTACGATTTACGAACATGATTTATACACTTTGTGTGTCAATGTGATATAAATTGTTGGAACGTGAGTTATATGTGATATTAAATGAAGAATTATGTTCAGTCAATGCATGTTAAAAGTTTATATGAAAGCATAAACTGCGTATGTGCTGTATGTTAGACTTGCTGAGCCGTCGTGCTCATTCTTGCGAATAAAACCTTATTTGCAGATTAAAGATGAACGTTAAGAAGATCATGAACTTAAAGATGCAGCATAGATTAGGTTTTCATGTAAATTGATTGTATTTGTATATGTCATAATGACTGTTGTAATACGAACAAACAAACATCTAACCGAATATTGAATGAATGATATAAATAATTATCATCAGAATGTTGTTATGTCTTTATTTTGATATAACCTAGAATTGTTAAAATTTAACATAGTATTGATAATGATCTATTTATCTGGATGAGGATCGGTAAATAACTTGTGAGTGCTGTACATCTGAGACAGAACTAAGCGATGTTGACTGGTCAAATCCATCGTTAAGGTTCCTCGAACCCAGGTATAACTCGTTATTACTATTCTGAATACCATATAAGTAGGATTATTGATATGAAGAGATATCTTTGTATATTGATACTTGTAGTACGAATGAGACCGTTACAAGTGGACGTATATAGAATATTTAAATCCTAAGGTTAAAATTAAACCGTTATATATAGTTTTATCCATTTATACGGATGAAATACAAGTTGATACTTGTATACTTATGAGACTGAGATCAAGTTAAGATCCAGGGACAAAGTTAAGAGAAATTTTTAATGTATAGTCTAAAATAAGACTAATTCAACCAATATGATTATGGGATCATTGGTTAAGTCGATAGATGTACGAAATTAACGCACAAGGTCCGCCGCATCGAAAACGCGGGGATTTTGGGGGCGTTACAGTTGGTATCAGAGCAGTGGATTATAGTTTCGAGGTAACAAGTACCTTGAAGTATAATCTGATGGACTAAGAAGAAATGGACTTGTGAAGAGTCCGTGAATAATTAAAAGATATGTATAAATCTTAATACATAAAAATTATTATGTGAAAGAAATATAATGAATAAAGATAAACTCTTTACGAGAATATCTGAAGTTAAATAGACTCATAAAGAGTTCTCAAAACAAACAATAAGATAAAATAATCTTATTAGTTTTTGTGTGAAACCGTTTCATAAAAAAAAAATGAAATGGTGTGTATGGTATGTTGTGTAATTATACCTAAGAAAGGAGATGAGTAAACTCATAAGGAATGTAAATGATGAAGGAATGAATTAAGAAAAGAAAATGACTAAAATAGTTATAGAACGATTAGGAATTTCAATTGAAAACTCATATTGGTAAAACTGAGTAGAACGACTCTCTTGTATGGGAAAGAGTTTAATATGCTTCAGAGAACCGATCTAACTACATTGTTGGTATGAATGATTCATGGTCAGTGTTCTCAAAGCGGGTTACACACTGAATGAAATCATTTGAGGATAGTGTTGATGAGACGGGGAACTGATTCATTAGTTCTTGGGTGGAGGAATAACTCAGTTTGCTATATTGATAAGTAAATTAAAATCTTATGTCAAACTCTTCTTTGTGTATATTTTGAGAAGGTGATTCTTTTCTCATATGTATATTGACTAGTTAGTAGTTGTTACGTCATAACTATAGTTTTAAAAATATTTGTATGTTAGTTACTGAGCGAACGAACCTTGTTATGGACTTGGGCTATGATATGTTAGTCGAACCGACTTGTGAGACGCGGCTACGATTTGTCTATTCAGTGCGATATTGATCAGTACCAATGTGCGCTGAGACATTTCAATTCCGTGTTGATGAGAAGGGGAACTAATATATTTGTTTGTACTTGGTTTAATACAACCAATCAGTTTACTATATTACTATATATTTGAAAAACTTGTGTTATGGTTAGAGAATAATGGAAAAGATAGAGGATTGAGGGTATTTCAAAAATCTTCTAGCTATGCTAGATCTTCATGGTTATATTCGCACTTGTGTGCCTTTGAAAAGAGTGGTTCACTAGTTGAACTGGAAAATTTTGTTAGTTCTTCAATAGTTATGTTATTCATATGTTTATGCTAATTGTTTTGGCTAGACGGATTTAATGTGAAGAATAAAAAATGATTTATTCATCAACACCCCATTTAGCCTGGCGTGAAGATGATACATGATGAGTCATCAACGCACTTTGCAAGGTGCGGTATACAGTCATAAAATTGCTTTTCAAAAGTTTGAATGGTTTAAATATGAGTCAATGCCAATTGTTTCGGCTAGACACCTTTGGTTATGAAAAAAGAACGGACGTAGGAATTCGATAGATGCAATAAACCGCGTCTTTAAAGATAATATGGTACGACAGGCTGATCACCTAAAGTACAACGTATGTGTGTTCTCAATCTTAATTGATTGTTACACAATGTATGGTGTTCTCAATCTTAATTGATTGCTACACAAAGTATGAAGTGTTCTCAATCTTAATTGATTGCTACACAAGATATGGTTTTCCAGTCCGGATGATGATTTAAAAAAAAATTATGGGTTATATAGTATTCATAGTTTTTGAATAAGGTAAAGGTCTTGATTGACCGCTGTATAAGTGAGAAGAATCCAAGATAAAGGAAGAATGAGACTGAATGTCAAGTATGAAAAGAGGTTTAAAACCTAGAGTTATGAAAGAAAATATGTAGAGATAAGTGAACATTGTTCAGACCTAATCAAAGTATTGGAGGTTTAATGTGAGTAAAAGATGAATTTAGAAAATTCATATTGAAGAAGATGATTATATTATAATTTCGAGGACGAAATTCTTATAAGAAGGAGAGAATGTAATATCCTGAATATTTATAGCACTTATAAATATGATATTAAATGACTAAAGTAATTGTAAAGTTAATTTCGAGGACGAAATTCCTGTAAGTTGGGTTGAATGTAATATCCCAAATATTTCAAAAGTGATCTAACAAGATCTAAGCAAGGTTGTCAATTCAAAAGCCAAGATCGATTGTTCAAGCATACCTTGATCTATCTTAAAGAATATATACGACTCGAAACTACGATCGTACACAACTAAGAGGTTAAATTCTTTAACCTAAACTATGTGTTATGTGATTAGTAAAGCTTGAATTGAGCTTTTAAATGTGTTGTATGAAATATCTATGTGTAGGATTTTGTGTTTTGGTTCAAGTAGTTAACCTTAACACTTATTAAAAATCAGAAGTCAATTTAGGACAAAAACCTAAATTGGAAAAAGAGTTAAAACCTAAACCCTAACCCTAGGGTCTAAACCCTAGAAAATAACCTAGGTCCCTGAGCAAAAATGTGAAGGTCAAATTGACATTCTGTTTCAAGATTCAACCTTCCCACGCTTTAAAAACACGTAATAGTCAGTAAAAGTTTTTCTCGAAAAACGTGTAAAAAGCACTATTCACGAAGAAACGTTTTTCATTCGTTTGATCGTTTCTTTCATCTGTAGGACTTCTTACATTTCACAACATAGTGATAATATGAGGTTTAGATGCCAGGGAATCAATAAAATTTTCTTGGGAAAAAGACGAAAAGGACACGATTTACGAGAAAACGTTTGTCGTCTTTTTGAACGTTCTTTTCAACGTTTGGACTTTTTCTATTTCACGATATAGCATTTATACGGGGAATAGATACCAGGGAGCCACTGATATTTTTCCATAAATAAAACGTAAATCGCTCTTCAAACGAAAACGCTTTCCGTTTTTGATCAAACCGTTGATGGATACAGTGTTTGTATGCAACACCGGTGCGTAATAAGCAATAAAAGATTTTCTCGAAAAGTGTGTCGGGAATAAGACGAAATAGGGAAAAGACAAAAATAAATATTATTTTTGACTTTTTGGTCTTCTAACCTTTTTCTGAGAAATGGTCATCAAAAACACTATTCACCGAAAAACGTGCCAAGTCTTTTGGACTTTTCACTTTACAGAAAAGTGTTCATTCGGAACAAAACTCAGTAATATCAAAATTTTAAATCAGTAGAAGTTAACCAAATTAGTTGGAATCAGACTGTTATATAATTAACTGCTAATTCATCCGTATTGTTTTCATCAAACGGATCATGAGATAGGTTAACATAAAATTTGAATAATCAAATTTATCAGATTAATACCTAATTATATTATTCAATCATAATTAGTGTCTAGAATGAAAGAAATTTATCAATCGCGTCGCCCGGTAGGTGTATTTGAGAAAAATACACGGAAGGTTATCCGAGATTAATTCAAGAAAAACTTCGAGGGTCAGACGAGACATCATATTAATACTGTATGATGTATTTTATTAATAAAATACGTATAAGTAATTAAAACTTATATTACTAATGCGAAATATTTTAAATTAATCGCACGCGATTTATCCGATATACCAAAATCGGAAGAAATAATGACAAAACAGCTCGGGAAGCTTCTAGAAGCTTGGCTTGGAAAACATCTAGATATTATTCTAGTTTTATTAATTAAATAATGTGCGAAATGACTAAAATGCCCTTAGCTTTTAAACTAATGACCAAACTACCCCGACCCTTGGTTTTCCTATAAATAGAAGGCTTAAGTTCATTAGTTATTTACCATTTTTGAAAGCTAAAGAGCAAATATAGAGAGAGTTCTTGTGAGACAAGAATCGATTGCAAAGAAATAGTTAAAGCTTGCAATAATAAAAGGTACGATTCTTAATCGTTATTATGCTTAAAGTTTTATTTTATCGATGAGGCTCAAGAACATAAGTCGTAGCCATGTACGATTTTTCATTCTCCGTGTTCCTTATGACTTGAGCAAGTCGTTGTTATGTCAAATTTCATTTCATAGTTTAAAGTTCAAGAACATACGCGTATCCATGTACGGTTTATCCGTTCTCCGTGTTCTTCGTATGTTCTGGAGTATTATTATAAATTGTTATAATTAAGTAAACAAGTCGTTATAATGACCAAATTTTGTCAATTATAAAGTGTTATAATCGCATATGTAAGCAGTTATAATGCTCAAATTATTTCAAGTATGAAATCCAAAAGCTCAAGAACATAAGTCGTTACCATGTACGATTTTTCGTTCTTCGTGTTCTTCGTGTGTTCTTGAGCAAAAGTCATAATTTCTACATAAGTAGGTTTATGATTTGGTAATTTAGTGTTATGGGATGATGAAACATGATGGCCTTGCTAAATAATGCTTGTGGCATCAAGTTTTAGTAGTCGAAACGAAGAACGATGAAACTTTGTTCTTCGTGTTCTTCGATTCGTTCTTCGTGTTCTTGAGAAAAAGTCATAAAATCTTATATAAGTTGGTTTATGATTTTGTTATTTTTATGTTATGAAGTGATACGCAGTGTTAGAACATGTTATCTTAGCAAATTAATGCTTGAGGTATCATGTTTTACCAATCGGATCAAAGAAATATAAGTTTAATATACTAGCAGAATATTTTTGGTAATTTCCGAAAATTTAATTTCTGAATATGCCTTATAAACCTAAATGAAAGTTGTAGATCATGAAATTCTAAGCAATTTAGACTCAAGAATCACTCAAAAATATTTTCGTATGACAAAGTTATGGCTGTCACTGTAAAAGAGGTTAGAAATATGAATCAGTTTTAGATCAGTCCCATTACTGGGAAATATGTGTAAATCAGTAAGGAATCTCGAACTTTGGTCTGAATGAAAGTTGTAGGTACGGAAGTTACGAACGCGTGAAATTTTGAACGACTCAAAAATATTTTAAAACGAAGAAGTTATGGCCGTTTAACCGAGCCGGGGTCTGGCAGTCCAACAATCTGCCCAAATCCGAAAATTTGGCTTAAAAATGAGTTTTTGAGTTAGCCAATTTTCCAAATAATTTCACCTATGAAAATAGTGTAGTTAAGTTATTCTAAGACTTATTCAAAAGGAAAATTTGATAAACTAACATTCGGGGTCGCGTAACCCTTTTTGTAGGCGTTTAACGATTTCCCGGGAAAACCCTAACATGGTTTCAAGGCAAGTCTTCTAACTCTTGCTATGTGCTACTTGTGTAGTATTGCTAAAATGTTAAATGAGATGTGTAATGTCATGTTATTATGCAATAGATGATATGTGAAGTCTTTAACTGATGTTTACAAGCCTTCTAACTGTTATGTTTTATGTTTACGATTTACGAACATGATTTATACACTTTGTGTGTCAATGTGATATAAATTGTTGGAACGTGAGTTATATGTGATATTAAATGAAGAATTATGTTCAGTCAATGCATGTTAAAAGTTTATATGAAAGCATAAACTGCGTATGTGCTGTATGTTAGACTTGCTGAGCCGTCGTGCTCATTCTTGCGAATAAAACCTTATTTGCAGATTAAAGATGAACGTTAAGAAGATCATGAACTTAAAGATGCAGCATAGATTAGGTTTTCATGTAAATTGATTGTATTTGTATATGTCATAATGACTGTTGTAATACGAACAAACAAACATGTAACCGAATATTGAATGAATGATATAAATAATTATCATCAGAATGTTGTTATGTCTTTATTTTGATATAACCTAGAATTGTTAAAATTTAACATAGTATTGATAATGATCTATTTATCTGGATGAGGATCGGTAAATAACTTGTGAGTGCTGTACATCTGAGACAGAACTAAGCGATGTTGACTGGTCAAATCCATCGTTAAGGTTCCTCGGACCCAGGTATAACTCGTTATTACTATTCTGAATACCATATAAGTAGGATTATTGATATGAAGAGATATCTTTGTATATTGATACTTGTAGTACGAATGAGACCGTTACAAGTGGACGTATATAGAATATTTAAATCCTAAGGTTAAAATTAAACCGTTATATATGGTTTTATCCATTTATACGGATGAAATACAAGTTGATACTTGTATACTTATGAGACTGAGATCAAGTTAAGATCCAGGGACAAAGTTAAGAGAAATTTTTAATGTATAGTCTAAAATAAGACTAATTCAACCAATATGATTATGAGATCATTGGTTAAGTCGATAGATGTACGAAATTAACGCACAAGGTCCGCCGCATCGAAAACGCGGGGATTTTGGGGGCGTTACATTACAACACCCTGCTCAAATATAAATCTGGTACTGTGGCGCCCTGCGTCTTTTTTAGTTGGTGAGGTTTTTCAAAATTCGCAATTTTGATCACTTTTTACCCAAAAGATGATTTTATACCAACAATTTGCCAAATTAAATTGTTCTAAACATGTACCAATACATATACAGAATCAAAATAATTAATAATTCGCATAAGTTTGACTCTTGATGTCACTGTTGGTTTACAAAAACAATATATACGTACAATCTAATTGTATAACACAGCGGAAACAGGCATAAATCATATTTAAAAATATACAAACCAAATTTTAGAATATTTCTTATGTGATACTTAGTAATTGATGAAGGATAAAATATTATACCTTTGTAGATTCAATTTCTTGAATAACTACGAATTCACCTTATTAATCATTTGCATTTCTTGAATGGAATCCACGGACCAACGTTAGTTACCCAAGTGTGTAGCCTCTAGAGGTGATCTACCAAGAGAATATCGATTCAAGATGTAGATTTAGGTTTCTCCAAACCTTGGATGGCTAGCCCTAATTTTCTCTCTCTTTTTAACTCTTAGATGTAGAGAATTATTATAAGTATTCTCTAATACTTGCAATAGTGTCAGTAACCCTAATTTATAAGAAGATCTCTCTTATTTATAGACTTACTCAACTCTCCTAAACTCTTTAAGAATAGAGTTTTAATTTAACTCCTAATCTAATTAAGAACTAAATTAATTTATTATAATAATTATAATTTCTAAGCCATTTAAGAACTTAATTATTTATAGTAATACTACTATTATTAATTAATTTCTAAACCATTCAGGAATTAAATAATAATAATAATAATAATAATAATAATAATAATAATAATAATAATAATAATAATAATAATAATAATAATAATAATAATAATAAGGACTCCTTTTATTAATTTATAATTAGTATTTTTAATATTAAATTATAAATATTAAGCTATTTAATTTATTCTATCACCATAGTATAAACTAAATATACTTAATTTATTATTATCATTATGTCATCTACTTCTAAAATAAATATTTATCTTTCATGGTGTGACATTTTAGGTTCAATATTAAGGCAGTAGTAGAATAAATAAATTAGAAAAATTATAATATTATTTATAATAAATTAAACTACTTATTTATTCTACATCATAAGAGATACCTCTCAGTATATCATGACTATCCGGATAATAAGAATTTCAACGTTTGATCACTAAGAACCTATTCCGCGAATAGTTACCTTACAATTCAATTATTCTATCATATAATGTCCCAATCAAATAGAAGACATGAAATTACTCTCAAGTCTTATTTAATTTGATCATATGGATTTCGATTCTTAAATGCACAACTCTAATTAATGTAAATTAGAATCTCCTTTCTAATTTTCATTTTGTATTTAGCCAATAACTACTGAGTTGTTATTTATTGAATCACATAGGACATTCTCTCCTTTAACTAGAAGTGGTAGATCCTTTGTTGATCATTTATCTATCTCAATGTTTATTGAATCACATAGGACATTCTCTCCTTTAACTAGAAGTGGTAGATCCTTTGTTGATCATTTATCTATCTCAATGTACAACTTATTATACCCGAACATATCATTTGTTATACCTGAATAGTCTTAAGGAATATGACAAAGTATAACTCATCATACACAAGATAATATAATGATTTCAAGTCCAAGGATCACTTGTACTATTAACACATTAGGAACTTCTATTGACAGACAAGTAAAACTCTATTAGGTATTCCTCAATCGAGTCACGTTCAGTGAACTTATTCTCTAATAAATACCTACATATTTGCTTTAGTGTCTTTACACAAATGATTATGAGATAAATCGCCCTCTTCTAAATAGCAAACATATTATGTACTAATTTATTCGGATTCATTAATCCCCATTTTAGTGATCCTACGATTAGGAACATTTTAGTTTTGAGTTATCTTGAATTTAGATCTCATTAGCATAATCAACATTATGATTCTAAAAGCATTGCTCCAAAACTATGAGTTTATCCATTTAATCAATTTAACTAATTAATCACGATTAAAGAAATGCTTTTAAATAATTTTTTTTAATAAATGAATAAGATTATAAAGTATATGTCAACATATAATTGGCTTGAGGGCATACTATTTTCAGTTTAGAATACAGGAAGCCACCCACCAAACATGTATTCCACAAGTTATTACCTTCTTTAAGAACCTCAATGGGGGGTTTAATGACAATAGGACCATCTACAGAAGCAATAGTAGAAGGTGGAAAGTATTCTAGAGTTAATCTGGGCTTAGTAGTAGCTTGAGTTACAATGGCACTTCAAGACTTTGTGGGATGCAGAGAAGAAGCCCCAGCACGGTTTGACATGCTATTTCCTTGACCATTATAAGCATTTCCATCTTGGTTAACCTCCATCCTCAGTCCCAATTTAGTACCAAGAATTTCTCCCTCTTCCAGGCCACCTTTTGAAGAAAAACCAACTTCAAAGCAACTATTTTTATCCCTATTAGAAGCACTGAGCATTGCCCCATCACCTTCCTCGACAACTCTCTTAGGACTTTTGTCAAACATATTGCGTGCATACCCTTTGCAAACTGTGGTTCCTATTTTTGTAAAGTCATTAACCTTCTTCATAGTAAACCCATGAGCAATAATAAAATTTGTCAAACTTTGATTTTTCTGACGTTCAACAACATTTATTCGGTCTTGGTCTTGATGGGAGAAATGGCAAGCCACCTTAAAAACATCTTAGATGGCTAAATTTTACTTAATATCCATATCAGCATTAGATCCATCATTGGTTGCAGATTCATCAGAAATGATAGTAATATTCTTAAGAACAACTTCAGATTCAACCATCTCAGGTGAGTTTGGTCTAGAGACCCCATATTCTGCATAAATATCCCTAGATGGGCTACTTTCAGTGTTACCCTTAGAAAGATGTTGGTAATCAACCATAATGCTAGGAAGGAAAGAGAAAAGATAGAGGAAAAATGAAGAAAGGAAGAGAATTGAGGAAGTACACCAAAAATCAAGAATGAACAGTAGAAATGCAAGGAAATAAAGGATTCAACTATGGAAAAGGGAAGAGAGAAGGGAAAGGAGAAAGTTTAGAGAGAGAAAGTCATTTTTTTGGTTTGAGATTTTTCTTTTTTTTATAACTTAAACATGAACATGTCTTTAAATTTCTATAAACTAAATATTTTGGCCATCGACGTGTAATAATTGATCGGAATAAGACTATTATTTTGAATAATTTCACTCATAAATATCTGTTGATGTGTGAATCTTTCTCCTGCTGAAATCACCCAACAACAAGATACTTGCACACTTAATAAGCCGTTAAACACCCCACAAATCAGGTCATGGCTTGGGCAGTCCGGGGATGCTCTGGTGTGAGAGTAAGTACATGCGATTAAATGTTACAATGGAGAACCAAAATATATACTGGAATAAGTGTAAGATATTTGATAGCTCTCATTTTGCATGTAGAAAGCATTACCTGGTTTCCTTGTGAGGCTTTGTGTATATACTTATCCATTAATCGTCAGGAATCCCATTAACCTCACTAAGTGGGAAAATAATATCTTCCCCTACTAACCCAAATCGTTTAAAAAATAATAAAACTTGAATGGACTGACCCACGGTCCAGGCCCATCATAGTATGTAAATTAATTCAGGCTAACTCCAAAATAATAATCTTTGGCCCATATAAAAATATAAGGTTCAATAAATTATGTCCTAACATTTTCCCCCACCCTCCTATTTTTATAATTCAAAATAGTAGAGTTCTTCAGTTACTAAATAACTTGCACGTTGATGAATTAACTGCCTACTAAAGTCAAACCATCACACGCATCATGTCAGTTGTCCATGTACCATGTCCCCTTCATTAAATGTTGCTATCTTTGATCTCCGCGCTACTTATTACTTTTTAATAAAATATAATACCTTTTCAGTTACCCACCTACTTTTCGTTATTATTTTCAAGTTTTATCGTCTTCCCTCTAATTCATCTCTCTGCAAAAGAACTTTTAGCAAAAACTTCCATCGTTTTTGATAAATACTCACCAATTCTTTAAACGCCATGGCTCAAAACCCCAATTCTTTTGACAGTCCTATTACCAGTCCCATCACAAAGGATCCTGTAAGCCCCACTCTCACTAATGCTGAGAAGGCATAAAGCACCAATATAGAACTATACAATTCCATCAAAGCCTACGATCACGCTAACACCTCATCCAATATTAAACCTACCAATTTGGATGCCATTCGAAAAGAATACCAGATCCCTGATCAGTATGACCTTTTGGCCCCCGAAGAAGATGTCAAGATGTACCACCGAGCCCACATAAAGTACACAGTCGTCCAAGTCCAAGCCCTAAAATATGGACTTTGATTCCCCCTTCATGATTACATCAATGCCTTCTTTACTCTTGCCGGTATAGACCTGTCATAACTACTTCCCAACTCATACATTCATCTCATCTCTATCATCGCCTTCTATCAAGAAAAGGGAATCGAGCCCTCCACCAACTTCTTCTTCTTTATATTTGCTTTGAACAGAGCTCATATCTCGGGATTCCGATATTTGAGCAAGATCCCTGGCCGTCGAGCCTGGATGCAGCGACATATAACTAATAAAGGATGGTACTCCCAGTGGTTCTTCATCTATAGCTCTGAGGTGAACCAACTCCAAAGTTGGAGTGAACCCCAAAAAATTAATTTGGGTTA
The DNA here is from genome assembly GCA_947179155.2 of Hedera helix. Taxonomy (NCBI): domain Eukaryota; kingdom Viridiplantae; phylum Streptophyta; class Magnoliopsida; order Apiales; family Araliaceae; genus Hedera; species Hedera helix. Next base: position 35,661,171 of record OX359267.1, read on the forward strand.
TGAACGTATGTCTGTCGAACACTAGAAGGAGTTCTCGAATTTCTGCAAGAAGATATAACCACACTATGGAATTTGAGTCTCCTTTCTGATGAGAATTGGTTGTATAGGTACGGATGTGAGTCTACGACCTCTCCCAATGTCTTTTTCATATTTTTAATAACAACTCCCCTAAATCTTCATTTTTTCTATAGCAGTGCTGACCAGACCAGAAGGATGAACCCCTACCTCGACTCCCTCGAGCCCACCTCTATTCTTCGAGGAGTTCAACGTTGAGGTGCCCTTAACCCTAACACTGAGCCACCAATTTTAGTTTCACCTATCTAGTTCATTCCAATCCCTCAAAGCCCTCTAAATATGTTCACTCCTGAAGTCACTGCACAAGCATCCACCGCTCCCAAAATAACCACCCTTAAAAAGAGACAAGCCCACAAACAAACACAAGGAGTTCGAGCAGTCCGAGTCTAACAAAAAGAAACCACCATCGAGTCTGACACCCTTTGAGGCTGAGGTTGCCCAGCCCCAGATGAGAGATATTTCTCAACTCAACGAAGCTGACAAGTTAAACATTGCCATGCAAAAACGTCGACAGCTTGTTAAAGCATCCAATAAAGAGAATGCTCAACCTCAAGTAGAGAAAACAATAGCACAAGCTACAACTGCCCTTCCTCGATTAAAACCCACATGACAAATAATAGCTGCCCCTATTCAGACCTCAGCTGTTACAGTCAAGCCTCAACCAACCATGCCCCCCCATAATAATAACCATTAATGCCAACCCTCAACCTTCTAGGTCCAGGTACAATCCCTTCTCTGACCCAAAAATGGAGAAACACTTTTTATCTTCGTCCTTCTGGCCTACTGATAACGATTGCACCATCCATGCTCAATACTTTGAAGTGTTCAACTTCCCTTACGACGACTCTACCTTCGACAGATTCTCAAACGAAGAACTAATTCTTAGTTCTATGATTCACCAGGACTGGGTAAGTTCTCATATTTGCTTCTCCTCTTCATGCCTCATGAGTATACCTTCTTTTAATTTATTAATATTCTTTCTTCTACAGTTCATGACCTTGTATAGTTAACTTCTAGGGAGAGAAGGTACAGGGGCTGGATCAGACCGCACCATCGCCAAATTAAAGACCGATTTGAAGAACTCTCAGAAAGACAAGATTCTTCTTGAGCGGTAATACACCGAGCAAAAAGAACACATGGAGACAGTAATCAACGACTGCACTCAACTTTGCAGGGAGGCTAACAACCTCACAACACAGAACCAAAACCTTTCTTATGCCAATCAAAACAAACCCGAGCTTGTTCAGCTTAGACAATAAATAGTTGAGCTCACAACCACAAACACCAATCTGTCTGAAGAGCTCTAGTAACTTCAACATCAATACTAAATCCTCAAAAGGAAGAATAACGGATATATTATTGAACTCTAAAAACTTCACCAAGCCCACGCCATCGCCCAGGACTCCCTCCAATAGTTCAATGAAGACAACTGAGCCCTCCACGCCCAATTGAAACAACAAGCCGAGCTCTATAAACAAAATGAAGACCTTCGCCAACAACTCTTGGATGTCCATCCCCAAATTGACACCCTTGAACAAACTCTCTGCACTAACTAGGCCGAGCATAACAAGACAGGAGAACAACACCAAAGGGAGATTGCCCAATTACGCCAACAAAACGATCTACTTCAACAATAATTTTAACGAAGGAAAGACCTATATGCCTAACTCACAGAGGTAAACATGAAAGGCTTTGCCGAACAAGGTGAACTTAAAAGATATACCGAGACCTTTCAAAAAGCCTACCACGACCTGAGAGATAATACCAAAGAAATTTCCACGACCCAGAAGCAAATCATTGGCGAGTACATAGCTTCTCCAGAGTTAATCGAAGAGATAGCCCTGGAATTTGGTAAAGGCTATCGAGCTATTCTCCTGAAGATTCAAGCAGTTGGTATTGACCTATAATCAGTAGGTTTTTCAGACGAAGACCTGCTCTAGCTTGAAGATGACCCCACTGATGAACCAGACAACGAACCCAATACTAACCCTTCAATCGACCCCCTGAACCCTCAATTGCTTTACAGATTTATTTTATCTTTTTTCTTTGTATAGTTCATACAATACTCAAGATTTTCACATGTAAATAATTTAAATAAGCCAATAAATAAAATGAGTTCTTCCATTATTGAGCTCGACCCAAACTTATTACAATTGAAAAAATCTCTATTTTCTTTGAACAGTTATAATATAATATATATTTTTCAGGAGCTTTATATGCAACCAACCAAACAATCCAATAAATAAAATAGTCTATTTTTTCATTGAAACTTGTTTAAAATTGTTACAACTAAGTAACCCTTCCTACTATATTATATGACTGTTAAAGTAGAAAGGCAACAAGAAGCTTCCAACTATTGATAGTACCTTCTTAGCCAACCAGTATGCCAAGTATTTTTCAACTCGACCCCATCCATATTTCTAAGCCTATAAGTACCCTATTTTATTACTTTAATAACTTCATAAGGGCCTTCCTAATTAGGCCTTAACTTGCTTGTATTCTACGGAGTCGAGGCCTCGTTCTCCTGAAGCACAAGATCTCCCACCTCAAATCTTCTGACTCGAACCCTTCAATTGTAATACTTAGCCGTCCTCTGCTGATAAGTGGATAACCTTGATACCACAACATTCTGAAGTTCATCTAACAAATCTAGGTTAAGCTGAAGTCCTTCTTCATTATATAACTCCCTAAAATTAGACACTTTAAATGAGGTAGACCTGATCTCAACAGGGCTCAATGCAATAATTTTGTAAGCCAATCTGAAAGGAGAATCCCCGTAGTCGTTTATGGAGTTGTCTGATAAGCCCATAAGACATTCTGTAACTCCTCGGGCCACCTCCCCTTAGCATCATCTAGTCGCCTTTTAATTCTATTAAACAAAGTTCGATTAGTAACCTCGACTTAGCCATTAGATTGTGGATGTGCCACCGAAGTTCTTCGATGTTAATCCCCCAAGTCGGATAAGAACTGTTCAATCTTTGCCCCCATAAATTGTGAACCATTGTCTGAGATGAGCACCATGGGAATGCCAAACCAAAATACGACCGATTCCTTCAAAAATTTTAAACAATTCTCCTCGATAATATGATAAAGTGGTTTAGCTTTTACCCAATTGGTCATGTAATCGATCGCCGCCACCACCACATACTAGAGCTGTTCTTTCGCCTTTAGCAATGGCTCCAACAAATTTATCCCCCAAATAGCAAATAGGATGGGAGATAATACTGAAGATAATTCTTCTGGAAGATGGCATAGAACTGAGCTATTAAGTTAACACTTCGAACACTTTTGCACGTACCCCTTAGCTTCTTGGAACATAGTTTACCAATAATACTCCTACCGGACCAGCTTGTATGACAGCGACTTAGCCCCCCATGTGATCCCCACAAATCCCTTCATGAACTTCTCTAAGCGTATATGACGCTTTTGACGGAATCAAACACTTTAATAACGGAGATGAATACGATCTCTTGTATAAATTCCCATCAATTAAATAAAAATAAGAGCTCCGGTACTTGATTCATTTCGCCATAACCTTATCTATCGGAAGCTTCCCATCGGCCAAGTAATCAATGTAGGGAGACATCCAGTAATTTGACCTCTCGATGCACAAAAAATCTTTTCAATTAATGATGGGTTTATTCAGAATCTTAAGGTATACCGATCTTCCAAAATCTTCCGCCGTGTAGCAGCCAACTTTGACAAAGTATCTATAATAGAATTACTTTCTCTCTCGATCCCATTAAGAGCATAGGACTTGAACCTATGTAACAAAATCTTCACATCGGATAAGTACCTAGTCATCTTAGCTCCCCGAGCTTCATACTCTCCTTGAATTTATTTCACTACCAGTTGGGAATCACTAAAAATGAGCAGATGCTGAACTACTAAAATTTGGCCAGCCGTAACCCTGCCAATACTACTTCATATTCTGCTTCATTGTTGGTATCTTGAAACTTGAACTGTATGGCCTGTTGTACTTTAAACCCTTCTAGGCTAATAAGGATAACCCCTGCTCCACTAGCCTCTGCGTTAGCCGACCCATCAACATACAATATTCATGAAAAAGCAGGGTTCAACTACCCACCAGTTACAACAGCAACCTCCTCGACCATCGGACCGACCCCATCTTCGTCGGGAAAAGTGCACTCAATCATGAAATCTGCCAAAGCTTGACTCTTGATAGCTGTACAAAGACGATACTCTAAGTTGTACTGATTCAGCTCTACGACCCACGTCACCATTCTTCCCGAAGCATCTGGCTTATTCAAAACTTTTTTCAATTGCTGGTTTATGTAGATAATGATAAGCCGACCTTGAAAATAGTGTCGAAGCTTTCAACTTGCTACCACCAAAGCATACGTACACTTTTCCAAATTCGGATATTTAGTCTTTCTGCATCTCTCAGCACATGATTAACATAATAAATTGGGCGCTGAACACCTCATTCTTCCCTCATAAGAACTGCACTCATAACTAATGAACTAATTGATAGATATAAATAAAGTTGCTCCCATGGCACAGACTTTTGCAATAAGGGAGCCGATATCAATTACTTCTTAATTCATTGAAAGATATCTTCATACTCCGAAGTCCATTGGAAAGTTTTTTCATTCTTCGGCCCTTTCAAAGTATCAAAGAAGGGTAAACACCTCTCAGCTGACCTCGACATAAACCTTCATAATGCTGTAATCCGTCCAGCAAGTCTCTGCACATTTTTAAAACATTGTAGTGATCTCATATATATTACCGCTTTGATCTTCTCTAGATTAGCCTCAATTCCTTATTTACTCACCAAGTAACCCCAAAATTTTCCCCGACCTAAGGCCGAAAGTACGCTTTGTAGCGTTGAGACGCATATTGTAATGTCGAATAGTTTGAAAACATTCCTTCAGATCATAAAAATGATCCTATATCATAGGACTTTTAACGATCATATCATCCACATACATTTCCATGTTCCTTCTGATTTGTTTTCGGAAGACAGTATTCATCATCCTTGGATATGTAGCCCCAACATTTATCAGCCCAAACGTCATTCTATTATAAGCATAGATAGCCCAGTGGGTGATAAACCCTGTCTTCAGAATATCTTTCTTTGCCATGAAAATCTGGTGGTATCCAGAGAAGGCATCCAAAAAACTCAAAACTATGTTCCCTGAGGTAGCATCAATGAGCTGATCAATATGCGAAAGTTGATAAAAGTCTTTCGGGCACACCTTATTCAAATCCGTATAATCTATACAAACTCTCCACTTCTCATTTTATTTCTGAACTAAAACCACGTTGGCCAACCACTTCGGATACTCAATCTCTTTGATTATTCTGGCATCTAAGAGGTTACCAAGCTCTCCATCTATAATATTTTGGCATTCTGATGAAAATATCCTTCGTTTTTAGTGCACCAGCTTCTTGTTTGGATCAACTATCAACCTATGAATAGCCACACCCTCGGTTATTCCAAGCATGTCCTGAGTTGTCTAAGCAAAAATATCAGCATAAGTTTTTAATAATTGAACCAATCCGAACTTAATAGCACTTGGTAATTCAACCTACATCTTTATCGTCTTTGAAGTATTGCTGGGTATTAACTCCACCTCCTTGGTATCCTTGGTTGGTAATGCCAACGGTTCAGTAACTCCCTCAGCATATGGCTCAATATCAACGGTCATAGTTTGCCTATACTTATTGACCCCGACTGCAGATGATGTCACAACATGACGATAACACCTCCGAGCAATATCAATATCTTTCTTCACTTCGCCAACCCCCTCCGACGTCGAAAATTTAATTTTAAAGTGTGGAATGGACGTAACAGCATTTCAAGCAGATAAAGTCGTTTGACCTAAAATAGCTTTATAGGCCGAATCAACCTGAGCGACAAAAAACTTTACTTGTACCATCATCTGCCGAGGAGTCATGCTAAACACCATTGGAAGCTCCAAAGTTTCGATTACAGGTACAACTTCATTACCAAATTCGTACAAAGGCAATTCTATACCCACTTCCAACCTTACACCCTAAAGATTCATCCTCTGATAAGTATGGCTAGATAGCACATCTACTGACGACTAGTTATCAATTATGATCCTTTTCATATCTATCGGGCTGACCTGTGCAGTGATAACCAAAGCTCCTTTATGTGGTTCAAATGCATTAGCTAGGTAATCTTCATCCGAGAACGAGATCACCGTGTTGGGAAAATGCCTCTTTACTTTGGGAAGCTGATCCGTTAAGGTTAAGACTGCATCAGAAGAGGATCAACGCTTCTTACTAGTCTGTTTCTTCAACGACCTATCTATGATAAGATCCACAACCCTTCAAGGCTGATGTCCCTGCTCTGCCTTTTTTTCCACAACAGGTTCTGAATTAGGGGTCTGCCTTTCCCTTCCTACCACATACTAGGTCAATTCACTTTTCTGAACCATCGACTCGATCATGTCCTTTAACCCAGCACATGCCTCCGTCGTATGTCCAGCTTGGCGATGATACTGACAATATAAATTTGATCCAGCCTAGCTACCTCGATTATGATGATTTTGGCACAACTGTTGATTCATTCCTTATAACCTCCAAGACTTTGACCTGATCCACATTCAGAGGAATGTAAGACTTATTCTCTATCCGAGGTTGAAAATGTGGTTTGTTTATTGTTAGCTTTCCTCCCTTCAGACTCATTTGGTCAAAGACATTAGGTATATTATCTCCACCCTTGTTCCCACTGTAAGGTTTATCATTCCCTCTATTCCTTGGTATCTATTGCCTTATTGATCGCAATGAACATTTCAGCTTGCTCATAAGCATCTAAAAGGTCCTTCAGAGGGTTGAACATCACATCCTTCATCATCTTTCGATTTCGAGTGATAACCATACCGGTGGTAAAAAATTTCAATGCCTGTATCATGTTGAGGTCGGTAATTGTTCCTACTGTATCCCGAAACCTCCGCACATACTGACTCAGCGACTCCCCAGGTTTTTGCTTGATCTGCATCAAAGATGTAGTCAATTTGCCCTTTATCTTATTATTTCCAAATCGTTTATGAAATCGTTCACACAACTCTGCCCATGAACTGATATAATTTAGAGATAATGACATCATCCACTATTTAGTTTCTTTCTTCAGTGTAGTCACGAAGATCTGACACATCTCAGCCTCAAAGTGCTTATAGTATTTTATTACCAACTCATAGGAACTAGTGTAGTCGTACGGATCTCCCGTGCCATCATAAACTTCAAGAGGTGGCAACTTCTTCTTCAGGTTGACTTTCCCTTGGTCAATAGTCGCTGTGAAGGGAGATTTTGGATCCAAAGGCATAGGCCTAAACGCCTCTGACTTAGACCCTGCCGTCAGTCTTGCCTTTGCTGCTGCTAATCTTCTTTCTAGCTCTGATATCCTATTATTGACCAGGTTGGGAATAGGCATGTAAGGAACTATCCGCTGCTCTTCCCGACCCGGTTCCGTCCTTGTACCATCATGACCATTTCTTTCACTTGGAGATTGAGCCCTTCCTCGTGAATGATGGTTCGAAGAATCAGATTGTCTCCTCCCTTCCGACCGATCCTAACCAGGCCGGTTCACTTGTCTCATATGACCTTGAGACTGGTATTGATCATCTTCATTATCCTGACTGACCCACCCAGGATGCTTCATATGACCTGAGGTTGGTATTAATCATCTTCATTATCCTGATCGACTCCCCTAGGATGCCTTATATGACCCTGAGGCTGGTATTGATCATTTTCATTATCCTAACTGACCCATCTAGGATGCCTTATATGACCCTGAGGCTGGTATTGATCATTAAATTCTGATTGCCTTACCCATCTTTGCTTCAATCGAGGTTAACTTTGTGGAGTGTTTGCCCGTTCCTTGTTATTAATAATGGTAGATAGGACCCTCCTCTCCTTGTAGCTCCACTCTTAGCGTTTATGCTGTAGGACTTCTAACTCTGCCTCGACCTCTCTAATCCTGTATCGTCTATCTCTATTTGCATGCTCACGTTGCAAAACCTTCGCAAAGGTATCACCCCAACTTCTAGATCTCCTTACTGCAAATCAGAACCCAATGTGAGTGAGGGTGAAAACAGACTCCTCCTAACAGGTTCTGAATGTGCATGAACCAGTGCACGCTTTTACTAGCTAGGTCCCAACCTGTCCTTCACAGAGCCTCTATCATGTTGCATGCATGGTTCAATGGAGGATCCCTGATGATCCCAACTTGAAATACCCATTTTCGCCATAAAAATAACCTTCCAATCAAGATAAATTGGTGATTTATGTACCAAATATCAAAGCGGGCCCTCCTTCTAGTGCCAATGTTAATGTGTGAATCTTTCTCCTGCCGAAATCACCCACATCAAGATACCTGTACACTCAATAAGCCATTAAACACCCCACATATCATTTCATGGCTTGGGCCATCTGGGGATGCTCCGATGCAAGAGTAAGTACAAGCGATTAAACGTCACAATGGAGAACCAAAATATATGCTGGAATAAGTGTAAGATATTTAATAGCTCTTGTTTTGCATGTAGAAAGTATTACCTGGTTTTCCTGTGAGGCTTTGTATATATACTTATTCATGCACCGCTAGGAGTCCCATTAACCTCACTAAGTGAAAAAATAATATCTTCCCCCACTAACTTAAACTGTCTTAAAAATAATAAAACTTGAATGGATCGACCCACAGTCCAGGCCCATTATAGCATGTGAATTAATTCAGCCCAACTCCAAAACAAAATAATCCTTGGCCCATATCATAATATAAGGTCTAATAAATTATGTCTCAACAATATCTCTGGAAATCACATAAAATTGTAGGCATATATATGGTCAGTGTGGGATGAAGGAAAAAATAGGAAAGTTGAATCTAATATAAATGATATATACTCTTAAAAGACTTAATTGTCTAAATTTATAGAGAACCTTAAATATCATTGGAAGCACACAAAATTGTAGATACGTGATTAGTGTATGATGAAGAAGAAAAAAAGAGAAAAAAGAGGAGTCAATATAAATGATATAAACCATTAAACGAATTAATTGCCCTTTCATTTTGAGTGAATGTGACTTATTTATGTATTAAATGCTAAATCAAGTGATCAAATTAAAGGTTCAATTTATAAAAATTTAAAGAAATTAAAGTTTAATGTTTTAAATTTGAAATACTAAGGTTTAAATGATAAAAAGTGAAAAACTTGAATGTTTAAATTATATTTAAGCCCTTTTAAATGATGACATTTTGAATTTTTTTCCCAAACATATCCTTTAACATTTAATAGAAATGTAGTAGTTGTGGTCTGATATTATTTGTTCTACCAATAATATAGGCAATTGTATATTAGAATGTACTTTAATAGAAATATATCCTTTAACATGTACTTTTTATTTTAAAATTAAAATGTATCTTTAATTTTGGAATGGACTAACATGAAAAATGTACATATAATTTTAGAACATAGGAAGTATCTCCTAGCCTTAGTTTATTGAACAATAATATTAATATTTTTATATATTCATATGTTGTGGATGGTTATGATGAGAATTAGAGATCTACAGTTCAAAATTGTCCCGAATAATTGATGGATAGGGCATTAAAAAGAGGATTTGAAACTCAAAGTTCAACGATGTCTCTTCCTCCATTTGGGTTGGCTACTTACAATCTCATAGGAGACGTTTGGTTGAACCATAGGAAGTTCAACAATGCAAGGTTATTTGATCTTTATATTGCAACTGATTTATGGTTGAATCAACTTGATTTCGATCACCACCACTTCAAGTTTTTTTACAACGAAATCGAGCATATATGCAATATTGATTGATCTTGTTTCTCTATTGTTTTCCTATAGATAAGGCTAATACAGTTATACTGTAGTAATAACTTTATTGCAAAGTTTAGGAATAATTTTCATTTCATTTATTCTTACTGAACAGATTAAAGAAACCCCCATGTTGAAGGCCACTAAAGAGATGATTATGTAGTTTTGTTGTAATACATCAATCTTTACCTTTTCAATTTTTTGTACTACAAGATAGGGGAGAGAATCATGATTAATATTGGTGTTCACTATTTGAATATAAATATCTGAACATTTCTTTTATATTAGATTTATAAAGGATTAATATTGTTGATGTCTTATAATGTACATTCTTTAGTAGATTACTTCTTGTGATTTGGTATCAGAGCTACCAAAAAGCCAATGCCTCTTCTTTCTCTATTCTAATCATTGTTGGTACTCCAACTGGTCCAGAAAGACTTCCATATTCAAATTTCATTCATTCATCAAAAAATGGTTATATGTTAAAGTTATGCAAATATGAAAACTATAAGACGAACAAAGCAATGGATGTATGTAGTCTATAATTTTTATCTCTTACAAAATAAAGAAGTATATATTTACAGTGATGTAGGTGGGGTTGAGTCTGATGATGCTGAGTTGTCCAATAATATGACGAGGGCACTGAAATACCTTGAACTGGTAGATCGGCGTAAAGAAGGCAAGTGATTGGATCTCTTCGGCTACTTTGGAGTATGATTTTGGAAGTTCGGCTTTGGGGTTGGATCTTTTTAGGAGTTCGGAGTTCGGGTTCGGCTTTCTTCGGGAGTGGTCTTGAGTTCGGGGTTGGAACTTTTCAGGAAAATGGTCTTCGATTCGAACTTCGACATTTTCATATTTGGTTATGTTTTCTTTCTTTTCTTTTATTTTTTTTTGTTAATGATTTATCTATTGTTAGGAAGTGAATTTGAGCCAATTTGGACCAGATCTTAGTGAATCTTTTCTGTTATTACAACGTGATTTATGGAGTTTGTTACCGTGATTATCGGGATTTATTATATTTTGATAAGGAAATATTTTAGTTGTAAAACCCGACTTGTAGGCTAAATGTTGATCAATTTTTGTTTTGATAATATTGATTTTAGCATTAAAGAGTTTTCTCTGTTTTTTAGGTAATTTTCTTGTGTTCTTCCCTGTGAATAATCTGTTAAACTAGCTCGTAGAATAGTAACTATTCTACCTGACGTCAGATGGGCTGGTCAATCGACTTAAGCAAGTGCATGAACGAGTTAAATTAACCCTAATTATTAACCTAATTACAATAATAACCTTGGATTACATTAATATCCGCCCTCAAACTCAAGATGCATGGTTGTCGGGCATATAAGGATTAGTGAAATATCAGTAATCTGATAAAAAATGGAGATAAAATACATCATTATGAGCAATCTTCATGACACTCTAATTGTCTCAATGAATTCTAGTATTAGACGATTGAGAAACTTCCAAGTCCTCTAATAGTCAACGAAGCCAAATTAAGAAGTTTATGTATTATATCAACAAGAGTTTGAAAATCTGGTTGATCAATACTAGATCTGGCAGTGGTTGTTTACTTTTTACTTTGCCAAGAGATAAGATAATTTCCAAGAAAGAAAGAAATTCAGTAGTAGGCCGTATTGTTAGGGTTTCGACACAGTGAAAGCAGCGGAATTTAATTTTTTTTTTCCTGAAACCCTAAGACAGGATCCAAGCGAAAACAGATTAATCAGAAGTTTAGATTATTTTACCGATTATCCGAGATGGACAGGAGACGATGGAATTCTGGAACGGCTTCGAATCTTCAATGCAATCTAGCGATTGCGTCTCTACGGTATCCACACGAACGCTCCACGAATCGTCCCACGATCTGCAGCAAAAGGAACCGCAGTACTAGCCACCAAGATCTGGATTTCCGAATTATTTTTCTCTCTAGCCTCTTTCTGAAAGCGGCTAGGGTTTTAGTTTTTGTTCCTTACGTGATTAAGACTACTGATATATCATATATATAGTAGTTAATAGGAATTAACCAAAACCTAATTTAATTAGAAAAATAAAATCCGAATTTATATATATTATATCTTAATTAAGTCTAACTTAATTAATATACATATATATAAATTATCCTATTAATTTAAATTCGTAATTTTAAATACTATCAATCATATTGACATATTTAAATACTTACAATTTAAATTAATTCATTTTTAAATACGTTCTAAGTGTGTGACCCTATAGGTTATTATTATGTTGGCAATAATTTTAAAATCATATTATAAAATTATAAATAGTGAGCAGCTTCTAGTAATGCATCACTGCTACCCATATAATAATAAGATCGGTGATTCGATGCAACCTTTTTGTGACCAATATTTCAATGCAATTTAATCCTTTTAACCTTGACATCCTAGATTAAACTCGAGGCATGGAAAGTGTCATACTCTTCATAATTTAATCTGAGTTTTCTTGATCAATGAGTAGACTATATGAAACAAATCAATATTTGAGCATGACCATGCATTTCATAGTCCTACTCAATCAAGAGGACTATGGATATCACCCATAATATATAGTAGGGTTAAATTCCATTTAGATCACTCATATTCCTCACACGATTCATGATGTACCCAATAATCACCTTTATTGTCCACCTAATTAAAGACGACATTTGATGATATCAAAGAACATAAATTCTCGTGTAATAATATAGTGATCTCAGGTCAGAGGATCATTACATCATTGTCACTATGAGAATTTCTTATGACACTTTGCATAATGCTCCACGTAGAATTCTCATAGTGGGTCAGTCTAGTATATTGTTCTCTAACATGTACCTATGCATTGACTCAAATATCTCATATATTTATGACAAATGAGATTTGACCATCAGTTAATCCACATACTAGTCTCAATGCATCATTGTTGTCCCATTAACAATGATACTCGACTAGGGACATTTAAGAGCAATGATACTAATTGTAATTATATAATCTCATGTTCAAGTCACATACTTGAAGCTATATAATTCGTATCACTATTCTAAAGACTTTTATTATGCTAACATTTATATAACACAGTAAATGAAATCATAATAAAATAATATATTTATTCAATCAAATATAATATCAAAATAAATGTTAAGCAATTACATCAAATAATTAGCCACTAGGGCATCGACTCTAACACCCATGCATAACAACCAATTACTGGGCTACTGTTTCGGCAACCAATATACAGGAGGACATTTTTGTTGTAGGAGTCCCTGTCGCTAAAGGAAGCTTTGATTTTATTTTTTTGGCCTTGTCGCTAAAACCTCTAGCGATAGGGCTTTTTTAAGCTAATTTTGGGTTACCAAAACAGTAGTCATAGCAACCGGTTGCTGTAGATTAACTCCCTATATATATATATATATATATATATATATATATATATATATATATATATATATATATATATATATATATAAACTCAATAGATGAGTTGGCAGAAAAATATTACCCATGAAACATACTTCCTTTAGCATATCAAAGAGTTCGAAAAAGACAACATAATGAGTAGTTTGAGAAGCGGACATATACTAATGTCACAACGATTAATTGTTAGATATATATATCAAACTACCAACTAACTGGCAATATAATACTAGAGTAAGTTTAACATCATGCTCTAGTGGAGTGGGAGTAGTTTTATAATCTATTAACCAAGTTTGGGATAAAATTAAAGGTCTATAGCATATTTAGCAAGTGTGAGATAGTAGCCAGAAACATTAGAAGACACGCGAAGACCTAAGAAGTAACTAAGTGAATCAAGATTTTTAATTTCAAAGTGATAATTAAGAAACTACATGCGATATGAAATACCACATTTATCATCTCCTATAATGTTATCATGATCAACATAAAGTAGAAGAATAACTATGCATTGATCAAATGTCTAATGAAGATGACATAATCATAATGACAGGATGTAAAAACCCAACTGACTAAGAACAATACTAATTAAAATTTTCAATTCGACCTTCTTAAGCCCGATTGAGTCCATAAAGAACTTAATTAAGTATGAAAACCTAATGAGAAGAATTAGAATACAATGACACATGTTTCATGTAAACTTCCTTATGTAAATCATCATTAAATTGCATTTTCTATCATACTTTAGTATTCTAACAGTGCTTTGAATTATAGAAACCATTGATATGATTTGGAAAATTGATTATGGAGTAGAAGGAGCAATTTCTTGCAAAATTATTACTTGTTAACGCTTGATTTTGTTGAGATGCTTGACCGCCGTTAACGGTACAAAACCTGCATAAGGAAACAATGAAAATCATTTGATGGTTTGGACTGTAGGGGAATAGTCCCGCCGTGAGAGTAAGTACAAGTCTCAAGAAATGTTAACAATGGAGGTACTTAGAGCTTAGTAGGCAAATTTGGCGTTAGATTACCTCAATTGTTCACTCTCCTTTTTATAGCTGCCTTTCATTTCTAACCGTTGCTGATATGTAACAGCTATATTGGAGAAGTAATGCACATTCCCCCTAAGTTCGATAACAGCCATACGCCTGGTATTGAATGATGAGTTGTAACTGCTTAATAAAATCCACATCATTTATCATCTAGAGCATAGGATGTAACTGACCAAGCCTGCTAGATTAGTGTACTAGGCTTAATGGGCTACTAGATCAACTCTCATTGTGGATAACCCATTGACTTTTGTAAAAATATTCAACCCAACATTGCCCCCCATTCCTTTAACATATGAAATGTGGTGAAAGAGCAGAGAAAGACGTCTTCGGGAACTATAGGAGGTTTTGGACCGAAGTAAAATCTTCTTCAAGAGTTTAAAAACATTCAACAAAAGAGAAAAGGCTTATTTAGAAGTTTAAAACATCCGAGTGAAGTGAAAAGACTTCTTCGGGAGTTTATAACATCCGACCGAAGAGAGAACGCCTTCAGGAGCCCAAAGGCATCAGACCTAAGGGAAAATCTCTTGAGTAACTGAAGAAATACTGCTTTCGAGAAATTGAAGAAAGTATGTTTAGGGATGACTGAGGAAGAAAGCTCCTTCGGGATTCCTAGGACATCAAACTGAAGATAGAACTTTAGGATTCCAAGAACTTCAGACCGAAGGGAAAAACTTCGAGATTCCATAGACGTTAGATTGAAGATAAAAACTTTGGAATTCCATGGATGTCGGACAGAAGATAAAGACTTCGAGATTCCATAAACGTCGGATTGAAGGGACTTCAAGATTCTATGAACATCAGACCAAAGACAAAGACTTCGAGATTCCATGGACGTCGAACCAAAGGACTTCGGGATTACATGGACGTCGAACTGAAGGACTTCGGGATTCCATGAACGTCAGGCCGAAGGGAGTTTGGATATTAAACTGAAGACAAAGAGATTTTCCCGAAACACTTGGCCTTATTGTACCTGATGAATATCTTACATTTTTCTTGTAAATACTTATATACTGTTTGTGCCGAATCTATGATAAGAATTTCATACACTGGTTCTCTAAATCTCTTCATGAGTTGTCGAAGAGATTCATTTATCTTTTTTCTCACCTATAACAACAAGGTAATCATCCTTACACATTTTTTTGCCACCGAAATGAGTGAAATTAATCTTGCAGCTCTTGCTAGAAGTCAATCCAACCGAGAGGGAGGGAAATGATCAATTCCTTTGTATTTTTCATTAGAGTGGAGATGAAGAGGTGGCTCATCCCCACTACGTCGTAGCCATGAAAGTGGAAGTGCATCACCCTCTCAAATCCATAGGTGTGGTTATGGGGGTCACCGTTACCATCGTATGAGTCCAGGATTTGCACCTTGAGAGACTGTCAATTGGCGTTTCCTCAAGTTCCTTAGTGAAAGGAGATGAGAATGGTTTTTTAACGGTGGGTTCGGTGCGTCTCTCAAAGCTCTTTGGGCGGGAATAATCTCTAACTTAGCCTCTAGATGTTAAAGATCGAGTTGAAGTTACCTTCTAAACATGACGAATGGAATGACAAGCCATTCGGGATGATGACCCTCGCTCGTTTAATAAGTTATCTTCAATTTTCTTCATATCTACAAGTTGTTTTCCAAGATTTCTTGTTAGAGTTCAAGAGCTTTCTTTTGATCTCAAACTTCCTGTAGGCGATGTTGCTTGTCCACATCGGTTGGACAATGAAACTGCGAACAAGATTCTCTGCGGATAGAATCACGGTGGTTATGGATTGGTGAAGTTTGAGACATTTTTTTGGTTTGTTAATCGTGGGATCGGTCAAGGAAAAGTCCACTAAACACTAGATAGCCTTCCATTTAGCGCCAATGTTAATGCTTAATTTTGTTGGGTTGCTTGGCCACTGTCAACGACACTAAACTTGCACAAGGAAACAATGCACATTTCAATAAGTTTGGTAACTGCCATAACGTCCAGTATTGAATGATGAG
This sequence comes from Hedera helix, assembly GCA_947179155.2. NCBI lineage: Eukaryota > Viridiplantae > Streptophyta > Magnoliopsida > Apiales > Araliaceae > Hedera > Hedera helix. The sequence continues at coordinate 35,677,497 of OX359267.1, forward strand.
TGGTAACTATTTAATAACAACCACATTATTTATCATCTGGAGCATGGGATGTAACTGACCAAGCCTACTGGACTAGTGCACTAGGCTTAATGGGCTGCTAGATCGGATCCCATTGTGGACAATCCATTGACTCTAGTAAAAATACACATCCCAACATTACTAGTAGTAGGAAAATAGCAAAATGAATATACAAGGTAGATTTCCTTAAAACTTGTAAAAGATATACCATGATAGAAAAATATGTTCGTGTGTTACTATTTTATCTAAATAGCTGAAGACATTATTTGGGAATTTTTTATAACTTATACAATTATAATTCAATTTTAATAATACATTTTATCTTGGGGGCCTAGGGGGAGCTTGGCCTGCAGTGAAGATCTTACGCTTAAAGCATATAAATACTGTGACGACCCCAAAACCCGGGTTCCTTTAACCCCGGACCTGGTCCGTCAAAAGTACACTCAATCCTGAGTTTAACTAGTAATAGTACAACCTTTATTATCTCATACATAAATTACAACCATATTAGAACTTTATCAAAATCCTGTCCCAGTAATCGCAACCTTTAAAAATCCTGTTACAACCTTGAGATCATATGTATAATGATCTCAATATACCATCTTATCATCCTTATATAATTAACACGTAATAAATATAAACATACGATGTTTATTCAAATGATTCTATCACATTTCCCAAGGTCTACAACCTTAACTTAATACATACCTTAATAACCCAAAAGGTTCACATAATCATTTTCTAGGATAACATAATAGTTAACGCATATTAAGTTACTCTTGAACTTTCCTCTTGGCTTTGTCCTTCCTGATGCACTTGGACTTAACTGAAATGTTATCACGATATAGCAAGAGTGAGCAACTACTTTGCTCAGCAAGTTTAAATACAATAAAGATGTATCATGATTGAAAGAAAAAATAAGCTTTCGAATTTTCAACAATATATAATGACTGTGAAAGAGTATGAATTGAAGTGCAATACATGTATAATTGAATCAATATTACTGAGTGGCCAACAATGACCATGAACAGATACTTTGGTAATGAAGGTGATCAGCCTTCATACCTGATAAACATATAAGACTTGTACTAAGTGCGAATAACAATAATCATAGATGTGGAATAATTTTTAATAATTAAACCACTAGCATTCTTGAAACATAATAACTCGAGTTTGAGTTAGGAAACTTGCCTCGTCCGTCGATTACTGCTACACAATCTAATTTAATCTCTTATGAAAAACCTATCATTTATAAGATTGATCTTTCCATCAGCAAATCATATCTTAACTCATAAATACAACTATTCTTACAATAAATTATCTAACATTTAGCCACATAATCAAACATTAGATAATTCCTAAACTTATTAGTAATATTATCTTTCTTTGATAATATTTTAATCACTAATCATCGTCTTATAATATTATTTAGTATTTAATAACATTTTAATCTCTTACTAATATTATTAATCGTTTAATAATATTTTAATCATTTATTAAACTTATAAACAATTTAATTTAATTATTTATTCAATACTATTTCTTTTATCTCTAACAAACATAAAATGATATACACATAACATTTTATTACAAATGACCCACATACTCTTATAAAATTTGAACATATCATAAAAAAGACCATTTGTCAATAAAATCATATTTACATAATTTTTAATCTTCATTTAACTTAATATTCTCATTTATTCATAACTCAAACATTTATATGAAAAATACCAAAACCATTCAGAATTTTTTTTTTCTTTTCTATGAATCATCAGTATATGATATCCTCGTGAACATATATTTTTTCTGGAATTTTTCAATTTCATTTACTATTTTTAAATAGGCCAAAATAGTCCGAAATGACTACATTTATCATAAATTATTCCTCTGTCAAAGAATTACGAAATTTTTACAGTAAACTCTTGTTATGAACATCTAGCTCCAGTAAAAAATTTATAATTTTCTGAGTTACACACAAAGAGTTATTCCCATTCACTTTTAAAATAATAAGTTCTAGTAAATATTATAACTTTCATTCTATACATCAATAAATAACCATCTTTGAACATAATCTCACAAATGATAACAAGAAGTTCCAGTTTAAATTTTTTGGTCATCGGAGTTCAAGAACTCAAGTTATGCCAATTTTCATATTTTTCGTATTGTCCGATAATTTTCTATAATTATTTCTATTTATAAAAACTATTATTTAATAGCTTTAAAATAGAAATAATAATACAACATACTTTTATATCCTCCAAATACCATCAATATTTATCTTATATTAGTATAAGATTTTCCACCAATTTTCATAATTTTCTAACATTCATAGAATTTTCTATGAATTTTCACTATTTTTAAATAACCATAAAAATACAATAAATATCTAAGCTCTTCAATAATTCACCAAAATTTTCCAGAAATTCTAAAATAATATCACAACATTACTGAAAATTAATTTTCAGAACAAAATAATTTTTCTATAATTTATTTATAATTTTTAAAGTGCTGAAACTTCCAAAAATCATAATAATTAGCCCGTTTATCCGAAAATTATGAATCTTATGTCCATTCCACACGAAATTTAATTATCTACAACTTTGTAGAAGGAACATTTTCCAGATTCTGCGTCTAACATAGAGAAACGGGCTCGGCCGGAAAAGTTTGCCGGCGGCGACTTTTCCGGTCATCTTCTCCGGCGATCCGAAAATTTTCCGGCGAGATTTCTTAACTTTTCTGCCCAGATCAGTTCCCCATCATCTCAGGAACTCAAATATGTAATCCGTTTTAATAAATATTAACGTTTTCATATTAAAAAGAGATTCCGAAAATATTTTTCGGCGAAATTCTTCTTTACTTCCGTATCTCTCTCTCTCTGTTCAGAACCCATAGCCCCTCTTCCTTGATTAGGTTTATTAATATTATTACCGAATCAATCAACACCATTCATCCATCAATACCCAAACCAGTCATTGATCATTTACCGGCATGGATTTAACAACCAAAACTTAACAGATATTATCCTAGTTTAACAAATATATAGGTAACCTAACCTTGGAAGCTACTGAGATAATGCAAGAAGGAAAAAAGGAAAGGTTTCAGATTACCCTTCAATGCTGTTAGAAGATGATCCGCGGCTTAAAAACTATTCCCTTCCTTGTTCTGCACCAACCGAGCCGATCTCTTTCCTCTGTTACTCCCCTCTCTCTTTTGATAAAGGAACTTAAAGAGAGTTAACAGATAAAGCTTAAGGAGAAAAGAAAATGAAGGCCTGCGTATTTTAAGGCCTCTTCTTCTCTCTCTCGGCCGACTGAAAAATTAATTCAGCAGACTCCTAGCAAGTTATAAGACGCGTCCCACGGCTCGAGAAAGAAAAGAAACAGAGAGGAATCTATATTAATATATATACATAGATACCCCGCATTAAAATTCTGATACACCCACTTAATATACCCCTGTGGCTATCAATTCAGATCCAATTAATTAATTATATGTCCAAATTTAAAGTCCACGATGATTGGAATTATTTTAAATAAATCAATTTGAAAACTTCAATTTATTAATTTCCTAGTAGAAATATAAAATATTAATATCCCACTATCAAGGACTTTCCAAATGGAAATAAATGTAACATTATTAATGTTTACGCATCCTCATTAATTAATAACCACGTTAATTAATTTACACCTCAAATTTAACTTGCTAGCTATTTAATTAAATAATCTCATAGCTCATTTACCCTATCAACTTTGATATTACACCACCTAGGTTGGTTCATTAATTTAATCCATCCATTAATTGAACATTCCTTTAACACCTTTTTGTAAAACGAATCACTATTTTAAAATAATTAATATTCACTTAATTAATTATTTCACACCACTCATTTAATTTATCCAATCAATATTTCATAAATAAATTATCTCTTTCTCTCCATAAATTGTTTCATGCCATTCTATTTAAAATATTAAATATACTAATTTAATATCTTTAACCGTAAATTAAATATTATTTTAATTTACCCATTTTAATCATCCAATATTTATTTAATAAATATTGTTCCCTTATTCCATATTTTCAATTCACATCCACTTAGTATAATATTAAATACATTAACAATTAATCACAATTCAAATTATGAATTTAATTTACACATTTGGTTCCAATTACACATTTTATGTATTGAACCATTCATAATATTTAATTCACCTCAATTTGATATAATATTAAATATTATACACTTATTTATGTTACATTTTTAATTAGTGTAACATAATCCTCAACATTAACTAAATAAAAGAAAATAACTTTCTTTATTCAATTAATTAAAGTTAACATATTCATTCACTAATAAAGATTAATGAATTACTTCCCTCATTTCATATTTAATTTATTTTTGTTTGGCATAATATTATATATATATATTCACTGATTCACTATTTTATTTAAGTGAATTAATTGCACATTTATGAAATTTAATTCATAAAGACTCCATTGTCATTCAAGGCTTACAAATTATATCAATTTATATTATAATCTTAACTCAATACCAATTAATTAATATTGATTTAATTAATTTTTTTCCTGGCTCTCATATTTCATTCTCTTGGTTAATTCAAATCAATGAATTTAATAGTTTATTTAAGTATAAATTTTCATTTTTCAAATATAGGTGTATATATAATACACATAAACATATTTTTCATAACATAATACAATTTCATAACTAATTCCAAATAAATAAATTAATAGTTTTAATTAACTATTTTTTTTCTTTTAAAATAATTGTATATATTTCACATTTAAATATATACATATTTTATCCACCATCGATATCACATATTCCAAAATAAATATATATGTTATTCATTTGACTCATTTCGTCTTATAATAAGAATTTAATATATATTAAATTCTTATAAAATATATTCAAAATTTTGGGTTGTCGCATTCTTCCCTCCTTATAAAGATTCTGTCCTCGGAATCGCAATTTCAAAACACATCCATACACGGTTTATATATAACCTCATAAATACACGGGTTGTCACATTCACCCCTCCTTCTAAGAATTTCGTCCTCGAAATCACAGCATACTTATTTCTGCTCATTCTAACCATTAGGTTATCAATTAAACCTATCAAATTTCCCATTCTCTAAGGATTCTTCATTGATCATCTAATTCTATGACCCATCTCCTCTCAAATTTACACCTCTACCCATTCAAATTCCAAAATATTGGGATATTTCCCCAGAAGTCTTCAACAATTGTTCAATAATTGTGAAGGAGCTTGAAAAACTAGGAAATAAAAAGAATTCCTTTAAAATAATTTCCAATATGACTGAAGGGTCATAAAGACCATGAACAAATACTAAGGAATCAATCATTCGACTGACCCTTTTTAAATTCACAAAATGATTCAATAATATGAACTCAATATAATCAATGCACAATTTGATAAGTGACAATTGATTTTAAAATGTTAAGTGGTCACTTTGACCATGAACGTCTGGTGAGGCATCAGTCTCTTGATTGACCCTCTTAGGTTGCATGTCCAGACCACACTTGAGGCATCAATCTCTTGATTGACCCTCTTAGGTTATTCCATGTATCAATTATCTGATACTTAGGTTGCTCCCCTTTATGGGTTATTCTCTCAGCTTTAGAATCCGCACCAACAACATGTTTGGATAGCTTTTAAATAATTAACATGCAAATGTCAAGCCGAAACAATTGGCAAAGACTGACAATAATAGTTCGGATATCAATCGAAACTTTAGAACTTTTCAAGAACACACTTGTGCAATAAAACTTTGAAGTTCATCACTTTAGAATAAAAGTTGTCTAGCCGAATCAAATGGCCTAGACTACCACAATTAAATCGTTCATGCATCATGAACTCTAGAACTTTTTAAACTATTTTAAGTGAAAATGAAAAATCATTTTATGACTTCATGATACCGCATCTTTGGCACAGTGCGTTGAGAATTCCATCATTACTATGACTTCATGATACCGCACATTCACAAAAGATACGTTGAGGATCCCGTCATACATCATCTTCACACCATGACTTCAATGGCGTAAGATGGTTTTGTAAATACATTTTGATATTTTAAAATCAATTTTATCTAGCTGACTCAAGTAGCATAGACTCTCATTTGAACGTTTCAAAACATTTTAAAATTTTACTTTTGTTTTTTATCATACCACAATAGTAAAGATGTGACATTTCACACCTCAAATTATTGTGTTGATGATAACTAGAAAACTTTTGTATTTTTAAAAGCATATAAGCACGATTTTAAGATTTTCAAAGTCTAGCATAGCTAGAAGATTTGGAATATCCCAAAACCTCAAAATAATCACCAATTTTACTTCTCATCTTTTCCAGCTTAATAACTATATATATTATAGCTTAAATTTTGCTACTTAACTCTACCCACACTCACTGTTCATCAAACTTACCACGTATTTGGGCTCAGGAACTTACCATAATCATATGGTTTGAGGAGCTTGTCCTAGTCAGGCTTACGTCGCCCATTCGCTGAGGGGCTCCACCACATGACTATGAGTCACGAACTTACCATACGTGTCGGTTCTCAGAACATGAACTTATCTTAACATCCTCTACCTATCCGTTATACACATGAGAAAAGAATCACCTTCTCAACATATATATAACGAATAGCGCGACACCAGGTTTCAATTGATTATCACTATAGGAAGCCAAGTGGTCGTCAAACCAAACACAATCTCCTGCCCATACAAGAAATTGGTCAACTCAGCCATTAATCAATATAGGAAGTTAAGGGGTCATTAAACCAATAACAAATCCCCTGCCCATACAAAGGACTGTTCAACTCAACCACTATATCAATATAGGAAGCTAAGCGGTTCTAAAACCAAACACAAATTCCCCGCCCATACAAGGAATTGTACAACTCAGCCACTAACATGAGTCCTCAATTAAAACCCCACAAACCTCTAACTTCTCTTAACTTGATATGAATTTTCTCAATTCATACCTTATCACACTCAACACTTCAAGATTACTATTTCACAGTATCTTCATTGTTATAGCACCTTGCTATCAACACAACCTCTTAATCATTTAACAGACCAATTGTCATTCCATGATTTTACTATGATCACCGTGATCTTATATCACAATTGATCTCACTTTACAATTTCTCGTTTATTCTATGATCGTTTAATTCTACCATCTTCTCACTCATCTTTGATCATTTTACTGTACGATACTTCCTTTTAAATTATTGAATCAAGTGTTCCCTGATTTTTTTTCCATTCATTTGGATTACACTCTTTGAAGATCCTTCTTTGAATCCTTTCTTATATCTATATATATTTATTTTCTCCTTTTTGAACTTTATATGTTCATCTCTTAATACTTAAACTCTATATGAGTTTATCCTTTCACTGCCTTCAATATATTTCTACGATTATATTCTAAGGTACTGCTACCTAAGAACTATAACCTATCAGCTCTGATACCAACTGTGACGACCCCAAAACCCGGGTTCCTTTAACCCCGGACCTGGTCCGTCAAAAGTACACTCAATCCTGAGTTTAACTAGTAATAGTACAACCTTTATTATCTCATACATAAATTACAACCATATTAGAACTTTATCAAAATCCTGTCCCAGTAATCGCAACCTTTAAAAATCCTGTTACAACCTTGAGATCATATGTATAATGATCTCAATATACCATCTTATCATCCTTATATAATTAACACGTAATAAATATAAACATACGATGTTTATTCAAATGATTCTATCACATTTCCCAAGGTCTACAACCTTAACTTAATACATACCTTAATAACCCAAAAGGTTCACATAATCATTTTCTAGGATAACATAATAGTTAACGCATATTAAGTTACTCTTGAACTTTCCTCTTGGCTTTGTCCTTCCTGATGCACTTGGACTTAACTGAAATGTTATCACGATATAGCAAGAGTGAGCAACTACTTTGCTCAGCAAGTTTAAATACAATAAAGATGTATCATGATTGAAAGAAAAAATAAGCTTTCGAATTTTCAACAATATATAATGACTGTGAAAGAGTATGAATTGAAGTGCAATACATGTATAATTGAATCAATATTACTGAGTGGCCAACAATGACCATGAACAGCTACTTTGGTAATGAAGGTGATCAGCCTTCATACCTGATAAACATATAAGACTTGTACTAAGTGCGAATAACAATAATCATAGATGTGGAATAATTTTTAATAATTAAACCACTAGCATTCTTGAAACATAATAACTCGAGTTTGAGTTAGGAAACTTGCCTCGTCCGTCGATTACTGCTACACAATCTAATTTAATCTCTTATGAAAAACCTATCATTTATAAGATTGATCTTTCCATCAGCAAATCATATCTTAACTCATAAATACAACTATTCTTACAATAAATTATCTAACATTTAGCCACATAATCAAACATTAGATAATTCCTTAACTTATTAGTAATATTATCTTTCTTTGATAATATTTTAATCACTAATCATCGTCTTATAATATTATTTAGTATTTAATAACATTTTAATCTCTTACTAATATTATTAATCGTTTAATAATATTTTAATCATTTATTAAACTTATAAACAATTTAATTTAATTATTTATTCAATACTATTTCTTTTATCTCTAACAAACATAAAATGATATACACATAACATTTTATTACAAATGACCCACATACTCTTATAAAATTTGAACATATCATAAAAAAGACCATTTGTCAATAAAATCATATTTACATAATTTTTAATCTTCATTTAACTTAATATTCTCATTTATTCATAACTCAAACATTTATATGAAAAATACCAAAACCATTCAGAATTTTTTTTTTCTTTTCTATGAATCATCAGTATATGATATCCTCGTGAACATATATTTTTTCTGGAATTTTTCAATTTCATTTACTATTTTTAAATAGGCCAAAATAGTCCGAAATGACTACATTTATCATAAATTATTCCTCTGTCAAAGAATTACGAAATTTTTACAGTAAACTCCTGTTATGAACATCTAGCTCCAGTAAAAAATTTATAATTTTCTGAGTTACACACAAAGAGTTATTCCCATTCACTTTTAAAATAATAAGTTCTAGTAAATATTATAACTTTCATTCTATACATCAATAAATAACCATCTTTGAACATAATCTCACAAATGATAACAAGAAGTTCCAGTTTAAATTTTTTGGTCATCGGAGTTCAAGAACTCAAGTTATGCCAATTTTCATATTTTTCGTATTGTCCGATAATTTTCTATAATTATTTCTATTTATAAAAACTATTATTTAATAGCTTTAAAATAGAAATAATAATACAACATACTTTTATATCCTCCAAATACCATCAATATTTATCTTATATTAGTATAAGATTTTCCACCAATTTTCATAATTTTCTAACATTCATAGAATTTTCTATGAATTTTCACTATTTTTAAATAACCATAAAAATACAATAAATATCTAAGCTCTTCAATAATTCACCAAAATTTTCCAGAAATTCTAAAATAATATCACAACATTACTGAAAATTAATTTTCAGAACAAAATAATTTTTCTATAATTTATTTATAATTTTTAAAGTGCTGAAACTTCCAAAAATCATAATAATTAGCCCGTTTATCCGAAAATTATGAATCTTATGTCCATTCCACACGAAATTTAATTATCTACAACTTTGTAGAAGGAACATTTTCCAGATTCTGCGTCTAACATAGAGAAACGGGCTCGGCCGGAAAAGTTTGCCGGCGGCGACTTTTCCGGTCATCTTCTCCGGCGATCCGAAAATTTTCCGGCGAGATTTCTTAACTTTTCTGCCCAGATCAGTTCCCCATCATCTCAGGAACTCAAATATGTAATCCGTTTTAATAAATATTAACGTTTTCATATTAAAAAGAGATTCCGAAAATATTTTTCGGCGAAATTCTTCTTTACTTCCGTATCTCTCTCTCTCTGTTCAGAACCCATAGCCCCCCTTCCTTGATTAGGTTTATTAATATTATTACCGAATCAATCAACACCATTCATCCATCAATACCCAAACCAGTCATTGATCATTTACCGGCATGGATTTAACAACCAAAACTTAACAGATATTATCCTAGTTTAACAAATATATAGGTAACCTAACCTTGGAAGCTACTGAGATAATGCAAGAAGGAAAAAAGGAAAGGTTTCAGATTACCCTTCAATGCTGTTAGAAGATGATCCGCGGCTTAAAAACTATTCCCTTCCTTGTTCTGCACCAACCGAGCCGATCTCTTTCCTCTGTTACTCCCCTCTCTCTTTTGATAAAGGAACTTAAAGAGAGTTAACAGATAAAGCTTAAGGAGAAAAGAAAATGAAGGCCTGCGTATTTTAAGGCCTCTTCTTCTCTCTCTCGGCCGACTGAAAAATTAATTCAGCAGACTCCTAGCAAGTTATAAGACGCGTCCCACGGCTCGAGAAAGAAAAGAAACAGAGAGGAATCTATATTAATATATATACATAGATACCCCGCATTAAAATTCTGATACACCCACTTAATATACCCTGTGGCTATCAATTCAGATCCAATTAATTAATTATATGTCCAAATTTAAAGTCCACGATGATTGGAATTATTTTAAATAAATCAATTTGAAAACTTCAATTTATTAATTTCCTAGTAGAAATATAAAATATTAATATCCCACTATCAAGGACTTTCCAAATGGAAATAAATGTAACATTATTAATGTTTACGCATCCTCATTAATTAATAACCACGTTAATTAATTTACACCTCAAATTTAACTTGCTAGCTATTTAATTAAATAATCTCATAGCTCATTTACCCTATCAACTTTGATATTACACCACCTAGGTTGGTTCATTAATTTAATCCATCCATTAATTGAACATTCCTTTAACACCTTTTTGTAAAACGAATCACTATTTTAAAATAATTAATATTCACTTAATTAATTATTTCACACCACTCATTTAATTTATCCAATCAATATTTCATAAATAAATTATCTCTTTCTCTCCATAAATTGTTTCATGCCATTCTATTTAAAATATTAAATATACTAATTTAATATCTTTAACCGTAAATTAAATATTATTTTAATTTACCCATTTTAATCATCCAATATTTATTTAATAAATATTGTTCCCTTATTCCATATTTTCAATTCACATCCACTTAGTATAATATTAAATACATTAACAATTAATCACAATTCAAATTATGAATTTAATTTACACATTTGGTTCCAATTACACATTTTATGTATTGAACCATTCATAATATTTAATTCACCTCAATTTGATATAATATTAAATATTATACACTTATTTATGTTACATTTTTAATTAGTGTAACATAATCCTCAACATTAACTAAATAAAAGAAAATAACTTTCTTTATTCAATTAATTAAAGTTAACATATTCATTCACTAATAAAGATTAATGAATTACTTCCCTCATTTCATATTTAATTTATTTTTGTTTGGCATAATATTATATATATATATTCACTGATTCACTATTTTATTTAAGTGAATTAATTGCACATTTATGAAATTTAATTCATAAAGACTCCATTGTCATTCAAGGCTTACAAATTATATCAATTTATATTATAATCTTAACTCAATACCAATTAATTAATATTGATTTAATTAATTTTTTTCCTGGCTCTCATATTTCATTCTCTTGGTTAATTCAAATCAATGAATTTAATAGTTTATTTAAGTATAAATTTTCATTTTTCAAATATAGGTGTATATATAATACACATAAACATATTTTCCATAACATAATACAATTTCATAACTAATTCCAAATAAATAAATTAATAGTTTTAATTAACTATTTTTTTTCTTTTAAAATAATTGTATATATTTCACATTTAAATATATACATATTTTATCCACCATCGATATCACATATTCCAAAATAAATATATATGTTATTCATTTGACTCATTTCGTCTTATAATAAGAATTTAATATATATTAAATTCTTATAAAATATATTCAAAATTTTGGGTTGTCGCAAATACCATTTGTTTGATTAGGGTATTCATTATTTTATGTAAAATACGGCCGCAACCATCTCTCTATCTCTCTATATCTTATTCCTCTCACTCTATCAATCTCTCATTCTATATCTCTTTATTGATCTCTCGATCTATATCTTAGTGTCTTGGTCTATGTAGATCTTTCTCGATCTATCGATCTCTCACTCTCTCTATCGATATTGCTCGCAATCTCTTTCTATCGATATTTCAATCTATCTCTTAATATCTCTTTCTCTATATGGATCTCTCAATCTATCTCTCGGTCTCTCTCTAGCGATCTCTCGATTTGTCTGTTTATTGATCTCTCAATCTATCTCTCTTTATCGATCTCTCAATTTATCTCCCTGTCTCTCTCTATCAATCTGTCTATCTATCTCTCAAATCTATTTCTCCATTCTCTTTGTTGATCTATTAACCTACCTCATGTGTTTTATATCATTAGAACAATTCAAGATAAAAAATATTATTGTTCTCTTTTTTGTCGTTGGCAATCATTGATAAATGTCAAGATGGATATCAGCAATATCTTTGGTAAGTCTAAACTTTCTTTGGGTTTATGCGCGCGCGCACACACATAAATATATATCAAACTCCTATATTATTCTACATTTGTTTGTCAATATATGTTTGCGTTTGAATCTCTTATACAGAGTATTCTATTTATTTGTCACTTTGTAACAACAAAACTATTAACAAAAGTCTTAGGTCTTCAAATTTCTAGTATAAACTAGTTGTTATTGTACGTGAGGGGAGAGAAAATAGTTGCACTAAATGTTTTTTCCTAGTTTGGCAATGCATTAACATAAATCTGGTCCATTTTTGGCTCATTCGAGGGATTGTCTATTTGTCTGTCTGATTTTCTAGTATATCAAGTGCTCCTCTTATTTGGGCTGATAAAACTATCCTCAAATATATCTTCATATGCCTCTTTTAATTAAAATTAAAAATTATTCTAATATTTTCCCAAGATAAATCTGTATTAACTCACATGAATGCTATACATAGATGCCAACCCTCAAGTCATTTTCAATAATTAAAATTTAAGCTTACTAGCTTCGGAAATGTTTGTCAAAAAAAATAAAATAAAAAAAAATGAAAAAAAACAGCTTCAAAACTTAAAATGCTTTCTCAATCTCTCCTTTATGTATTGTTGTCAGTTTTCTAATACGTTCAAGATGTTGTTCTACAGATTTTTCAAGGAGAAGTAGGGAGGATGGAGGAAGATCCTCAACAATAAAGAATCAAAGGCTTACCAACACGGTTACACAGTCGAATTTGGTATAAAATCTCATTTTACTTTAATGTGTAAACGAGGTCAAAATGTAGGGATTTCTAATGGTACAGGGCTCAACTTTTGAATCCTTATTTATAAGCACAAAACAATTCTTCATATTTGACACAAATTTACTTAATATGATTTGTTGTTGAATCTTCTAAATATTTTCCTTTAGTAATTGCACTTCCAGGTGTGAAGAGATTTACGCGTCGTAACTAGTCTCTCACTAAATAACTTTTTCGTTTTTGCTAGATTTTTACGCTAAACAACGAAGTACTAGAAATATAAATTCTTATAACATCATGTTATGTCAAATTATTATAAATGTTCTAAGAAGAGAATGTAGTTGTTGCATTAATTTCATTTATTTATTATTCATTTCTATTTGCAGTTATACGTATTCACATGTAGCGAGAATTCAAGTCGAGGTAGTGAAAACAAAAGATCATTGTTCATGGCATTTCAGGAGGTTCTTCAAATTTTGGAGGGTGAGTCAATCACTTTAGTATTATCTTCTCCTATTTTTTCTTATTCTTTTTTTCTTTCCTTGTAAAAAAGGTGAAATAATTTTATTATTTAACAAAAAAAATCGTTTATATGAGGAATTGAGGATAGGATGTACAATCCAAATCTGCATACACATTGTAACTCAAAACTAAAAGATATAATCAAACTTGACCCATCTACTACACTCACTCTATAAGAATTCTTTCAACATATCCCTAGTCATTTCCATATAATAATCTTATAATTACCACCAGGTTTTTCTTTGCTGCAAAATCATACATATTTCTACTTCTATTTTAGCATCATCTTGTTTTTGACGCCTTAACTTTAAAATGGCAATTAAGCTTTATGTATTTAATTTGTTTTTTCTTCAAGAAATTTAAATGTTTACAAATGCGAGTGATTATATTTTTCATAAAGTTTGGTATGATACTTTAATATAGTAATGGATTGCATTATGATAACTATCAAATTTTGAATTATTTATATAAGTCATTTCTTTTAATATTAATCTGCTCCTTCATCCAAATCAAGCTTTACCAATTTTTTTTTTTTAGTTTATGGAGTTCATTGATACATGATTAAATCCTCAGGAATCTCATTGAAACCCTTAGCACATAATAACCTCAATATGTGTCGACAAATCCTCCCCACATGCTCAAACATTTTACATGCCTCGTATTAAGATAGGAATAACTATAAAATACCTTTTAACCTTCTCCGTCGCATCTGACTTATCAAAAATCTAATGGAGATTGAACTGAATTGATTTAGTCAACTTAATTTGAAAATGCTTTGTAAGCGAGGAATTTCGTACCTTACTAGGGTTAGGGTTTTGTATCAATCAAGGAGACGAGAAATCCGCAAAGAGTTGAAATTGATTGATTGATTGAAGAGAGGAGAAGAACGGGTGAACAATTACTCAAGTAACACAAGGCATAACTCTCGAGGTCTTGGCATAATCACTAATGTCCAAGATCCTATCGAGTATTTAGGGTATCGAGGGAATCCAAGTTCGACTTTAAGGGTCAAAGTGTAATCACGAGTGTCTTAAGTCAGAAGTAAATTATAAGTCGCCAATAAGTTCAGAGATGATTTAAGCTCTCTTAGGTCAGGATAGAATTCTCTAAGTGGCCAAAAGTTCCCTCCTTATGAAATGAGGGAGGTATTTATAGAGTTCCCAGGCAAGGAGTTATGTGTCAGGAATGTGACTTTGGAAAAAATTCTAGAAAAACCCTTATTAATAGGAAAATTCCTATAATACCTCTGATTAGCCGGGTAATGCCCATATCCCACCGTTCTTTTAGCTACCAATACAATCCCTCAATCGATTCCCAAAATGAGTTGCCTCCACAAGCCTTATACCTTGAGACTCCTTATGGTACTTCTCAGGCTTCATTTTTCAAGGTTCTTATTATTCAGTCAAGAAAATCGTGCTGAACAACTTTATCGTCCAAAAATCCTGAAGAAGCTCGACACGGAGTGGACAAGGATCAATCCTACGGGACTGAACCCTAGGGACCCCTTAGGACGTGTGACGGGTGACCCCCTAGGGCGCACAACCTGTAGGACGCGCGACCTTGGTTTGCTAAGTTTCTTTGAGGTTTTCTAGCGATAAAGTTAGTTCAGTGCGATTTTCTGAACTGAATAATAAGAACCTTAAAAATTGAGACTTGATAGGTGCTCTCATGAGTCCCTATGCAAAAAGCTTGTGGGAGAAACTTATTTTGAGAATTGATTGAGGGATTAGATTGGTGGCTAGAAGAATGGGATGATCTGGGCATTACCTGGGTAACCAGTGATATTTTGGAAATTTCCCTATTACTAAGGGTATTTCTAGAATTTTTCCTAAAGTCAAATGCCTGGCACATGACCCTTCCCAAGGAACTCTATAAATACCTATTGGCTTCATAAGAGAAGGAACTTTTGTCCACATAGAGAATTCTCTCCAGATCCAAGGGAGTTTGAATCATCTTTGAACTTGTTGGCGACTTAGAATTTAGTTTTGACTTGAGACACTCGTGATTACCCTTGGACCCTCAATATCGAACTTGTATTTCCTCGAGACCCCAAGCACTTGATAGGCTCTTGGATAATATCGATTACGCTAGGACCTCGAGAGTTCTGTCTTGTGTTACTCGAGTAGTTGCTCATCGATTCTTCTCCCCTCTTCAATCTTCTGACCGATTCCATATTCTTCGCAAATTTCTCACCTCCTTGATCATTAATGAGTCGCGCCTTTCTGAGTGACTCACTCAGTTAGGCAACGAACTGAGAAGTAAAATAACCTGAATCTCATTATCAAGATTCAATTTCATGGTCAACAACTGGTTTGCCAAACCTTGGAACTCATTAATATGCTCAGATACACTACTATCATCTTTGTACTTTAGGTTGACGACCTTCCAAATCACAAATATTATATTATGTGCATTCTTCTTCTCGTACATGGACTCTAGTGTAGTCTAAAGAGTAATTACACTCGACCTTAATTCTATCTTAATTTATCAGGATTTTTTTTTTAATGATTTCGATCACAAATTATAGACTAATCATGAGGTAATATGTTTTTTAATGATCTCTCTCTCTTACGGCAGATAAATTCGAGATGCGGTGGTAGGATAGATGAGGGTTTTGAAAGTAGAAGCGTGAAAGTTGAAACGATAGATTTAGTGTATACTTTTACTCCTAAAATAAAATAAATTTAATTCAAAATAAGTTTAGGGTTTGTATTTGAGCTGTATGTATATTAATTCTCCCGATTTATGTTTGCTATATAAATTAGGGTTTTTCCTTTTCCCTCACTGTGGTACAGTACTCTTTCATGTCTTTTCCTGCTATAAACAGATTGATTTCTACTATAAAGTTCAGAATGAATTTTATTTTATTTTACAAATTAAATCTCATGTTCTCTCAACCTAGTTTCCTATGTATAAGTAAAGTGTTGATATATTACAACTTCTTGGTCTCATGATTGGAGAAATTTGAGTAAAATGCAAATTACCACCTGTAGTTTAACCGAGCTGATTCATTTTTGCAGTTTCTGCAGTCGAAAATGCAGCGCAAGCATTGTACTTTCTTCAAGAAGAGATGAAATCGATATTATGCTTGTTAATATTCATTCACTTGACATAGATCCAACTAAGCTTCTCCATCTGACTGCAGATATGAATTTGGTCACAGGTAAGCTCAACATTTGTACATGTACATAATTATTAATTAATTAATTCTTATAGTATAATGTTTATTTCTTACTAAATACTAATTCCTAATGTGTTATGACTTAAAGTAATGTCAATAAATTACTACGACAAAATGTTGGCAGCGTCAATGATTGTAGAAGGAGCATTTATGTTCCTTCCCAATCCCCTAACTATGGACATGCTGCAATACCTGTGGCAACATATCATCAGGCAGAAACACAGAAGGAACAAAGTTCTACAAAAGGGTTCAATTGTTGAGTTTGAAACTTCTGAACAAGAAAATCTTGGGAGATCAATGAAGAATGTTAGCCAAAAAATAATCCTACTAAGCTACAGAAGAAGGGTGTTACTGAATGGACTGAAGAACTTCGAGCAAGGTTTTGGGACGCGGTCTATCTGCTGGGTTAAGGATGTACGATTCTTTCTTTGAATTTCAAATCAATTTCCTAACAAGAATAATTTTATAAATTTTAGGGTTTATATTTTATGCTTTTGAATATTTGTTAAATTCTTTTGATCACATATAGGATGCAACCCCAAAGACATTCTAGAGGCTATGATCTCCAGGTATGTTTCATGCATATTATTTTACAACTTGTCTTTCTTTCATGGAATCCAATTGCACATATGATTAACTTGAAGTTTTATTTTTACTAGTTAGCTTCCTTATATGTTATGGTTGCAACCAAAAGAAATATATCAACACCCTTGAGAATTAATTGATTCCATCAAGAAAATGGGGAAGTGGGAGAAATTTCACAAAAAAATAAGTGCTTTTATAAACATTTAGAAGTCCTTGCCATCATAAAGCATTTTAGTAGCTAGCAAACACTTGACATTAATTCTCAGCTCTTCAAGTTTGATGCTGAATTATTACTTTAAGATATGTTTGAATTATCAAGCTTTTCTTTTCGTCATAATGAATACTCATAGTAATTATAGATCTAGTTGGGAAATGAATTGTTTGAATTTTTTTTAATCTTAATTCCGTAATTGGTGGAGCATCAGGACCAAACTTCAACATTCATTTTTTTTTTTGCCTCAGCATTGTCAAAATGCTAATAATTCTGAAGCTCCAAGTTACACTCGATCATCTTTTATCCGACTATGGAGCTGATACAAGTTACTTGGGGGATAACTTCTTTGATGTTACTAATGATGGGATTGCTCAACAGTTCATAGGGGTACAACCTAATGGTCACCCTAGCCAAAGAGACTTTGCTAAACAGCAGGTTAGTCCTTCCAGCAAGCTTTCTTAATGAATATCTATTGCAAAAAATATATTCAACTCCCTGTTTTTATATACTTGCTGAGCTTATCAGTTACTTGCATGTTTTTATAACTAGCATATTCAAGGAATCGACAAGTACTCTTGCCCAACTCCCACCTTCAATCAAAAAGGAAAGGCCAAAACAAAGAGAAGAATAAGTTCTGAAAGGGGCACAATGAGTTACATTACAATAACATTAAACAGAAAACCTTGAACAAACCTCATATAAATTCTATTTATTATGAACCCTTGAAGAAACCCTTGAATTAAGTGACCCCTCAAGCTTACTAGAAAGAGAGGAGACTCACTCTAAACCACTGCATCTATGTTTATTCTTCCTACTGTTGTGCTTAAACTGCTTGAGCAAGTGACGGTGAGATTCCTATTGTCAATTATAGATTTGAAATCCACTGGTGCTAATAAAATTGCTTGGCAATTGGTAACTAGGCCCAAAAAAAGAGGGTGGATTGGGATGTAAAAATTTGAAAGAATGGAACACTACTTTTATATCGGCTGGACAGCTTAAAAATGTAATATCCTAGATTTTTCAAATAATAAAATGAGAATTATAAAAGTAAGGTAAATGATGTGAATTGAAATTGGAATTTCAATGAGAAATTTGAAGAGAATTTAAAAGTGAATTATAAGGAAAAAAGAAAGGTGATGATGGGGATCAAGATCAAGTTATTAAGTATTTATTTATAGATTTAATGTTTTTTATTTAGCGTCCTTAATCTGAGAGTACATCAACCTTTAAATAGGAACAAATCCTAATTCAATTAGGACACAAACCCTAATTACCCTAAAAATATTAAATGACAAAATTACCCTACTAATTAAATAAAACACTTAAAATATTAAAAGTACTCTAACTAATAAAATACTATCTATCTCCTAAAATTACAACAATTCCATAAATAAATAAAAAATATTAAATCTATAAATAAATACTTAATAAACATTACATCAGGTGAGACTGTAATACCCCAGAATTTCCAAATAATGAAATGAGGATAATAAATGAGAAGTGAGTAATGAGAATTGAAGTTTTAATTTAAATTAAAATGTCAATGAGAATTGTAGTAGTTGTGGTATGACATTATTTGATCTACCAAGAATATAAGCAATGGTATATTAGAAGATTCATGTATGTTTTATTTTAAAATTAAAATGTATCTCTAATTTTGGAATGGACTAACTTGAAAAATATATCTCTAATTTTAGATCAGAGGAAACATCTCCTGGCCTTAGTTTATTGAACAATAATATTAACATTGTTGTGTATTCATATGTTGTGGATGTTCATGAAGAGAATTGGTGATCTACAGTTCAAAATTGTCCTGATGAATTGATGGATAGAGCATTAAAAAGAGGATTTGAAACACGAAGTCCAACGATGTCTCTTCCTCCATTTGGGCTGGCTACCTACAAGCTCATAGGAGACGTTTGGTTGGACCATAGGAAGTTCGACTGTGCAAGGTTATTTGATCTTCATCTTGCGACTGATTCATGGTTGAATCAACTTGATTTCGATCACCACCACTACAAGTTTTTTACAACGAAATCGAGCATATATGCAATATTGATTGATCTTGCTTCTCTGGTGTTTTCCTATAGATAAGGTCAATACTGTAGCAGTAACTTTACTGCAAAGTTTAGGAATGTTTTTCATTTCATTTCTTCTTATTGAACAGATTAAAGATACCCCCTTGTTGAAGGCTACTGAAGGGATGATTATGTAGTTTTGCTGTAATACATCAATCTTTACCTTTCCTATTTTTTTGTACTACTGGATAGGGGAGAGAATCAGGATTAATATTTGAATATACATATCTGGAATTTCTTTTGTCTTAGATTTATTAAGGACTAATATTGTTGATGTCTTATAATGTACATTCTTTAGTAGACTACTTCTTGTGATTTGGTATCAGAGCTACCAAAAATCCAGTGCCTCTTCTTTCTCTATTCTAATCCTTGTTGCTACTCCAAATGGTCCAGAAAGACTTCCATCTTCAAATTTCATTCATTCATCAAAAAATGGTTCTATGTTTGGTTATATGTTGAAGTTATACAAATATAAAAACTATGAGACGGGCAAAAAAATGGATGTATGTAGTGTATAATTTTTATCTTCTGTAAAACAAAGAAGCATATATTTATAGTGATGCAGGTGGGTCCAAGTCTATTGATGCTGATTTGTCCAATAAGACAATGAGGGCACTGAAATACCTTGAACTGGCAGATTGGCGTAAAGAAGGCAAGTGATCAGATCTCTTCAGCGGCTTCGGAGTATGACTTCGGGAGTTCGACTTTCTTCGGGAGTGGTCTTGAGTTCGGGTCGGAACATTTCAAGAAAATGGTATTCAGTTCTAACTTTGACATTCTCATTTTTAGCTATGTTTTCTTTCCTTTATTTTCTTTTTTTTATGGTAATGTTTTATCTATTGTTACAAAGTGAATTTGAGTCGATTTCGACCGGATCTTAGTAAATCATTTCTGTTATTATGGCATGATTTTTGGAGTTTGTTACCGTGATTACAGGGATTTGTTATATTCTGATAAGGAAATATCTTAGCTATAAAGTCCGACTTGTAGGTTGAATGACGATCAGTTTTTGTTTTGATAATATTGATTTTAGCATTAAAGAAATTTCTCTGTTTTTTTGGGTAATTCTCATGTTCTTCCTTGTGAATAATCTGTTAAACAAGTCCGCAGAATAATAGCTATTCTGACCGGCGTCATATAGGCTGGTCAATCGACTTAAGCAAGTGCATGAATGAGTTAAGTTAACCCTAATTATTAACCTAATTATAATAATAACCTTGGGTTACACTAACATCCGCCTTCAAAGGTACATGGTTGTCAGGCAGGTAAGGATTAGTGAAATATAAGTAGTCTGATCAAAAGAGGAGATAAAATACATTATTACGAGCAATCTTCATAAAACTCTGATCGTCACAATGAATACTAATATCAGACGATTGAGAAACTTCCATGTCCTCTAATAGTCAACGAAGTCGAATTAAGAAGTTTATGTATTGTATTAACAAGAGCCATACATTTGATATTGAATGATGAGTGATAACTGCTTAATAACAGCCATATCATTTATCATCTGGAGCATGAGATGTAACTGACCAAGCCTGCTGGAATGGTGTACTAGGCTTAATAGGCTGCTAGATCGGATCCCATTGTGGACAGCCCATTGACTCTAATAAAAATACACAGCCCAACATTGTCCCCCATTCTTTTAGCATATGAAATGTGGTGAAGGTGCATAGGAAGAAGTCTTCAGGAAACATATGAGGTTTTGGACCGAAGTAAAAGCTTTTTCGAGAGTTTAAAAACATTCGACTGAAGAGAAAAGGCTTTGTCAAGAGTTTAGAACATTAGATCGAAGAGAAGAGGCTTCTTTGAGAGTTTAGAACATCCAATCGAAGAGAAGAGGCTTCTTCGAGAGTTTGGAACATCTGACGAAAGAGAGAAGGCTTCTTCGGGAGTTTAGAACATCCGACCAAAGAGAGAACTCCTTCAGGAGCTCAAAGGCATCAGACTAAAGGGAAAAGCTCTTAGGTAACCGAAGAAATACTGCTTTCGAGAAATCAAAGAAAGTATGCTTTCGGATGACCGAGGAAGAAAACTCCTTCAGGATTCCTAGGGCGTTAAACCGAACATAGAACTTTAGATTGTATCTCTTTTTTTTTTATATAGGAAATGTTTAGTTTTGATTGAACCAAAAATATAGACAAGTTTATAACTGGCATATTCAAGGAATCGACAAGTACTCTTGCCCAACTCCCACCTTCAATCAAAAAGGAAAGGCCAAAACAAAGAGAAGAATAAGTTCTGAAAAACAAAGAGAAGAATAAGTTCTGAAAGGGGCACAATGAGTTACATTACAATAACATTAAACAGAAAACCTTGAACAAACCTCATATAAATTCTATTTATTATGAACCCTTGAAGAAACCCTTGAATTAAGTGACCCCTCAAGCTTACTAGAAAGAGAGGAGACTCACTCTAAACCACTGCATCTATGTTTATTCTTCCTACTGTTGTGCTTAAACTGCTTGAGCAAGTGACGATGAGATTCTTATTGTCAATTATAGATTTGAAATCCACTGGTGCTAATAAAATTGCTTGGCAATTGGTAACTAGGCCCAAAAAAAGAGGGTGGCTTGGGATGCAAAAATTTGAAAGAATGGAACACTACTTTTATATCGGCTGGACAGCTTAAAAATGTAATATCCTAGATTTTTCAAATAATAAAATGAGAATTATAAAAGTAAGGTAAATGATGTGAATTGAAATTGGAATTTCAATGAGAAATTTGAAGAGAATTTAAAAGTGAATTATAAGGAAAAAAGAAAGGTGAGACTGTAATACCCCAGAATTTCCAAATAATGAAATGAGGATAATAAATGAGAAGTGAGTAATGAGAATTGAAGTTTTAATGTAAATTAAAATGTCAATGAGAAATGTAGTAATTGTGGTATGACATTATTTGATCTACCAAGAATATAAGCAATGGTATATTAGAAGATTCATGTATGTTTTATTTTAAAATTAAAATGTATCTCTAATTTTAGAATGGACTAACTTGAAAAATGTATCTCTAATTTTAGAACAGATGAAGCATATGCTGGCCTTAGTTTATTGAACAATAATATTAACATTGTTGTGTATTCATATATTGTGAATGTTCATGAAGAGAATTGGAGTTCTACAGTTCAAAATTGTCCTGATGAATTGATGGAAATAGCATTAAAAAGAGGATTTGAAACACGAAGTCCAACGATGTCTCTTCCTCCATTTGGGTTGGCTACCTACAAGCTCATAAGAGACGTCTAGTTGCACCATAGGAAGTTCGACTGTGCAAGGTTATTTGATCTTCATCTTGCGACTGATTCATGGTTGAATCAACTTGATTTCGATCACCACCACTTCAAGTTTCTTACAACGAAATCGAGCATATATGCAATATTGATTGATCTTGCTTCTCTGGTGTTTTCCTATAGATAAGGTCAATACTGTAGCAGTAACTTTACTGCAAAGTTTAGGAATGTTTTTCATTTCATTTCTTCTTATTGAGCAGATTAAAGATACCCCCTTGTTGAAGGCTACTGAAGGGATGATTATGTAGTTTTACTGTAATACATCAATCTTTACCTTTTCTATTTTTTTGTACTACTGGATAGGGGAGAGAATTAGGATTAATATTTGAATATACATATCTGGAATTTCTCGTCTTAGATTTATTAAGGACTAATATTGTTGATGTCTTATAATGTACATTCTTTAGTAGATTACTTCTTGTGATTTGGTATCAGAGCTACCAAAAAGCCAGTGCCTCTTCTTTCTCTATTCCAATCCTTGTTGCTACTCCAAATGGTCAAGAAAGACTTCCATCTTCAAATTTCATTCATTCATCAAAAAATGGTTATATGTTTGGCTATATGTTGAAGTTATACAAATATAAAAACTATGAGACGGGCAAAAAAATGGATGTATGTAGTGTATAATTTTTATCTTTTGTAAAACAAAGAAGCATATATTTATAGTGATGCAGGTGGGTCTAAGTCTAATGATGCTGATTTGTCTAATAAGACGATGAGAGCACTGAAATACCTTGAACTGGCAGATTGCCGTAAAGATGGCAAGTGATAGGATCTCTTCAGCGGCTTTGGAGTATAACTTAGGGAGTTCGACTTTCTTCGGGAGTGGTCTTGAGTTCGGGTCGGAACATTTCAAGAAAATGGTATTCAGTTCTAACTTCGACATTCTCATTTTTAGCTATGTTTTCTTTCTTTTATTTTCCTTTTTTATGGTAATGTTTTATCTATTGTTACGAAGTGAATTTGAGCCGATTTCGACCAGATCTTAGTAAAATCTTTTCTATTATTACGGCATGATTTTTTCTGATTTCGACCAGATTATAGGGATTTGTTATATTCTAATAAGGAAATATCTTAGCTATAAAGTCCGACTTGTAGGCTGAATGATGATCAGTTTTTGTTTTGATACGCATTAAAGAAATTTCTCTATTTTTTGGGTAATTCTCATGTTCTTCCTTGTGAATAATCTGTTAAACAAGCCCGCAGAATAATAGTTATTCTGATCAAAAGAGGAGATAAAATACATTATTACGAGCAATCTTCATAAAACTCTGATCGTCAGAATGAATACTAATATCAGACGATTGAGAAACTTCCATGTCCTTTAATAGTCAACCAAGTCGAATTAAGAAGTTTATGTATTGTATCAACAAGAGCCTGACACTCTGGTTGATCAATACTAGATCTAGCAGTGGCTGTTTACTTATTACTTTGCCAAGAGATGAGAGAATTTCCAAGAAAGAAAGAAATTCAGTAGTAGACCGTCAATAAATAGGATCACCATCCCAATCAACATCCGAATATATATATACACACTCAAGAGATGAGTTGGCAGAAAAAATGTAGCCCATGAAACATACTTCTTTTAACATATCAAAGAATTCGAAAAAGATAACATAAAGAGTAGTTTGAGAAGCGGACATAAACTAACGTCACAACGAGTAACTGTTATATATACATATCAAACTATCAACTAACTGACGATACAAAATAACATTGTTGAGAGGAGTGTACTAGAGTGAGTTTAACATCATGCTCTAGTGGAGTGGGAGTAGTTTTGCAATCTATTAACCAAGTTCGGGATAAAATTAAGGGTCTAGAGCATATTTAGCAAGTGTGAGATTGTAGCTAGATGCATTAGAAGATACGCCAAGACCTAAGAAGTAACTAAGTGAATCAAGATCTTTAATTTCAAATTCATGACTAAGAAACTACATGCGATGTGAAATACCACATTTATCATCTCAGATAATGTTATCATGATCAACATAAAGTACAAGAATAACTATGCATTGATAAAATGTCTAATGAAGATAACATAATCATAATGACAGGATGCAAAACCCCAACTAACAAAGAACAGTATTAATTAAATTTTGCAATCCGACCTTCTGAAGCCCGATTGAGTCCATAAAGAGCTTAAGTTTGAAAACCTGTTGATGAGAATAAGAATACCCTGACACATGTTTCATGTAAACTTCCTCATGTAAATCATCACTAAATTGCATTTTCTATCATACTTCAGGATTCTAACGGTGCTTTTAATTATTAAAACCATTGCTATGATTTAGAAAATTGATTATGGAGTAGGAGAAATTTCTTGCAAAATTTTTACCTGTTAACGCTTGATTTTGTCGAGATGCTTAAATACCGTCAACGGCACTAAACATGCACAAGGAAACAACATAAAACACTTGATGACTTGAACCGTCGGGGAATAGTCCCGGCGTGAGAGCAAGTACAAGTCTCAAGAAATGTCAACACTGGAGATACTTGGAGCTTAGTAAAAAAATTTGGCATTAGATTACCTCAATCGTTTACTCTCCCTTTTATAGCTGCCTTATGTAACGGCTATATTGGAGAAGTAATGGACATTCCCCCCAAGCTCGGTAATTGCCATACATCTAATATTGAATGATGAGTGATAACTGCTTAATAACAGCCATATCATTTATCATCTGGAGCATGCGATGTAACTGACCAAGCCTGCTGGAATGGTGTACTAGGTTGTTAGATCGGATCCCATTGTGGACAGCCCATTGACTCTAGTAAAAATACACAGCCTAACATTGCCTCTCATTCTTTTAGCATATGAAATGTGGTGAAGGAGCATAGGAAGAAGTCTTCAGGAAACATAGGAGGTTTTGGACCGAAGTAAAAGCTTTTTCGAGAGTTTAAGAACATTCGACTGAAGAGAAAAGGCTTTGTCAAGAGTTTAGAACATCAGATCGAAGAGAAGAGACTTCTTCGAGAGTTTAGAACATCCAATCGAAGAGAAGAGGCTTCTTCGAGAGTTTGGAACATCTGACCAAAGAGAGAAGGCTTCTTCAGGAGTTTAGAACATCCGACCAAAGAGATAACTCCTTCAGGAGCTCAAAGACATCAGACTAAAGGGAAAAGCTCTTGGGTAACCAAAGAAATACTGCTTTCGAGAAATCGAAGAAAGTATGCTTTCGGATGACCGAGGAA
The DNA here is from genome assembly GCA_947179155.2 of Hedera helix. Lineage (NCBI taxonomy): Eukaryota > Viridiplantae > Streptophyta > Magnoliopsida > Apiales > Araliaceae > Hedera > Hedera helix. The sequence continues at coordinate 35,703,966 of OX359267.1, forward strand.
GAAAGCTCCTTCAGGATTCCTAGGGCGTTAAACCGAAGATAGAACTTTAGGATTCCAAGAACTTCAGACCGAAGGGAAAAAACTTTAAGATTTCATGGACGTCAGACCAAAGATATAAAGACTTTGGGATTCCATGAATGTCAGGCCGCAGATAAAGACTTTGGGATTTCGTGGACGTTCGACCGAAGGGACTTCAGGATTCCATAGATGTCGGAACGAAGGGACTTCGAGATTCTAAGGACATCGGACCAAAGACAAAGACTCGGGATTCCATGGTCATTGAACCGAAGGACTTGGGGATTCCATGGACGACAAACTGAAAGACTTTGGGATTCCATGGAAGTCAAGCCGAAGGGACTTCAGATGTTAAACCGAAGACAAAGAGATTTTCCCGAAACACTGGCCTTGTTGTACTTGATGAATATCTTACATATTTCTTGTAAATACTGAATACTTGTGTAAATTTACGATCCGTAATAAAAATTTTTTTTCTTCTCAAGAAAGATGAGTTCTGTATGTTTTTATTTTACTCTGTTTGATAACGTACTAGGACTAGTACTTAGGAGAAATAAATGGGGCATCAGATCGGACATAAATATATAAGACAATAATAGAAATTTAATTTCATAAATCGAAGAAGTGACATGATTGGTTAAAATAACCTAAAAAAATATTAAGTATTTGAGGGCTGCTCCTTGATCTCTTTGGTTGGCGTAGCTATTAGTTCAACATCGCCTTTGATGGAGTTATCATCCTCTTGTTGTCGATCACCCCTGGAGTCTCTTCTCTGATGATAATGATTATCGAATCTCAAAGAACCCCGCAGATTGGTGAGGACCTCTTTCAACTCTATAAACTTATCGACCTTTTTATAAGCCTCGGCTAGAGTCTGAGGGGCTTTAGAGATGATTTCTTCAATTAGGTGATTGGACTTGTTCACATTCAATTCCATCGTAAAAAATTGTACTATCTATGCTGAATTTATGACAAGAATTTCAGACACTGGTTCTCTAAATCTGTCTATGAATTGTCGAAGAGATTCATTTGTCTTTTTTCTCACCTGCAACAATGAGGTAATCATCCGTACACATTTTTTGTTGCCACCGAAAGACGTGTGAAATTGATCATACAACTCATCCCAGAAGTCGATTCCACCAGGAGGGAGGAAAATGATCCATTCCGTTGCATTTTTTGTCAGAGTGAAGATGAAGAGGTGGCACATCTCCACTACGTCGTAGCCATGAAAGTTCATCACCCTCTAAAATCCATAGGTGTGATTATGAGGGTCACCGTTGCCATCGTATGAGTCAAGGATCGATGCTTAGAGAGACTGTCAATTGGTGTTTCCTCAAGCTTTTTAATGAAAGGAGATGAGAATGGTTTTTTGTCGGTGGCTCCGGTGTGTCTCTCAAAGGTCTTTAGACTGAAATTCTCTCCAACTTAGCCGTCTTGGTGTTGTTTTTTTTGTTGCTCTCCACCCTTTCGGTATGGTGGAGTTGTAGATCTTCGCCTTTGGCCTCTAGATGTTAAAGATCGAGCCAAAGTTGCCTTTTGATCATAACCAATGGTATGACAAGCTGTTCGAGATGATGCCCCTCGCTCGTTTAATAAGTTATCTTCAATTTTCTTCAGATTGCAAGCTTTTTTCCAAGCTTTTCTTGTTGGAGTTAAAGAGTTTTCTTTTGATCTCAAACTTCCCGTAGGCGACGTTGCTCGTCCACATCGGTTGGATAATGAGACTGCGAACATGATTCTCTACGAATAGGATCATGGTGGTTGTGGGTTGGTAAAGTTTGAGACATTTTTTGTCACGTCCCTAAATTCGGGTCCCTTGAACTCGGATCCCGTGCTGACTGTATACAACCTTAAACTCAATATATCCAACTTAATAACCTTAAGTAATTAAAATTATTACAATATATCCTTACAAAATTTCAGGTATTTTACCCTATAAAAGAATACAAACAAATTGTTTAATTAAAACTTTATTATATTCAAGAATCGCAATCTTTACATTGCTCTATTTCAACTCAAGATCATATACATAATGATCTATACTATTACATTGAATATGAGTTGATATATAACCTCATCATTACTACCATATCTATCCTTCTATACAATCTTTCCTTGATCCTCTGTGGCTTGTAATAATCCAAGTATCTGGCATATTCAAATATTATATGAACATTTACAAGTTTTCTAACCTTTAATATACCACAAAATGTACCCCTATAGGGTTGCAACAAAATACAACCTATATCCTGTCAGTAAAGTTTTATTATCAAAACTTAACTACAACAACTTCAAGTCAAAGTCTTTTTCCTTTCATTTGTCTTTACCGGAACTTCGCGTTTCTCGAACTTTTCTGAAACTGTTTGTTTTTTTTTTTTAAAAAAAAGGTGAGCACATCGAGTCAGCAAGTTCAACTGTTATCAAACAACACAAATCATTTTTTTATGCATGCTTGGCATTATATTCATGTATCACAGTTTTACACATGCTGGACATTTAACACATACTTCATGCTTAACATATAATTCATATGTAATTTAATCATCATATTCAATACATGAATCATATTATCATGCTTATCATTCCACAAGTTATGAAGTTCAACAAGAAAAGTTAAACTTCCTTCATCAGTTGTATAAGCATAGTTCATAATAATTTATGGCATAAAAGAACATGTTTGTACATAAAAGCATTTTTTTCACAGAAGAGCAAGTTCTGGAAAAAAATTATGTACCGGCTTTTACCAATACGCTAACCTTTCACGTCCTTCGCATGACCTACACGGTATGTGAGATCAATAACGCACGATATCAGACAAAACTTGACCTTGGTGTAAAAGATTATTTCAAGATTCATCTTTTACTTATCGTCCGTAGTATCGCTTTTATGATTAATAATATCACCATACAAGTTAGTTATTTATATAACTCTTAGCCACTTTCATTTATACTCATTCTTTGAACTAGTTTTAATACATTGGTAGCTTATCTTGGTTTTAATTATACCTCATACTAGTTTATAACACTAGTTTACCTTGTTAATGTATTATCATTCCCATCTCTATGATACATCCTTAATTTAATTTAAAACTTCAAATCATTTTCAAGTCCAATGTATCACCACTTGTTGGTTAATTAATACATCATAGGACTACACAACACAATTATATCATGAAATTGCATCACAGTTAAGAGTACAACATAAATTTCATTCCAAGTTGATTTTACACTTTTTGGGTTATCCAAAAAATGTTACACATCGATTACATATTTGGACTCTACATGAAAAACTAAACGACATCAAAAATTTACGTTACGCCCAAAAAATTGACTAGGTGAACCAAAAGTGGCTCGGTGTGCCAAAACAGTTCACAAACTGCCCAGAAAATTTCTACAAAGTCTGGAAAATTTTCATTTTCGTGATTTTCGAGCTAGTTTTGTGAATTTTTATTGCATTCATTAGATATCGGATTAAATCTATTTTCGGATATGTTCTACCTCATACTACATAGTATTTTTAAAAACTATAACATTCATGAAAGGAGTTTGTCAAGAACCAAAAAGAGTGGGGTGAAACAGCCTACTCAAACAGTTTTCATACTCGGACAAATTTTGATTTCTGCAGATTTTTTTTTATTTTCATACATACTTTGAGGAATTTTAACTCAGTAAATAATGATCCGATTGCTCCCATTTTTGGACACAACCAAGATCATGCGACAAGGTATTTATTAAAAAATTTGTTTGGCTCAAACAACTTCTTTAAGGATCTCAAACAGAGGCTTGGAAATCTCTGTTTAGAACAGATTTTACTTGAATCAATTTACTTCTAAAAATCCTTAAAACTCATTTTGACTCCTTTTTCATTCCAGGCACTTGGAATCTCCTTTATCCTCGTAAATGTACTAAATACAACTTATGGTTTTAAAAAACAACCAATATATAACAAATTACTTGTTTGATACCATCTTTTGAAAACTAGAGTTTTGAATAAAAACTCTATCTTTTGATTCTAAACTTACATAAATGCACATACCATGTTAAAGCATTTTCTTACTTATATATGTATAAATATGATTTAGGACACATTAATTTCATTAACTCTTAGTTTGCTTTATAATCTACACAAACTTAACATTCACCTCAATTAGGTTTCTTTGAAAACAAAGCATACAAGTTGAGTTTCATACTTAGCAAAACATTTTCACAAGGTTTAAGTTCTGATTTTTCAAGCCCATTTGAAATCATATACATATCCTAATGAATCATTTTTCTTATATAATCAAAGCTTAGAAAATAGCTCTTTCAAAGTTTTCAAAAACATGGCCTATTATTCAACAACAACTCTTCAGGTATAACACCAAGAATCATATACTTAATCTACATCTATTTCTAACATTTTATGATACCATAATACATACATGGATTCCAAGAATATAAACACCATTCAAATCGTTTTGTTGAACTAACACTTAATAACTGTAGTTTAGACACTAAATCTTGGTTTCTTAAGCATAAATTTGTGATGTAACTTACTAACACCAACATCAACATTGAACAAACTAATTTAGGAAATAATTCCTTTTTGTTTTACTTAGAACTTCATGTGACTCACATAACCCTCATATACTCCTTTACTCAAGGATTCATGGAACATAGCTTAAATCTTTATGTTTGATGAAAACAAGCATTTGACAAAAATAGTTTTGAAGCCAAACTTTAACTTTTTATTCTTAAATTCCACGAATGAACACGTAATGCACATAATCCATGTATTTCACAACCTACACACATTTAGAATACTTTAAACCGTAAACTTGGTAAATCTTTTCTTTGAGAACTTTTCACAAACACATAGGATGCATACATTAACTAATAGTCAATCACTTACAAATAAACATATAAACCACATAACTCCTTCACAAAACTCCATCCTTATGCCACCGGATCCACCATGATCCTCTCACAACACAACCTTAACAACTCCCACAGCAACCCAGCAATTGAAACAGAAATACCCAAAAATAAGAACAACTATGAACACCATTCTACTATAAATTCGGTATAGAAGATATTTATACCTTAGCGCTTGGCGGAAGTTTTGATGAATCCTTGTTTATATAATGATGTTAATAACTCTAGCTTGACTTCTCTTAATCTTCTTCTCTGTCGAATTCTTACCCTTCCCCTCTATGCCTACTATTCTGTTCTTTCTCCGTCTAACTTATACCTGGAGGAAAGAATGAAGAAGGGCTGTGAGTAAAAGGCTGGGTATATTACAAAACTGAGCACTATCCCCCCTTCCATCAGCTCTTACACCTAACTAGGCCCCAACTAGAGCCCCTAAACTGACCCCTAACAGGCCACCATCCCATCCCAACTGCCGAGATGCTCAAACAGAATAGCCAAAAATGCCCCTTCGCAGCTGTTAAATCGGTCTTTGTCCTAATTTTGAGAGTCATGACTGTTTCTCGTGCTAAGAAAAACAAACAGAAGTTTGGGCTTGGCATAAATGCTGGTTGACCCCTTGCCCATATTGGTTACCCGGAATTAGTGGTGCACATCGGGCCGACTTGGTCCGGTCCGGCCTGAGCCCGCCAGGCTTTGACCGTTGACCGGGCCAGGTCAGGCTTCACTTTTTAAAATTAAAATTAAAATTAAAATTGAAGCCCAAGCTAAACCACTATGACCACCTTTAAGCAAGTAACCCAAAGTGGCTTTGAATACTAGTCAGTGGCTATTGCCTTATTTATTGCCTATTGGTGTTGATAATTCTCCTCTGATTTTCGATGTGGGACTAAGGGATGTTGTGCAATGCGCAGAGAACATAGAGCTTGAATACCACCGATGTGCTCCTTGCGGAACTTGTAAATCTATCTATTTTTTGGTACGCGGGGGACACCGCCACCTTTACCTTGATATAATCAATTTAACCCAAAACGGGACTCAAAATCATATCCCAAATGCTGCTATGCAAACCCTACATACAAGCCTGTTTGGCCATTGTGGGTTAGTTAGTAAAGTGGTGCAATTCTTTACTTATACTAACTGTTGTGATATTTGCAACCGATGTGGGATAAAACCCTTTTTCTTATTAGCAAAACTTGCAAAGCAAAGGTAATCTCTAAGAAGCTGCTTTTGTTTTTGTTGTGCAAACTAGTTATCTGAGATGTCATGTGATTATAGAATGAGAAGTGCAATTCTTTACTTATACTAGCTGTTGTGATATTTTGCAACCGATGTGGGATAAACCCTTTTTGTTATTAGCAAGCAAAAGGAGTCTTAAGAAGCCGAGTTTGTTTTTGTTGTACAGACCAATTATCTGCGATGTCATGTGCGTGTAGAATGAGGAGTACAATTTCTTATTTATACTAATTATTATGTTACTTTGCAATCGATGTGGGATTAACTGTAAAGATATTAGTTGGATGACCCACATTTTAGTCCCATGCATTACTTCCAGTTGCTTACAGGCTGAGTTGCTTACATTCCCAACTGTCCCACATCGCCAAAGTTCCCATAATTGAAGGTAGCCCTTGAAAATTCTAGTCCCACATAACTAAGTTGAGGTTCTCCTACCAACCTCTCATCTATAAATAGCTGAGAGGGTCTCATGCCTAATTTCCATAATCTTGTTTATTTGTCTATCATATATTTGCTAGACTTCAAGATTGTAGGCTGTAGCCTGTATGATCGGACCAGGCCCTCTGCCAGTCCGCAGGCCGGACCAAGCCTCAGGCCGGACCGATCTTTTTGACAGGCTGGGCCGGGCCGAATATGCTACTCAAAAACATCGTCTGTCAGGGGTCTGGCAGGCTGGCCTGGCCGGTCTTTGATCAGGCCAGGTCTATGCCGGACCAAGGCCGGGCCTCAGGCCGCGGGCCGAATGTGCATGCCTACCCGGAATAAACACAACCCAATTAGACATGGCTAGGCTACATCCTTCTTAACATGGCTGGGCTTGGTAAAATGGTTTAATAATGGCCTTAAATTAATAGTCCCACCACCATAGACAACCCTTTCTAAAATAATTATTGAGCATTATTCCATGACATACTAATTAAGTTTATAGCTTAATTAATTAACATCCTAAGCCTGGCTTTTAAAGGCCTACATTTAACTAGTTAAATAATTCAACATTACTCAAATATAATTAAATAAATTAATTATATTCCATAGCTTTCATTATCATTCTTTATTTAATTTACAATTAAATATCCATGTGCATAATACAAAATTTAAGCCACATGGCTTTCCTTATTGTTTCGTATGAATTTATTTTATTAACAAATTCATAACTTCTTCTTTAATCACACATATTTTCTATTTAAAATATGTCGGCTTTCCTTTTCATTCCTTTATAATTTGGTAAACAAAATATACATATACACATATATAATTATTCCCCACCTTAACTCCAATAATTCAACATAACAATTTTTTCTTAGAGTCTTTATATCAAAACTCTCTTTTTACAATTTATATGACACCATTATAGGCTCTTTATAACACACAAATAAAAATAAAATAAAATAAAATAAAATAATCCATCTCTTTACACATTTCCCTGCTAAAAATTAGGTTTTAATTCTCTAACCTTTATTTAAATCATTTAAAATCTTATTTACAAGTCTTGTCAATATTTGGGATATCACATTTTTGGTTTGTTGATCGAGGGATCGGTTAAGGAAAACTCCACTTAACACTAGATAGCCCTCTTTCTAGCGCTAATGTTAATGTTTGATTTTTTCGGGTTGCTTGACCACCGCCAATGACACTAAACTTGTAATAACCAAGAATTTCAAATAACATTATAATTAAAATTATTAACTAATTATCAATAAAGTAAATTTTTGTATAAATTAATTGTATATTTACATGATTGAATGAATATATGTATGTGTGTGTATATTTATTAATCTAATAATGTATTAAGGTAGTGGAATTAATTAAATTAATCCAAGAAGAGTTCAAATAATTAAATTATACTAGTGGACTAGCCCATGAGTTGAATTTAACAAGCCCAAACCTTGTATGTTATTTATGTGTTGGAATTTTATAAACTAGCCCAAAGGTACTAATAAGGCAAGCCTAATTAAATTATATTTTTTAAGACCAAAGGAATTATTAAACTAAGTCCAATGGAATTAATCTAGTAGTCCATGTAATGAGTCTATGTTGTATTTAAATGTTAGTCCAATGTTGGTGACTTAATTAAATAAACTAGTAGCCCAAATGAATTAATATTTGAGCCCAAACAAAAGTAAAATGAATGAGTCCAATAGAATTAATTCCTAAGTCCAAGGTAGAGTCCAATACAAGGTCAAAGTTGGTCATATATATATATATGTATATATATGACATAAAAATAAAAGTAAAATGGGTTAAAAGAAAAAAGAAGGGCCATTTGGCCGGCACTTAGGGGCCCCACTAGGGGGTGGCTTGTAGTTCATTGTTGCTTGAAAAATCTTCCCAATGACTAAGTGGTTGAACCACCCCAACAACCATAGTCATTCCAATGGTCAATCAATGTGTCAATCCATCAAATAGTAAACTTAATTAGGAGCTTAATTGACTAGATGTTAGATGATTAAAGAGACTAATGGTGTGTTCCTAGAGTTTTATAAATATCATTCACCAATACTTGTGCAATGTTCGTTCATTTGCCACCTGTTTACATTTTTAGAGAGAGAGAATTTTAGTGAGAACTGAAAGCTTTGTAAGTGAGTTCTTGAGTTATAATACACTAAGAATGTAGTTATAGTAGCCAAAGTGGATTCATAATCCTTTGTTTCATACTTTAGAAAAAGGAATAGAATAGCATCCAAGCTTAGAAGGTTGAAAATTTTTCTATTATTAAAACTCTTTCATTTCTATGGTTAATATTTGTTATATAAATGTTGACCACGGTTAGATATGGGAGAAATTTATGTGTGGATGAGCTATGATGAGCTTGAAGATATAAGGATGAATTTTTTATGGTGAAAATGTGTCCATGTTTGCTAAATGCATTTTTTATGGTCAATGTATAGTTTATATGGTCAAAATATATTTTTAATGTTTCAATATCTATTTTGAAGCTCTACAATAGTAGATCTATGACATATATGTAAATCCATGGGTTAATATGTTTAATAGACGTGCTAACATGTTTAGTATGAAAAGTGGTAGAAAGAAATGCATGAAAACATGTTACCGGTAAAAATCCTAACTTGTTATGTGGTTTGACGTGTTGCAAAATAAGTTATGGATGCTATTTTTTTTAGTTATATGGCTTGAAAGATAGCTTTAGAAGTCATAAGAATAACCCAACTTGAATATTTGAAAAATGTGATGAAATATGCAAGTTATGGTCTTTATCGCAAAACATGTCGTTTTTGAAACCCTAGTCGATCGATCCTAAATTTTATGTCAAAAGCATTTTTGAAAATGTGAGTGATCCATGAAATATCAAAGAATATGAAGTTAAGAAGATAACAAATCTATTTTGGTGTCTTTTGGATGTGTATATTTTATTTTATAAAAGATTGAACCAAAAAAATTAAAAGTGAAAAAATTTAGGATTTGAGAAAACAGAGCTACCGCTGCAGCGATAGACTTCATCGTCGTAGCGGTGAAACGTTCGACAAGACACCGTCACAATGGTGGTCTCCACTGCCGCAACAGTTATTTGTAATTTTTGAAACATTAACTTTTATTAATCGGTCGGATCTTTTGAAAATTAAATGGGTCAGAAATATAATTTTATATAATATTCATATTTGACAAGAATTAAAATATTATTAAATAAATAATAATATTAGTAAAGGTATAAAATATTATTAAATAAATAATAATATAAGAAAATGAATAAAATATTATTAAATGAATAATAATATTGGAAAATAAACAAAATATTATTAAATGATTAATAATATTAAAAACTCAATAAAATATTATTAAATGAATAATAACATTAAAAATTGAATAACATATTATTAAATAAATAATAATATTAGTAAATAAATAAATTATTATTAAATGATTAATAATATTAGGAAAAAAAAATATTATTAAATGATTAATAATATTATTAAGAGTTTAAAGTAATGTTAAATGATTAAAATATTATTAAATTATTAATGACTTAAATATTATTATTTGATAAATAATATTAGATAGAAGTTTAAATTATATTAAATGATTAATATTAGTTTTATGTGATTAAGATATTATCAATCGATGATAATATTTTTAAAGGTTTAATATACCATTAAATTTTTATTTATGTGATTAAGTATAGTAAATTAAGATGTACCAATGTTATTAAAATGAACCTATATGTGATTCTAATTGAGAGACCAATTTTGAAAATGTTATGTCTTTTCAAAGGGCAGTAAATTGTATTGGTTAGCCGTAATGAACAATCAAGGCAAGTTTCCTATACTTAAACTTGTGTTTATTTTTGCAAGAGCTATAAGTGGTTTAATTATTAAAAATTAATCCACATTCATGTTGTTTATGTATTCGCACATAGTGCACATAAAGCTTTGTAGTTCTTTTGATTCCTGAACTGTTTAAAAATGTTTAAGCTAATTGTTTCGGCTAGACACCGTATGTATAAATTCATTAACTTGATTATTTTTAGAATGCTTATCCAAACCATTGGTTAGTGCATATTCTTATAGTAAGACTGAGAATGAACAACCCTAAATAAAGGGATTATATTAGGGAAATTGTCCATTGCGCAAGATGTCTGAATATTATGTATATACATAGGGTACAAGAGGCTGATCCCTTCGAATACCAAAATAATAAAAGGGTCGGATACATATCTGATTTACCTTAAGTATTAGTTCATGGTCCTTAAAGCCACTTAGTAGTAAAGATTTAATCATTTCTTTTAATTAAAACTTGATTCTCGTTCCATCACAATTTTAATATATTGTTGAAAACTGTGAAGTTATTTCTATTCAATCATGATATATCATTCTGTATTAATTGTTCTAAAACTTGCTGAGCAAGCTAGTTGCTCACCCTTGCTATATCATGAACCATTTTTTAACTAAGCCCGAGTGCTTTAGGAAAAACAAGGGCAAAGGAAAATCTAAAGAATAGAAATCTCATTTTAATAGTATTGTTTAATATTTATTTAAATGTTGTAAATCTTTTGTAAACTCTTAAAATATGTATTGATATGCTAAGGTTAGAATACATTGGGATTGTATTACCTTTTGTAAGAAATAGTTGTGTATTATTCCACTAAGATTAATGAAGACTATATATTTAGTTGTTATTTATGTATTTGATTGTGAGCACTAAACTTGAGGTTATGGAACCCGAATTTGGGGGCGTCATAGGTTGGTATCAAAGCTATAGGTTATAAAACTTTTTGCTGTGAAACTTTATGATATAACCTTAGAAGAGTCAACTCATTTAGAGTTTTAGGTGATGGATTTTGGAAATTCATCAAGTCGAGTGGTAACACAATTATATATACTTTCATTTCATGAATGAATATATTTTATTGCGATACTGGTGTAATTTTGTTTGTGTGATTGTAGGATGCCTGAGATCGGACATTCTAGTCACACAGCTGAGGAGGAAATTTTTATTGATATCTATACGGATACGACACAGTTGCTGGAGGCTGAACCTAGTGAGGATTCAGAGTCTGCTCCAGGGATAGAGGTTAGAGAGGAGCCACTTAGAGCACGAGTGATGAGACCCTATAGTGAGGATGAGATAGAGTCCGAGGAGGATGCGCTAGTCGAGGACGCTGATGGCATGGGCACTACAGCTAGTGATATCATCGAGGAGTTGACCACTAGGAATGATGAGTTAGAGGGTAAAGTTCAGCACTTGGAGGAGGAGAATCTGACCCACCAGCATATGGAGGATCAGCACAAGGCAATAGCTTATCAGTTCTCGGGCGAGAACACTGAGCTGAAAGATCAAGTTGTTGTTTTGGAGGATCGAGTACAGGGGTACATAGACTCTGTTGAGCACATTGGGGCACTGACCCATCAATCGGTGGATCAGGATACAGAGTTGTAGGCTAAATTAGCAGAGTCAGATGCCAAGTTCGCAGAGGCTGAGTTGAAAGTTCAGCATGTACAGGTGGAGAAAGAGGCTATTAAGGCTACTGGCAGGAGGCGATAGAGGAGATGATTGAGATGGAGATACAGAGGGATGCTGCACATGGACAGATGCTTGAGCTGGATGAAGAGGTTAAAGAGAAGAGGGTGAAGATTGATATGGTCAGCTATGCCTATTGCTTTTCATTCGATAGATTATAGAATAGGGTGTATTATTACCCAACTGAGGAGGGTCAGTCCAGACACACTATCAGTAAGAGCTTAGTGATGGCCATAGGGGATGAGGAGTATGATGATGCGGTTCGTCGGGGGATGCACAGTCATTAGTAGTAGTTATTTTATGCCACCGTATGTATATAAATGCAGTAGAACCCAACTTTTTGTTTGACAGAGGGTTAGTATGCTTGTAAATCCTAACTTTAGGAGTTTGTGGGATATGTTTATGTTAGATCCCATCTTTTGTAGCCTTTTAGGGATAGAGACATTTATAGCAGTATGCTTGTGACATAAGGTGTTATGCACTATGTTTTGGCATATGAATATAAATGCAGTTGTGTTTATGTTTATATGTGTTAATGTGATAACTTGTACCTTAGTTTTAATTGCTTAAGTGATAAAACGAAAATAAAAGTAAAAGACAAGAATGATAACTTAAATTCTCTTTCAAACAGAAAATGCCGCCACGAAAAAGGAATTAGCCACCACTATCACCACCACATGCGAAAATCGGTCAATGCAGAGGGAGTGCCACTGAACCCAGTACAAGAATTCGTGGAGTTGCTATTAGGAGAATTCCACAACTAAAACATTAAAGGCACATGAGCATCACACCCAGCCGCTCTACTAACGAATTTTAAAGATTTTAAAATGGTAGGACCACTGGAGTTAAAGTGACAACGAATCTAATAGAAGCACAAATGTGGATTGATGAAATAGAAAGGGTGTTTGAGCTTTCATAGGTGGCAAATGAGCAGAAAATAACGTTTGTCACTTTCATGATGAAAGGGGTGACAAACTATTGGTGGAAGACGAATAAGAATAGAGCATGAGAAGGAATAATTTCTTAGAATTGGTTTAAGGAGTTGTTCTTCGAGAATTACTTTCTAGAAAGTGCACAAGCAATGATGCAAGTTAATTTCGTGGAACTTAAGCAAAGGAACATGACAATAGCCAAATATGTAGCTAAGTTCAACGAATTGACAAGATTTGCTCCACATCAGGTGAACATCGAGGCAATGAAGGCAAGGTGGTTCGAGCAGGTACTTAAGCCCTGGGTTTTTAGCAGAGTCGCTGTTCTTCAAATTAACACTTTATCAACCTTGTTGGAGAAAACTATTATAGCAGAGGGTGGAAGTGAAGCTCTAACTAAGTATAACCAGGAACGAAACAAGAAGATGGGTGATAGAGGAAGTAAAGAAGGAAATAGCGGGGGTAGTAACTCGAATAAATTAAAGTGGAACAACAATAGTTTAGGGACACCTCAGGGAAGCAAACAGAAGAAGGAGAACAAATGCAACAAGTGCAGGATGAATCATTTAGGGGAGTGTATGAAGGGCAAAAATATTTGCTATACTTGTTGGCAAAAAGGACACATTGCTCCTAATTGTCCCAAACCAAATAAGGGATGTTGTTTCTCATGTGGAGCTGTGGACCATCAGATCAAGAATTGTCCTAAAAAGAAGAATGACGGGGAAAGTGAAAATAAGGGCAGCAACAACAGGCTTACCATTGGAGGGTCGGTGCAACAAAACAAGCCAACATCATGGACTTTCAACATGACGGTGCAAGACGCCATGGAATCTAAAGATGTGGTGTAAGGTATTATTCCGATCAATAATATAAATGCTTATGTATTGTTTGATTCGGGTGCTACCTGTTCATTTATGTCTGATAATTTCGCTAGACGGTTAAAGTTGTCTAAAGAAAAATTAGAAAATCCAATGAATATAGAAGTTGCAAATAAAGAAGTGATTCCTATAGAGTATATACATATAAATTGTTGTGCAGAAATCAGGGGTCAGTAATTATGTGTGAACCTAATTCTGATACGTTTGGGGGAGTTCGATGTTATACTTGGAATGGATTGGTTATTTAACCACGGAGCTGTAATTGATTGTCAAAAGAAGTGTATACACCTTAAGACACTAAATAAGTTTAAGGTCGTATTTTATGGCAGCAAGTCATCAAGAAAATCTCGTTGTCTAACGATGATGCAGGCTAAGAAAGGATATGTAAGATATTGAAGAAAGGGTATGTAAGGTATTTGGCACATGTAATGGATACACAAATGGTGAATCTTGAGATGGAACAAATTCTAGTAGTTATGGAGTTCATTGATGTTTTCCCATATGAACTGTCAGGTTTTTCACCAGATAGGGAGATATAATTCATGAATTGATTTAGTACCGGGGACAACGTCGATATCAAAAGCACCATATAGGATGGTTCCAATAGAAATGAGGGAGTTGGTGGTATAGTTACAAGAGTTATTGGATAAGAAGTACATTCAACCGAGTGTTTCTCTATTGGGAGCACATGTGCTGTTTATAAAGAAGAATGATGGATCGATGATACTTTGTATAGGTATAGAGAGTTGAACAAAGTAACGTTTAAGAATAAGTACCCGTTGCCAAGAATTAACGATCTATTTGATTAACTAAAAGGGGTGAAGTACTTTTTAAAGATTGATTTAAAGACTGACTATCATCAGTTAAAGGTAAGGAAGGAGGACATGCCAAAGACAATATTCAGAACTCGTTACGGTCATTATGAGTTTTCGGTGATGTCGTTTGGACTGACGAATGCTCCAGCCGCATTTATGGACATGATGAACATAGTGTTTAAGCAGTACTTGGACAAGTTTGTAGTTGTGTTCATTGACGATATTTTGGTTTATTGCAAAACTAAAGAAGAGCATGTTGAACATTTAAGATTGGTATTGGAGATATTGAGAAAGGAGCAATTATATGCAAAAATTTTAAATTGTGAATTCTGGTTAGAGAGAGTTCAATTTCTAGGTCATGTTATTGACAAGGAAGGAGATTTAGTAGATCCTGCAAAGGTGGAAGCGGTGATAAATTGGGAACAACCAAGGACACTGATGAAGATTATGAGTTTCTTAGGGTTAGCGGGTTATTATTGAAAATTTATCAAAGATTTTTCGAAGATAGCAACACTGTTAACGAATTTGACAAGGAAGACAATAAAGTATGTATGGATGGAGAAGTGTGAGGAGAGTTTTCAGGATTTGAAGAAAAGACTTAGTGAGACACCTGTGTTGACTTTACCAGACAATACGAGAGGTTTTACTGTCTATAGTGATGCATCACAAAAGGGACTAGGCTGTGTGTTTATGCAGAATGGTAAGTTCATTGCGTATGCATTAAGCCAATTAAAGGATTATGAGAATGATATCCTACCCATGACTTGGAGTTGACAACGATAGTGTTTGTCCTTAAAATTTAGAGGCATTATTTGTATGGGAAAAAATGCGAGATATTTATAGATCAAAAAAGTCTGAAGTATGTCTTCACATAAAAAAAGTTGAACATGAGGCAGATGAGGTGGTTGGAATTGATTAAATATTACGATTGTAAAATTTTATATTATCCCGACAAGGCCAATGTAGTAACGGATGTTCTAAGCAGAAAGAGCTGAGAGAAGTTGTTTGTATTAACAGACTAGGAAGAATTGGTAAGAGAAATGACTCGAATGGAGTTGGAGGTGAAAAATTCGAAAGACTTGGAAGAAAAATTGGTGGAAATAGAAGCAAGCCTAACCTTATTAGACAACGTTAAGGAGGCTCAAGACAAAAATGAAGAATGTGATAGAATAAGGAAGAGAATGACCGATGGGGAAGATGTCAAGTTCAAAATTGATAGCAAAGGGTTGCTAAGGTTTGAAAATTGGGTTTAGGTATCGTTAGTGCCTGAATTGCGAAAAAAGATATTACAAGAGGCTCATAGTACAAGATACTCGATACATCTGGATATCACGAATATGTATCAAGATCTACGTCAGCATTTTTAGTGGTCGGATATGAAGAGAGAAGTTGCATAATGTGTCAGCCGATGCCTAACTTCTCAGAGGGTAAAGGTAGAACATCATAGACCAAGCGGGTTATTATAGCCGTTAGATATCCCTGAATAAAACTAGGAGCATATGACGATGGTTTTTGTGGTAGGAATTCTAGCAACACAAAAGAGATACGACACTATTTGGGTGATTGTAAATCGACTAACAAAGTTAGCTAACTTTTTGTCGATCAAGATTAGGTTCAATTTGGAATAGTTGGCCAAGTTGTACATTAAAGAGATAGTTTCAAGACATGGAGTGCCAGTATCAATTGTGTCAGATAGAGATTGGCGCTTCACGTCAAATTTCTAGAGGAGTCTTCAGGGAAGAATGGGGATACAGTTAAGGTTGAGTGCAACGTATCATCCGCAGACGGATGAGCAAAGTGAGAGAATAATTCAAACATCAGAAGACATGCTCAATGCTTGTGTGATGGATTTCGAAGGTAGTTGGGAGGACCATCTACCTTTAGTAGAATTTACGTACAATAACAGTTATCATGATAACATATATATGCCGCCTTATGAAGCATTGTATATGAGGAAATGTAGGACAATTCTATGTTAGTATGAAGTAGGAGAACGATGACTGTTGGGGTTGGAATTGGTTTAACAAATTGTGAAAATTATCAGAGTAATAAGAGCTTGGTTAGTAGCTACTCAGGATCGACAGAAGAAATATACAAATTTACATCGTTAGAAGCGAGATTTTGAAGTAGGAAGTTTTGTATTTCTAAAAGTATCGCCCTGGAAAGGGAAAATCAGATTTGGAAAGAAAGAGAAATTAAGTTCGAGGTTTATAGGACCGTTCGAGATATTGAAGAGAGTGGGTGAAGTGGCGTTCATAGGTTCATAGCTCTACCTCTTGAACTGAAACATATTCATAATATGTTTCATATGTCAGTATTGCGGCCATACAAGCCTGATTATAAGCACGTCATATCCTATGATCTGATTCAAGTTTGAGAAAGACTTATCATATGAAGAAATTCTTGTCCAAATATTAGATAGGAAATACTAGATTTTAAGAAATAAAGTTATACATTCTGCCAAAGTGCTTTGGAGGAACCACAACACCGAAGAAGCTATGTAGGAACTTGTAGAAAAGATGAGGAATAATTATTCGAATCTTTCTGAGTAACCTTAAATTTGAAATTTCGGGACGAAATTCTTATAAGGGGGGAGAATGTAATAACCATGAATTTTAAATAATATTGTAATTAGAATTATTAACTAATTATTAATGAAGTAAATTTTTGTATAAATTAATTGTGCATTTATGGGATGCTATCGCAAGCAACCAAAAATAAAATCTTACTTTGAAAAATATTAATGTAGTAGTGAAAGTAAGAGTCGAACTCATAGAGAGTGAATTGTTTTAATAAATCTAATGTTTTCAAAAATATCTAATTAAATGAGGGGTTTGGAATTAATTATTAACTAATTAAAATTCAAACAAACAAATAAAACTGAATAATAAATAAATATGAGAAAAATCAATTAAAACAAACTTCAGTTCCTTAGTTCAGTATCTCATTCTTTTAATTAACAAATTAATCAAGTTATTATTATCTTTTCCTTCAATTGAGATTAATAATCCTAGATAACCGACAATCGCCAAGCTACCCGAAATCTTCCTTAAATTATAAATCTAATGCAGCAATCGCTCACTAAAGACTCTAACTATCATACAACCTAGAACTATCAGTCTAGATTTAATATAACAGTTGCATTAAAAATTAGAGAATTAGATTATTCCAAGCAACAATCATAACATCGCAGATTATTTAACTTGCCATCTTGATAATCATAATAATATTCAAAAGTTTGTCCACAATCAAATATTATTAATTGCTACTTATGATTAGATAAAATATCGTTTGCTTAATATCAAATCTTAATTTAGCATATGATAAATTATTGATTAACTTAACAGGCCATTATCAAATTAATCAAGCAAATATCATAAAACAATTAAAACAGATTATCAAGAATAAATCTCATGCATGAAGGAATAGATTATAAAACTCAATTAAAACATTAATTAAAAATAAGGTTCAACATTCCTTCAGAACTGAAAATAAAAACTTAGCCTGACATTCTTTAAAATAATCTCCACTAGTTGAAAAGCTCTCTCCACTAGTAGATATGTAATGACTATAATCTCCAAATGTTAACCGTTGTAGATATGTAATGGCTATATGTAACCACCTCATTTATCATCTGGAGCATGGGATGTAACTGACCAAGCCTGCTGGATTGGTGCACTAAGCTTAATAGGCTACTAGATTGGATCCTATTGTGGACAGCCCATTGACTCTAGTAAAAATATGCACCCCAACATTACCCTGAGTAGGTAAATAACAAAATGAATATACAAGGTAGATTTCCTTAAAACTTGTAAAAGATATAACATGGTAGAAAAATACGTTCATGTATTACTATTTTATCTAAATAGCTTAATACATTATTTGGGAATTTTTTATATTTTTTTATAACTTATACTATTACAATTCAGTTCTAATAATACATTTTATCTTAGGGGCCTAGGGGGAGCCTGGCAGCAGTGAAGGCACCAAAAAGGGAATTAGGAGTAACTTGAGGAAAACCTCCTTACCTTTAATCTTCTATAATGTCTGCTGAATTCTAATGTCTTACTGAGTAGTAAACTCAAATTTATAACCATGGACATTAATAAAGGGAAAGGCTTTACCATTAAACTATTATCTTTGGTATATTTGAGAGTTTTAATTTAAAGAGAAACTAAGAGAAAATATAAGTTAATGTGTTGTAAAGTATTTTTTAAGGAGAGAAAAGGAGAGAAAATAATCTCCACTTTTGTCCAAAACATTCTTCTATAAAATGAGATGATTTGTAGACAAAGTGGGGTTATGTATCTATAAAAAATTTAAAAACCTTTCGTTTCTTTTTTTTTTCTTTCCCAAACTTATATACCAAAAGTGAAAAAGTTATGTCACTTCCGACGCACATCTTTTTTCTCCCCCCTTCTCCCCATTATCTACTTATTAAGACGGCGTGTAAGTCATAGACGAACATTACAAAGATCCTATGCTTGAAGCATATAAATACCATTTGATTGATTAGGGTTTTCATTATTTTATGTCAAAAACGGCCGCAACCATCTCTCTCCATCTCTCCACCTCTCTATATCTTATTCCTCTCACTATATCAATCTCTCAATCTATATCTCTTTATTGATCTCTCGATCTATATCTTAGTGTCTTGCTCTATATAGATCTTTTTCGATCTATCGATCTCTCACTCTCTCTATCGATATTGCTCTCAGCCTCTTTTCTATCGATATTTCAATCTATCTCTTAAAATCTCTTTCTCTATATTGATCTCTCAATCTATCTCTCTATCAATCTCTTGATCCAACCCACAGTCTCTCTCCAGGGATCTCTTGATTTGTCTGTATATTGATCTCTCAATCTATCTCTCTTTATCGATCTCTCAATTTATCCCCTTGTCTCTCTTTATCAGTTTGTCGATCTACTCTCAAATCTATTTCTTCATTCTATTAACCTACCTCATGTGTTTTATATCATTAGAACAATTCAAGATAAAAAATAATATATTTCTCTTTTTCGTCGTTGACAATCCTTAATGTCAAGATGGCTATTAACAATATCTTTGGTAAGTCTAAACTCCCTTTGGGTTTATACGCGCGCGCGCGCACACACACACACATATATATATATCAAACTTCTATATTATTCTACATGTGTTTGTCAATATATGTTTGTTTTTGAATCTCTTAAACAGAGTATTCTATTTATTTGTCTCTTTGTAACAACAAAATTATTAACAAAAGTCTTAGGTCTTCAAATTTCTAGTATAAACTAGTTGTTATTGTACGTGAGGGGAGAGAAAATAGTTGCAGTAATTTTTTTCCTTCTAGTTTGGCAATACATTAACATAAATCTGGTCCATTTTTGGCTAATTCGAGGGATTGTCTATTTGTCTGTCTGATTTTCTAGTATATCAAATGCTCCTCCTATCTGGGCAGATAAAGCTCTCCTCAGATATATCTTCATATGCCTCTTTTAATTAAAATTAAAAATTATTCTAATATGCTCTCTCAATCTCTCCTTTATGTATTATTGTCAGTTTTCTAATATGTTCAAGATGTTGTTCTACAGAATTTTCAAGGAGAAGTAGGGAGGATGGAGGAAGATCCTCAACCACACCGAATCAAAGTTTTACCAACACGGTTACACGGTCGAATTTGGTATAAAATCTCATTTTACTTTAATGTTTTGTTTAACTTTTGTATATATATATATATATATATATATTAATTATAAAGTTGATAACTTTTCATTTGAACAAGTATGCAGAGTCTACACATTTCAAAACGCTTCAATAAAATTTTATGGTATAGATATTTTGGGTTTAGTCAAAAAGCAGATCTCGAACAAAAAATTTGAGACACAACTATACAAAAGTTAGACAAGAAAAAATCCATCTTCTTAAAACTTAATTGTATTACCACTCAAAACATTCCTATAATTTTCCCTCTTATGCTTGTATATGATAGGTATATGTAGACTAATATAGAACAACCCTCTATGACAGCTAACTAAATGAACAACCTTACAATTTTCAATGAGACTTTCAAACCGCCAACCAAATAGTACATGTAATATAAGGAGGAGTTGGAGTTGGGGACTTGAAAGGGTAATCACTAATCACAAAAACCTTTAAATACCAAATATATATTATAGTGGGAAAACCCTTATTTACAATGTAGGGATTTCTAATGGTACAGGGCTCAACTTTTGAATCCTTATTTACAAGCTCAAAACAGTTCTTCATATTTGACCCAAATTTACTGAATGTGATTTGCTGTTGAACCTTTCTAAAAATTTTCCTCTAGTTATTACACTTCCAGGCGTGAGGAGATTTACGCGTCATAACTAGTCTCTCACTAAATAACCTTTTTCGTTTTTGCTAGATTTTTACGCGAAACAACGAAGTACTAGAAATATAAATTCTTATAACTTCATGTTATGTCAAATTATTATGAATGTTCTAAGAAGAGAATGTAGTTGTTGCATTAATTTCATTTATTTATTTTTCATTTCTATTTGCAGCTATACGTATTCATAGGTAGCGAGAATTCAAGTCGAGGTAGTGAAAACAAAAGATCATTGTTCATGGCATTTCAGGAGGTTGTTCAAATTTTGGAGGGTGAGTCAATCACTTTAGTATTATCTTCTCCTATTTTTTCTTATTCTTTTTGTCTTTCCTTATTATTTTATTATGTACAATCCAAATCTGCATACACATTGTAACTCAAAACTAAAAGACATTATCAAACTTGACCCATGTACCTATAAGAATTCTTTCAACTTATCCCTAGTCATTTCCATATAATAATCTTATAATTACCACCAGGTTTTTCTTTGCTGCAAAATCATAAATATTTCTACTTCTATTCTAGCAAGATCTTGTTCTTGACGCCTTAACTTTAAAATGACAATTAAGCTTTACCTATTTAATTTATTTTTTCTTAAAGAAATCTAAATGTTTACAAATGCGAGTGATTATATTTTTCATAAAGTTTGGTATGATACTTTAATATAGTAATGGTTTTCATTATGATAAATATCAAAATTTGATTTATTTATATAAGGCATTTCTTTTAATATTAATTGCTCCTTCAACCAAATCAAGCTTTACCGTTTATTTTTTCAGTTTCTAGAGTTCATTGATACATGATTACATGATTAAATCCTCAGGAATATCATTGAACTCTTAGTACATAATAACCTTATATATGTGTCGACAAATCGTCCCCACATGCTCAAACATTTGACATATACATCGAATGCGACCCGTATTAAGATAGGAATAACTGTAAAATACCTTTTAACTTTCTCCGTCACATTTGACTTATCAGAAATCTTATGGAGACTGAACTGAATTGATTTAGTCAACTTAATTTGAAAATGCCTTGTAGGCGAGGAATTTCGTACTTCGTTAGGGTTAGGGTTTCTTATCAATCGAGGAGATAAGAAAATCGCAAAGAGTATGAAATTGATTGATTGATTTAAGAGGGGAGAAGAATGGGTGAACAATTACTTGAGTAATACAAGGCAGAACTCTCGGGGTCCCGGCGTAATCGCTAGTGTCCAAGAGCCTATCGAGTGTTTGGGGTCTCGAGAGAATCCAAGTTCGACTTTGAGGGTCCAAGTGTAATAACGAGTGTCTCAAGTCAGAATTGAATTCTGAGTCGCCAACAAGTTCAGAATATTTGTACTTCAGGTTGACAATCTTCTGAATCACAAAGGTTATATTCTGTGCATTCTTCTTCTCATACATGGACTTTGGTGTAGTCTAAAGAGTAATTACACTCGATCTTAATTCTATCTTAATTTCTGGAGAAATTAATTTTGTTTTTAATGATTTTGATCACAAATTATAGATTAATCATGCGGTAATATGTTCTTTAATGATCTCTCTCTTACACTAGATAAATCCGAGATGCGGTGGGATAGATCTGGGTTTTGAAAGTAGAAGCGTGAAAAATGAAATGATAGATCTTTAGTGTATACTTTTACTCCTAAAATAAAATAAATTTAATTCAAAATAAGTTTAGGGTTTGATTTTGAGCTGTATGTATATTAATTCTCCCAATTTATGTTTGCTATATAAATTAAGGCTTTTCCTTTTCCCTCACTGTGGTTCAGTACTCTTTCATGTCTTTTCCTGCTATAAACAGGTTGATTTCTACTATAAAGTTCAGAATGATTTTTATTTTATTTTACAAATTGAATCTCATGTTCTCTCAACCTAGTTTCCAATGTATAAGTAAAGTGTTGATATATTACAACTTCTTGGTCTCGTGATTGGAGAAATTTGAGTAAAATGCGAATTACCACCTGTAGTTTAACCGAGTTTATTCATTTTTGCAGTTTTTGCAGTCGAAAATGCAGCGCAAGCATTGTATGTACTTCAAGAAGAGATGAAATCGATATTATGCTTGTTAATATTCATTCACTTGACATAGGTCCAACTAAGCTTCTCCATCTGACAGCAGATATGAATTTGGTCACAGGTAAACTCAACATTTGTACATGTAGATAATTATTTAATTAATTAATTAATTCTCATAGTATAATGTATATTTCTTACTAAATACTAATTCCTAATGTGTTATGACTTGAAGTAATGTCAATAAATTACTACGACAGAATGTTGGCAGCGTCAATGACTGTAGAAGGAACATTTATGTTCCTTCCGAATCCCCTATGGACATGCTGCAATACCTCTGGCAACATATCATCAGGCAGAAACACAGAAGGAATAAAGTTCCACAAAAAGGGTTCAATTGTTGAGTTTGAAACTTCTGATAAATTAAAAGGTAAATGATGTTCCGAAGAAGGCAGTGGAAGTGGAGTCCTCGACAATATAACGGGCAAAGAATCACTGAGAAAAAGGGCTAGAACAAGAAAATCTTTGGAGATCAATGAAGAATGTCAGCCAAAAAATAATCCTACTAAGGTACAGAAGAAGGGTGTTACTGAATGGACCGAAGAACTTCGCGCAAGGTCCGGTCTATCAGCTAGGTGAAGGATGCATGGTTCTTTCTTTGAATTTCAAATCAATTTCCTAACAAGAATAATTTTATAAATTTTAGTGTTTATATTTTATGCTTTTGAATATTTGTTAAATTCTTTTGATCACATATAGGATGCTAGCCCATAGACATCCTAGAGGCTATGATCTCCGGATATGTTTCAAGCATATTATTTTACACCTTGTCTGATTAACTTGAAGTTTTATTTTTACTAGATAGCTTCCTTACATGTTATGGTTGCAACCAAAAACATATATATAAACACCCTTGTGAATTAATTAATTCCATCTAGAAAACGGGGAAGTGGGAGAAATTTCACAAAAAAAATAATAATATTTTTATAAACATTTAGAAGTCCTTGCCATCATGAAGCATTTTAGTAGCTAGCAAACACAACATTAATTCTTAGCTCTTCAAGTTTGATGCTGAATTATTACTTTAAGATGTGTTTGAATTATCAAGCTTTTCTTTTCTTTGCCAGAATGAATAATCATAGTAATTATAGATCTAGTTGGGGAATGAATTGTTTGAAAAAAAATTCATCATAATTCCGTAATTGGTCGAGCATCATGACAAAACTTCAACATTCATTTTATTTTTTTGGCCTCAGCATTGTCAAAATGCTAATAATTCTGAAGCTCCAAGTTCACCCAAATCAAATCCTCGGAGGGAAGGTGGCCCAAGGACAAGGGTAAACAAGAGTTGTTTTGGGTCGATGCTTCTTCCAGCTGTTGAAAAATCCTCCAACTATATATTCTCCACCTAATTATCAACAAAAATCCAAGAAAATAATCGTGGTCATAAAAATAACTCCGCACTTGGTAACAACATAACGATCAATGAAAAGGAGAAAAATGTGGAACAATCATCTATTCCACAACCTTGCCAAATATCCAAACCTTTTGTTAATTGCTATTCTATGCCAAATATGCCGCAAGTTGGATCATACGGGACATTATTCAGTGCCAATGAAAATGAAATATCAATTGCTAATGTTTTGGGGGGGAAAATTGCCACAATGGAGCTGTGAGAATGATCAATTTCCGAGTTACACTCATCAAGTTACTTGGGGGATAACTTCTTTGATGTTACTAATGATGGGATTGCTCAACAGTTCATAGGGGTACAACCTAATGGTCACCCTAGCCAAAGAGACTTTGCTAATCAGCAGGTTAGTCCTTCTTTCTTAATGAATATCTATTGCTAAAAAAATATTCAACTCCCTATCTTTATATACTTGCTGAGCTTATCAGTAACTTGCATGCGACAGGTTTACTCTTGTGGCAACTGGACTACAGGAGCATCAAACTCTCGCGGAGGTGGATCTTATTATTCGTAGAGAAATACAAACTAAAGCCATTCTTCTTTGATACCTTGGATGAGAAGGATATTCAAGTGTTTATTGACGGGAGACGACTATGTAAAGCGCATTTTACCAGTTACTGCTCCTTGCAATAGATACTGCCTCATAATTAATAAGTTGATTTGAATTCTTCTCAATATTTTAGAGTATTCAGTTGGTTGTTGAAGATAAAGTTGTCTTGTTGATGATATGTTCATCTGTGAATTCAAGATTTGTCATTGTCTTGTTGATGATTTGTTCATTTGTTTATTTAATTTTGCAACTGTGTGCCATAAAATTAGCAAAATGGTTTTATTATCACAAAATTTCTGGCAAAGCATTCAACTCAAACTAATTAAAAACAAAACTGTGGATTTTATATAACAAGTCTCAAGAATTAAATTGTTTGATGTGAGACTATATCGCACACTACATATACCATCTCTCATTTTCTCTGTGCTTTATTTCTCTCTCTAATTTTCTTTTTTATTACTCTCCTCGTAAATTATTATCATCACCCTTTTCACTGGTGTTGGAGATTTGTGAGAGGCAGGATGTACAAGAACTGAAAGCCGCAAAATATATAAGACATATATTGAGGTATGTATATATGACAAGGTTGCTGAGGGATCAGACTAATCTTCCACCCAAGGTACAAGTCACTTGATGTATAACTGCAAGTAGAAATCTTAAAGAAAACTATAGGAAGTCTTCTTTTTAATTTATGAGAAAGATAGCAATACGAAGAATGAAGAAAATTAAAATGTCTCTTTCTTTTTTTCTTTTTATTTTTTGTTTAAAAATAAATATAAAATGACAAAATATTTATCATGGATATTTATATACAACCAAAGATCTAGAATATTCAAGAATGATCGTGTACTTTAAACACTTACCTATGCTATTTATCTAGCAAATAATCAATCACATAACACATGTAATTTTATATACTATCATTAATCGTATAAAACACTTAATTGATCTTATGTTAATGATTTAATTAATCAGTATTATTTTTCTTAAGAGTTAAACACTTATTAAATCCTTAAATAATTGATTATAATTGTTTAATTAATTTTTTTTATTAACTTTATCTTCATTTAATTACTATTTAATATTAGTTAAAGAGTAATTAATTAATTACCTTTAGTCATTATTTAACAATAGATAATGACTAATTATGTTTATTTATTATTTAAAGTTAAATAAATAATAAATAATTAAAGTATTAATCTTAATTGCCTTTAATTATTATTTAATATTAATTTAATATTAATTTATTAATTATTCTTATTTATTATTTAATATCAATTAAATGATAAATAATTAGTTTATTAACTTTAATTAACTTTAATTATTATTGAATGTTAGTTAAATAATAATCAATAAATTATCCTTACTTATTATTTAATCTTAATTAAATAAAAAATAATTAGTTTATTATCTTTAATTATTTAATGTTAATTAAATAATTAATTAATTAATTAATTACACTTACTTATTATTTAATTTAAAATTAAATAATAAATAATTAGTTTATTAACTTTAATTATTATTTAATGTTACTTAAATAATAATTAATAAATTAATTTTACCTACTTATTATTTAATCTTAAATAATTAGTTAACAACTTAATTACGCCTTAATTATTATTTAATGTTACTTAAATAATAATTTAATCAATTAATTATCTTTATCTATTATTTAATATTAATTAAATAATAAATAATTAGTTTAATTATTATTTAGTAGGAAAATAATAATTAATTATCTACTATTTTTATTATTTAGTAGGAAAATAATAATTAATTATCTAATAAATAATTTATTATCCATCATTAATTTTAATAAATACTTAATGACATCATAATTATCTAAACTAAACTTTATAATAGTCTTTATTAAATTACAAATATTTTCTCTTTTGGAACTATCATAAGAACCGGCTTAGAAATGTAACGCCCCCCAAAATCCCTGCGCTTTTGATGCGGCGGACCTTGTGCGTTAAACTCTAAACATCTATCGACTTAACCAATGATGCCATAATCATATTGGTTAAATTAGTCTTAATTTAGACTATACGTTAAAAATTTCTATTAACTTTGTCCCTAGATCTTAACTTGATCTCAGTTTCATAAGTATACAAGTATCAACTTGTATTTCTTCCGTATAAATAGATAACACCATATATAACGGTCTAATTTTAACCTTAAGATTTAAATATTCTATAACTTTACATGTTCCAACATCCACGACATTAAATCATTAGGACGACTCTTGGGAACAGAGAATCCCGCGGTGAATGTTTGTATCTTCACTCGTGATAAATGTTTGCATCTTTATCCGTGATAACTGGTTATATCTTTGTCCGGTGCAAAATTCTCTTTTCGTACAGAACATTACCTAACTAGTTAAAACCTTCATTCGAAACATATTTGTTTATAGTGATATATCTTCATATCAATAATCCTACTTATATGGTATTCATAATAGTAATAACGAGTTATACCTGGGTCTGAAGAACCTTAATGATGGATTTGACCAGTCAACATCGCTTAGTCCTGTCTCGGATGTACAACACTCACAAGTTATTTACCAATCCTTATCCAGATAAATAGATCATTATCAATACTATGTTAAGTTTTAACAATTCTAGGTTATATCAAAATAAAGACATAACAACACTCTGATGATAATAATTTATATCATTCATTCAATATTCGGTTACATGTTTGTTTGTTCGTATTACAACAGTCGTTATGACTTATACAAATACAAGTAATAAACATGAAAACCTAATCTATGCTTCATCTTTACGTTCATGATCTTCTTAACGTTCATCTTTAATCTGCAAATAATGTTTTATTCACAAGAATAAGCACGAAGACTCAGCAAGTCTAACATATTATCACATACACAGTTTATGCTTTCATATAAACTTTAATATGCTCTGACTGAACATACATCTTAGTTCATATTAATTTATACTTAACAATAACCATATTTCATGCATACTCATATGCATCATCAAATATCAATTAACATTTAACAGTTAATCAATAACTAACACTTAATCATTTAATCACATAAGACCTTCATTCATGTACTTTCACATATCAACTATCACATAATAACATGAACCATCTTAGAACATGCTAATAAGACATAAAGGTTTAGAACTTGCCTCAAATCAAAACTAGGGTTTCCCGGCAGAGCGTTAAAACTCTACACAGTCATTTAGTGCATAAGCGGTTAAATTCATCGTATTATATAACTTCATAAGTCTTATATTAAATTATTTAAACTATTTTAATAGGTGAAAATATTTGGAAAATTGGCTAACTCAAAAACTCATTTTTAAACCAAATTTTCGAATTTGGGCAGATTGTTGGACTGCCAGACCCCCGACTCGGTCAAATGGCCATAACTTCTTCGTTTTAAAACATTTTTTAGTCGTTCAAAATTTCATGCATTCGTAACTTCCGCCTCTACAATTCATATTTAGACCAAAGTTTAAAATTCCTGACAGATTTACACAGATTTCGGCCTAAAGGTGACTGCTCAAAAACTAATTGAACTTTCTTTGAACCAATTAGTAAAACATGATACCTCAAGCATTAATTTGCTAAGATAACATGTTCTAACACTCAATAACACTTAATAACATAAAACAACAAAATCATAAACCTACTTATGTAAAATTTCATGACTTTCACTCAAGAACACGAAGAACGATAAGAAAAAAATCGAACATCGTAACGGCTTGTGTTTTGAGCTTTTTAACTAAATACTTGACATGAAATGGACATTATAACTACTTATAATGTTGATTTCACTACTTTAGACATAAAATAAATCGAGCATTATAGCTATTCACATTTACTCTACGAATTGAAAATTTTCATAATAACAACTAGAGATTACCTCTTGGAGTGTAAGCTTTGACAACAATTTATGCAAGGCTTCAATACTCAACAACAAGATTAATTTAACAATATATCTCTCTAGCTTTGTTGTTCTAATTTACTTGGTGAATTGGTAAGGATTATGAAGAGTGAAGACTCCTATTTATAGGATTTTCCAAGTTAGGGTAAAATGGTAAAAATGACAACCAAGCTTTGACTCCGAGTTTGGATTGGCTTTAACTTTGGCTCCAAGTTTCGCTTATACTTTGACTCAATGTTTGGCTTCTACTTTGGCTCCAAGTTTGGCTCGGCTCCAAGTTTGGCTTATACTTTGGCTCCAAGTTTTTGCCTGACTTTGACTTGGCTTAGGCTTTAACTTTATCTACTAACTAGAGTTAACAACTAACCCAACATTGGTTAATTCTCTACTAAAGTTAGCAACTTGATTGGTTGATTAGTTTCTTAATTCACCAATTAAATTTTATTAGGTTAATCTTAATTTTAATCAACCTTAATCTTAATCAAGTATACATGTAGCATAGTTGACTTTTACCATTCACAGTTGACTTTTTTGTATTTATACTATATAATTTTCGTATTATTCTCGTATTATTTTCATATTCTACCCGTATAATTTTTGTATTATACGCGTATATATGAATAGTAACTTCTAGGGGTTATGGTTTAACCCTTAGGGTTTAACCTTTAGGGTTTACGCGTAATTAGGTTTTTAGCTTTTAACCTTTAAATAACTTTTCAATTTTAATAAGTGTTAAGGTTAATTACTTGAACCGAAACACGAAATCATACACATAGATAAATCACATAACACATTTAAAGTTTAATATAAGCTTTACTAATCACATAACACATAGTTTAGGTTAAAAGTTTAACCTACTGTCGTATACGATCGTATTTTTGAGTCGTATATATTCTTTAAGATAGCTCAAGGTATGCTTGAGTAATCGTTCTTAGGTTTTTAAATTGACAACCTTTATCAAGACTTGTTAGATCATTTTTGAAATATTTGGGATATTACAAGAAAGACTCGAACCGGACACCACAAGTTAAAAAAATTCGGACCGGCCAGTTTTTTTCAGAAAACCAGCAGAATGTTTCTAACATTTCCTGATTTTGCCTCCTTCACTAAAACTTGAATAAAATGAAATCTACAAGTCCGATTGACCTCAAACTGGTCTTGTTGGATTCGTATTTTTTTGAACTACAAGATTCCATTATCAAAATATAAATTTGGACATGATTTGATTACTAAAAATGACCATGAAGTGGACTGTTTTACACAGCCCTTCGACAGTGAGGTCCTTTGGTTCAAAAATTCATATCTTGCTTATTTTAAATCATTTTCACATGATTCCAAAGAGATTTTGTTCTTAATTTACCCATATATTCCCAAAAAATATAAAACCACAAAAATAATTTATAGATTTTAAAATGTGTCATTTATTGGTACAAACTACGTTTTGTTCATTGGTAAAAATATTTTCAAGTATTTTGCTATATTTTTCTACATAAACCCATACCACTACACATGACATCCTATATAAATATGTCTAGCATGATTCTAAGAACAAAGATAATATTTTCACCATAAAAATTAAAAGAAAACCAAGAATAGAGATTTTAAGGGATTTTTATACCTTTTTGACTTATGAGCTATTTTTCTCTCATTTCCAAAATAGATGATGGAATTAGATGACATCCAAGAACACCCCTTGAAGTAATCTAGCTTGACTCAGTAGTGACTCACTATAGAAACTCACTAACTCACTTTCTTTTTCTTTAACTCACCAAGTTAACTCACTCCACTCACTAGCTCACAACATAAGGAACTCTAGCTTAAATGAACTAACTTATATTTATAGTAGTATAGATCTATACATATAACATATATATGTATAGATTGGACTTCAATCTTTTTCCAAAAATGCTAGCAATAAATTGAGTGTTCCACACACTAACTCAACCAAACAAAATTGATAAAATTTGGAGTCCATGGACATCCCATTCCACTAGCCATACTCTCTAGTT
Source organism: Hedera helix (assembly GCA_947179155.2). Classification (NCBI taxonomy): domain Eukaryota; kingdom Viridiplantae; phylum Streptophyta; class Magnoliopsida; order Apiales; family Araliaceae; genus Hedera; species Hedera helix. Next base: position 35,735,033 of record OX359267.1, read on the forward strand.
TGCCCCATTTTTGATTTATTTTTAATTCACAATTTGGTAAATTAATGCCTTCTAAAAGCTAGGCTTATTGGATCAAAGTTTGGGCTTAGAATTTAATTTGTTTGGACCACTATACTCTTTGGATCCATCAACATTGAACTACTAAAATAATTCACTAGCTTCTTAATAATTTGGGCTAATTTAAATAAATATCAACCCACATAGCAATTTTCACAAGTCCCTTAATGAATTAATTGTTTGGGCTTGTTTAAATAATTGTAGGAATAATTTAATAATCAAATTTAATTTAATTTACATAATCCAATTAGACTTGCCATATTCAATAATAATTGAATATTTAATTATGGTTCAATAACATATCAATCCCTTGATATTAAAAATACAACCTTAGGTTAGTCCGATAATTAATAACCATTCATCGGACCTCCTTTAATTAAATTAATTTAATAGTCAAATATTATCAAACAAAATCAAACCACCTCATTAGGGTTTAAATTAATTCACACCATAATGTAATTAATTAGAAATTAAATTCTCAATTTTATTTATAATGTAACTCGAAACTCTTGGTCCTTACAGGTAAAGATTGTAAACATGATATGGTGTCGGAGTTGACTTTTTGATTAAAATCAACAGTTGACTTTTAAGGTAAGAAGACAAACTTAGAGTTTAGAGATAAATTTTAAAAAAATGGATATTGCCCAATGTCGGGAACGTTTAATTTATTAGGAAACAACTATAAACATGAAATTTAACTTTTCGGATCAAAAACTCAATGACGGGTTAAACATGTAAAATAAGAGCAACTAAAGTGGGGCCCGACTGACTGGAGGTTTGCTAGAAAGTGCTGGAAGGAAGGAAAGGATAAAGATTGGAGAGAGAGTCAAAGCTTACTCAAGAAGCTTTGACCACAAGATTTTTTTAAAGTAAAGCATATTCAAATTTGCTTATAAAAGGAAGGAAAGGAAAAGCCAAAAAGGCTAATAACCATACCATGCACGACTGGAAAGGAAGGGAGTGAGCTAGGTTACAGGCTTGAAGTATGAAGAAAAAGGAAGAGAGAAAAAAAAGGCATGTCCAAGAATAAAAGAAAAAGGAAAACCAAGAAGGTATGATTAAAAACCTAACTAATTTATTTGATTTCCATGCATGGATGTTAAGTTTTGTAAGGTTAATGCAAAGAGGACATATTTATGATTGTTTGTGATGGGTTAAACTTGTTTAAGCAAAAATCAAACAAAAAAAATCAAGAAATCAAATAAGAAGAAAGAAAACAGAAATATAAAAAAAGTTAGTTTGTTACCCTATTTTTGTAAAAGCCATATCTCCTTGTGTGTAAGGAGTTAAGATGAGATTTATATATCTAAAAATATCTTGGGAAGTCATATACACATAAATAAAAATCAATCAACAATTTCTAGTAGATAATTTATGGTGAATTTTCAAAGCAAATTGATTCAGGATGAAAACTCACTACCAGAACCTGGATAGATTTTGACATAGTTTATGTGCTAATTTTCTGGGCTTATGTGTTCGGAATATGAACATGGCATAAAAAGAAAGGTTGTAGCTCAGAAAGTTAGCTATGTGTAGACACTAGAATCACCCTAAAATTGTTGTGAATTATCTATTGTTATTTTTCTAGTGAAGTAGGGTGAATTTGGAAAAGTGGAAAAAAAATCTGTGCACGTTTTTTTTTGGAAAAAATCATATAAAATCGTTTGTTTGAAATTTGAAGATGGTATAAAAAGGAAAGTTGTAGATATTGAAGCTATCTAGCAAGCCCCTTGAGTTTGAACAATTTTTATGGAGTAGATTGTTTTTGGCAAAGTTGGGTAGATTTGTCAATTTTTTAAACTAGTTTGTGAACTCAAAATTCTGGATTGATTTTAGAGGGAACCCAGATCAGAGCTTGTAAGGGTATGAAACCTCATAGTATAAGGTTTAATTTGACTCAAGAATGAACAAAAATAAATAAGTAACGAAGGAGTTACGATAAAAATAAAACACTGTTTATTAAAGATTAAAATAGTTAAAACGAGTTTTATAACTCAATTTAAGATGAAATTTAGAATGATGTTATATTTTTTTCGTGTAATAACGTAGTTTGACATGAAGAATATATTGTTCAAGATTTTAGAATTTTAGGATTTAATTCTGAATTATGAAAATTGTTAAAGAAGTTAACAGGAATATTATAATATAATTACGGGAAGTAAATTGATAAAAGTTAATGTTATTATGAGGAAGTTAATTTGGTATTGGAAAATATTCCATGAAATTGTAGGTCACCCAAAATTGAGTATGGGAGAAAGAAATATTGGATGTAGATGATGAACTACAGACCAAGGCAAGTTCCATCACTTTGAGTAAATTTCCTAATTTATATAAGTCATTTATATTGAGCACGTTCTTTATTTGAACAAATTCTATTATTATTTTAAATTTTGCAAATTTATGCAAATTCTTACGTTAAGCTAAGATTGCAAGTCTTGAGATATTTACGAGTTCTTGAACTCATATTATTAATTATAGTATGTTCTTGAACTCCTATTAGTATGGTAGGTTCTTGAACCCATAGTATTATGGTAAGTTATTGAATTCATATTACTATGGCGAGTTCCTGAACTCATATTATTAGAGCAGGTTCTTGAACTCATAATTTATGACAATTTTTGTGAACAGTGTAGTATTTCTAAGTTTGCAAGTTTCTTGAAAATATGATCAGATTCATGAATTTATTAGAAGTAAATAGGAAGTCATTTGTTTCAGCTACTCTACCATATAATTAATCAAGATTGAGGATGAAAAACCCTATATTATAGGGGCCATTGTTAAGCCTCGACATGAAAGATTAAACAGTTATTGTGACTGTTAACTTTTATAAGCAGAGTTCATGGTCCTCATGACCATGTACATAATTCACAACAATTGTGACTGTTAAATTCTTTATGATGAGTTGATGGTCTAGCTGACGAGGTATATAAAAGTTTTAAGCTTGTATAACTGTCAAACAATTATGGGCCATATTATAGTGCCAACCTAGCACTTTTAGTGTATGTGATGATGATATGTAAAGTAAACAGTCTGTGTGACTGTAAAGCATGATGTAAGAATTCACAGTCTTTATGATTATTGAATTTTAAGTAAAGAGTTCATGGTCTTAATGACTCCTCAGCAGTAATTCAAAAATATGAATACTCTAATGTTGAAATTCTAAAATTTCTTATTAATCTTGTGCTGATGCACATTCCTAAAGTTTTAAATATTAAAAATTTCTTTATTATGCAATTCATTGATGAGTTTTATTTATTCTGACAAGTCACTATGTACTACAGTGAAGTAACATATTACAGGTCATATCAGTGCGGCTAGTCTGATCACCTGCAGTAAAATTCAAAAGAACTCTAGGTCATTCTGACCTTTCAAGTAATAAAAGTTGATAAATATTTCAAATTAAAGATAATGATGTTATTGGTTAGTATATACTTGCTGAGCATATTTGATGCTCACCCTTGCAATCATAAATTATTGTAAGAAGAAAGGAAAGATAAACCTGAAGGATCGGGAGCTAAAAGTAAGAGAAAAAGAAATCCTGTTAAGGTTCCAGGTAGGTATCAGTGAGAAGGTGAAGTGTAATGCCTAAGTTACGATCCAAAAATGAAGTATATGATGTAATGTTTGTAACTGACTAGTTAAATCAATAAAAAAAATATTGATAAATATTATGAAAGATGTGTATCTTGATGCACCAAAATCTGTTGTGGAGAGTACAATGATTTGGGGGCGTTACAGAGTGGTATCAGAGATGAAGGGTTATAAACCTTAGGAGAGAGTACTTTAGGATATAACCATATGAAAATTTATGGAGGTAATAACACTACTACAAAACAGTAAAAAGATAACACTTAAACAACAAGGTTTTTATAAAAAACGTCGTGGTATTTTTTTTCACAACGTTTTTAAAAAAAACGTTATAGATACATATGCAAAAACGTTATGTATTTATAAAGGGCAATAATTTATTTGAAAGTTATAACGTTTCTCAAGGAAAACGTTATCTATTTAAAAAACACGGAGCTTAAAAAAATCGCGCGGAAGTGAAAACTTGAAATTAAAACACGGAGCTCACTCATCCTCACAAGTGAAGCAATTCTCTCTCTTTCGTCACCGATCGAACTCATCTATCTCAGTCATTCCTAACTTAGCTCTCTCCCCATATCCTCGCTCAAAAGCCATCTATGGTAACTGTTAACTATCATCCTCCTCTGACGTCTGCTTCTCTCTCTATATGAGTCCGCACTACACTCAGAAAGCAATAAACAGATAGATAAATAGATAAATAGCCCAAACAAATACTGATTTACCCTAAGTAACGATGTCTGTAGACCAAGCTATCACTGCGATTTTGTCATAAATAGCCCTAGCAGCCGACGGCGCCCTCCTCGGTCTTGCCCTAGCCTACGTCGCCATTTGTAGCATCATTAAATTCACGGCCGCCTCTTCAACTCTCCGTAAATTACCCGACGCTCCTTTAGTCCGCGTCTCCGATCTTCGTTCCCTTCTATCTTCTTCTGGCCAAAATTCCAGTGAATCCGACAGGGATAGGATCGGGATCGTTAGAGGCTCTGTTGAAGTGAAATCGGCCATTAATGGCAATTAGAAGAGTTTGAGACCTAATAATGCACTCGTTTCTCACGAATCTGGTGAGAGAGGAGTTATTTTGCTGCGAACGCAAACCGTACATTCTCTTCCTATTTTTTACTCTTTCAGATCTGCTTGTAATTGCATTACCTAATAATGCTTGTAAATTGTTCTTTTTATTGGTATTGTGTGACTTACACGATTTCTAATTTTTGGGATTTGGGTTCTATTGGTTTCAACTATATATATATGTATATTTCTTGAGTTCTGAATGTGCTAGGTTTTTTATGTTTAATTTTTTGATCAGATCTCAGAGTATGAAATCATTGAAATTTCAGAGAATCATTGAAATCAAATCTCAGGTTTTGATTTGAATTCGCACCATCTGTTTACATTAATAACCACCCTTGTTCTTCCTACGGTTTGGCTCCGAGACCTCAGTGTTCTAAGTTACATCTTTGGTATGTGTTATAAATTCCTTGTATAGCTTTTATCACTTGAATTTTTTTCCATTTCTTCATTCTGAACTCTATAGTTGTGTAGTTTGTCTTTACCAATGATTATGGAGAATTCTTAGTCACATTAATGAAAGGTAGCTACGATAATTGTCTAATTTTTGCAAAGCTTACAAACCTGAGATAATTGGTAATATAAATGTGTGTGTGTGTGTGTGTGTGTAGTTTATAAATATGAGATCTTGTTGTTTGTTTGATAGATCCCATTTGATCTTGCACCTTTTCTTTTCACATTTTAGTTTTCATTATGTTGTTTCACTTTTCAGCTCTAATACTTCTTTTCTATTCTTTTCAAAGAGAAAAATGGGGGATCTACATAGCATATAATTGTGTTTCTTTTCATTTTTGCTTTACTTTTTTAGATTGGGGGATTTTTGAGATACTCTGTATTTTTTCCCCAATTTATTTGTTTGTTTTTGTGTGGTGGTGTGTGTGAGACATATGGTGGTTGAGATATGTGTCTGTTTTTTATTTAATTTTCCTCAAATCCTTACTTTGGTTTTAGTTAGGGACAACTAACAAGTAACCAACTAACTACTAGTCAAATTGCTAGCTGTGACAAAAGTACTAACTATTGTTCACTTTCGTCCAGGTAGCAACACTCTGATATATCATCATGAGAAGCTTTTGGTTCTTTCAGAATTTGACAAACCATGTAAGCTAGCTGCCTCTGTTATGCTTCATTTGTAGAAGGTGTGAAAATGTATCTTTATAGAAAGGAAGTTACCTATCTCTTCTTTTGTTTGGTAGAGCATGAAGGAAGGAGGATTCACTTAATTAAAAATGTATAGTTGTTTATAGAAAAGGAATTAAAGACAATTGTATGGTCTGACGTTAAAGAAACTTAATTTATAAATGACGTGGTCGAACACATATACAAAGTGCCTCTGGAAGAATTCATACATCTCCTTCCATCCCTTACCTATCCCTCATACCAAACGGACAAGAATTCCATGCATCCCACTTCTCGCCTTTTCATTCTTTTTTTCCTTTGAAGAAATTGTATGCTAGTTCTTTTTATGGTTAGAATCTGCTTTGATCTCTAATGATTATATTTGAAGTGATTCTGTTTGAAGAAACTGTCTTCACGGTTGGAATCTGCTTGATCTCTAATGATTCTGTTTATCAGAATGAATTACTAGAAATTAAATCATATGTAAGATATTTCTATGTTACTAGATTATCTCATCTTCTTTCATATTTTTCATATTGCACAACTGCTCATGATGCTTGTATAAAATTTCCAATTTTCTATTTTATTTTATGTTTTATTTATTTATAGTTATGGGTGTAAAAGTTAAGTGTTACCCCTCTTCCAATTGCATATGTTCTTAAAGTGTTGGAAGAAGGAGATCTACAGACCTTTGGTTTACTGGATTATGATAAGAGGCTAAAACATTCCTTTACCTCAATATCGACAGTGGAATGCATACGTCCTATTTCATTGTTGCTGTTAAGTAATTTACTTTATTGAATGCAGGTCAGTGGCTCCCTTTATGGAGCTCTACTTGGTTCCATCCTTGTCTATCCAATTGCAGATTTCGTTGGTAATCTCTTGCCGAGTGTTATTATTATCTCGAATGTGTTATTATTTTATTCTCGTATGAAATTCCTCGTGCAGGGAGGAGGAGGAGCTTATTGTAGCTGCCATGTTATACCTGCTTGGTGGTTTGACAATAGCCTATGCTCCAGGCCTTGCCATTTTACTAATAGGTCGCCTAGTCTTTGGCCTTGGTATGGGTCTGGTGAGATTTTTTAAGCTCTATTCTGCTTCTATGGTTTAGTGTGATTTACTTAGAAATTGTCAAGCTTTTTCAAATTGGTGTTGTTTAATAGGCCATGCATGGGGGTCCCCTCTATATAGCGGAGACTTGTCCATCTCAAATTCGTGGAACTCTGATTTCTTTAAAGGAGCTCTTTATAGTTTTGGGGATTTTGGTAAAATATATTAAACTTTTTCGGTTTTTTCCTTTAACCCACACCTGAATAGCTTTAGATGTTCTGGATAATGGATGCTTCTGCAGTTGGGTTATTTTGTAGGTAGCTTTCAGATTAATGCAGTTGGAGGATGACGCTACATGTTCGGATTTAGTGCTCCAATTGCTCTGATTATGGGATTAGGTTTTTGGAGTCTCCCGCCTTCTCCACGTCGGTTACTTCTCAGGGCAGTTCAAGGTAAAGGGTCACTGCAAGAGTATAGAGAAAAGGCTATCCTTGCTTTGAGCAAACTAAGAGGCAGACCTACTGCTGACAAAGTTTCTGAAAACCAAATTGACGACGCACTTGTTTCACTAAAATCTCAATATAATGATCAGGAATCCGAAGGGAGTTTCTCAGAGGTGATTCAGGGGCCCAGTTTGAAAGCATTCATAATTGGTGGAGGCTTGGTCCTTTTTCAACAGGTATATTTTAGTTCCTTTTAGTATTGACCTCTATTTATAATTATTTACTTGTCCGGTTTCATTTATGGTGAAAACGACATCATTGAGATGATATGGGAAGTATGTTCTTAAAAAGACGACTTGCCACTTGATTGGGACGGATAACTGGGCAACCGAGTGTTCTGTATTATGCAGGATCAATCCTTCAGGTATTTAATGATTGAAAGCCAAATTTTGTACTTTCATGTTCTGATAGTTATGCTTCTTTACAAATTTAATTATTCCTATTCTGTTGGCTTATAATTTTTCTAAGACTGCTGGATTCTCGGCGGCTTCAGATGCGACACGAGTTTCGATCCTTATTGGTGTCTTTAAGGTATGTGCATTACACCTGATCTCAGACTGAGAAATTGGAGTAAGTTAATGATCTTGTCATAATGCACTCCAGTTTTTGTATTCCAAATTGGAGATAATTTATTCCCCCCGGGGCGCACACCAAGAGTGTTTTCTTGGTATCGTCTACGACCGTACATTTCTTTTATTTCTCTTTTATTTATGCTTTTGCAGTTGCTGATGACAGGAATAGCTGTGCTACAAGTTGATGATCTTGGTAGAAAACCTTTGCTGGTTGGAGGTGTCAATGGAATTGTATGCATCTAATCACTTTAATACTCCAAGTTTTAGTCTGTCGAGGTCTTTTATATGTGTCCTTTTGCTTATTGAAACAAACTTCGATGGAAGGCTTGCTTCTGATTTCTTTTATGGTTCACAGGCAGTTTCGTTGTTTCTCCTTACAACTTATTTTAAATTTCTTGGAGGGTTCCCTGCTATTGCTGTAATTGCTCTACTTCTGTACGTTGGCTGCTATCAAGTAACTCTCTAATCTATCGTCTCTTTCATGATGTTTTTATATTAATCATTATTGAATGTACTCATGAAAGTGTTGTAATTCGCTTTGTAGTTTGATGTAGAACAACAATATTACCGCCTGAATCGAATGATTTACCACTCTTTCCTTAAGACTATATTTGCCTATAACTTTTGCTACACAGGTTACTGTAAATTAGTCTCCCACCCAGATTTTACTATGTACTAGAATTTGTTGTGTAGAAACAAATCTAGTGTAAAACTATAAATGAGAGAGAAGAAATTCTTGTGATTGAGATTATAAATTATATATATGTTGTGATTTGTTGTGTAGAAACAAATCTAGTGTAAAACTATAAATGGGCTTCCGGTGACGTGTATCATCACGGGATTTGCAGGTTGGTCTTGCTTTCACCACTTACTGTACAGATACTTAAACCTTCAACTTTAGTTGCTATTTGTGCATTCTAATTATCATATCTTCTCTAGCATTACTCTCGTCATTCTTCATATTTGTTAAAAAAGGAGTACAAGGACGTACAACTATCTATAGTATAATTTTTTTTATATACACAACAATACAAGTAGTATCTGTGTGTCTTCATTCTTGTATATGTTTGTTTGTTTTTTTCCTGGAAAAATAAAGAATATAATTTGTCATTCTTGTATTCTTTGTTTCCGAAGTAGGAAGAATTTTTATTGTAACAAGATGTGTTTTAAGAAAAATAAAATAAAAAATACTTCCGTCCCCAAAAGAACGACTAAATTGATAAAATATTTTGTCTTAAGAGTGATGAACAAAGTCAACAAATCAACTATATAAACTCTTGCATAGAATAATTTACTCTTAATTATACATCACACATTACAAATGAGTAGTTCACATCACAAATTACAAATGAGAAAATGAGCGCTCAGATATCCCTCACAATATAAAATTAAAAAAAATCCACAATTCTTTCTTTTGTGTCTATGTTAACAATATAAATTAAAACATATTATTAATTATATATGTACAAAACTTATAAGAAAATGAGTCTAGTTATTTATTAAGAAAGCTTTACACCATATATATATATGTCGTCCCCTAAGAAAAATACTACAATATATGGATCAGATTAAAGTATATTCATGTTGCTATATATTACTTAACACGTGAATTTTGTTTACTAGGGATGAAGCCAACTGTTGCAACACCCGTTCTTGACATGACAGGAGCTGTTTTTCTTTTGGCTTATTCTTTTTTATATTATATTATATATATATATATATATTGAGGTTATAAATTATATTTATAATATAATTAAATGTGTATTGAAATTATAAATATAAAAAAATAAGTCTGAAGAGGAACAGTTATCACATGACTATGACAATGTACCAAGATATTTTTGCTCAAGGTCCAAGTGTAATATCTATTAAAATGTTATTTATTCTTTGCATCAGCTTGCCTCATGTTAGTAGTGTGATCACATCTTCGTTGACTTATGCTTATCACAATACTTAATTCTGAATGTCTGAAACAATCATGGTTCCTTAGCTAGGTATTTGGTTTAGTGAAATTTGTGTGTAAATTTAAATATGTTGAATACAAGTGTAAAGAAGCTATCTATTTCTTTGAAATGTGTTTTTTGCCCTGTTGAACCTTTCCCATTCTCTCTTAGCTTTTTCCAAGTAGAAGAACAAAAAACAATCTCAATGTCAAAGTAATATCAGGCTTCTTCTAATGCTAACTTCTAAGCATTCATAGGCACTTTCCATAGTATGACACCTGAAGTTCGTCATAGCAAACTTTATCTCATAGTAACAGTATTGACTATAATATTTGCTGGTGAGCATGTATATGAGATTTGCTGCAAAAAATACATGAAAAGGCTAATGCCTGAAACTAAGCCCAATCCTCGAACTAAAACTCCAAATCTGAATGTTCTTTATCAATTACTATTTTGACTTGACAACAAAAAACAAAAGGACAATATAAATCATAACCTTCTAATGCAAATGGATGGATACAAGAGAATCTATATTCCTGATTTTTATTTCTAAAATGTGACTGAGAGGCAAAGTAGACATTGTCAATTTATGAATGCAAATATCTGATATCGCTACTGTTATGGTTGTCTTAGTTATTTTTGTTTTGTTAGTTTGTTAACAGCTTGTTCTACTATGTTGGATATCTACTGTTACTTTATCTTTTTTGTTTGTGGGTCTGCTGTGGTTTGCTAACATTCTAATTTGTACTAAACTTGGCCAATTAGTCTACAATGGGAGACTAAACTTTTTGTTATTTATTTCAGTGGGATAAGGTAAATGGATTAACGTACACACAAGAACAAATTGACGAAGTACGGGGTGAGTGGGCAGCTTATGTGAGCTCGAGTTAACAATGGATGTACATGTTTAGATTAATGTATTTTGGAAGTTAACGGTGGGTGTACAAGTTAATTTAGATGAATGTATTTTGGGAGAAGGTTTTTTTGCACATGATTAGGTAGTAGTGCACCACAGTTAGTTTGGTATATTTTGTGGATAGTTGGTATATTTTGTGGATGTGGTAATTTGAAACTGTAAACGTATGGTATTATTAGATGTATTTTGAAACTGAGAATGGTTGATACATTTTGGTTTTAAATGAGAATTTAGAGTTTTTTTTAGCTATATATCATTGCATTAATGAGAAACTGTGTATGTATTTTCAAATATGGGTGAACTATAACTGTTTTTCAGTTAAACTACAACTGTCTGAAAACGTTGTTTAAATGTTACCAAATAGATGACACTTTATAAAACTTGTATAAATTTGTTTAAATGTTGTATGATGTAACAAACTACAACATTTTAAACCAGAAATGTGCTAAATAGATGACACCTTTAAAACGTTATATAAATGAGCCTAAACGTTGTGTAATGTATTAACAAAGATATATTACAACATTTTTATGTTACACTACAACATTTTAAAAACGTTGTCTAAACGTACTACAATAGATGACATCTTATAAACGTTGTATAAATTAGTCTAAAGGTTGTGTGATGTATCAAACTACAACGTTTTATACCAGAAAATGTTGTTGAATGATACCATCTACAACGTTTTCAAGCATCTTAGTATTTATTTAAAGACATTGTACAACGTTTTTTTAGTAAAAAACGTTGTATTATGGGCCAACTACAACGTTTTAAAAACGTTGTATAAAATGTGTCAAATAGATGACACCCTTAACCTCGACGTTTCTGGGAGAAAATTACAACGTTTTTTAGGTGTTATCTTTTTACTGTTTTGTAGTAGTGTAAGAAGTAAACTCATATAGAATTTTAAGTGATAAAAGATGGATTCATAAACTTGAGAATAATTTATATTTAAGTGAAGAGAAAGTTAAAGATATTTATGAGACTGTGAATAAATATTCTGCAGTGAAATCTCAAGAAGATTTGGAAGAAGAATTTAGAAGAAAGTACATAGAAAGATCTAAAAGAGGATCTTGAAGAGAAGAAAGAAGAATATATAGAAGATCATGAGGTACCTGATTTAGGAAATGTAAATGGGAAGAGATGATAATATTATGTGAATGGTAAATGTTCGGTAGAAAAAAGATGATATTGAGGTATGATGTGTTAGTTATGATGCATATTGATGCAAAATATATTTTATGAAAAGGTCTTGAGATGCTTGGTATGTATAATTAGAGAATAACAGAGAAGATGTAAATAAGCTTCAGATGAAGTGCAAGGAAAATTGTAAATGAGTTAAAAGATTTGTAGGAAGTAGAATTTTAGATGAATATTTATAGTAGCACAAAATGTTGAGTGCTAAATAATCATAAAGTGGAATAATTATGGAATAATAAGATGTTCGCAAAGTAAAACGATTGTAGAGTTAGATAATCGTAAAAAGAAAATCAATTGTGGAGTGTTGAATGAAATGATAGTAGAAGAGTAAGATGATAGTAACATAGAAATGCAGAATAAGACAATCATAGAGTGAAACGATTGTACAAGAGAAAGAAGATCATTGAGTAAATAAAGAAGAACAAGATAATTGTAGAGATAGACAAGCATAGAACGATTAAATAAGAGAAGGATATCATAGCAGAAGGTTGAAGTAAGGCCTTAACTCGGTATAATAAAGAATAGAAGAAGAAACAGAAGAATATGAAGGAAGAATGTAACGAGAGAAGAAATAGTAATAGAAGAAATGGAGAAAGAGGTGAAGATGAAGTGGAAATAGAAGGATAATACTAATAACAATGAGAAAGAATGAAGGTCAGAGAAAAGAATTGAGGTTTGAATAAAATGTGGGAAAAACCACAAAGGAATAAGCTTAATAGAGAAATCAAAAAGGATATTTTGATTTCCACTAGATAAACTTGAAGAAGCACATAAGTTAATGAATGATGTTTAGATCACTAAGTAAGGAACTGTCCCAAGTAAAGAATGAAGATGGAAGGAGAAAATAAGAATAATGATAATAATAAGTTGACAATAATTGAAATTAATTCAGTAGATGCCAAAGATAATAAAAATGAATAGTGATAGACGAAGAATAAGATTGACAGAAGAGTATAAATATAGATATGCATACCAATTTAAGCAGACAAAAGATTAATTTTGAGAAAATTACATATGAGAAAAGTATAAGAAAAGTTAATTGAAGATATGCTGGTATGAAGGTATTTCCTTAGAAATGAAATGTATGATTCAGAAATAAAGAAAAAATAAGTCCAAGTTAATTTTTAGAAGTGTAAGGGAAGTAATATATGATGTGATTTTATCTCTAAGGATGGAGCATGTATAAGATGTATTTTATATTTCAATATGATGATTGTGATTATAAGTATATAATAGATTATGAATCCATGTGGATTGAATAAAGATTTGAGTTATGAGAAGTTTATTGATAGGAAAGAGTAAGTACTATGAAGTGAAGTGAGTATTATGAAGTGAAGGTAATATGAAGAGGTTATTTTTCGGAGAAGGCTACTTGGCAGCTGAAAGATAAATAAGAGATTTAGGGGACAATTTTTGTTGGAGTAATAGTACGCTGGTGATTCTTGGGACGAAATCCTTCTAAGGAGGGAGAATGTAATATCCCATAATTTTCAAATAATGAAATGAGGATAATAAATGAGAATTGAGTAATGAGAATTAAAATTTTAATGTAAATTAAAATGTCAATGAGAAATCTAAGCAATTATAAATAAATAAATAAATAAAAAGGAAAGGAAAGGAAGGTAAGTAATTCTTTGTCCGAATTGCTTGATGAATTAGACAGTAGTTCAACTGCTATGTTAAGGCCTGGTGATGGAACCAAAGTGTCTTCTAAATCCACAGTTGTGCTTCTTGCTCGATGAGTCTCCTTCCTTAATAGTTTTGTAGTTTCTCAATCTCTGGATCAAAATTTAACTTACCTGATTGAGAGGATCGAATCATAAACTAAAAAGAAACAAAGAATAAATAAAAACAAAATCAGTATACCCCGGCAACGGCATTAAAATTTGGGAAGCTATTGTTATGCTACCAAAATTAAAACCTTACTTATACTTTATGAACACAAAATTCAGTATAGTGAAAAGTATTGATCGAACCCACAGAGAGCACTATTATTTCTAATTTATCCTAATATTTCTAATAATAATTAAAAGTAAATAATAAAGAGGGGGTTTTCAAGTAATTATGATTAACTAAATAAGCAATAATAAATTAATAAGATTAACCAATAAAGTAAAGACTTCAGTTATTCAGTTCAACCTCACCCTTATAATTAATAGATCAACCAATTAGAATATATTTATATCCTTCTATAAAACTAATAACTCTAGGCAACAACAAGTTCAGCTACCCAAAATTTCCCTTACTTGCAATCTAACAAAACAAGTTCTTTATTTGATTCTAAACATTATACAACTTAGAATAAGATTTCTAAATTTAACATAATGGAAGCATTAATATCAAGATAATTATATTATTCTAAGCAACAATCTCATAAACTCGGACTGTTTAACTTATATCATGATAACCGTAGCAATAAACAAAAGCTTGATCATAATCATAATCATTTATCCATTTATGTTGTTAGTTTAGCTTTTTTTAAGGCATGTAGTTATAGTATGTCATGAAGTGAAGATAATGAAACTGGAATCACATTAATCAGATCACTGCACAAGAAGTTATGCTTCTTAGAAAGTGCCTAGTCGACTATGGATTTTTGTTCTCATAATTTCTAGAAAACCCAGAAATGAAGAACAACTTGTCAAGGTTGTTTGACCGAAGAATAAATTCCTGATGTGTTGTTGTAAAGGTCCAAACTTGTTATGTTGTTATATTATACCATGAGTAATACACCTAGAAATAAATTTTATGTCCAAAAAGTACACGATTTAAGAGAAATTTCAAGTCAAAAGTTGTACCTCGGCGTTGACAGTCTGACTTCTGGGTAGATGAACAACATTCATCGCTATAGCGACAGACTGTCTGTCGCTATAGACTTTTAGCCACGACCTCCTTCCGATAAGTATGAACAAGGGGGAATTAGCAACGGACTTGACTGTCGCTATAGCCTATAGTGACAGTCTTCTTCCGGTAAACCCAGAAAGCTCAAGAACACCTATAGCGACAAACTTGTTTAAGCCTTAGTCTAAGCTGCCTATTGCGACAGACTTGACTGTCGCAATAGCCTTTCACGACAAACTTAATTTATACTTGAACTAAGCTATGTTTAACAATAGATTTGTCTGTCGCAGTAGCTTTTAGCCACAGATTTCTTTAAAATTAATTAAATTTTAATTTAAACAACTTTTAACGACGAATCGAGCAACAGGTAAGCTAGGTAATTAAATTAAATTATCTTTAGCGACAAATTTAGTGATGATTTCATTAAATTAACATCTTAAACTATATTAATGACGGATTAGGCGATGAATATAAGTAATTAAACATAATTAATTATCTAATGAAGCGATTTAAATACAAATTAATTTCAAACCTCAAACGTACATTATTAATTAAATTAAATACATATTTCTATGTATACTAACAATCATTTATGATATGTTGAACATATTTAGGCTATGCTACAAGTTCAAATCAATGTAAACTAAATCATACAATGTACAGGCAAGTCTTTTAACTATTATGTGTTACGTTTACATGATTTATACGCTTTGTGTGACAATGTGATATAAATTGTTGAAATGTGAGTTAATTATGATATTAAATTGAGAAATATGATATGTCAAAGCATGTTAAAGTTTATATGAATGCATAAACTGTATATGTGTTAGACTTGCTGAGTCATTGTGCTCATTCTTGCAAATAAAACTTTATTTGCAGTTAAAGAAGAATGATATGAAGATCTTGAACGTAAAGAAGAAGCATAGACTAGAGTTTATGTTTAATTACTTTTATTTGTATAAAGTCATAACAACTGTTGTAATAAGAACAAGCAAACCATATAACCAAATATTATAAAATGATATTATTATATTATCATCAAACGTTGTTATGTCTTTACTTTGATATAACTTAGAATTGTTAAATATTTATTACTCTGAACTAGGGTATTGGTAACATGGACTGATAATGATATGTCAATACTTTAAACTTCATACAGATAATAAAACATCAATACAGTATTGATAATGAACTACTTATCAGAATGAGGATGATAAATAATATTTGTGAGTACTGTAAGCATGCGAGATAGGACTGATCGATGTGAAATGGTCAACTTTATCGTTAGGTTCCTCGAACCCAAGTACAAGCTTGTTATTACTATTTTAAATGTCAAATAAGTAAGAATATTGATATAAAGAGATATCACTATAACCAAATGTGTTTCGAGTGAAGGTTTTAACTAGTTGAGTATGTTCTTTACGGAAAGAGAATTTTGGCACCGGACAAAGATACAAATATTTGTCACGGATAAAGATGCAAACATTTATCATAGATGAAAATACAAACATTCATCACAAGATTCTTTGTTCCCAAAAACCGCCCTAATTTATTTAATGTCGTGAATCTTGGATATGTAAAGTTACAGAATATTTAAATCTTAAAGTTAAAATCTGACCATTATATATGGTGTTATCCATGTATACGGATGAACTACAAGTTGATACTTGTATAAATAATGAGATCGAGATCAAGTTAAGATCTAGGGACTAAGTAAAAGAAATTTTTAATGTATAGTTTAAAATAAACTAATTCAACCAATATGTTTATGAGATCATTGGTTAAGTCAGTAGATGTATGGAGTTAATGCACAAGGTCCACCGTAGCTAGTGTAAAATTTTATAGGGGCGTTACAATACTTGTCCCAAAGCTTGTGTACACTCTTTTCCACCAATTTGAAAGGATGTTTAGAATGCAAGAAGCCACCCACCAAACATGTATTCCACATTTGGGTTCTACAATATGTTTGGTGGGTTTGGCAGTTTCAGTAAGGCGATTTGACAGTTTTGGTTGAAGGTTCAGTGACTCCGGCAATTTCGATAAAAGGGAAAGTGTGGGGGGGGGGGGGGGGCAGTGTTGGGATATAATTATTTGGGCTCGGGTATGGTGCAACCCACTTTATTTAAATGGCCCGGATCCGGTGTTGGCCCACATACATTTATTTTGACAGCTTGCACATATAATGGGAGAATCCTTATTAAAGTAAAATTGTGTTACCAAATTTGGGGAAAATAAGGAGATCTAATTTGAAAATAAATCTATTGATAATTAATTGCAGTTATAAGGTGATTGTAAAAAGGGCCCCTACTCCAAATTGGTTTAGGGTAGACGTGACATATAAAAATGCAACCATAAGCTAGGGATTGGGATATTCATTACAGAAGATATAACATAGAACATACAACATAGAGATAGAAAATACGGAGTACGAGGATGAGAAAAAGATAAAGAAACAATTTGTACTTTCTATAATATTTTTATAGTAAATTTCTTCCCTTGATTTTTTTTTTCAATTGGGTTTTTACATAAAATTCTAGTGTCCATATTTTATATCTCTTCTAATAATGTGTGTGTTTATTTGAACTTATTTTGCGAGTTTGACTTTATAACAACGTAATTTATAATTTAACAATTATTAGCGTTTTTTTAACCTGTTATTTTGGTGATTCCATCAAGCTACAGAATTTGGCGTTAACAAAGAAGAAGAAAAAACTCTCCGCCAAGTTTTCTTCTTTCACGTACCAGAATCAAAATTTCAGTGTGCTTCCTTTATAGTTGTATTATAACATATTGTTTTTCTTGAACAATTAATATAGTAATATTTAATTTTTCATTTATGATTTGTCTTTTTTTCCTTTTTGTTCTTCCATACAGTAGTATAATTCATAATTGTATCATTATTTTATTTCAGCAATGTTATTGAATGCGTCTCAGAAGTAAAGTTAATTTATTTTTATTTTCCATTCCTTTATATCTCTTGGAACAAAGCATGCAAAATTTAGTGACTTGTTTTGAGTTTTTTTTTTAGATTGTTTAATTTCCTTTAGTTAGTTTTAATTTAAGCAAACACTAGTAAAAAAAATTATTTGTTTTTATTTTAAATTTCATGTTTAGCTAAATTTTTAATACCTGATGAAACTAGATATTTCACAATTAATAGTTTCTTTATGTTCCGAAATTATTACTTTATTGTTTAATTATTTTCGCCTTCATTATTATCTTCATGCAAAATTCATACATGATTCTTATACTGATTATGAGATTTTGATAAATTATAATTAATATGTGATTTTTTTTCATAATTTATGCTTGTTCATATTAAATATAAGAATCATTATTTTTAAAGGGAAGGAAAAAAAATTAGGAATTAATTTGAAAAATAAAAAAATAATTATTATGTTAGTACTTATTAGATTCAGATTCATAAGTATTTTTTTTCATTAAAAGTTTTTATTATTAATTATTAGTTCGCATAGTTTAGTTAGTTAATGTGACGCCCCCAAAATCTTTACACCTCATGTACCAGATTAGGTGTTCACGCTGACTAATTAACTATAAATAGTCCATAATACATAACTTCTATCAATCTCAGGTTCACAGTATCCCATAACAGATCGTAGTTCTCCTCAGAACAATTACTGTGTTTGAATACCCTCACTTGGATGTATAGATTCATATCTCATGGATATCTATTTGATATCAATAATTCCTATCTATCTGAAATTCATAGTATTAGATGATAAGTTTGTTCCTAGAATAGAAGAAGCAACTCTCTATTCTTACAGAGCTCCTTAAATCATTCAACACACTCATTTAGATGTATAGTTCATATAGATACTGTACTAAATTAGGACAACATTCTAAATAATCTAAAATGTAAGTACAACGCAATAGATGTATCAAAAGATGATAATATATTTCATAACTTTGACTCCGGTTACATAGATTTTCAAATAAAATATTGTTATTACATCAAAGTCTTAAAAGACTTAAATATATAGTACAAGTAAAAGTAATAAACCTAATCTAACAACGTCTCTTTCCATCGGACTTCATAATCGAATGATCTGGATTATCTTTCAATACTGCAAATGAAATAATATTTGCAAGGATGAGCTACAAATGCTCAGCAAGTTTCAATAGAATGAATAAACTACTCACACTGTGTCTGAATTCGAAAGAACCTTTAGTTCAAAAAATTTCCATTTATATATACTAAGGTTTGATCTGTCAAACCACACACATTATGGTTTCTGTCAGTCATAAAGACTTAGAAACCATAGGTTGATCTGTTCAACCAGACTTAAATAATCATTCCAAGAGGTCATGTAGACTTAGGAATCATTGATTCGGTTATTTAATGGGGGATCAACCTATTTATAACCTAGGAGTACACATATCATCCTACCAGTGTTTTAGACACTGAGGCCAGTCCATTTGACTGCCTAAACCACGGTCAGTGTAATACTGCCGGTAAAGTTTCAGTATATATTGTGTACCAAACAATATTGATTTCCATTGATATCTTATCAAGTCAATTTCATGCAAAGAATAGCTCAACACTTTAAGTTATGCTTGAACAATAAGCAATAACTTCCCAATAATAGATAACACGAATAATATAATTTAATGAATTCAAAAACTGAATAATAAGTTTGTACATAAATGTACAAAGAATAGAATACTTGCTTAAAAACAAACAAGATCAAAAAGAATTATCACAATACATATTTCACACAATTAAGAATTTCATAAGTCAAATGAAATTTAATGGTTAAAAGTATGTTGTTGCACGGTGTGCAATAGATAATAAAATTGCTCAATGAAATGAGTTTATGTTAGAAAACTTGCGCAAAATAAGTACGAGTATTGAAAAAAGACTTGCACAATAAAATAAGTTCAAGAAAACTTGCTCAATGTGAATAAGTTTAAGAAATAAATCTTGCTCAATGAAAATAAATTCAAGATAGGAAACTTGCACTATGTGCGAATGTCAAGAATTGATGTGGAATAATTTACAATAATTAAACCACTTAGCATATACATGAAATATAACTCGAGTTTGAGTTAGAAAACTTTCCTGGTAATCGTACGTGGTATTTAGACTTGTATTTATAGCCTAAATATATTTATTATATAACAATAATAATTTATAGAATATATAAAATTATATATTCAATTTAATTAATTAAATACGTTTATGATTCGATGTCGATTCGTCATTTTAATTGTTGTATTGGATGTTATATAGTGTTTATATATTTTATCCATCGCTAATTAATTTATTAAAGATTTATATTTTAATTTTACAAAGCAAGTCCGTCGCTAAAAGTTAATTTAGAAGCATCCTAGATTGATTTTTAGTTAATTAACACTATATCCGTCACTAAAATTATTTTAATTAATTTTATTATTAAAGTTTATTAAATTTGTGATTTTTTAATATAGCTACAGACCCAATCCGTCGCTATATGGTTTTTATAATGAATTTATAAGAATCTGTCGCTAAGTTTGTTGCTAAAGCCTATAGCGACAGGCTGTCTATTGCTAAAGCTATAAGGTTTCTGGGTTTACAGGAAGGAGGTCGTTGTGACGCCCCTAAATTCGGGCTCTTTCAACCTCGAATTTGGTGCTCACTGTTCATATATTCTACTTTCATTTACCGCTACTCAAAATTACTAATAATATATATTACATCTATTAATATTCAAGTTAACACAAAATATACCTACCAAACACCCAAGGTCATCAACCTTTACATACATACAGCGTTACTAGAGTAAGTATTCCACATCTACAGCCACAATATGGATTTAAAACTACCAGCGGGGAACATTTCATCACTTCTTCATTCCGGCATCTTTCCTTTGCCTTTGTCTTTCTTATTTATACCCTCAGATTTAACATATTTGTCTATGTCACATTTAATCAGGCAAGAATGAGCAACCGAAGTGCTCAGCAAGTATAATGAATTGAATAACAATGCATCATGAGGAAAAGAATATATAACAATAACGTAACATAATCTCATTTCAAATGAAAGAAAATAACAAAGGGAATTATCCTTTGAAACATGATAGATGAGAATCATACTGAGGGTCACAAGACCATTGAACATAGGTTAATCAATGGTAGCACTGATAACCCGTATGTATCATAAAGACCATAAAACCTTAAACCCGTACTCGAGGTGATCGGCCTCTCGTACCTATGATTGTGCACATCATATTACTGCATATCGCGGAGTATCGGAATTTAAAGCATCCGACAAGCTATATCTCCTGAAACAGGGTTGTTCATCTCAGTTTTTAAGAGTCCGCACCAAAACAATTTGATTTGGCTTAGCACTTAACGATAAAGAGTAATTTGAAATTCATTTGTATCAAAAGTCTAGCCGGACAAATGGCATAGACTCATAATCATCAACTCACTCATCAACAATTATGATTCGTTAAATTTTTCGTTTAAGAGTGAATGTGAGTAACAACAGAGATTTTGAATTTTAATTGAACAATTTACAACATCAATTGAAATCAATATTCAAGAAAGTGGAATAATGATAAAACTTAGGAAATAGAACTCAATTGGGATTATAATATCTAACATATGATAAATGATTCAAGATTAGGGTTTAGGAACTTGCCTTGACGTTCGATTATTAAATTAACGGCTAATTATCCTTTCTTGGACAACCTATACTAATAACACAATCAAATAATAATAATTTAGTAACCCACGATATTAATTTATCTAATTAATATCACTCACAACATAATTATTCTACCCATCGGATTTATATTGGTGTTTACAATTAATTATAACCTAATTTGGTTATTTAATTTAACCGTGCCCTTTTTATGTCCTCATGTAAAGCACATAAATACTAATTGAAATTACTCTTCAAAATTGGGAAAATGTTAAATTTAATTTATAAATTATTTTTATATATTTTATTGATTTTTATATAATTTTTATTAATTTGTAAACATTTATTTTAATTAAATTAAATTTCAATGGCAATCTTGTAATTATTCTAAAAATCGGAACTGGTGGCAAAACCGTAAATACGCGAAAAATCCACGGCCCCGCATGGCGCGCGCCCCCCCTTCGTCAGCCAAACAACGTCATTTGGCCCCTGCATCCGAAAAATTGGCCGACGCGCATGGTGCGACCCTAACCCTTATCCCAATACGACGCCATTTCATCCTGGCTTCCGGAAAAAAAATGGTCGCCGCACATGGCGCGGGCGACCTTTTTCATTTTTGTTTTTGCTCTTCTGCCAGCAGTTTTTACCATTATTAAATCCATTTTTTGTTCCAACTTTCCATAATATACTTACTCTGAACCCTATATAATTTATACATATGCATCTAAAAAGTATAACCAACAATTATTCTAATTATTTTCTAATTTTTCAAAAAAAAAAAAAAAATATTCACACTATTTATAACTAAAATATATTAAATAAAAAGGATTACCTTCCAAAGCTTGATAATTCTTTAATGAAGTTTGATAAACCCCTTGTTGGCACAAAAAATTTCCTCTTAGGGGTGATTGTGACGCCCCCAAATCTAGGCCCACACAGCCCAAACTTGAGTCGTCAAAAGACTACAACAAAATTATTACAACAAAGTACAACGTACAACAATACAGTGTATAATAATACTCAACTAAGTCTTCACTATTATTGCCACACTATTTTACAACACGTGAAGACTACGACAGCTATTCCTCGGACTCTCACTCCATCCCCCGGCTAGACCCTGTTACGTTCTCATCTCCTGTTGAAAAACAATGGAACGAAAAGAAAGGGTGAGCTCAAATAGCCCAGTAAGAAATATCATGACTAAGATAATGACGAATAAATTATCATTAGCCTTCAACAATTGAGTTCTTGATAGAATACAATATACTACAAGGTTTATATCAAAAACTGTAGTTAAATTCTTAAACAATGTTCAGATCAATAATAGCAGCGGAATGAGCAATCTATTAGAAAAATAATGCAGACTATAATGTCCACTCGCTTCTCTTTTTAGTAAAAACATCATCAACTTTTATCATCTGAAAATACCATTAGTCATGATAATAAAAATTCACAGTTCCTGGTCATAATCATGCAAATCAACAGTTCATCTTTGCACTACGGGCCAAATATATTCAATAAAGCACCAGCGGTCATGATTATACCAGATTCAGCCTTTGGTCATAATCATACCAAACAACAGTTCATCTATGCACTACGGGCCAAAGAGAACTTTCAATATAATACCAATGGTCATGATTATACCAGATTCAGCCTTTGGTCATAATCAAACCAATCAACAGTTCATCTTTGCACTACGGGCCAAAGAGAACATTCACCACGTGCCATAAAAGACACCGAACAGATGTATCGCCTTTAACCTAGTATATCGCCTCTAACCTATCATCTGTTCAACAATTATATCACATCTGTGCCCCCGGCCACAGATATTCACAACAACATGGTTCTTGATGATTAGAATAACAACCGTGATATAGATGATGAATCAGAAGAAACAGTATGATCAATAAATATCGAAAGTTTATGACTTTAATTTGTGCAGATTCAAACAATGTCCAAATTGCCAACATGATGTGGACTAAAATTCAAGAATGATATTTAAGATCCACAGTTCAGAATAACAGTTAAGGTTCAATAGAAAGGTTCACGTAAAATAGGAAGGTTCAGTTGAAATGATATTAGATGAAGCGCAAACTATTAAAGAATATATAATCATTTCAGGAAACTTTGCCAACAAGAGACAAATAAGAAATTAATACGAAGAGTAATTCACCAAACATGCGGTAGTCCGCGCAGTAAGGTTATTCTCAGAGATTAATAAGGAATGAATACGAAAGGTTATTCACCAATAGGCGGTAATCCGCGCCGTAAGGTTATTCCCACAATTTAATACATGGAAATAAAAGGCACATCTTATAAGTAAGAAAGAAACAATATTATTTTCGAGAATCAAATAATGATAATCCCTTACCATAGTAAGTTTGAATAATGGAAGATGAAAAAGATGGTATCCCTTACTATAGTAAGTTTGAACAATAGAATATGAAAGAAGATGATATTCCTTACCGTAGTAAGTTTGAACAATAGAATATGAAATAAGATGATATTCCTTACCTTGATATTGTGAAACAAGTTTATAGCCGAACAAATCCTTCCTTGTTTATAGCAGTAAAGAATCTGACTTTTGAGTCTTCTAGAGTTTTTAAAATCTCTTTATGTTTTTAAAATAATGTTACTCTCGGAAAGATAGACGGCAAAGACTCAAGAATCACTCAATTCGGAGTTAATATGAATGAGTTATGAATTTTCAAAACTAAGACTGAAAATAGTGACAAAAATCAGAATAGGTTACGGTTTTTAGTATTTTAAGGCATGAATATGACTTCAGATGACTTTTCTTCCTTCTTCAAAGTTGTAGAGGACGACAAACTGAAGAGACAGGCTTTTAATTCATTAAATTCTGACAATTAATGAATTTACTATGATTTTTCGAAAGAGTTACTGTACATAAGAAAATTCCACTCGGGAATTCAAAGAAGAATGCAAAAGATTTCACAACTAGGAATGACTTAAGAACACTTAGAGAGAACTTACACAAAGAAGTATTTGGAGAGTGGAAGAAAATGTATGTAAGAATGTTATGAAAAATTTCTTAAGTTAAGTCCTCTATTTATAACCAAAAATCTTATCATAACCAAGATTTTCTAATTTAATCCAAACCGTTCATTTCATATCACCTAACTTTATATTATAAACAAATAACTTTATCAATTCAATTATTCAACAATAATTCACACTTTAATCTATACCATTCATTTCATATCACCTAACTTTATATTATAAACAAATTATTCAACAATAATTTACACTTTAATCTACACCATTCAATTCATATCACCTAACTTTATATTATAAACAAATTATTCAACAATAATTTACACTTTAATCTACACCATTCATTTCATATCACCTAACTTTATATTATAAACAAATAACTTTATCAATTCAATTATTCAACAATAATTCACACTTATTCATTATTATGACTAATTGTTATAAATACAGTATAGTTAGCTTTCTGAGTTAGATATCAAGTCAATTAATTAATGAAATACAACTGTTTAAATAACACCGTAATAGCGATAACAATAATGCAGAAAGTATGTAAAAGAAAAATACGTTACCGTGTCATGACAATTATTGATTCAATAATGTGAATTACTGTGCATATGTTACTGTGACAATTATTAGGTTCAATAATTTTAAAAACAGTGCAGCAACAATTATTGAATTGATAATATAAAATATTATGCAGTGACAATTATCGATGAAATGATGCGTAACAGTTACGGTGTCAATTATCAGACCAATAATATAAGACACTATGCAATACCGTGTGTTACTGTAGAGTACCGCATGCTACAAGAAAATACCATAAATTACCGTATGCTACTATTCTTTTATCACCGGTATTTTAACAGTTAGCACCGTTGACTATTTTTATTAAAAAGGTTACTTTTGTCGTTTTCAATATCCGACAAATATTCCGTTGTGGGGTCCACCAATAATTTGTTATTTCGGCGCCGTCGTACGACACGAATATTCCCCGACCAAACGAATATTCCCCGACAAAGTGAATATTGTCCGACAAAATATAATTTGCACATAACATACTTAACTTTTAACTTTATCAATTTAACTACTTACTGTTTCAAAAGAAAAATTAAATATATGAAGAAAAATTAAATTTTATATTTCATAAAATTCGGGGTCTTACAGTGATGGTGGCTACGGGTGGGGGTGATGGAGGTGAAGAGAGAGAAATGAAGATGTAGGTGGAGTATATAGTTTTGTATATAAAATATTCTTACTCCTTTACTTCTTTAATATATAAGCATGCAAGTTGGTCAAAAGAGAAAAAAAAATCTTCTCCACCGACTTAAGTCTCACGTATAGAAGAAGTTTCCATGCATGCGTACTATTTTAATACATTACGTTGTTATTTCATGCAGTAAATACTTTATATAATGTATTTAAAATATTTATTTTAATTTACTAAAATTCATAAAATGATTTATAATTAATATTTATACCTTTTTAAGGTACTTTACTTGATAATTTTTGTACACGCATAATGACATGCGTGTAATTATATGAGATACTTTATACATCCAAAATTAATAAAATAATACACATAACTTAATAAAATTAAAAAAATTCACGTTTTAACTTTGTTTCAGATACATTACATAAGCCTCCATGTATTTTTCCCACTATTACATAATATATACATATATCAATTGTCATATATATATATATATATATATATATATTATGCATTATAATAATTTCTTTCACACAATTAAATCACAAAAATATTAAGTTTCATAAAAATAGAATTAATTCTATTTTATGTACACATAATTATCTTTTTAAAATAAGAATTATTCCTATTTGTTAATTATTCTTTTTCACTATATCATATATTTTATATAAACTATCCAATACAATATTGTTTAATTTATATAATTGTTAACCTTTTCCTTAATAAATTCTTATCCTTTTATATAAATTATATATTTACTCTAATATAATTTATATAATTATAAATTCCTCTATATTTAATTATATTTCCTTATATAAAATATATAATTTATTACTATATATTTTATATAATTAATTACCCTTCTTAATAATTCCCAAAAATTCACTATAATTATTAATTAATCTATACTCACAATTATAACCTTGTTAATTCTCTCATTAACTTTTAATTTAATTTAGGATTAATTTCCAATATTAATTCCCATTTTATTGACACAATTCATCAAAATTAGTAATCGTACAATAGAGTATATATATACATAATTATTTTACACAATTCACATTACCTATTTAATTTAAATAATTAAAATACACACATTTTATTTATTTAAATCTTTTTACACATCATAATATCTTGGATCTTACATTCTTCCCCCTTATAAAAATTTCGTCCCAGAATTTCTACACTAACTATTCAAATAAACGGGGGTAATTCTTTCGCATTTTCTCTTCTAATTCTCACGTGGCTTCTTCAACGTTATGATTTCGCCATAGCACTTTAACGGAATGAATCACTTTATTTTTTAAGACTTGGTCTTTCCTATCTAATATTTGGATAGAAATTTCTTCATAAGTTAAATCCTTCTCTATCTGAATAGGTTCATATGTTGTGACGTGCTTATAATCTGGCTTGTATGGTCGGAGCACTGACACATGGAAAACATTATGTATATGCTCTAATTCTGGAGGTAGAGCCACTTCATATGTCAATTCCCCAACTTTTTTTAATACCTCAAACGGTCCAATAAAGCTAAGACTTAACTTACCCTTCTTTCCAAATCTAATTTTTCCTTTCCATGGCAATACTTTAAGAAATACGTGGCTTCCTACCTCAAAATAGCGACTTTGTCTATGTAAATCTGCATACTTTTTTTGTCGATCATGTGCTGCTACTAATTGAGCTCGTATAAACCTGACTGTATCCGCCAATTTTTGAACTAGTTCAGGTCTTAGCAGTTGGCGTTCGCCAACTTCATCCCAGCACAAGGGAGTTCTGCACTTTCTTCCATATAAAGCTTCATAAGCAGCATTCCTATACTTGCATGATAACTGTTGTTATACGCAAATTCCACCAAAGATAAATGATCATCCCAATTTCCTTTGAAGTCCATGATACATGCCCACAACATATTTGCTAAGGTTTGTATCGTCCTTTCGCTTTGACTATCGGTTTGAGGATGGTAGGCCGTACTCAACCTTAGTTGTGTCCCTAACTTTTCTTGTAGAATCCTCCAAAAATTTGATATAAAGCGTGGATCTCGATCTGACACAATTGACACTGGTACTCCGTGTCGCGTTATCACTTCTTTAATGTAGATTCTAGTTAATTGATCCAAATTGTATTTGATCTTGATTGACAAGAAGTGGGCCGACTTTGTTAGTTTGTCCACGATTACCCATATAGCATCGTAACCCTTTTGAGTAGTTGGAAATCCTACTACGAAATCCATAGTAATATGTTCCCACTTCAATTCTGGAATTTCAAAAGGTTGTAGCAGCCCACTTGGCTTCTGATGCTCAGCTTTGATTCACTGACACATCAAGCAACGGCTTACATAGTCCGCAATTTCTCATTTCATGCTTGGCCACCAAAAATGCTTTCATAAATCTTAGTACATTTTCGTACTTCCTGGATGAATCAAGAATTTCGAATTATGTGCTTCTTGTAATATCTCCTCCTTCAATTCAGATACTGCAGGTATCCAGATTTGCCCCTCAAATTTGAGAATTCCATTACTATTTATTTGAAATTTTATTTCATCACTTGATGTAACTATATTCCTTACTCGGGTACAATCATCATTTGCTAATTGGGCTTCATTTACCTTATCTAACAATGTCGGTTGCATCTTTAAAACAAATAGCATCTCATCTGCTTCGAAGGGATACTTCACTTCAATTTTCAACTTTGTCATCTCCTGAATTAGTTTATCCTGAACAGTTAATTTCATCAACTTTTCTCTCTCCTTTCTACTTAAAGCGTCCGCTACTACATTAGTTTTTCCTGGATGGTAAAGGATTTCACAATCATAGTCTTTTATTAATTCCAGCCACCTCCACTGACGCATATTCAACTCCTTTTTAGTGAAGATATATTTCAGACTCTTATAGTCTGTATATATCTCATATTTCTCCCCATAGAGGTAATATCTCCATATTTTCAATGCAAACACTACCGCTGCCAATTTCAAATCATGCGTCGTATATCCTTTCTCATAATCTTTCAACTGTCGTGATGCATATGCAATAACCTTACCATTCTACATAAGCATACAACCTAATCCTTTATGAGAGGAATCACTGTACACCACAAAATTTCCTATTTCATCAGGCAAAGCTAACCCCGGAGCTTCTATAACGCCCCAAAAATCCCTGTACTTGCTACAGGCGACCTCGTACGTTAATGTACAACCTTTTCCTTAACAATCACAATATTGAATAATAAAATGTTGTTAAATCTCAATAAATTTAAACTTTTACAAGTAATCTTTTTATTCTTTGACTCAGAATCAAAATCTTTACATCATCTTCCTTGATTTCAAGATCATATATATCATGATCTAATTCAATACCAAAGTTATGCAAATTATCCGACCTTAATCTTACAATTAACTTTTAAGTCTATTTATCAATCAAGACTTATTTCCAACCTAATATGTTTACACATAGTTACAATGCACCTCACTCTGGTACACAACAGTCTTAAATATTAACCTAACATTTAATACAGTCCATACCTTTTAGGTAACACTGTTTACCCCCAAAATATTTATATGTTCTGTGGTAATCCATAAGCATTCCACTTCCTTGATCTTTACTGGAACCTCAGATGTCCCACACTTGGCTGAAACGTTTATTTAAGCAAGAATGAGCAACTACGTTGCTCAGCAAGTTTAACAGTTAACACGTAACACGTAATTACAGTTACATGCATGTTTGGCAGTTATATCCATATATGACATTCTATATATGTGGATATATTAAAACATAATTCATGATCCATATTATCATGCTTGTCATTTTAAAATTTATACAGTTCATAAAGAACAACTAACTTAACTTATCAGTTGAACAACAACAGTTCAATCACATTATGGCATACAACACATTAACTCATGTTAGCATATAAAAACATGTCACACATAATGGCAGTTATCACATAGGAGCAAGTTCTGAAAAACTTGCCTGTACAAGTGTTTTACCATTACGCTAACGTTTCGCATCCTTCGCATTACCTATACAGTATGTGAGATCAAGAAAATACATTATTAGTCTAAGCTTGACTTTAGTTTAATGTATAATCTCCTTGTTGGTCAATTAATACAACACTAGGACTTCATATCATAATTATATCATGAAAAAAAATGGCATCACAATTCCAAAACTGCTGAATTTTCTTCAAAGTTCGATTTCACTTTTTAGGGTGCCCAAAAAGTGCTACATATCGATTACATATTTGGACTTTACACGAAAAATTGAACAACATATCAAAAAATTGTGTAATGCCCAAAAATTGACTCGGCGAACCAAAATGGCTTAACATGCCAAAAACAGTCTATAAACTGCCCAGGAAAGCCTGCACACTGCCCAGGCTCTTGGCAAAAAAAACTGGAAATTTTGGATTTCGTGATTTTTGTATTAGTTTTATGAATTTTTATCTCATTTGTTATACATCGGATTAAATGTATCTTCGGATATGTTATACTCCTAATTACGTAGTATTTTTAAAAAATATGACATATATGAAATCAGTTTGGTAAGACCTGAAAACAGTGGCCCGAAACAGCCTGTTCGCAACTGATTTCACACTCGGAATATTTTTGTTTCTGAAGAATTTCAATTTTCTGATTTTCCATACCCACGTTGAGTAATTTTAACTCATTCGTTATAATTCCGATTGCTATAATTCTTGGATCTAAATGTAGCCCTTACTACATAGTATTTTACAAAAATACAACTTGACTCATACGACCTTTTAAAAGTATCGAAGTGATAGCTCGCACAACAGCGTTTAGCCACTTTTTCACAATTTTCAAACTTTGACATCAACTAGTGATTTTTAGCCATACATGGCTAGACTATATTCCAACACTTGATTTAGCACCCATAACACATTTAAAACTTGTCTAGGCCTTCAAAAATCATTTACGTTCCCAAATGGGTTTATTTTTCCGAAAAAATCATTTTAACCGCCGGCGAACAATACGATTGCCTAACCTTCGTTTTCATAACCATTTACACCAAATGACCACCAAATCATAGCGGACACGTGTAATTACATAAAACTAAGTCATCTAAACTTGTTTCACCATTAAATTCTCAAAATGACCAAAATTGACCCTTGAGTAGGATTTTGACAAAAATTCAACATAATTTGATTTAAAAACACTTTGAGCTCATAAGGCTCCCTTTTTCAAATTTACTCAAAGAGTGCCTTATTATAACTTGTAGCTCCATAATACATATTACCCCAACATAACTTGGTTTATATGAAAATATTACCATCAAAGCTAGGTTTTATGAAATCAAAACCATGGTTTTCACACATTAACATATCTAGCATGTTATATGTTACTCGAAGCACATAACACCATTACTAAGACACTTTAGCTATCGATGTTTAGAAAGTAATTCTCTATTAGCCATATCCTCAAACACATGGTGTGCATATAGCTACCACCACCAATTTCATCTAGTTTCCAAATTGATTTCATTACGTTGTTGCTAATTCGCAACGTCAATGCCACGCATTTTATTTAAAGCTTAGTTAATTCACAACTTCTTCGTTCCAATTCGGAATTTGCTCAACTTTGGACAATGATCTATCCATAACATGTTCTAACTACTTCCATATGCGTCTTAAACCCCAAATTGCTCGAACCCAAAAAGTCACAAAACAACCCGCTTGAACAGTGAGTGGCAGGGCAATAATCTAGTCTAACCCTGCCTCACGCTTTAATTTTTATAAATTAATCTACAAAGAATTTTAATGTCATTCCTTCTTGACATATCTTCGTAACTTCGAGGTCTATAACTTTTGTTTAGGTTAAAAATTCCAATACTTTGCACACGAGGCTACACACCTTAAAGAATGACAAAAATAAAAGTTTTCCCGAGAGCAATCTGGCAGACAGACCCCGGCTCACTAAAACAGTCATAACTTCTTCATGTTTTAACCTTTTTGGGTGATTCAAGCTGCCACGCGACCGTAACTTCTTCCTATACAACTTCTATTCAGGTCAAACAACCCAGTTCTGAACCGATCAGAACAGAAAAACGTCCGAAGTGGACTGATTGAAACTGACCTCATGCTTTCATGCTTTTTCAACAAAACCTTAATATCAAAAGCATTATTCGGATAGTTTAACATACTAATTGACTTACTAACCTTCTAATACATATATAAACACTTCCTTGTTCACAAACTTGACCAATTCTTCATTTTTAAGCTTGAGAACCTCTAAGAGACATTTTATCATGCACCACAAGGGCATGGCTTAAAATTTCAGATTTCATAAAAACTTAGGCATGAACTATCCCAAATTTTCCATCCTTGTAACAATAGAATCCACCATGATTCCCCTTCCTATAACCTCCCACAACAATTAATAATTAACCACTATAATAGCTAATTACATAATATAAGGAAGAAGATTACATTTTGTTTGGGAGACTTGAAGAACCCTCTTGCTTGCCACTTGCTAAGCACTTTTCGGAAGTACTACTACTACTTTAAAACCGTCGGGTTTCCTTCTCTCTCTCACTCTCTATATGCTGCTTACACTTACTTCGCAAAGAAAATAAAGCAATAGTCTTTAAGGAAAAAGGACCGAGTATATAATATATGAATCTCCCTTTCCTTCAGCTATATAAAAATTTATTAGTATGTAATAAAGGTCCAAGCTAGCCTAGCTTACTCTCTAGGATAGCCCCCCTACTCTAGCCCCCCTACTCTAGCCCTTATCTACTGCCATAGGGACTGCTGTAGCAGCCCCTATACCTTCACTTATCAGCTGTACTCTAAGGCTGACAAGTGAACAAGCCATCATTCCTCAACTCCCTTGCTTCAATAGAGCTAGCTTAGCACTCACGTGCTCCTACTTCATATTAGGTTTGGTGAGATTTTCTAACAAGAATTGATAAATTTTGTCTCGGTAGCTTGGGAGTAGAAGAATTAGGCTTAGAGAATAAATTTGGAACGAGAGAGAGAGAGAGAGAGAGAGCAGGGGATTGAGTAGTATTGACAGCTGCTCACTCAATTCTTCTTATTATGCTAAGTGTCCTTACCATGCCTCATTACTTAACACCTCATGCTTTCATTATATTACTCAGCATATATGCATTACATTTTCACCTTTAGCAAACCCAATGCATACGTACATAACATATCTATATGTTATTAATGTATATGTGATTTCATTAATCATGTTACATGTAATATAACTATATGTACACCAATGCATGTGATATTGATAAATACATAATTAAATAATTTATACATTTATAATAATGTATAAATTTATTCCACTAATTATGAAATAGATACATAATTAAATTTAACATTTCTCGCGTAACGAATCAACTAATTAAATAATTAATATTCATTTCATTAATTATTTTGATTAACTTATTTTGATTAACTTATTTAATTTATACAATTAATAGTGTATAATTAAATTTAATCGTCTCCTTCTTTCCATAAATTATTTCAAACAGTTTATTTAGACATTACATATATTATTTTAATACATGAATCGTAAATTAAATATTAATTTAATTTACTAATTTGACATCCAATATTTAATTAATTAGTATTAGTTCCTCACTCCATATTTTTAATCTATATTCATTGGATATAATAATAAATATTGTACCCTTATTTATGTTACATTTTTAATTAGTGTAACATAATCCTCATCGTTAACTAAAATAAAAGAATTTAACTTTATTTATTCAATTAATTAATATATTAATCCACAAATTCTTTATTAGTGAATTAATTAACCCACTTCATTTTTAATTTGTATTGCTTGGAATAATATAATATATTAAGCCATTACCTAAATATATTATATTCATATGTAATATATTTTAAAATAATGACTTTTATTTAACTCTCACTTTATTAAATAAAATATAGACAATAATTCATTATTTTTCTTAATGAATTAATTATTCCATTTATGAAATTTAATTCATAACAAATCCGTTGCCGTTCCAAAACTTAATACATAAATTATATTATTCCATAATATAATTTCAACTTACCTCCAATTATACACATAATAATCAAATTCTAAGTTTTAAAATTTTAAAAAAAACCTACATTCACTCACATTTAAATCCTAACACAAAAATTAGGGTCAAATGTTTACTCACTTTCTACATCTTTCACTTCTCCAAATTTAGGTTTTAACTTCAACATTTATTTCATCATCTAAGATTTTATTTATAAATCTTCTGAAATATCAGGAATATTACAGCTTCACTTAACCTCTTCTTTAACTCACAAAAACTTTCTTCACATTTATCTGTCCACACAAACTTTACAGATTTTCTAGTTAAATTGGTAAGCGGAGTTGCTATCTTAGAAAAATATTGAATAAATCGTCGATAATAACCCGCTAGACCCAAGAAACTTCTCACCTCTGTTGGTGTCTTTGGCTGTTTCCAATTAATTACAGCTTCAACTTTTGCAGGATCCACAGAAATTCCATTTTTATCAATAACATGACCCAAAAAGTGAACTCTTTCCAACCAAAATTCACATTTCGAGAATTTAGCATATAACTTTTCTTTTCTCAAAATTTCCAGCACTATCTTTAAATGATCTGCATGCTCTTCCTGAGACTTGGAATATACCAAGATATCATTTATGAACACCACTACAAATTTATCCAAATAGGGTTTAAAAATCCTATTCATCATATCCATGAATGTCGTTGATGCATTCATCAATCCAAACAGCATCACTAGAAACTCGTAATGACCATAACGAGTTCTGAATGCTGTTTTTGGTACATCCTCATTTCCTATTTTCAGTTGATGATACCCTGACTGAAGATCAATCTTTGAAAAATATTTTTCTCCCGTTAACTGATCAAAAAGATCATCAATCCTTGGCAAAGGGTATTTATTCTTGATGGTCATCTTATTTAACTCTCTGTAATCAATACACAATTGTAAAGTTTCAGCCTTCTTTTTAACAAATAGCACTGGTGCTCCCCATGGAGACACATTCGGTTAAATAAACTTCTTATCTAATAGCTCCTGTAGTTGCTTCATCAACTCTTTCATTTCCACTGGAGCCATTCTATATGGAGCCTTAGATATTGGAGCAGTTCTCAGTGCTAAATCAATCATAAACTCAATTTTCCAATTTGGTGGAAGACCAGGTAAGTCATCCGGAAACACATCGGGAAATTCGTTCACTACTAGTATTTTCTCTATTTTCATCTCCGCTTTCTGGGTATCCATCACATATGCTAAGTATCCCGTGCCTCCCTTCCTTAACGCCTTTCTAGCTTGCATGACTGACAGACAACTAAATTGTCTCGGTAATTTGCTACCATAAAACACTACTTTCGACTTTTTGGGAGTCTGTAAAGTTACACACTTCCTCTGACAATCAATCATGGCTTTATGGTTATACAACCAGTCCATTCCTAAAATGACGTCAAATTCCCCAAGACGTATCGGAATTAAATCCACATATAACTTATGTTTTCTTATTAATATAAGACAATGCTTATGCACATGATTAACATGTATCACTTCTTTGTTTGCAATCTCTATATTCAAGGGTTGTTCTAAGTTTTCATGAGTCAACCCTAGTCTTCTAGCAAATTCATTAGATATAAAAGAGCATGTAGCACCCGAATCAAAAAGCACACATGCATTAGTATTGCAAATTGAAATGGTACCTGACACCACATCTTTAGACTTTTTTGCATCTTGCACCATCATGTTAAAGGTCTGAGTGGTAGGACGACCTGGTTGAGTTAATGCGGGGGATGTTAGTTTCCCTCCGGTGTTTGCTCCTTTCATTCCACTCGTTACCTCCATCGTCTTCTTTGGATAGTTTCGAGCAAAATGGTCTGCCACTCCACAGTTAAAACATCATGTTTTCTTCAGTTTTGGGCAATCTGGTGCAATATGTCCCTCTTGTTGGCACTTATAACATGTAAGACCCCGAATTTTATGAAATATAACATTTAATTTTTCTTCATATATATTTTTTTTCATGAAACAGTAAGTGGTTAAATTGACGAAATTGAAAGTTAAGGATGTTATGTGCAAGTTTTATTTTGTCGGACAATATTCGTTTTGTCGGGGAATATTGGTGTCGTACGACGGCGCCGAAATAACAAATTATTGGTGGACCCCACAACGGAATATTTGTCGGATATAGAAAACGACATAAATAACCTTTTTAAATAAAAATAGTCAATGGAATTGTTAAAATACCGGTGATAAAAGAATAGTAGCATACGGTAGTTTATGGTATTTTCTGTAGCACACGGTACTCTACAGTAACACACGGTATTGCATAGTGTCTCATATTATTAGTCTGATAATTGACACCGTAACTGCTACGCATCATTTCATCGATAATTGTCACTGAATAATATTTTATATTATCAATTCAATAATTGTTGTTGCACTGTTTTTAAAATTATTGAACCTAATAATTGTCACAGTAACATATGCACAGTAATTCACATTATTGAATCAATAATTGTCATGACACAGTAACATATTTTTCTTTTACATACTTTCTGCATTATTGTTATCGCTATTACGGTGTTATTCAAACAGTTGTATTTCATTAATTAATTGACTTGATATCTAACTCAGAAAGCCAACTACACTGTATTTATAACAATTAGTCATAATAATGAATAAGTGTGAATTATTGTTGAATAATTGAATTGATAAAGTTATTTGTTTATAATATAAAGTTAGGTGATATGAAATGAATGGTTTGGATTAAATTAGGAAATTTTGGTTATGATAAGATTTTTGGCTATAAATAGAGGACTTAACTTAAGAATTTTTTCATACATTTTCTTCCACTCTCTAAATACTTCTTTGTGTAAGTTATCTCTAAGTGTTCTTAAGTCATTCCTAGTTTTGAAATCTTTTGCATTCTTCTTTGAATTCCCGAGTGGAATTTTCTTATGTACAGTAACTCTTTCGAAAAATCATAGTAAATTCATTAATTGTCAGAATTTAATGAATTAAAAGCCCGTCTCTTCAGTTTTTCGTCCTCTACAACTTTGAAGAAGGAAGAAAAGTCATCTGAAGTCATCTTCATGCCTTAAAATACTAAAAACCGTAATCTATTCTGATTTTCGTCACTATTTTCAGTCTTAGTTTTGAAAATTCATAACTCATTCATATTAACTCCGAATTGAGTGATTCTTGAGTCTATGCCATCTATCTTTCCGAGAGTAACATTATTTTAAAAACGTAAAGAGATTTTAAAAACTCTAGAAGACTCAAAAGTCAGATTCTTTACTGCTATAAACAAGGAAGGATTTGTTCGGCTATAAACTTGTTTCACAATATCAAGGTAAGGAATATCATCTTCTTTCATATTCTATTGTTCAAACTTACTACGGTAAGGGATTATCATTATTTGATTCTCGAAAATAATATTGTTTCTTTCTTACTCATAAGATGTGTCATTTATTTTCATGTATTAATTTGTGGGAATAACCTTACGGAGCGGATTACCGCCTGTTGGTGAATAACCTTTCGTATTCATTCATTATTAATCTCTGAGAATAACCTTACGGCGCGGATTACCGCCTGTTTGGTGAATAACTCTTTGTACTCAAATTCTATTAAATTGTGGGAATAACTTATGGCGCGGATTACCGCATGTTGGTGAATAACCCTTTGTATTAATTTCCTTCACCTTTTGTTAATCAAACCTGCTACGGTAAGGGATATTATTTTCTTTCATACTCCTAAATCGAAATTTATTATGGAACTATTGCTTCTATAATTCCTGAAAATATTGTATGTTCCATAATAGATGAACTTCATTATTTCAACTGAACCTTCCTATTTTACGTGAACCTTTCTATTGAACTGTAATCGTTATTCTGAACTGTGGATCTTGAATATCATTTTTTTTCACTCCACATCATGTTGGCAATTTGGACATTGTTTGAATCTGCACAAAGTAAACTTCTGATACTTATTGTTTATCCTATTTCTTATGTTCGTCATTTGTATCACTGTTATTTATATTAATCATCAAGAATCAAGCTGTTGTGAATATCTGTGGTCGGGGGCACAAATGTGATATAATTGTTGAACAGATGATAGGTTAAAGGCGATATACTAGGTTAAAGGCGATACATCTGTTCGGTGTCTTTTATGGCACGTGGTGAATGTTCTCTTTGGCCCGTAGTGCAAAGATGAACTGTTGGTTGGTATGATTATGACCAAAGGCTGAATCTGGTATAATCATGACCGTTGGTGCTATATTGAATATTTTTGGCCCGTAGTGCAAAGATGAACTGTTGAATTGCATGATTATGACCAGGAACTGTGAATTTTTATTATCTTGACTAATGGTATCTCAGATGATAAAAGTTGATGATATTTTTACTAAAAAGAGAAGCGAGTGGACATTATAGTCTACATTATCCTTCTAATAGATTGTTCATTCCGCTGCTATTATTGATCTGAACATTGTTAAAGAATTTAACTGCAGTTTTTGATATAAACCTTGTAGTCTATTGTATTCTATCAAGAACTCAACTGTTGAAGGCTAATGATAATTTATTCGTCATTATCTTAGTCATGATATTTCTTACTGGGCTATTTGAGCTCACCCTTTTCTTTTGTTCCATTGTTTTTCAACAGGAGATGAAAACGTAACGGGGTCTAGCCAGGGGATGGAGTGAGGGTCCGAGGAATAGCTATCATAGTCTTCACATGTTGTAAAATAGTGTGGCAATAATAGTGAAGACTTAGTTGTGTATTATTATTATACACTGTATTGTTGTACGTTGTGCTTTGTTGTAATAATTTTGTTGTAGTCTTTTGACAACTCAAGTTTAGGCTGTGTGGGCCCAGATTTGGGGGTGTCACAAATAAACTCTCTATTGTAGAGAGAAAAATTTAGATAACAAACCTATAAGTGACGGCTAAGCATTGACTGTCAATGATGTCATGTAAGTAAGTCAAACTAAGACTAAAGATTTCGCTTCCGTCAGTGTTCGAACTCAAAATCTCAATCTCATAACTTTAAGTAATTGTCCAATTGAGCTATATGACGTAGTTATAATGAAGAAACATAAATTTTATTTATACAAACTTTCCCATTTAAACCAAAAAAAAAACTTTTTTAATAATTAAAAATAGGTTCAAATAAAGTTTTTTAAATATTAGTTTCGCCGGAAAATATATATATATATGGCAAATAGTGGTATTATCATAATTTTAAAAAGCTATTTTTATAACTACTTTCACAAAAAGAGCTTTATCCAAATTTGATCTTAATAAATTTACAAAATACTAAAATTTAAATTGTCGTGTAAATTTATTTTCATTTTCAAAATAACAACTTTCTATATATTAGTATTTTTTAAATAGTTTACAATATCAACTACCACATTAATCAACATCAAATAAATTTTCTATCAGTTTAAAAATTTTATAAATTAATTAAGGGAAAAAATAAGTTAGATTATTTTTTGGGAACGGATAAGTATGAGTATAGATATGCCGCGTATTTAGCACCAAAAAAAAAATAGATAGCCGCGTAGATCAGCTTAAAATATTTATTAGGCAAAGAAAATTAATCGGTGGGCCCATCATCTCGAATTGAGTATGGGTTCAACGTTGCTATATTATAATTAATTATAATATCATGTATGTGTCATAATTAATTATATGCGGTCTATATAAATTATTTTTTTATTTTAAATTATAAAATCAATATTAATTTTTAAAAAGTTAATTTTAAAATAAAAATTAATATAATTTATTTAAATTTTATAATTAATAGTATTTTTTAAGTAATTTATGATATTTGTAATTGTATGTATCGATATAAACTAAATGAATTCATGTTAGTTTTTAGTTTTAAAATATTTGAAATTAATTTTTAAAATGTCAATACTAATCTTATAAAAAGCAAAATGTTTATCTACTTATTTATTTATTTTTTGTCTAAATGGAGAAATTTGTATAAATAAAAATTATTTTGTCACATTTATAATTATATCATATAGCTCGGTTGGATAGTTGTTTAAAATTATGAGATTTAGGTTTTGAGTTCAAATTTTGACGGTTGTTATCGAACTTTTTTTTTAGTAAATGACTTATTTTATATTAACCAACAAAAAAGAGTACAATATCCAAATATATTAATAGTACAATGATAAATTTTGCATTTTACGCTCTCTCTTTTTCCCCTCTCAGTAGCATAAACAAAGACAAATTCTGTCTTTCCTAATCCAGTAAATGAATCATAATCCTACCGATAAAACCGGAAGGCTCTGGGCTTGAATTGGGGTGGGTTCAATTATTCCCCTTACTCTCAAATTGTCTAAGATTGGTTCAGGAACTACCATATCCTCAATTAACTGCATCTAGCCATAGTGGAATGAGATTATGATATTTTTTATTTTGTTTGGCTATTTTGAATTTTGTTTGTTTTATTTTATTATTTATCTTGTAATTATTAATATGAGTTGACATCTATGTCTCCTAAAAATAACACGCGCTCAGCACGTGACCAAAAATGGAGTTGAAGTCATTGTGGAGAGACAATTGAATTAAACTGGCCACTTGAATTAAAGGACTCGATTGAAATTTTTGCCACACTTAAAAGACTAAATTAACATTAGATGACAACTTAGAGGAACACTTTCGTAATTGATCCTTATGTAAAAATAACTTGCTCTTCCTTAAAGACACTTACACAATGTTATACTCTCTCCATTCAAGAATAAAAATTCTGATTGATTTTTCATGTATATTAAGAAGGATAATGAAATGACAAAATTATCCATAACTAAATTTAAAATTTTACAATTGCTCTTCATTAAATATTCAGAAAAAAACTACTACTTGGAATCAATTTCAATGCTCCATAAATCTGCTGCATTTAGTATAACTACAAAAGACTAACACTGACCTGCCAAACAGAAATCTGTAATATAGGCGAGAGGGTGGCTTTCTAGCTTCTCAATCCAAATTGTTTTCTTCACATTGACTAATCATGCATTCATGATTATTGAATACGCAGAGAGAACTAGAATAACAAGAATATGATATATTTAATACTTAGGGTATTATAGAAAAAAAATTTAATTTAATTTAATTATTAAAGGTACGTGGACTTTTAATATGGGAGTGTCTAAAATATTAATAAAGGCTTTTATTCTGAACCTGCATC
The DNA here is from genome assembly GCA_947179155.2 of Hedera helix. NCBI lineage: Eukaryota > Viridiplantae > Streptophyta > Magnoliopsida > Apiales > Araliaceae > Hedera > Hedera helix. The sequence goes on from OX359267.1 coordinate 35,775,965, forward strand.
TTTCTTTTGTTTTTCCTCCCCCTCATCATCTCTTCATTATAGATATCGTATTAGAAAAAAGGAAATTGATATCTCCACAAGTAAAAGTAATACATGAATAGTAAATAGTTCTCGCACTCATGTAAGAGAGTTCTTGTGAAAATATCAATATTGACTTGTGGAAGGAATTAAAAAAAGAAATACACACACTTGTATACTGGTTCATAAGATATAGAATCATAACTTGTATTACAATATTGAATGAGGATTCAAGAGCAACAAGTCCAGAGTTCATGCACATATCTGTTCTAGTCAAGGAGATATGGGGTTTCTTGGTGAATTTGAACTTTTAGTTGTTCTTGCAATCAATTATCTTACTGGTTGTTTTGTCTAGAGGACCACAGCATATCCTGATAGACATGAAATTAGAACCATAAACGAACCGGACGGTTCACAGTTCGGCCCGGCTCCTTTAATCCTTATTTTGGGAGGAAGGAAAGAGACGGAAGGAAATAAATTTCTTTTCAATAAAAAAAAATTAAAAACTTTTTCTTGCCATTCCTTCCTTTCCCTCTGAAACAGAATCCCATTGCTAAGCGAATCTAGTTTAATTAGACTGAGCTCGGCTAGTTTAATACTTAAAATTAACTATTTAGTTAATTACACGTAAAAAATAGATAGTGGCATTATAAATTTACTGGTCAATCCTCATGCTCTTTATCAATTCGTATTGTAACTGCATTGCTTCTTAGCTCCACCATTTTTTTTCATTTTTAATTTTTTGATTTCTTTGAGCTCTTTACAGTTCCAAAGATCCAAAATACTGAACTGGGTTTTATTCATATATAGAAGCTAGTTCGGGGATTCCGCATTTACATTTTCTCTCTCCTCCCCATTTCAGGTATATTAATGTCAAGCACTTTCATATATATATATATATATATATATATATAATTTTTACTGGCAAAAGTAATTAAAATTCAGTTCTAGTTCATAAATTTCTGATATATTTGCTGGTCTGAATTATAATTCTGATATGGTTATACATGCATGTAAGTGTATTGTGTGTTATACTTTGCGATTTTTTTGTGAGTTTACAGCTAAAAATAAAAAATGGAGACTGTTGGTGCTTGATTCTGTCTGCACGCTCGTCCTCTGATTCGAAGAGAATACCAGCACAAGAGTCTTAACAGCTTGCGCCGTCGATGGACATCTCCGGTGTAAGAGTCAGTGAAGGTATCAAGATATGTCAACAATATAAATTTAAAGTATTTAGTATGGAGATAATAATCGTAATCTGTATCTCTATCATTAACCGGATATTTATAATACTTACTTGTCTCTTACTATTTCTATTAAGAGTCCACTGAGGAATTGTAATTAAAGGGGTAACAACCGTCCCAACTCACCCGGAAAATATGACTCCCACTCTAATTATTATTAGAGGTGATAAATAATCAACATCCAAGTTGATTTAGGACTCTAACCTAAGTCTATCGAAATAAAGAACTCTCTTAAACAACTACCAAGCTGATGAACTATTGGTCGAGCCCAATATAATATGTTGATCAGTCGAAGAGAGGGAAAAAAGGGTGGTTGGTAGAGAAAGTATCATTGTTTCACAGAGGATTTCGAAGCCCATGACAGTTGGGAAGCTTCATAGGCTGGAGTCTCGACGACGGAGATAAAACCGAAGCACACGAAGCTGCTGCTCAACGTTACAATTTAGAGGAGTTTGAGGCTGTGATAGTAATTATGTCGTCGGAATCGACGGTCGGATATATAATTGTCGTGGCTCTGCGGCAGTATGCCAAGGAAGGGAGACGACTGATTTTACGAGCTTCCGATTGTTCCCATTTTGACCTCATTACTCGCAATTTAGCTTAGAAAGTAAGTATAATATCTCTCTATGTGTTTTTGTATAATTTTGAATTCAAAAATTCAATTAGGCATTGATTTTGATCTGTGAATTTGGAAGTAGAGAAAGGGTTTTGCTGAAATTGAAGTGGGTTGCAGAGAAAGTGCCAAAGATGGGTGGTTCAAGTTCATGGATTTTTTATTTTTTTTTTGTTTTGAACCAATCACAGTAGGTTACTAGCTTAGTTGCTTTCTAACTAGATGTACGTAATAGGTTTTGCAAAAATTGAAGTGGGTTGCTTTTAAAATTTGAATTTGGAAGCATTGTGAGAGTGATCTTGAGAGCTGATTTTGGTTCAATTGTGAAGTTCAACTGATTGGGGAGGAGAGGGATGAATTTGTTATTTGCATGTGTTAGTGAGGCTGTACTAACCCAAATATTTAATAATATTTCTTTTAATGAAAATATTGAGGAGATTAATAAAGGTTGTAAAATTTAAAAATTTAGTTCTGTGAGAAGGGTAAAAATAAATGGATAATTTTTTTCCCTATGTGTTAGTAAGAACTTAGGAGGTTCAAGTGTTGTAGAACCTTGAAAATTTTCTCTTGGAGCAGATATGCCTTAGAGGGGGTGAGTAAATCAGTCATTAACTTAGGATGCGATTAGTGACTCGATAGATAAGGAAATTATAATAAAGATAATTCGCTAGGGTAAAACAAGATAGTATGATACCTTTAAAATTCGATGAATTATTTGATGGATAAGATAAGCTAGGTATTGTTGTGGTAATTCGATTTAAGCCAATCTAGTTGAAATGAACCAAAAAATTTAATAATGTTATAAATAAAATTTAGAATTTGAATTTCTAAATTAGTGAATTAATGAAGGGTGATCATTGCAAACCCTAGGAAATGGTATTATGAATATTTAAATATTCGAGGATTTATTTTAAGGTTGTTCAATCAAATGGGTTATTAAACTAACGAACAAACCTAAGAAATTAATATCGAGCGAGTGATACGTTGAGAAACCCTAATTAGGATTCAATGAGGCTTAATTAGGGCAAGTCTAATTGGGTTATGTAAATTAATTAATATAATTATTAATTAATAATAACCATGTGAAATATTAATAATATTAATTAATAGTCCAACTAGTAGTTAAATAATAGTAGGCTAGCTCATATATTATTTTTAAACAAGTCCACTTAATTAATTAAGTATGAATTTGTATGTTGGTTGTATTAATTTAATTAGGTAAGCCCAATGATTTATTTAAATTGGGAGACTAATAAATTAATGTTTGAGCTCAATATTGGTAAATTAATTTGGTGTTATAGTAGTCCAACCAAGATGAATAGTAAGCCCAAACAATTAAATTGAAAGCCCAATTTTTGATCCAAATTGAAAGCTTCTAGAAGGATTTTTATTTTGCAAGTTAACTAATAAAAATAAATCAAAAATTGGGGAAATATTGAGAAAAAGTGTGGAATACTCAACCTCTTTTGGCTAGAATTTGTAGAATGCTTGAAGTCCAAATTATATGCTTACAAGGTGTGTATGTATAGGTTGGCTCCACTATAAATAAATCACTTGGTTCATTGGCTAAGAGTTTACAGAGTTGCAAGAGAGAGCTTTTATATTGGTGCTAGTGAGTTGGAGTGAGTTCCAAGTGAGTTGAGTGAAATAGTGAATAAACTAATGAGTTAACTCAACCGAGTTGAGCCGAGTCAAGCCAACTCAACCCATTCTTAACCAAGAGAAGAGCTTGGAGGTTCATCTACTATTTTGGAAGGAGGAGAAAGCAAGCACACAAAACAAAAAGGTTAGAAAACCCTAAAAACCTTAGTTATGCTTGTTATGTGATTAAAATAAGAAATAAATGGTAAAAATATCATCTTTATGTTCTTTAAGTCTAGATCCATGATAGATATGTTAAATAAGTGTTTCATGGATTTTTGGCATGGATCCATAAGCATCTATGTGGAAAAAATTAGCTAAAATATGTAAAATCATGTTTTTCGGAAAGTTAGAAACTGAACAGTACATGGTCGAAATTACTGTTCACGATCAAAAAATTGGATTCTCAATCCGTTAATTTTGTTGGGTAGATCTTGAAGTTATGTAAATTCTAAAACTTGAATGACTAAAATCCGAGTTAAAATGAATTAGTTATGATTTTTCTAGCAAAACACTCCACTGTCGGAAGTTTTGCGTGAACAATCCGGTTCCAGGCTGTTTTCGGAGGTCAAATCTTGTCCGAAAAATTACTCCGATAATGAAAAATTATAGTTCAGGAAGTCATGATTCCAACAATATAAAGTAGAGCTTAATCGGAGTTATAGAACTCAAGTTATTAAAGTTTTAGTGAAGGACCCCAAAACTGGACAGAATTAAAAGGCCACTGTCGGGTTTTTTTTCTTGAACCGGCCGGAGCATTCCGGCGGCCAGTTCACCCATTTTCTGGCCGGTTCCGACGACGGCCCAAACTAGAAAGTTGCTTGAAATTTCTTGTAATATTTTCTGGAATTTAATAGTATTTTTATAATGTCAGTAGCTATTTTTCATAATTATTGAATGATAAAAGCTTACTAAATGTATGAAAAATAATAAAAAGCATTTTAAAATTTTGGAAAAATATGAACAAATAACCTACTGATTATTTGAAGTGTTATATGTATTGAGATAGTATTATTTTCGAAAATTGGTATTTTTCATATTATTTATGGTGTAAAGGTACACTAATTTGTGACTACCTAGCTAATACTTCAAGAAAATTATAAATAAATTATTATTAAATCTTAAATATGTTCTTTAAGTATTTAATAATAATATCAACATGTTTGGAGAAAATAAATTATTTATTTATTATTTAATTAGGTATTAAATAGTAAATAAATGAAAGTAAATAACTAATTATTATTTAATTAATATTAAATAATAATTAGAGTAAGATAAAGATTTTAAACTTTAATTATTTATTATTTAATAAGATTAAATAGTAAATAAAGAGAGTTAGGTAATTATTATTTATTTAACATTAAATAATGATTACAGTTAAGTAAAGTTGATAACATAATTATTTATTATTTTATTTAATTAAGAGTAAATAATAGATAAAGATAATTAATTAATTAATTATTATTTAATTAATATTAAATAATAATTAAAGAGGATTAAAATTAATTAAGTATTATTTACTTAAGGATAATTAATTAATTATTATTTAATTAATATTAAATAATAATTAAAGACGGAGTTAGTAATAAAATTAATTATTTAATTAAAGATTAGATAATAAGTAAGGAAAGTTAATTAATTAATTATTAAAGGAGGAGTAAATCAATAAAACTAATGACTTATTATTTAATTAAATAATAAGTAGGGACAAGTAATGTAATTAATTTTTATTTAATTAACATCAAATAAAAATTAAAGAAGGTTATTAAAAATAAGTTAATTATTTATCATTTAATGATTAATTAGTGATAAATAAAGGGAACTGTTAGCACATAAATAATTTAGTTTTGTGCAACGACAATTAAAGATAATTATCATTTATTATTATAAGTGAGGTATTAAATTTTTTTTAATAAATTGTTTATCAGTTAATTAATCATATTGATGTCTATTTAAAGTGTTATTTAACAATTAAATAACATTATAAGTTATTACTACTTGATAGTAAGAGTTTAAAATATTATCTAAGGCGGATAATATTATAATAAATTATCGAGTTAAATGATGTGATTAAGTTAAACCAAGGGTATGGCCCAATAGTGACTAATTAATTGTTCGAGCTAAACAGAAATAAGGTCCATGCATTAATGCAGTGATATTAATAAATGTCAGAACTGCATAGTTTTGTACAAAAGATTTACGGTGTTGAATACGAAACACTGAGTCAAGTCAACGAGAGACTAAAATATGAAATTAACCCTATTGGTTTAAAAGAGGACGATAAGAAGAAATAAATATCTTTAAAGATTTAGTATTGAGTCAAACTTTGACTGATATTGTGCACCGATGATCTCACATACCGTGTAGGTGATGCAAGGAACGTGAAAGATTAGCGTAAACTGGTTATGCAAGTCCAGACAAGTTTTTCAGTACGTGTTGCATTATGTGCCTGAATTAGAATACTATAAAATTATTATGTGTGCATATGTTATTATGTGCAATAATGTGGTAATGTGCTTTTGTGATACAAGTTGAAATAAACTGTTGATATACAGTAGATGATTAAGTTGATTGTTCTATATATATTGAACTGTATGAAATTGTAAATGACATACATGAATAACATGAATTATAGAGTAAATGCAAAGCATGATATGCATGAGATATGTAGTCATTGTAAAGTATGAGATGCATGAAGCATGATGAAATATATTTGTGTGTTATGTGAAACTGTTAAACTTGTTAAACCGTCGTGCTCACCCTTGCTTAAAACAAAACATTACAAAAAAGGTTGAGGAAGCTAATTACTCTGGTAGAAGCGAAGATGAAGATTGACTAACAAGTCATCAAGATTGAAGCGTATGTGTTTTTATAGTAAAACTCAGCGATAGAATAAATTATCTCTGTGGGTATTACCTGCGAAATTTTTTATGTCTTAAATGTGCTATAGATTAGCAAACTGAAATGTTATGAGAACATATATATATTATTTTAAATCATTTTCAGATGTTGTCCTTTATGTATAAGGGTGATAGGTTAGTATGCTAAATCATTATTCATATAATTAGAAAATGTAATAAAAATATTTAAAGATTGCGATTCTGGAATAGTATGAAGTTGAATGTTGTATCCATTTAAGGTTTATATCTAGTGTATAGTAATAATTGTATTGCTTATTGTTTATAAGTTTAATATAATTAGTTTAAATTCAGGATTGAGGTTACTTTTAACGGACCAAATCCGAGGTTAAGGGAGCCTGGATTTGGGGATGTTACAGAGGCAAAATTAGTAATTATCGTACTGTATTTGTCTTGTTTTGTACAATAACTTACAAAAAATTTAATTTATATATTTGTCCTATTTAATTAATTAAAATTGTTCAATTAGGTCATTCTGTCAAATTGAGCAAACAAACATTTTTTTTCTTTCTTATGTGACTTTTTTTCTTATTTCGTACTAATGACATAGAAAAGCATAACTAGCAATTAGGTTATTGTACTTGTTATGTTTTATCCAATAACCCACTAAACTTTTAATTTCTATAATTGTCCTATTAGACTAATTAAAATTGTTCAATCAGGTCATTTTATCAAAATTAAGCTAATAAATGTTTTTTCCCCCTACATGGCTTTTATCAACATTCTACCTATTAATAAAAAAAATTAAATCAAATTAAAAACAAATAATACCAATAAATTTGCAATAATATTGACTCTTTTGGATATGAATTAGGGAGAATAAACAATAGAATTGTGTAATTGTACATAATAGCATTTTCTTTTTTTTTTTCCTTCTAATTTTTACAAATTAATGTATGTACCATCAGTATATGACAAACTACAAAGAAAATTGTACGCTAAAAATGGTAGCTTACAGGTTTTTAAGACTTTAATTTAAAAACGAGGTTTACACAATCTTGTAGACTATGGGGTGTATTCAATTAAGACTTTTAAATTTTTTTAAAGACTCTTTTAAGTGACAGATTTTTTTAGAGTTTGTTGACTTTTAATGACTTTAAAGACTTTTAAAATGACTTTTAAAGACTCCATGAAATAAGTGACATATTTTTATAGACTTTTTACTAAAGACTTTGATAGACTTTTATATACTTTTAATATATCTTGTAGCTTACATCATTAAGCATTTTGTTGAAGAGGTCGGACAATGCTTTGAAAAAAACTATAGAAATTATGAACTGGATAGATTGGTTTGGTCTGAAAGCATCCCCATCTTTACACATTTGACATAATAGAGTATCACATAACCTAATGATCACAAATGGATAAAAAAATTAAGGGGATAACTGATTTAGAGAAAATTACACACTGCCCTATAATGAAAAAAAGTTTATAAACCACATAGAACTTTAAAATGTTCTATTATTTTTTTACTGCTAGTACCTAAATTTTGTAATTACAATTTTAACTCAACAACATAAAATGACATTCACAACCAAATGAAAAGAGGGGTTATTTATGAAAATTCTCCATAGAAACGGTTGCTAAAATGCGAACAATTCTATTAGACAATTTACTTAGTATATCATTATTTATCAAAAGTTTTATATAAGGCATTTTCAAATTACCAGTATAAATAACACCCAAAATATATTAAATCAACACTAATATGTAAGCTTACACAGCTGATGAGAATGAACTATGCTATATTTTTATTCCCTAAATGCTAAGTTTTAGTAATTATTTTGTACTTAAATGTAGTCATATTTATTTTAATTTGGTTTTGATATATTTTGTGAGTTTTCAATTAATTTATATTATTTTATGTTATTTTATACTATTTTTATTTGTTAGTTTTTAAGTATTTTTATTATTTTAGGAAAATTATTTATTATTATGTGTTTTTATTAATTTTATTTGTATTTATTTTATATTATTTTCATCTTCTCCCTTTCTCAAATATTTAAAAGTTTTTGGCAAATATTTGGAAGTCTTTAGGCATGAGGCTAGACTTTGGAAGACTTTGAATATGAATAAATCTTGTTTTAAAGTCTTTCAAACTCCACCATTTGATAGAAATCTTTAAAATCTATGACTTTTTGAATACCAAAATATTTTTATAGACTTTGTAAAAGTCTTAATTCAATACCACATAACTTTTAAAGACATTAGAAAAGTTGTAATTGAATATCACTAAACTTTTATAAACTAGCTCTTTAAATATCTTGATTGAATACAATTAAACTTTTAAAGTCTTTATAAATCATTACAAATCCTAATTGAATACACCCCCCTAAAACATCATAAAAATTTCAATGACAAAAGTTGTTATTGATAGTTTGGTTGCGAGTATCTTCTCTCTTCCTGTTTGCGTATCCTCTTTCCTCTCTGCTTGTCACTGTTCTTTCGTTTTAATTAGCATATGATTGTAAACCGATCCTAAGCCATTGAAACTTCTTTGGAAGCAATACAATACAAGAGTATTTGAATAATTTTGTAAAATCCAAGAAAGCAAGATTGAAATAATAACCCTGTTTCGAGTATCAGTCATGCCGAGATTTTGGGGTTCTGTAAAATTAGGCCTTTTCGTGTTCTTTCATGTGCTATGTCAAGCTTCAATGCAAGTCGCGAACACATTTGTATTACTCAATGACTTAACCTAGAATTGCAAGATTTTCAATATCTAGGCTGAATTTTACTGTTAATCAGGATGTGGCACGGTCAAACTCGATTATCACCAAGCTCGACAAAGAAGGTCAAATATTTGAAGCACACCATCAATTTGATGAAATGTTGTACCCAAATGTGATTACATGGACGGCTATGATTTCGGGGTATATCAAGTGTGGGATGATAAAAGGAAGCAAGGAGATTCTTTGATAGAGTTAATGCTAAGAAGAATGTGGTTACCATGCTATAGTTTCTGGATATTTATGCAAGAATTGCATTTTGGAGGCAGATAAGCTATTCAATGAGATGCCTGAGAAGAATGTTGTTTCTTGGAACACTATGATTGATGGGTATGCCAGAAATGATTAGGTAAATCTGGCTTTGAATCTGTTTGAGATAATGCCTAAGAGAAATGTAGATTCTTGGAATACTATTATCCAAAAAGATTTATTTTTATTTTGCTAGTATTATTTATTGATAATAAAAGTCACGTAGGAAAAAAAACAAATGTCCGTTAGTTCAATTTGACAGAATAACCTGATTGAACAATTTTAATTAGTTTAATCGGACAATTAAAGAAATTTAAAGTTTAGTGGGTTATTGCATAAAACAGGACAAGTACAGTGGTTTAATTGCTAGTTTTGTTTTCCATGTCAATAGTACAAAGTTAAAAAATAGTCAAGTAGAAAACACACAAACATCTGTTGACTCAATTTAATAGAATGACCTGATTAAACAATTTTAATTAGTTTAATGGGACAATTACAGAAATTAAAAGTTTAGTGAGTTATTGCACAAAACAGGACAAATATAGTAAGCAAATTGCTAGTTTTGCCATTATTTTAATATCTAGTTTTTTTATTTTATTACTTAAAATAAAACTATTTAAGTGAATTTACCATTCTACTATTAAAAAAAGTCCTAACTCAGTTGAATGATCGAAATAAACCCAATTTGTCCCATTTTTGGTCATATTGAAATGTTTAACAATTTAGTTTAGAGGTCATATCAAAATTGAGTTACATTTTAAAGGGATAGTTTTATAATTCGAACGCTAAATTATTATTTACGGTCTTTTCTCTATGAGTATGCAACTATCGATTTTAAATTATCACAACTTTTATCTTATTGAATTACGAAATTAAACCAAGATTCGAATCATTTGACCACCTTTAATAAAATGCAAAATCTTTATTGAAAGAGCCTTTTCATTTTGGGAGAGAATTATCCGGCGGCGGAGGTAACCAATGAGTTGTAGATGTGCATACACCGGTACGTAGACAGCCGTATTCTTGGTTGTTAGTCAATCAATTTATTGATCTAAGAAGGTCCAGAATAACAAAACCTACCCAATCTATTAATCAAGTATCGTCAAACTTGTCATAAACTATTAACAACTTTCCCGTTAAAATAATTAAATTTTATTAAACTAAGTAAGAAACAGGCTAATTTCATAATTTTATAAGACAGTTGGTAAGCCAAACAAAATGATTTGAGGCCATAACGAAATAAAAATAAAAACATTACCATCTGTCACGGATTTGAAAATCTTCATAGGATTATTTAGTATATAAAAAGGGTCATTTTAGTCCAAATTGATAGAGTAAGATTAATTAACAAATGTTATTATGAAAGTAACTAGACTATAAATGAAAGCTTCATGATAAAAATTTATTATTTTAAAGTCACACGGTCGAATAGTATATATTTTTAGCATATTTTCTAGTAAAAAAGAAGAAGAAAGTAAGTAACTATAAAAAGAATAAGTAGTGTTAGACTCACAAAATGTGTGGTAAATCATGAAATCGAATTGCATTGTGGTACTCCTATTTCTTGATAATAAAGAGATTGTAATTTTAATAGAATGTGTATGTTTAAGTTCTTTCTAAACTATTAAAAAAATATAAATTATACCAATATATTGTAAGCCCCTCCCAACTATTTACGTCTAATATTTGTACTTGCTCGAATTAATTTTTATCATTTTTATATTTATGCCTTCATTTTGTTGACGGAGGTAGTGTGTTTGTAATTATATTATATACTCACGCCATCATTTTAGTAGATTTATTTTTCTTCTTTTTGTATCATGAGCTAGTGAGGCTTTAATTACTTTGCTTAGTTCTATCCTTGTATGTATTCTCTCTATTTTAAATTATAAGATAAATATTAATTTTTAAAAAATTCATTTAAAATATTTTTAAATTTTAAATTAATATAAATTAATTAATTTAATTTATGTCAATATAATTATGAATACTATAAACTTCCTAAAAATTATTAATTGCTATAAAATTTATTATTTTGAAAACTTAAAATAATTATGTTAATTTTAAATTTAAAAATATTTTAAAGTAATTTTTAAAAAGTTAATAATAATCTTATAATTTAGAATGGAGATAGTATTATCTACTGCACTGTTGAAGAGCTCATCACTTGAGCAAATTAGCAAAATATACATGCGCATTAACTATAAATTTTCTGCATTTTCTAATCAATAATTAAAACCCAACTTGTCATCAGCTAAATTATTTCACCAAGTACTATGGCTCCGTGGTCACGGATCTCAATAATGTAGCTATATTTTGCTTTGTAGATTTTCATGTTTATCTACACAATTGTTTTTTTTTTATTTTTTACTTTAGCCATGTTATTTGATATAAATTTATTTTATATGTTTAATATCTAACGGTCTTTCAAATTCTGTATAGAAAACTTCCATGGTTTCAACATGCATGCCAGATTTGCTTCGTAGATGAAAAATAAAAAGATTAAAAGATTTTGGTTATGAAAGGTTTGAACGCTAATGCCGCCTCACCTTACTTTTGCCTCTCTCGCTCTCGCTCTCTCTCTCTCTCTCTGTATATAGTATTATTTTTTTCTGTGTGAAGGTGATTTTTTTTTTATCCTTTTGATAAATGATACTCCCTCTCTTCCAAGAATCAGATTTGACTCTTTAATATTAATTTGAAATATTTTAATATTTAAAATTGCAGTAATCAATTTAAATTTTAAAACAGATAGATCTTGTAAGTAATACTAATCTTTAAATAATTTATAATTTTCATAATTTTATTGTCTAAAACTAAATTAATTTGTTTCAATTTTAAATTTAATAATATTTCACCAAAAAGTTAATATATTTTTTTACTCATAATTTATTAGGAATTAAGTCAAGCCAATTAAACAATAAAATTAAGAAAGAAAAAATGACAAAATATTTAATGCAGTTTGGTCATCAACGACCTAATCCACAAAACTAACTTCAATATATTAATCTCCACGGTATAACTTTTTGCATGGAATAAAATCTAAAAAAATAACATAATAACGACCTAATTTATAAAACCAACTTTAATATATTAATCTCTATGGTATAATTTTTTGTACGAAATAAAAGTTGAAAAAACTCTCTCATACACCAACTCAAGACCCAATTACACCCTCTTTCAACTCTCTAAGATGTTATTACCTCTTGGTTGTTCTACCTGTCGCTAAACACAAAGCTCTATTTATAAAAGACAAAAGTACAAATTGCACCCCAAAGTTGTAAAAATTTTGAGTTTTGCACCATAATATTTAAAACGTATCTAATTCTACCCTAAAATTCTTTTTTGCTTAAAAAATAAAGTTTGCAGCAAAAATTAAGGGTACATTTTGTTTAGCAGAAAGAACTTTGGGGTGCATTTTGTCTAGTGAAAAACTTTGAAGAGTGCATTTTGTTTGGCAAAATTTTTTTAAAGTGTACTTAGATACGTTTTAAATATTTGGGTTCAAAACTCAAAATTTCTACTGAACTGCATACATCAATGTTTTAATAATTGTAGAATATGGAACACGGGATATCTTCTTAATTTCCTCAGGAGAGATAGGACAATGCTCAGGGCCAATGACATCACCTTTTGTAATAGGAATGTCTATAGGTTTACAATTGTTCATCTGGAATAATTCAAGAACCTTCTTAAAGTAAGTCTCTCGGTACAAACCAAGAAGCTTTTTTGATCGATCTCTAAAGATCTTTACTCCAAGAACATATGCTGCTTCTCCCATGTCCCACATTTCAAAATTAGAGGACAACCACCTTTTAGTGGCGACAATCATCTCCTTATTATTCCCAGCAAGTGGAATATCATCAACATACATTAAAAGGATAAGAAACTTTCCATTGGACCTTTTGAGTTACATGCAATGGTCCTCTTCGATCATCATAAACCCATCATTAATGATTGGTCGATGAAACCAAAGATACCATTGTCGAGATGCTTGTTTCAAGCCATAAATGGAACGTTTGAGCTTACAAACTTTGCGCTTAAAACCTTTTTCAATATAACCTTCTAGTTGTTCCATGTATATCTCTTCGGTAAGTTCTCCATTGAGAAATGCTGTCTTTATGTCCATTTGGTATAGTTCTAGATCCAAATGTGTGACAACAACTAATAAGAGACGGATCGAGACAAATCTCACAATAGGTGAGAAAGTTTCCTCATAATCAATCCCTTCTTGTTGAGTGTAACCCTTGGCTACTAAGCGAGCTTTATGTCTTTCAATGGAACGATCAGAGTTGTGTTTAACTTTGAGAACCCATTTGTTCCCAACAACTTTTCGCCCAGTCGGAAGATCAACTAAGTCCCAGACTTGATTAGTCTTCATAGATTCTATTTATTCATCCATTGTAGCTTTCCACTTTTCACTTGATGTAGATAATATAGCTTCTCGATAAGATCGAGGTTCATCGTGATCTTGCGTATCAGCCATAAAAGTATTCCCATCAATCTCAAAGTGACATCGTGGAATATTACCTCTTTGATTTCTTCGCAATTGAAGAACAGGTGACTCTTCATTTGATGGAAAAGTACTTGAAAGTATGTCACTCCCACTATCTATAGGAGCCAAAGGAATAGGTTCCTCACTCTTAACCATCAAATTAGGTGTGCCATTTTCTTCCTCCATCTCATAAAAGTCTTTATCCTTGCTAACATCATCTCTGCTCAGAAAATCCATTTCTAGAAATTCAACATCTCGTGACTCAATTTCATATATAGTCCCATCAGACTGCTCACCAATGAACACATAGCCTTTAGAGTGTTAAGAATACCTTATAAAGATACATTTCTTACCTCTTGGGCCCAACTTTCCATATTTATAAGGAGTATTGTGAACATAAGCTGTCGAACCCCATGACCGCAAATTGCCTAAATCAGGCTTTCTGCCGGTCCACAATTCATATGGGGTGGACTATACTGATTTTGAAGGAACTTGGTTAAGTATACGTGTCACAGTAAAAAATGCTTCTCCCTAAAAAGAGATAGGCAAATTAGCTTGCGCCATCATAGACCTTACTATGTCAAGTAGTGTTCTATTTCTTCTTTTCGCCACACCATTTTGTTGTGGAGTACCAGGAATTGTCAGTTGCCTGATAATTCCTTTTTCCTCACAAAGTTCTTTAAACTTATCGGATAGATACTCGCAGCCTCGGTCAGTTTGGAGTGCTTTAACATTTCCCTCCAACTGATTCTCAACCTCAATCAAATAACGTCTAAAGTAGTCAAGTGCTTCTGACTTATGAGAGATTAAGAACATGTGCCCGAAGCACGTGAAGTCATCTATCATAGTAAGGAAATAAGAATGACCACGTCTATCCTTCACACTCATTCGACCACATATATCTGAATGAATAAGTTACAATGGTGTATATGCCCTTGTGGCTTTATTAAATGGTTTTCTTGTCACAAGTAGGCAAATTGACCTTAGCGAGTGGACCTAGAAGACTTCTCGAGCTAACCTGATCATCCTGTCTTGTCCAATAATCTAGTATGCCATTTAATTGAGCTATTATGTTCACTCTCAACAGTAGTAAGATAAGTATATGAATCATCAATATTACAACTAGAATTAATGATATCCAAAACTATTAAACCATTATTTATAAAATTATATCCATAAACATTCGTCCCATGAGAAATAATAACTTGTTCTCTATCAAAAACCACTGAAAAATCATGTTTTAGACTAGCAAGAATAGAAAATAAATTTTGCCAGACATCCAGTGCGTAAAGTACATCATGCAAAATTAATGTTGAGCATCCTCGCATCTCTAGTTTGTTAGTGTCAATTCCTAGCATGTCCACACTAGAGTCATTCCCCATGTATACTTTTCTGCCAGCCGGCATGCGGCGATACTCCTCGAACCCAGCTCGATCTTTGGCTATGTGGTCCGTTGCTCCGGAATCTACAATTCACATATAGAAAGATTGAGCAACAAAAGTACTAGAAGTAACATTATACATAGTTTGATCAAAACTAGGAAGTATCTTATTTGACTCAGTGCATTCACAAGCGAAGTGCCCATCTTGCCACAGTTGTAGCAGACCATCTTAGCCTTGTCCTTCTTGCCACCTCTTTTTCCTCTTTTCCTCTTGTCACCTGCTTTTGCTGACTTGTTAGGTGCCGGAGTAGGAGTAGTAGCAGCTTTCTTTGCATTATTCTTTTGCTTGGGTTTTCCTTTGCGAGAATTGGACTTAGCAACATATGTCTTTGATGGCTTAACATCTTCTAAACGCTCAGCCTCAAGCTCCAAGTGACGCCGAATATCTTCAAAGTTTTTGATATTCGGGTTATGAGTCATATTAACCCGCATATGTTCCCAACTATCTGGTAGTGAGCGAACCACATCTGATATTTGCTGCTCATCCAACAAGTCATTGCCAGCAGCCTTTAACTCTCGAATCATGTTTGATATTATTCGAAGGTGCTTTTTTATTGAATGATCAGCCTCCTTCTTATAACCATCAAACCTGATAGTTAAGTTGCGCAACCTAGTTAGTGAGGTGCCTCCAAATTTGGTTTTGAGAGCTTCCCATATCTCATAAGTAGTTGAGTACTCTTTGTATTCAAACAAAAATTCATTGTTCATACTGCTTAAGAGAGTGATGCGAGTAATTATATCTTTCTTATGCTAATTTTCAAAGGCAGCAAGCTTATCAGCATTCTCAGCATCATCGTTAGTGGGTTTCGTTTATTTAGTTATTAAAGTTTCTTCCACTTCTAACTCCTCAAGTACCATGCGGACCTTAAGATGCAAAACATCATAATTATCCCCATCGAACTTGTTACCTTTATTAGGATCGGCGATAATTTGTTTTGAAGCCATCTAAATAATCGAGAGAACTTTATTAGAAAACTTTTAAGAGTTCAACACAATATTAACTTATCTTTACCGCATAACATAAACTTCTTAAAATAATCAAAAAATAAACACAAAAAGGAAACTTTGCTAAGCTTCGGAGTCACAATTTGTGTGTATATTTAATTATTTTATTATAGTTTATTTAGCACAAAAATATACATAGAATTTAAGAATTAAATATAAGTTTAATTTTCTTAAATTCCTCCCACTAATTTCAAGTATATATATGTGTGTTTTTAGCATGTATTTAATCCCTAGTATGCTTTTACAAACTTGAAAAAATATTTAAATATTTCAAATATTTTGTAAGGATTAAATAATTACTCATATTATTCCAAATAATATGCAAAACCATGCAAAATACATAATATAGCTACCAAAAAATTAAAAACAGTATAATAACAGCTTATTAACATGCTGTAAATTTTCTGGATTTTTCTGAAAAATACACAATTTATCCAAATAAATTATTCATGCATAATTTGACTAGAAAATTAGTTTAGGCCACTTTATTAAAATATTTTTCAACACCCCTGGTGGATAAATGAAAAAAAATAGGTTTCTGATGTTTACAAAAAAAATTGGACAGAAAACTAATTTTTCAATATCTTACAAAATTAATTTCTGAAAATTCCAAGTATATCAAAAATATAATTTTTATATACAGAAAACCTAAAAATAAAAAATGAAAATTACTGTAAAAATTTGACGGTCGAAAAATATAGGGAAGGTAGTGCGTGTACTACACGCGCCACAACCGCATGTAGTGAATGGCAACCAGTGTGCGCATTGTGCGGATGCATGCCACCTTGATGCTGACGTGGCACTTCTGCCACGTGTTAACCTGTGATTGGTCCACATGGCAGTTAAACTTTAACCAGTGATGACGTGGCAGTGATGTGACAGTGACGTTGCTGTTAACGTGGCTACCACGTGTCGCTGACCAAGTTGTCACGCTATGATGATGTGGCTGAAACGCGGTGCTGACGTGGCTGACATGTCATCATCTTCAACCTTCAGTTAGGGTTTTTTAAATTGTAAAATTATAATTTAGTATCTTTTTTTAAAATGGCAATAACTTTCTCGTTTTAAGTTGAAAAAATGCGATCCACATATCCATGGAATCGTATCGAAAAATTCTACGCAACTACTTTATTAGAATTTTTATATGATGTCCGAGTGAAAATAGTTTTCGAAAAAACAATTGCTTCAAAAATAACTAGGGTTTGTATTTTCTCCCAAAATACAAAACCAATGAGCATGAAATTTTGCAGACTTTATATATATCATATAAGCTAACACATACTGATTTTTGATGGTCTAAAAAATATCTCTAGCATGTATTGCCATTTGCATGTTATTTAAGATTTCTTTTAAAAAATAACATAAAACACATGCATAGCAACTTTGAACAACCTGTATAGCACAAATTTTAGCACTATTAGCTCTGATACCAATGTAATAAAATAGAGTATACTCGCAGTGGAAATGAACCGAAAAATCAAAATTTCCGATTACCTTTGTAGCTTATGCCCACGATCACGAACAACTAAAATCACGTGCTCAACGAACAATACTCTCAACGATAATTTAGATTACTAATGAGTACTAAATATATCTTCCACAATTCGAGAAGGTACAAACTTTTCAAGCTTCGCGGATGACCTACAATGGGTTATAGAAAACTCTTTCTATTTTGCTCTCAAGTTGATTTGTTACTTGGTATTTTCTTGGTAGGGATGAGCAATGTCATCTATTTATACTACTCTAAGAAGTGTAACTCTTATATATATTAAACAAGAATTATTATTGATAATTATGTAATTCATTTGTAACTCTCAAATGAATTACACTAATTACAATGTAACTCCTATGATTAATATACATATAACTCCTAAGTAGTAACACCAAAAATGTGTAACTCCTCAAGAGCATAAAGAGATAGTAACACTCACATGTTCTTTGTATCTAGACAATGAACCATGTGATTAACCCATCGGGTCATCCCCTCCATAGGCGCTCCGGTTTGGGTCTATAAACCAACAGTAGGTGAAGAAAATGAGTGGACGCAATGTGCGATTTAGTAAGAAAAGAGCGACGATAGTAACACTTGCCTACATGATGATTAGTTCCGTGACAAATATAACAACAAATAGGACGATTATTGAAGAAGTTAGATGGCATGAAGTTACCACCACGTCCACAATTACCCGAACGACCACGATATCCATTGTTTCCTTGTCTATGATTACGATGATTTGTGGGCTGATTGGGAAAATTATTTGGTGGAGGAGTTGTGTGCCAACATTAGCAACTGGAGATATAGAAAGAGCAGTCATTGAGGCTCCATTTAAAAAGTCATGACTTCTAAGAAGGCCAATCAATTCTGAATAGGATGGCGGTGTGGCTCTAGCGATAAGAGTTATGACAAGATCCTTGTACTCAGAACGTAGAACACAGTAAACATAAACATGAATTCATTAGTGATGAGAGGGTGTCCAGCGACAGTGAGTTCCTCAGAACTTGTCTTAAGGCACTGAAGAAAAATAGTAACAGGCTTATCAGGCTTTTATCCTTCTTGGAGTGTAATATGAAGTTGCAGAATTCGGGTTTTGGAGGAGCTAGGCGACAAAAGCTATTTCTAAAGTACTCCAACTAGCAGACGAGGTTGAGAAACGAATAATATGAGGGATAATATGCTCACGTAGAGAAGAAATGAGACAGCTAGAGATTAAGTTATCCTGTTTAGACCATGCAAGAACAGTAAGATTGGGTTCAATTTTATTCGAATCTGGAATGGTTTTGGTGACCAATGGACAAGGGATGGATCCATCAATGTAGCCATAGAAACCTTGCCCTCGTAAATAAGGTAAAAGTTGTGTACGCCATAACAAGTAATTTGTTTGGCTTGGCTAAGCTTGATGGAAAGAAAATGGTATGCTTGCCTAAGAGAGGAGGAAAACACATTGGTGGTGTTTACCGTCAAGGGCGGAGGTAGGAATTTCAATTGGGGCAGGCTAAAAATATTATAATGCAAAAATTAAGTGGACTATAAAAATAAACACAACAAAAAAATAAGAATTTTATATCCATAGTATGACATTTTAAGTCTATATTCAAAAGTACACAAAATGTATGACTTTGTGAAATGTCATATATCTAGTCAAGTATGACATAGATTTGTACAAAAATTATATATTCTCACAACTTGTTAGTATAAAGAATGAAAATATTTTTTTTTTATGAGAATTTGATTATTGACGAGGGTTTGACATTTTTTGTCCTAAATTACGATTTACACAGTAACATATACAATACAAATTCAAATGCACATATAAAATTATAGCCGATTTTTTAACCAATTTTGAAGCGAAACAAAAAGGAAAAATATAATAATAAAAAAATAAAAATAAAAATAAAAAACCGTAACTTATGCATACTTAAAATTAAATGCAATGAGCAGAGAAAAACTGAAAAAGGGTACTTGGGATCACCAGGGTCGTCGATCATTTATGATTTATAAAGATTGAAATATACCCAAATATGAGATCTAAATGATGAAATCAAAAGAAAAACCAGCTATTGAGCTACATAGATCATCAGTCAAAGTCTAAAGATGAATGACAGTCCGCATGTATGAAAGAGAAAAATGGGAAGGGGAGAGCCAGATAGGGGTTTAACTTTTAAACAGAAAACTCTAAATTTGGTCCGGGCATGTTGACTAGCACTTGGGTTGGGTTGGGCAAGACTAGGTTGCGCTATGAGGGGTTTAACTTTTTTGGGCAAGGCTACAGCCTTCCTAGCCTTCTACTGGCTTCGTCACTGTTTACCGTGATGACATTGGATGAAGAGGCGGCAGCGGCCATAGGCTCTGATTCCATAGCAAACCAAGGATACTATAGAGGAAAAAGAAGATACTGTTTGGGAAGTTTTTCCTTACACACTAGAATGTGTGAGATGTATTATATATATAATAGTTAAAGATATTAATAGTTTTATTCATCATTTCCAAAAGTTTGAAAGTTATAAACACGCTAGTTTTTCTACATTTGGCAAGGAACCCCTTATACTTCTCTTATAGTTTACAATATGTAGAAGAAACAAACTCAACTAATTAGTACTGCCTCCGTACCTTTGGATGACTTAAGTAATAAAAGATTTTGTTTCTAAAAGCATGACTAAAATAAACAAATCTAGATAAGTTTTTGTATGAACTAATTTATCCTTAACTATATGTTACATCTTACTTAGAATAGTTATAAATGAGAGGATGAAGATAAATTAGATTTAAATGATATAATAATATTAACATATGAGGTCCACATCATATATAAGGATATATTAGAAAAAAAAATATTCTCTGATAATTATTTGACTACTTTAATTTATGTAAAAATTGTCCTCAAGTCATTCTTTTGGGGACGAAGGGAGTATCTAATAATTATGTAATTATGTATGGTACCACCGCCTCTAAATGTGCAATATATAAGGGCTAAATTAATACATACCTAATAACTCAAGTATCATCAAATTCATAATTCGACCCTAAAGTAATTGGGATTACAAATTGCTACATAAAATTAAAAATACCTAATTATATACAATGTCGATCCCAAAATTATTTTCAGGCAAAAATTAACCGAAATACTCTATTTGCCGATAACTCATTTACTTTTATATAGTTTGACCGTATTCAAATACGGTTAAACTAATAACCATCGATCAATTCTCAATAAAAGACCCATGTCAAAAAATCATTTCCATATATTCAGTACCTTATTTGGAATTCTAGTTTGCAATAAAGGGAGATCGGAGCTATGGAGAGAAAGAAATCGACAACAAGAAAATTGTGAAAAGAGCCACCATATCATTCAAATTAGGAGTGCAATCAACACCTTTCCATGAACATACATTGGCTCGGGTCGGGTCAATTTCATTAGAGGGCGAGACCATGAACAGGAGTGAAGGCGGATGCGAACGGTTATTTCGGGTTAGGGTTTTGAAGAGGCAGCGATGGCGGGTTTTTTGGAGTTGAAGAAAGAGGCAAGGGTTGGGGGAGTTGAAGTAAGTGGTGATGATTATAGCAGATGAAAGAGACAGACGACAAATTTCAAGGAGATGGTGGAACTCCAATGATAAGCAGTAACAAATTTACTTAGTTTTTTCTTTCTTTCTCATTTAATTTGATACCCAATTGGAGTTTGTTGAATTTCTGAATGTAATATTAGAATAATCTTTTTCAACAAAGAATATTTTTGGGAAAGATTTGGGTTCATGGATTGTTAAAAATTGGGGCTTTCCATAGCTTTCAAAATGACCTGGGGTTTGGGAGGAAAAATGTGATAAACATTTATTTGCTTTTCTATTATATATATTTTATTTTAAATTAGTAATAGAATATTCTTCTTATGCAATCATTTGTATACATATATAGTTATATAAATTTGTAACAACATTTTCTATTTTATAAATATTTTTTAAATTGATCATAATAATTTCAAAAAAAAAAATATGTTAATTTTTTTCCTTATACACATCATACGAAAATTGTAGGTTGTAAATTATTAATGTAAATTGTATTTAGAAGTATTTTAACTTGGGTTAATTGTATTTAGAAGAATTTTAATTTTTTTAATGAAGTCAAATTGTATTTGAATATGGTCATACCGTATAAAATCAATTGGGTCTAATCGAGGTGTCGGTCGAGTTAGGTATTTCGGTTAATTTATGCCCAAAAATGATTTTGGGGTTGACATTGTATGCAATTAGGTAACTGATGTAGAAATTTGTAAGCCCAATTATTTTGAAAGTCGAATTATGAATGTAATGATATTTGATGTAACAGAAATGTATTTAGCCAATACACAATTAACTCAATGTGATCTAATTATCATTAGATTTAAACCTAGATTATCTATTGATAAAGAATAAAACAAAACATGAAAATAACATTCCACCAAAATCATGAACCATTCCTGACGTATATTTTGTTTTATAGCGCTGGATATTAGATTGATGTTCTGTGATGCCCCTAAATCAGGTCCATACCATCCAATTTGAGTCGTCAAAAGACTACAACAAAATTATTACAATATACTGTTCAATAATATATAACTAAGTCTTCACAATTATTATTATTCTACAATACAGTGAAAACTATTATAGCAACTATCTCGGACCGCTACTCCATTCCCCTTTCCTCTCCGCTAATCCCGGCTACGCTCTCATTTCCTGAACAATTGAACAAAAAGGAAAGGGTGAGCTCAAATAGCCCAGTAAGTAATATCATGACTAAGATAATGAAAAATAAATTATTCTTAGCCTTCAACAGTTGAGTTCTTAATTGAATATAATAGACAACGAGTTTTAAATCAACAACTGCAGTTGAGTTATAAACGGCAAGATTAACAACATCAGTTAAGTTCTTAAACAAAGTTTCACTACATCAAAATAACCACTACTAAGGGAATCAAGTAGATCATAATGTCTACTAGCCCCTCTTTATAAGAAAATCATCATCAACTTTTATCATTTGCAACACCACTGGTCATGATCATGCCAAACAACAGTTCTTCTTTGCCCCCGACCAAAGAGAACATTCATCACGTGTCATTGTCATTCGACCAAAGACACCCAACAATTATATCTCTTTTATCCTATCTCGCATTTAACCTATATCGCCTTTAACATATCATCTGTGTCCCAAGCCACAGATATTCAAAACAACCTGATACTTGATGATTGAAATAACAACAGGGATATAAATAATGAACAGAAGAAACAAGATTAACAATAACATGAGGAGTTAACAATTAACTTTGTCCATATTCAAATAATGTCTAAATTGTCAACATGATGTATAGAAAAATGTGTTCGAGTCCAAGAGTAATGTCCAAGATCCATACGGAGAAGTTCAACGGTAAGGTTTACGGTACAAGGAATTAGTCCAAACTGTTCACAGTTCAAATAAATATCCACAGTTCAAAAGTTCAAGGTCAATAAATTCATAGTCCAAATAAATGTCCACATTTCAAAAGTTCAAAGTCCATAAGTTCACAGTTCAAATTTGACGATGGAAATTTAATAGGAAGGTTCTTGTCAAAGGGTATTAGATGAAGTGCAAACTATTAAGGGAATATTAATGAATTATTAATTCAAGAATTTTCACCGTTTAATAATATTAGAAATACAAATGAGATACTTTCTTACCGTAGTAACTTTAAGTGATAGAAGATGAAAAATATGGTATTCCTTACAAATAAGAAGAAAAAAAAATGATACCCCTTTATGATGATGAAAAGAATGATACCTCTTACCGTAATAAATTTAAGAGTTTGAAAGAAAAGTGATATCCCTTACCTTATCTCGTGACTAAATACAGCTTTTATAAGATTGATCAACCTATATATATATTCATAATTTAATTAGTAAGTAACACATAATGAATACACTTCAAAATAATTTTTCAAGAAAATAATTTTTCAAAGTAAAATCTTTTAAAGGAAGTTTTTCAAAATAAATATTCTAATAGAAGAGTCTTCTAAAAAAAGAGTTGTAAATTGATGTGTGTGTGAGTGCTTATATAACTTTTAAAAGAAAAACTTACTTGAACAATACTCGTACCCTTCCAGATCTTCAACGCTTAAGATACTTTTAATATACTAAGAAATATCTAGAGAGTGAAAATAAGATTGAGTGAGGAATTTATAAAACTCCTTATGCTAAGCCTCCTATTTATAGCTAGAGCCTAACCAACTTTTCCACACACACACGTTACACATTTTAATCTCATCTTTTAATCTGAACTATTCATCAACTAACACACGTTTCACACTTTAATCTGCACCGCTAAATGATTATCATGCGTTTCACGCCTACACGTGTTACACATTTACACGCGTTACACATTTACACGTGTTACACACTTACACGTGTTGTACATGTACACACATTACACATTTTCATATTATTTTATTGATTTAATATCTCAATTATTAAACATACCATATTTTTTAAATAATAAATCTGTCTAACAGTTTAATACCCGTGACTACTACTATAACAATTATTGGCCCAATAATACAAGATGTTGTGCATTATGACAATGACTGATTCAATGATATGGAACACTGTGCAATCAATAATGTAAAATATTATGTAATGATAATTATTGATTCAATAATGTAAAATGCTGTGTAATGACAATTATTGATGAAATACTGTGCAATAGGCACTTTATCAATTCAATAATTTAAATATTGTATAATACCGTGTGATACTATGCAATACAGTAAAATACCGCGTGCTACAGTAAAATACCATATGTTACCATACTTTTATCACTGGGTATTTTAACAGTTAAAAGTGATAATACTGTTGACCATTTTTATTTAGAAATGCTACTGCTGTCATTTTCTTCATCCGACAATATTTCGTTGTGGGGTCCACCCATAACTGAATATTTCGGCGCCGTCGTACGAATATTCCTCGATAGAACGAATATTCCCCGACAAAACGAATATTCCCCTACCAATCAAATATTGTCTGACACAATTTTTTTTGCATATAACATCCTTAACTTTAATTTTTATTAATTTAACACCTTACTGGTAAGCATAAAATTATGAGGATAAAAAATTGAAGTTTATTTATTAAGATTCGGGGTCTTACATGTTCGATATACTGCCTCTATTTCATATAAGAGATCCATTTTGACT
This sequence comes from Hedera helix, assembly GCA_947179155.2. Taxonomy (NCBI): domain Eukaryota; kingdom Viridiplantae; phylum Streptophyta; class Magnoliopsida; order Apiales; family Araliaceae; genus Hedera; species Hedera helix. The sequence goes on from OX359267.1 coordinate 35,801,011, forward strand.
ATTTAAAATCAATTTATAAAATTTAAAATTAAATATTGATGCGACTTATGTATATTTTAGACAATAAATTTTGTAACTAGTATTTTTTTTATATATTTTAAATATTTTTAATTGTTGTAACTAAAATTAAATCAATGCATATCAATTTTAAAATTTAAAATTTTACAAATTAACTTAAAAGAGTCAAAATAAGACTCGTTTGTGATGAGAATCAAGGGCGTATTAAAATTGAAGTAATTTACTATTCTCTTTAAATATTAATTTTTATTTCAATTAAATTTTAATTAAATTGTTTTATATCTTCAACTATTAGTATAAAAGATATTTTAATAATATATGTATAAGGGTAAAAATCTCCACATTAATTATATTTCGTTCCTTTCAAAAAATAACAATAAAAATAAAAATTCTGACTTCGTCTCTTGTCCAAAATGTATAGTTTTGCCTATTTATGAAGTTTATTTGATCAAATTATAAATTAAGTCAAATAAAGTAATAGAGAACTGATCTCATATATATAGGGTTCATTGGAAATTTGTCTTACTTATGGTCAATGGTAAATCTCCTGCACAACGTGACAGCAACAATGAAGACGGCCTTTTCTCCACCGCCAAAAGATCAACCAGAGTTAGGCATATAGAAATACAATTTCAAAGCTCTCTTAAAATATATTGAAGTATATATGCAATTAAACTTCTTCTTTAGAACAAAAAGACTTTTCTTTTGAATTATTGGATTAAAAGACCAAAAACAGTGGCCATAAAATTACTTTATTCATTTGCTTTGCTTGCAGCCTCTATTAAACAAATGGATGCCGACAACTAAACATACCTACCCAAGTCAAATGGATCGGATCCAAACATTATATTACAACTTATTCAAATAATTGTTCAAATGTATAATGTGAACATAAATTATTTTAATTAATATTTGCTAAAGGTTTGTTAACATGTTATAGTGTCCAAGAGAGATTTTAATTACCACTATGATTTTTATTAGTGTTAAAAGGTAAAAAAGCTAAGCTATAAATAGATGACAAGAGGTTGCTTATAAGAGCACAAGAAATAAGCTACATTTTAGTAAAGATGGGAAGAAAAGCTAAGGGGTCCAAAATGGCCTCTCTCATTCTGACTTTTCTAGTGGTATTAGTGTCTCTCAACTTGCCATCAGAAACCATAGCAGACTACACTTACTCCTCTCCTCCGCCTCCAAAGAAATCCCCACCACCTCCTCCTTACAAGTACAAATCACCACCACCACCGCCTCCCCCAGTACACTCACCACCACCACCTTACCACTACAAATCACCACCACCGCCACCTCCGGTACACTCACCACCCCCTCCTTACCACTATAAATCACCACCACCGCCTACTCCGGTGCACTTCCCACCCCCTCCTTACCACTACAAAGCACCATCACCCCCACCTCCGATGCACTCACCACCACCTCCTTACCACTACAAATCACCACCACCGCCACCTCTGGTGCATTCCCCACCACCACCTTACCATTATAAATCACCACCACCACCTCCTCCGGAACACTCCCCACCTCCTCCTTATCACTACAAGTCACCACCACCACCTCCTCCGATGCATTCCCCACCCCCTCCTTATCACTACAAATCACCACCACCACCACCTCCGGTGCACTCCCCACCTCATCCTTACCACTACAAATCACCACCACCGCCTCCTCCGGTGCACTCCCCACCCCCTCCTTATCACTACAAATCACCACCACCACCTCCCCCAGTTCATTCACCACCACCACCTTACCACTACAAATCCCCACCGCCGCCTCCACCAGTGCACTCACCACCTCCTCCTTACCACTACAATTCACCACCACCACCTCCTCCAGTACCTTCTCCTCCCCCTCCTTACCACTACAAATCGCCACCACCACCACCAGTTTACAAGTACAAATCCCCACCACCACCGACCCATTATTACTACACTTCACCTCCTCCTCCTCCTCACCACTACTAAGCAATCACTTAGCCTAAATGAGGTAATCTTAAATAAAGAATAATGAGTTTCTAAGAACCCAATTTGACGTGCACTATTTTTCTATAGATACGTTATATTTTCGAATTCAGATCTATTGTCTTATTTACGATCCTATCTAATGTCTCATCCCATGTATTGGTATCATATAATATTTACTCATTAATTTAAATAGTTAACCGTAAATAAATAATTACAATGCACTTACAAGAAAACATAACATGGAACAAGAAATGACATAGAATATTTAAACATTACATTTTTATATTTTCAGACATAATATGAGAAATATTCAAAACATTATTATATATATATAGTCAACATGTAGAAATGGAATATATATCTCACTTAATTCGTTTGATAAACCCCTTATTCGCCTGCATTATATTTTATCTACGTAGTGTTCTAGGAATTTTTGTAGCAACTATTTTACCAAATGAATTAATGACAGAAATAAACATATTCTTGCAGGAAAAAAGAATTGCTCAAAGAAGAAAAGTGGATTTTGAGAGAATGAAAGCGAACGGAAGATGAAGAAGAATAATAGCAAGCCACGAGAAAGGAAGCTTCCAAATTATTTACATGTTTTTGGTTTTTTTGTCTTTTTTTTGTTTTGCATAATGTATGCTTTAAGGTTTTGACCTCTATATATATCTAGAGGTTATTCATGTAATATAAATTCAATAAATTAAAGTTCTCTTTTGCCAAATTTCCTTTTTGTTGTTGTTAATTTCATAATTATAATGAAATATGTATAACAAATTGATTTTACCCATAATTAGTTTCGAGTGCGTATTTTTTTTAGAAACATGTCGAAAGACAGAAAGTACTATTAAATCTGAATATCTTTAATAAAAAATTAAAAAATACAAAAGTAAACCTCTTCCAACTAGCAAGTAGGAATAACAAAATCAGAGTGCTGGCTAATTAATTGCGGCTATTAATTCCTTAATACAAAGGTGAGGTGATAAACAGTGTATATATATATATTTTTATATATATGGCCTTCAGAATCCAACGACTGATACGTCCTGTAATAGAACACCAAATAAGGGTGAATGAATATTATATTATTGTGCATAAAATAATAGTACATCATGCTAATATATATTCATGAGTTTGGAGAGTTCTCAAGTAATACAAATACTTGAATAATTATCTCACAATTCAAAGTCTACTCTATCCTAATCCTAATATAACAATAAGATAAAATTATAATTATCTAGAATTAACTAATTATAGTTATATTCTCTAATACGCCCCCTCAAGCGAAACGTAGTAGAACGAAGCTTCCGCTTGTATGTGGTAGAACATCCATGTAGTTGCATTACTAGCGAGATTATAAATCCTCGAACACTAGAGAACACGAACAATTGGCACGGGAGATTAAATAGAAACATAGCATACATGATAAGAACTGCATATAACCAATAAGACTGTAACGTTCTTGGTTGTTTGCACACTTGCAATAAATAGGGACTTTCTTGTACTTCTTGTATTAGACCTCCATGAACACACTTAGAAAATTCCATTAATCCATCAAGATATGAAATGTGGGATGTATCAAGGGAAAACATTCTCTTATTTGATGAACAAATTAAAAAGGAAACCTTGAAGATGTTCAAGTGAGAATGAGAATGACCATTAGTTGCGAAGAAAAGTGAGGATAGTAACTCAGATTTTAGACTAGTACAACTTGTGGGAACCACTAATGTAAGGGTGTTAGTCAACAATGAAGAAGGATGTATCAAACTTGGTGTAATACCAATGTCGGTGTTTTCTAGCACTCGATCAACATCCAAAGTGTTGGGTATACCAATATCAACAATAGAAGAGAGTTCCTTAGGATGTGTACCGATGGATGGGGTTGAAGTGAATTGTTGTAGCAGTTTTTCATGTCCAAAGATTAAAGTGGACAAATCATTCAAGGAAGGATTCATCAAATAATAATAAACATGAACTCTTTTGAAAAGAGTATCATCAAGACCTTGAACTAAAAAATGAGTAAACTCTGACTCACTCAGAGAACCTCCTGCGCTTTCAAGCGCATAAAGAAGTGATGTCGCTTCGTCAAGATAATTTTTGACAGATTGAGTAGGTAGCTTTTGTAAGCAATCAAGTTGATCAAAAAGACCATCTATATACCAATTTGATGTTGTGTCATTTGGAAACTCACAATCATCATTTTCATCAACGAAAGAGTCGTCAAAATCTGGAAATGGACCGCATATTTTATCGGCCATGGAGACGGGACTGTTTATGAAAAATTTATCTTGCAAATCATCTGATATAGTTGAATAAGATGGATGATCAAGCCACCATTTGGGATCGTATGGAGAGGATTGAAAATCTAGAGATGAGTAAAAAGTGTTTTCTTCCATAGAGATGGAATCTGAAAAAGTGGAGAACTGTGTTGCAGAATTTATGTTGCAACAGAAGTGGAGAAACATAAATCAGCAAAAACAGAAGTCTGCAGAATTGAAACAGAAATCTACAGAATTGGAAAACGACAGAGTTGCAGAATTCTAATTCTGCAGAATTGCAGAACTAGAATTTAGGTGGTAACCATAGCTTGGCTGACGAAGGATCGAAAAATAGATAAATTGTCGTTAGACATTAAGGCTCTGATACCATAATAGAACACCAGATAAGGGTGAATGAATATTATATTATTGTGCATAAAATAATAGTACATCATGCTAATATATATTCATGAGTTTGGAGAGTTCTCAAGTAATACAAATACTTGAATAATTATCTCACAATTCAAAGTCTACTCTATCCTAATCCTAATATAACAATAAGATAAAATTATAATTATCTAGAATTAACTAATTATAGTTATATTCTCTAATATCCTGCGTGACGTGGAGAAGGTGCACGGCTGACCGAATACTTTTAATGTTGGAGTGTAATTTATTGAATTCGAATTCGGATTCGAAATATTAGTTGGGCCTGTACCGCATGGCACATCAAATAATTTGATGGTTTAATATTTTAAAAGATTCAAAATTCAAGTTAACTTGTGACTCTTATTTTATTTAAAATAAGTTTACGAATATAATTTTTTTACACAAATTTTATTTATATTATTAAAAAATAAATTTAGACTTATTTCTATTTTTATGGAAAGAAGGTTCTATCCAATGATTAAATTTGGTGTCATGAAAACTCTAAATTAGGATTCCTGTTCTTAGTCCACCTTGGATGCTTTATTACGGGGCAATGTGAGCTATTACTAATACAGCCACATATAAAGGTCAAGATGCACACATAATTTATTACTTTTAGCATTACAGTAATTTAATACCTTGTTGATATTTTTGGCATGAACTAATTTTTGCATTGGAACTGTTTTTTGATGGTCCAACCTGTCAAGCTTTTAGTATATTTACTATTTGTTCTCTGTGTAGGTTTTTGCTTGCTATTTGGTGATTTGACAAGTGAACAGATTTTGACGTTAACATTGACGCTAGAAGGAGGGTCTATTCTAGTGTCATGTTTTAATCACCAACTTTTTTTCGGATTAGTGATATGGCGGATAAGGGAAACGTTGTGCCAGATTACGACAAAACCTCGGTCGCACCATCAGCATGCCAAGTCAGGAAGTTGGGGAAAGATAGACTTGATCCTAGCAATCCCAAATCTAAACCGATGAAAGCTTAATTGACGCTAGTCTATAATATCCTAAATATTTCAAATATGATCTGACAAAATCTAATTAAAGTTGTCAATTCAAAACTTAGAAAACCATTGCTCGAATAAACATTAAGCTATCTAAAAGACTTAATACGATCCAAAGACATGACCGTAATAATTAGATGTTGAAATTATAACCTAAGTTATGTATTGACCTAACTTATGTGTTAGAGATTTAATGTGTGCAATGTGTGTGCTATGATTTTGGGTTTTGGATTCATATAGTTAACCCTAAACACATAATAGAAATCAAGATGTTATTTAGGGTCAAAAATTAAAACCCTAACCCTAAAAAGTTAAAACCCTAATCCAAGGTTGTAATCAAGTGAAAACAGTCAACCATTTTAAGTCTGTTTGACTTTTCACATTTCATAAAATAGTATTTATATGAAATATAAATATAAATGCATATTAACCAACAAAAGTTTTTCTTGAAAAATTAGCAGGAATCACTAGTCACGGAGTTTTTTTTTTCTTCGTATTTTCAGCTTTTCTTTTTACAGAATAGTGTTAATATGAAAAAGTAAAATATATTACAAAATCGGAATTACGTTAACTAAATAAAAAGTTTCCTAACCTTGAAATGAAAATGACTAACTAAGTAATTAAACAATTTAGTTGAAAATTAACTAATTCGATTGGAAATGGATCGAATTAGTTAGAAACGAACCAATTCGGTTAGAAATGAACTAAATATTGACTAAATTAGTTAGTTCGTATAAATACCATAATTATACGAGAATTATATGAAAATTATATGGAGGAAAATACGGACGATCACTACAAGAAAATATGTTATCAACGACAAAATATATCAGCGACTACATAAATCGGTCACTGATGGTATTTTTAGCCACTGACTTTAGCGACCGTAGATGAATTTGGTCGCTATTGGTAATAGCGACGGATAACCGGTCACTGGTTGGTCGTTGATAGAATTTTTCCTGCCTAAAAATTGGGCACCAATGTTTGCGTGTGAACTTTCTACGACGAGTTACTATCAGCTACCGCAAAGCGATCGCTAAAATTGCCATTCTGTATAAGTGACCGAATGCGGTCGCTAACCGCGGTCGCTGATGGTAGGAATTGTAACCATTTTTGCAATCAAATTCGATCGCTAATGCCTTTAATACTTATCAGTCACAAAACACAGAAATGTATCAGACTCAAAAGAAAAATAAAATGAGAAAGACGAGCCAGAAGGGGCGAAGGAAGAAGAGAAGAGAGAAGGAGGAGCCCCTATCACGCTTACCGTCGCCGCTTGCCGTTGTCGCCTTTCGTCGCGCGCCCTCTGTGCAGCAGGTTCCTTAATTAGTTCATAAAATAATAAAATTACATCTTTTATTTATAATACTTTTGCGTAATTGGAAAGAATTCACAATATCAATTGATCACAACCTACTATATACGCGTCACATTGTGTTGTCTGTTGATCTATTACATGTTTGAAATGCCCATCTATACTTTTGAGTTTTTTTTGATATGTTAATGAGCCTAAACAAGTTCTTCTCCAAATTTACTTTTGAGTTTTGTCTGATTAATTATTATAGATTGAAGCCTCGGATATTTATAACATAATAAGAAAATGCTACTTATATTCCTTGTTGTGTAAGAAATATTCCTATATGTTTTTAATTGATTTTGGACAATAATTGCTATCAGTTATCATGATATTTAAAATATAAAAAATCAAGGTTAGGTTATCCCTATAATCTTTAATCTGAAGAAGCGAAAACACTTGAAAGAAATGACGCTATAATTCCTCTTGATGTTTGGCATAATTGTTCTAGGCTTCATATGTTCAAATTATATAATATGAAATAATAAAAGATAAAATAAAATAATTTAAAAAAAATAAAGTAATACAAAGTAATTTAATTTTAAATATCATATGATATTATATATAATAATATAATATAATAAAATTAAAATAAAAAAAAATACGAATAATATAATCTGATATAATAAAAAATAATAAATATAATATAATATAATTTTAAATAAAATAAAATAAAATAATTTAATTTTAAATATCATATGGTATTTTATACAATAATATAATATATATAAACTTATATTTAAAGAAAAAATTAAAAAATAGAAATAATATAATATGATATAATTTAAAATAAAATAAAATAAATAATATAATTTTAAAAAAGAGTACAATGTAATTTAATTTTAAATATCATATGATATTATATACAATAATATAATAAAATAAATGGAAGAAAAAATTAAAAAAAATACAAATAATATAATATGATATAATTAAAAAAAATGAATTTTTAAAAAATAGAATAAATAATTATTTTTTTTAAATAATATGTACCAGTCAGATTCTCATATCAATTAAGAATGTATATGATCATATTGAGCTTATAAACTCGTTTAAATTATATCATGACAGAGACCTCACTCTAACGTTTTGAGCTCAGGCAATCTTGGACGAATTAGTGTCTGTCCTCCTTGAATTTGTAGCATCAGTGAGGACAGATACTAATTCGTCCGAAATTGTCCGAGCGCAGACCGTTAAAATGAGGTCTTTGTCAATTATATAATTTAAAATAATAGGATCATATTTATTAGGAGTGAATTTTGAATAGTCCCTAGTTTGGGGTTGTTCTTGTAATAACCACGAATTCTATATATCATTGTAATTATTAGTATTAAATAATTAACAACGAATTAAAATTTTTGTACTAATTATTTGTGTATTAAATAATTGAAGGAATATACTTGTGTATGTGTACATTTATCTTGTAGGATAGCACGGTGGTAGAATAAATTATTAAAGCAAGTCTAATTGAATTATATTTTAAGTCCAAATTATATATTAAACTAGGTCTAATAAAGTAACCAACTAGTCCATGAATTTAATTAGATGTTGGTTCATATTATATTTAAACTAGCCTAACGTTTAATTTAATTAAATATAGCATGTGTTAGTTAATGGTAGCCCAATGGAATAAATAAATTGAGTCCAATACATTTAATAACTAAGTCCAATATGGAGCCCAAACTAAGTCAAATATGAGTCAATATATATATATATATATATATATATAAAGAGAAAAAATAAATCAAAATTGAAAGCCAAAAAAGCCATTTGGCCGGTCATGAGTGGGCCCCACTTGGGGTGGAGTGTTGTGCAATGTTGCTTCATTTATACACTTTACTTTAGTTGCTTACCTACCCTAGTCAATCAACATGTCAATCCTTCTCTCAATCACTCAAATAGTAAGCACAAATTAACCTCTAATTGCACCAATGTTAGTTGATTAAGGAGTTAATGGGGGCTTACCAAAGTCCTATAAATAAGACCTTCACCAAGCTTTAATAAGTTGGCCATTTCATTTGTCTAGCATTTCTAGAGAGAAAATGAGAGTTCTAGTGATAGTTGAGAGCAAAACACCTCAAGTGTGGAAGATATTGCTAGAAGAGGAGCTTGATGGATGACATATAGTCTCATAACCTATTTTGGAAGGAGAAGAAGAAGAACATTAAAGTCCAAAAGGTTCAAAGGTATTCTATACCCTCAATATGTCATTTCTATGGTCTATATCTGTTTTAAGTTGTCAAAATATATTTTTAACATATCAAAATTTATTTTGAGGCTCTAGAAGTCTAAAGCCATGATATACAGGTAGATTCATAGTTTAGTATGTTTATTGCATGTATTCATCTGTGTGATATGCAAATAAATGGAAGAAAAATTCATATAATGTTTTACCGGTAAAATCTTAGTTAGCTATGTGTTATTTATTGTTGTAGTTTGAAATATACAAGTTGGATATTTGATTTCTATGGCTAGAAAGTTATATTTATGAGTTATAAAGACAACCCAACTTAAATCTCTCAAAAAGATGAAAAAATAAAGAAGTTATGACTTTTACCGCAAAATATGTCATTTTGGAAACTCTAGATGGATCGATCGTAAATTTTATGTCAAAACGTTTTCGAAAATGTGATCGAATCATGAAATGTTGTAAAACAAGAAGTTAGGAAGATAATAAAACTGATTTTGTGCCATTTGGATGTGTAAATTTCATTTTATGCAAGTTTGAATCAAAAATGTCAAAATTAGAAAATCTGAAGAAAAAAAAAGTTGGAATTTCATTCTGCAATACTGCGTTAGGGTATAGTGTTTAGTTCAAAACACTACACCGAGGCATAGTGCCTTTTCCAGGAAAACAAATGTTTTCCAAACCGGGTCGATTTTAATAGGTCGGGTTGGGACGATTTTGCTGGGTCGGATCGGTTTAGGTCAGAAAGTTGAAAAATATTTTATTATTATTAGATCCGATTAATGTGATTTAAACATTATAGAGAGTTAATTTAACAAGTTAAAAAGGAATGAATATTATTAAACATTAATAATATAAATAAATGAATAAAATATTACTAAATGATTAATAATAATATTAAGTTAATAAAATATTATTAAATGATTAATAATATTAAAAAATGAATAAAATATTATTAAATGATTAATAATATTAGAAAATTAATAAAATATTATTAAAGGATTAATAATATTATAAAGTTAAAAAAATATTATTAAATGATTAATAATATTAAAAAATGAATAAAATATTATTAAATGATTAATAATATTATAAAGTGAATAGAATATTATTAAATGAGTAATAATATTAGAAAATGAATAAAATATTATTAAAGGATTAATAATATTATAAAGTTAGTAAAATATTTTTAAATGATTAATAATATTAAGAAATGAATAAAATATTATTAAAGGATTAATAAGACTATAAAGTTAATATAATATTATTAAATGAGTAATAATATTAAAAAATGAATAAAATATTATTAAATGATTAATAATATTAAGAAATGAATATAATATAAGAGCTTATCCAAACCATTGGTTGATTTGGATTCTTATAGTAAGACCGAGAACAAACAACCTTAGATAAAGGGATTATAGTCGGAAAACCGACCTTTGCGCAAGATGTCTGAGTGTTATGCATATACATAGGGTATAAGAGATTGATCCCCTCGAGTACCAAACTATCAAGGTGTCAGATATATACATCTGATTTACATTAAGCACTCAGCAGTAAAGATTCAATCATTTCTTTTACATTGAAAATTGATTATTATTCTTTTGCAATTATTATCTATTTTTGAAACTCTTGATGTTATTTCTCATTCGATCGTGATATATCTTTATTATCTGCTCTTAAACTTACTGAGCAAGCTAGTTGTTCATCCTTGCTATATCATGACTTATTTTTCAACAAAGCTCGAATGCTCTAAAAAAGACAAAAGCAAGAGAAAAGACAAAGGTTAGATTACATTATTGCATGTTAATTAATTGATTAATACGTAATTACCTTTGTAAATCTTTTGTAATCCCGTAAGATAGATCTAATGAATGTTAAGGTTAAAGACCTTGGGATTGTATTACCTTTTGTAATAAACTGTATGTATTTTTCGCTAGATTAATGAAGACTATGTATTTAGTAGTTATTATATATTGGAATAGTGAGAACCAAACCCGAGGTTATAAAACCCGGATCTGGGGGTCATCACAGGTTGGTATCAGAGTCATAGGATTATAGAACTTTAGGTTGCAAAACTTTAGGATATAACCTTAGAAGTGTCAACTCATTTAGAGTTATATGAGATGAATTGAGGAAATTCATCGAAATGAGGAGTAACACAATTAAATATACTTTCATTTCATCAATGAATATATTTTATTGTGATATAGATGTCTTGTTATTTGCGTGATTGTAGGATGCCTGAGATTGGATAAACTAGTTACACAGCTAATGAGGATTACATTGATATCCACATGGATATTGCACAGTCACTGGTGGCTGCACCGATGGAGGATCCAGAGTCTGATCCAGAGATGGGGGATAGAAAAGAGCTAGTCAGAGGTGGAGTGATGAGGCCTTACTATGAGGATGAGGTCGAGTCAGAGTCTAAGGAGGAGGAGTCAGCGGAGTACGCTGATGGCATGGACACTACTACTAGTGACATCATTGAAGGGCTGACTACGAGGAACGATGAGCCAGAGGTAAGAGTCCAGCATTTAGAAGAAGAGAATCTGACCCACCAGCATTTGGAGGATCAGTATAAGGCAGCAACTTATCAGTTCTCTGGCGAGAACACAGAGCTGAAGGAGCAGATAGCAGGATTGGAGGAGTAGGTATAGGGTTATGAGGACTCTGTGGAGCACTTTAGGTTGCTAACCCATCAGCTAATTGATCAGGACGTCGAGTTACAAGCTAAGTTAGCAGCAACTGTGACTAGGTTAGCAGAGGCTGAGCTGAAGGTTTAGTAGGTACAGATAGATAAACAAGGAATCTAGGCCCATTGGCAGGAGGCAATAAAGGAGATGACTGAGATGGAGGCTCACAGAGATGCAGCACACGGGCAGATGCTGGAGCTGGAGGATGAAGTCCGCGAGAAGAGGGTAAGGATCAATAGGCTCAATTATGCATATCGCTCTTCATTCGGTAGAGTTCAGAGCAGGGTGCACTACTATCCAACTGAGGAGGGTCAGTCCATGCACATTATCAGTAGGAGCTTGGTGATGGCCGTAGAGGATGAGTAATAGTATTATAAAGTGAATAGAATATTATTAAATGAGTAATAATATTAGAAATAAAATAAAATATTATTAAATGATCAATAATATTATTAAAGTTAATAAAATATTATTAAATGATTAATAATATTAGGAAATGAATAAAATATTATTAAAGGATTAATAATATTATAAAGTTAATAAAATATTATTAAATGAGTAATAATATTAGAAAATAAAATAAATATTATTAAAGGATTAATAATATTATAAAGTTAATAAAATATTATTAAATCATTAATAATATTAGGAAATGAAAAAATATTATTAAATGATTAATAATATTATAAAGTTAATAAAATATTATTAAATGATTAATAATATTAGGTAGAAGTTTAATCTATATTAAATGATTAATATTGATTTTATATGATTAAAATATTTTTTGAGTGTTTAATATACCTTAATTATTTAATTATGTGATTAAGTGTAAGTAAGTTAAGATATACAAAGGTTATTATATTAACCTATATATGATGCTAATTGAAAGATCAACTTGATAAATTGGTAGGTCTGTTCAAAGGATATTAAATTGAATTGGTTAGCAGTAATCAACAAATAAGGCAAGTTCTCTTACCATACTCAAATTGTTATTGAGCAAGTTTCTACACTTAAACTTGTATTTAATTTTGCAAGGGCTTTACGTGGTTTAATTATTTAAAATTATTCCATATTAATATTATTATTGTATTCGCACATAGTGCATTTGCAAGAATTATAGTTCATTAATTCAAGAACTGTTTAAGAATGTCTAAGCTAATTGTTTCGGCTAGACACTACATGTAAAAATCCATCAACTTGAATATTTTAAGAGCTTATCCAAATCATTGGTTGGTGCAGATTCTTATAGTAAGACTGAGAATGAACAACCCTAGATAAGGAGATTATATTCGGGAAACCGACCTTTGCACAATATGTCTGAGTGTTATGCATATACATAGGGTATAAGAGGTTGATCTCCTCAAGTACCAAACTATCAAGGTGTTAGACATATACATCTAATTTACCTTAAGCATTAGTTCATGTTCCTTGAGGCCACTCAGCAGTAAAGATTCAATCATTTCTTTTACATTGAAAATTGATTCCTGTTCTTTCATAATTATTATCCATTGTTGAAACTCTTGATGTTATTTCCCATTCGATTATGATATATCTTGTATTATCTGCTCTTAAACTTGCTGAGCAAGCTAGTTGCTCATCTTTACTATATTATGACTTATTTTTCAGCAAAGTCCAAATGCTCTAAAAAGGACAAAGGCAAGGAAAAAATTAAAGCTTAGATTAGATTATTGCATGTTAGTTTCTTGATTAATACATAATTATCTTTGTAAATCTTTTGTAATCCCCTAAGATAGATCTAATGAATGTTAAGGTTAAAGACCTTGGGATTGTAATATCTTTGTAAGAAACTGTATGTATTTTCTACTAGATTAATGAAGACTATGTATTTAATAGTTATTATGTATTGAAATAGTGAAAACCAAACTCGAGGTTATAGAACCCGTATCTGGGGTCATCACAGTTCTTGTATGTCAAGCTCCCATTTAGGCTGGTGTCAACAACTGACGCAAATGTATCTATTTGTTCTAAAGAAATTTTGGTTTGTTTATATTCTATTGTTCTCCGGGTGCATACTTAGACTGTACAAATTATAGTCTATTTCGTGTACTTAGAAACCGATGGGAGATGCTGTCGAAATTTCAACGAACAACAGATGCATTTGTTTGAGTCATTGACGTTAGTGGGATGTCGCATACAAGAATGAGATAGAAGCCTGACTGGTGTAATAAGGGTGGAGACATGTTTAGATAGGTACTATATATGCATTAATTATACCTAAAGATGACATAGTTTAATATAATAATTGTTGTCAAAATAGGTATCGTAGTATTATGGATTTCTATTTAGACCGTAGTTGGATAAGACGACGAAAGTCAAGTGTCCAGATAGGTGCTACAGCTGAATTTAGAACTAGTTACCAAGTGTTTCTAGATTATGCTTATAGTCACCCAGAATGTGTCAATGGTCAGAACAAGATAAGATCCCCTTGTTTGAAGTGTAAGAATGTAAATTATATGGATAGAGACATGGTCAACTATCATTTACTTGTTTCTGGATTCATGAGAAATTACGAAGAATGCTGGTGGGCATATGGGCAGAAAAGAGATAGTGACTACACACAAGTACATACTCCAGGTAACAGTACCCATCGTATGAATGAAATGGTGCATGATATTGCAGGCATTGATTTTGATTGGGAACAAGACAAAGAACAACCTATGAATTCTGATGCCAAAGCGTTCTTTAAGTTGTTATACGAGGGTAGTGAACCATTGTGGCCTGGTTGCACCAAGTAAACCATATTGTCTGCAGTGGCTACGTTACTTAACATCAAGGTTGATCACAACATGAGTCATGAATGTTTTGAGTTGCTATTGAAGGCCATTAAGAGTATATTGCCTAACGGTGAAAAGTTGCCCGATAACTACTACTTTTGTAAATAAATGGTGAAGAAGTTGGGTCTTAGATACCAAAAGATCTATGTATGTTCAAACGATTGCATGTTATTTTATAAGAAAAATGAACAGAAGACAAAGTGCATGTTGTGTAGTCATGAACGATTCAAGCTTAATAAAGAGGGTGTGACTACAAAAAAGAAACATATACCTTTTAAGATTTTAAGGTATTTTCCATACACAACGGCTAAAAAGATTGTACATATCTTCAAGAACAGTCGAACATATGACTTGGCATGCGAGATCACCAGCTAAAGATGGGGAACCTAACCATCACACAGATGGGTAGACTTGAAAAGATTTTAAATTAGCATATCCTAGGTTTACATCGAAACCCAAAAATGTTAGGCTTGGATTGTCCACTGATGGTTTCAACCCTTTCGGTCACTCAGCTATTTTGTACTTCTGCTAGCTTGTGATTGTTACTCCGTACAACTTTCCTCATTGGATGTGTATGAAAGAGCCATACTTGTTTCTTTCACTCCTGATTCCCGGTCCTAAGGGTCTTGGAAAGAATCTAGATGTTTACTTGAGACCTCTTATAGACGAGTTGAAAATATTATGGGAGGATGGAGTACAGACTTGGGATGTGTCCACGGAAATAAATTTCAACCTTAGGGCAGCGGTTATGTGGACTATAAGTGACTTCCCTTCTTATGGTATGTTATCTAGATGGAGTACACACAGAAAGTTGGCTTGTCCATATTGTATAGAGCATACAAAGTCTTTCAATCTATCAAATGGTCAAAAGTCATGCTAGTTTGATTGTCATCATCGTTTCCTACTGGCAGAGCACCTGTTTCGAAGAAATAGAGAAAACTTTCGAAAAGGGAAATTAGAGAATGATATGCCTGCACCGTGACTATTAGGGATAGAGATGTGTGACCGTGTAACAAGATTGTCGGTCATCCCATTTGATAAGATTATTGCCTTAGATATAATCGATGGGTTTGGCGAATCTAATAATTGGGTTCGAAAAAGCATCTTTTGGGAACTTCCTTATTGGTCTACTAATTTGATTTGTCATAATCTAGATGTGATGCATATTGAAAAGAATGTGTTCGATAATGTGTTTAACACCGTCATGGGTGTTACAGGGAAAACGAAAGATAATGATAAGGCATGATTGGACATGAAAGATATTTTTAAGCGTCCTGGATTATAACTTTATGAATCTCCTAATAGTAAGATGGTCAAACCACATTTAAGGTACACGTTGTCCAAAAAGTAGGTTGAAGATGCGTGTGCGTGGATTAAGTCTCTGAAACTACCAGATGAATATGCGTCAAATATTGTTAGGTGTGTTATAGGTGGGAAATTACAAGGGATGAAGAGTCATGACTATCATGTCTTCATGGAGAGACTCATGCCTATAGCATTTCGGGACTTGCTTGATAAATCAATATGGGATACTTTTACTGATCTTAGTCATTTCTTCAGAGACATATGTTCAAAAATGTTAAATGAAAAAGACATGTCTATACTTGAGAAGAACATCATTGAGATCATGTGTAAGCTTGAAAAAATATTCCCACTAAGTTTTTTTTTGACTCCATGGAGCATTTGTAAATCCATCTACCCTATGAAGCTCGTGTTGGTAATCCAGTTCAATATAGATGGATGTACTTTTTTGAAAGGATGATGGGAAACCTTAAGAGGAATGTAAAAAATAGAGATTACGCGAGGGGTCAATATGTGAGGTATACAGTTTTGATGATATATATATATACGTTTATATCAGACTATTTTTTCGACGAAGTCTGGACAAAGGCTAATCTAGTCCCAAGACATGATGATGGGGGAAATGTTGAACTAAATGGTCGGTTTTCTGTATTTGGTCTACTGGGTCGGGCTTGTGGAAAAGGAACGCGTATATTCCTCTCTGATTGAGAATTACATGCTGCATATACTTACATTCTTCTCAATTGCGAGGAGATTAACGAATTTTTGAGGTACATATGTAAAACTAGTATTTAACTTTATATCTTAACCTGTAATCTCATATATTTATATGTTAATGTTTAACAGATAACACTTTTCATGCCTGCAGTTCATAACATGCGTCATGCATTCTTTACTTTACCACGCTGTGCATTTTTAAAAATATAAATGTCACATATTTCATTAAACAATTAAAATACATAGTTGCATATAGTGCACATTTCAAATCTTTTGATATCACATAGTCCACATAGAACAATTATTACATTTTAACAAGTCTGAAAAACTTGTCTGTTACGCATTACACACTTAACATTTACGTTCCTCGATCGTCTTTTCTATCCTTTATATCGTCGATTTATTTATTCCAAACTATATATGTCAACACACAACCTATATATCATTAAAGGATCATAATACGTCTCATACATTCTTTAAACTTAATTATAAATATTAGACCATTCATCTCTATTCATTTCATATTTGATGTATTATACCTTACATATGTTAATAACACATCCTAACTCGTTATCGACCCTTTTTCATAAGCATTATGTTGCTTTTACTTAACTTTATGTATGTTATATTATACCATTGCTTGTTTCATTATGCCTTAACACCCTTTAAATTGACCATTATTTATCAATTTAGGGCTTACATAACTTATTCTTATCATTTCACATCAAAATATAGCTTTTTGGAATGGTGAAATAAAGTCAAATGAGTTGGTTTTATGTTATTACACGTGTCTACGTTGATTTGATAGTCAACGGATGAAAGTTATAATGAAAATTAGTTTCGAACGATCGAAATCGATCGTTTCGACCTAAAATGGATTTTTACGGACAAATCCCGCCTTGAGCAACACAAAGTTGA
The DNA here is from genome assembly GCA_947179155.2 of Hedera helix. Classification (NCBI taxonomy): domain Eukaryota; kingdom Viridiplantae; phylum Streptophyta; class Magnoliopsida; order Apiales; family Araliaceae; genus Hedera; species Hedera helix. The sequence continues at coordinate 35,818,680 of OX359267.1, forward strand.
TTCAAAGGTCTAGACATGTCTTATATGAGATATATGAGCTTTATCAAGTGTTGGAATGACGTTCGGAAGGAAATGGCCAAAAATCACAAAAGTTGGTAAAAATGAGTTTTAAGGTTGAAAAATTTTCTAAGTATGAAAACGTGTTGAAACACCCTTCTATGGGCTATTGCTTCGATAATTATAAGAAGTCAAATGAGTCAAGTAGTATTTTTATAAAATACTAGGTAGTAAGACCTAGCTATGGTCCAAATTTGAGTTTAATTGGATGTAAGAAAAAGGAATTAAAAATCGGCAAAAATAGTACAAAAATTAAAAAATCCTGATTTTTGAACACTACGCCTCCTTTCAACTTTTGTAGGAGGTAGAGTCCCAAGGTCAGTCTATCCATTGGTTGGATGTGTACATGGCCACCCGCGATGGTATACCAGAGGCGCTCCATATACGTGTAAGTTTTTATAAGTTGATATGTTGTTTATAATTTTTAACATCAGTCGTTTTTTAGCTTAATTAATTATTTAATTATAACCTATTTAATTTTTAACCTGATGGCAGGATAATTATAATGCATTAATGGACGAGCACTATCATGTTGGCACCCCACGACCACCGATAGATCAAGAATTATGGGAAAGGGCGTCAGTTATGAAGAAAAATGATGTCAAAGGCCAAAGACAACGACGCTGACCGTCTATCAGTGGCACAGACAGTTCTGCTACGCAGTCTACTCAAACATCAGGCCATGCAAACGCGATGCATACTGTTACTGACTATGTCGGAACTATCTTTTAAGATTCTGAGCTTCTTCGTACACTGGGCGCACAACTGCAGTCTATGGGACCTGATGAGTTAACAGATGTAGTGGCGACTGCATCATAACATCATGATGAGTCCAAGGTAATCTTAGTACTTAGTACTTACAATGACTCAAATTACTTAATTAATAGATATTTAACATTATTTTATTCTTTTGTTTTACAGGCCTGTTTGGATAAGGATGTGTGAAGACGTGTTTGTATTCTCCTATTCGTCTTTTTCTATATTTTTATTAGTTTATGCATGGATTTTGTATTTATATTCTAATCACTTTTGCATATAAACTTTACGTTGGTTGGTTTATATTTCAATTAGAATTGATTGCATTTGATATATTCTTTTTAGATATATATATAATGAATGCGTGTGGGACTTACTGTACATATATGAACCACTGTATGTTGGGATATAAAGCAGGTATAAACAGGTACAATTTTTTTGGGAAATTTAAAAAACAGGTAAAAAAAAAAATCCTTGGTATCGCGACCACATGCGGTTGCTTATATATTTTAGCGATCGTAATTTTTACCTCACATTAGCGATCAAATGGGGTCGCTAATATATTTTCAACGATCGATAGTATTAGCGACCGCATGTCGACACTAATGTGGGTCCCTGAATGTGAAACCACGTGGCAACCACATCAGCCTGAAGCTGAGTCATTTTAGCAACGGAGTCAGTTGCTATTATCGGTCGCTGATAATTCTATCACTAACACTACTAGAAAAATAAGAATATGTGACGGAATTTTGTGACAGTTTTAAAAAAAATCACAAAATATAGTAATTTGTGATGGACTTTTTGAGCAATCACAAAATAATAGTATATATGATGGCTCTTAGTGATGGCTAATTTTGCCATCAATATATTATAATTGTAATGGTCATGTCAATCACCAAAATTTTCACGCAAAATAAAATTTCTTTTTATGACGCATTAAGCCATCACTTATTGATATACCATTTTCGTGATTGCATTTAAGTCATTACCAATATTTTAATGAAAGAAATAATCAAAACAATATTTTATGACGGCCATGACAATCATTAAAAAAGATAAATTTTTGTGACGAAGTTTATTTGCAATTACAAAAAGAAGGTATTTTGTGATGGAATTTCCAAGCAGTCATAAAACAATAAAATACATGATGACTCTCAGTGATGACTAATTTTTCCATCATTATAGAGTATTTGTGACTGCCATTGCAATCATCAAATCTTATCTGAAACTAATTTTGTTTAGTAAGACAACTCACATATGTTTCATTTTATATATTTTTTTAAAATTATAACCATGATCTGGGCTTTGGTGTAGTGGTAATACTCGTTATTTAGTTTGCAAATGGGGTAAGGTTTCGAATCCTACAAGTATCATTTGATACACTTAATATATATAGTGAAATAAATTGTCCGTAAAAGGAGATTCACGTTCTTACTTTTGATTCCTAAAGTCAGGTGTTTTTTTGTGATGACTTTGACAATCATAATAAATCAATAGATTACTTGTTAATGTGATTGTATTAATCATCACAAAAACACTAAGTGTTTGTGTGATTGTCAAAACCGTCATAAAAGGCTTTCATGATGAGGGTATACAAGACGGCCTCCGTAACGACTAAAGTCATCACAAAAGTTTTTTGTGATGATTTTTTGAATTTATGTGATGGATTTGAGCCATTAAAAAAGGCCATTTTTTTTGTAGTATAATGTGTAGTCAGTGACCAAATAATCTACAACCGATATTAGTGGCCAAATGTGGTCGCTGATAGGTATCAGGGACCGAATATGGTCGCTGATAGGTGATAGCAGACAGGCTTTTTTTGTTGTTGCAGTGGATGTAAGCATGACATCATCAAAAGTGATGATGTAAGCATGATATATCATAAAGTCAACCCTAGGAAGCTTGGAAAATGACCATATTACCCCTAAAATCTCAGCCATGTTAAGCAAGAGAAATCAAATTGAAATTCTCTTCATATAATCAAAAAGTAGGCTCATTTTGGTCCAAGCAACCTAGGGTTTGTGATGTCACTTATTTGTGATGATGAAAACATTAATGGATCACTGATGGAGGCACATGGGGTGTCATAAGTAGCTGGGATTGCAATGATCAAAGCTTAGTATAGATGTAATGGCTTAAAGACCATAAAACCCTAACCTTAGCCCTCCTATAAATAACAAGCTTTCTCATTCATGAAACCCATGAATTTGAGAACTAAAATCAGTCATAAGTTGATTCATATATCAGTTATAGCATGCTAGGATCAGATTAATGGGTAGAAATTGCAAAGATTACTCAAGAGGTACAAAATCCTAATTTCCTTGTATATCTTTGAATCTTTTGTTAGAAATTAAGTTGATTGTTTAAATATCTCTAAAACCATTTTATTTAGTGATCTGGGTTGTTAAAATATATTTTCATAACATCTAGATATATGAAATGATAGATTTTAGATCTTTGTCCAAGACTGTGAAGAACAATATGATAGGTCTCCTTGTCAGTTTATTAGATCTGATCATGTTACTAGTTTGATCTGTTTTAATGTTTAAATTTATAGTATGTCATGAGGTTAAGACATGTCAAAAATAATCACACCAATTGGATCACTTTTATAGGAGATAAGATTACCGAAAAGTCCTCACTCGACCATAAAATTCTGGAAACCCAGAATTTCTGGGCAACCCAGAACAGAAGAACAGCCTGACAAGACTGTTTGATCGGCTTGGATCTCCCAAGTGTGATATAATTTGGGTCGATTATTGGTATCTCATTGTACCCTACCATGTTTAGTGTAACTAGGATCAATAATATTTTCCAGAACGTCCATAACCTGAGAGATGTTTCAAGCTCCAAGTGTCTATCCAACCATGACCGAAAAATTTTGGGCAGGGATTGGGCGCCTAAGGGCCAGGTATAAATGCCTAGGCATCGGGCCTATAGTGACGGACCCAACGACGATCACCATCCGACCTCAAGAACACTTTCAACGATGACTTTAGGGACGGATTGACTATAGTAATAGCCTTCAGCGACAGAGTTGTCCAACCTTTGTTATACGCTAACCTTAGCGATAAACTTGTTCAACCTTTAATTTTAGCGACGGATATTGCGACAATTTTTTTAAAATTAATTAAACTTAATTTTAAACACTTTTAGTGACGGATTTGGTCCGTGAAAATAGCTATACATGACATGATTAAATTAAACTTAAATAAAACTAGTTTAATTTATCTTTAGCGAGGGATTTAATTGGAAATTCATCGAGGTAGCTTCTAAATCAGTCTTTAGCGATGGATAGAGTTACCAGTTTATTACATTAACATGTTAAACTATATGTAGTTACCAATTAAGCGACAAATATAATTAATTAACATAATTAATTAAACTAGATACATATTTCTAGGCATACTAACGACTGTTATTTATATGTTAAACATATTTGGACTATAAATTTGAGTTCAAATCAACGTGAACTTAAATGCGCATTGAACATGCAAGTCTTCTAAACTGTGTTCAAATTGTTATGTACAAGTATTCTATCTCTTATTTAATATGTGATAGATGTTATGTGAAGCCTTCAACTAATGTTTGCAAGCCTTATAACTGTTATGTGTTATGTTTACGAGCTATGAATATGATTTATACAGTTTGTGTGACAACGTGATATAAATTTTTAGAATGTGAGTTATAAGTGATATTAAATAAAGAAGTATGTTCAGTCAAGGAATGTTAAAGTTTATCTGAATGCATAAACTGTGTAAGTGCTATTTGTTAGACTTGCTGAGCTGTCGTGCTCATTCTTACGAATAAAACTTTTTTTGCAGATTTAAAGATGAATGATAAGAAGATCATGAACGTTAAGAAGAAGTGTATATTTGGTTTCATGTTTATCATTTGTATTTGTATAAAGTCATAATGACTATTGTAATACGAACAAACAAATCATGTAACAAAATCTTATATGAGTAATATCATTTATTATCATAATGTTGTTATGTCTTTACTTTGATATAACCTAGAATTATTTAAGATCCATTAATCTGAGTGAGGGTATTAGTAATATGGACTGATCATGTTATATTGATACTCTGAACTTTAGATAAATAGTAAAACGATAATATAATATTGATAATGAACTACTTATTAGAATGAGGATGATAAATAATATTTGTGAGTACTGTAAGCATCCGAGACTGGACTAATCGATGTGAAATGGTCAAATTTATCGATAGGTTTCCAGACCCAAGTACAAGTTTGTTATTACTATTCTGAATACTAGATCAGTAAGAATATTGATATGAAGAGATATCACTATAACATATGTGTTTCACGTGAGGATTTTAAGTAGTTTGGTAAGTTCTGTACGAAAAAAGAATATTGCACTGGACAAAGATACCAACATTTGTCATGGATAAATATGCAAACATTTATCACGCATGAAGATACAAACATTCATCGCGAGATTCTTTATTCTCAAGAACCGTCCTAATGATTTAATGTCGTGAATCTTGGACATGTAAAAGTTATAGAATATTTAAATCTTAAGGTTAAAATTGAACCAATATATATGGTGTTATCCATTTATACGGATGTGCTACAAGTTGATACTTGTATAAATAATGAGATCGAGATTAATTTAAGATCTAGGGACTAAATAAGAGAAGTTTTTAATGTATTGTCTAAAATAGACTAATTCAACCAATATGATTATGGGATCATTGGTTAAGTTGGTAAATGTATAGAGTTTAACGCACAAGGTCTGTCATAGTGAGTGTGGGGATTTTAGGGGCGTTACATAGTCTGACGTCAATTATTTCCTTCACTAAGCCTACAGATTACAGATATTAATAAATGTAGGTCAGATCATCAATCACGTACCCACATGATGAGTGAGATTTATACCTATTTATTAGATATTTTTATACTTAATTTTTTGTGAGTTTTTAAGTATTTTAGGTATTTTATTTATTATTATATGTTTTTATTATTTCTATTATTCTTATTTTATTTTTATGAATTTTATATTGTTCAAATCTTATTTTAATTGCATGAACGAGCTGGGCACGCATGGTGCGCATTAAGGCAGCACAGCTGGGATTGAAATGACATCGTTTCAAGGAAGCAGAAAGCTTGGTGAACATGGCGTAAGGTTAGCAACCAAGACAAGGACAGAGACGGCGCCGTTTGGCCTCTAGAGCATGAGATATGAGTATTTGCGCAATAGGCGATCGACCATATTAAAAAATTAGATGCGTGCAATTCACGGGGCATGAGCAGATTATTTCTTAGCTTGGTTACCGTATGGGTCCTAGTCCAATCACTCCTCAAGCAGCTTGTTTGTTTATTTTGGGGTTCCACCATAAGTTAATAAAAGGATTTATTGGTAAATCCTTATCAATTTTGGAAAAATAAAAATAAAGTATTAAATTTTTTTTTTAAATTAGGATTCTTTGTTTTGACTTTTAATTATATTTAATTCCTTTTAAGGTTTGGAAAATAAAAAGTCCTATTAGGGTTAGAAAAATTATACTCCTATAAATAATGTATTCTAAGGTAGAGTAAGGAACTTTTTGTTGGGCGGCGGCTAGAACTCAAGTATAGGGATCTAGTGCAAAAGAAAATCAACACCAATGGAGGCGAAGGATTGAACAAGAGGCAGGAGTAATTGCTGGGGTGTTACATTTCTAATTTCGCAATTGGTAATTTTGTAAATACTAATAAAAAATACAAAATATATTTAAAAATAAAAAAAAGAGTCAAATTTTTATTTTTCTTTTATTTGATTTGATTTGATTTTTTCTTATTGTTGTTTTTCAGGTTGTTGAATTCATCTGAGCAGATAGCAGGAGATAGTTGTGGATAGCAACTGCAGGCTTGGGGTGCGTAATTTGTGTATGAACATGAGGTCAAAGGAGCAAAAACCACTACCATACGTAGACAAAATCGAAAGGAGGTTCCGAGCCTTGAGAAGATATTGTCAAGCGGTGCAAAATCAAAAGACTATGGCGAACGAGGATAAAAAATTATTGCGAGATTATGCTATGCCGCAAGTTACGGAGATCCAGTCAAGCATCCACAGGCCAACAATTCAGGCTAATAACTATTGGTGAGGCCTATGACTTATTGGACACCATGGCTGCAAATAACTATCAGTGGCCTTCTGCGAGGATGATACAACCAAAAGCGACTGAAATAATCGAGATTAATGTAGTTACCTCCTTGGCTACGTAGGTTGCAACGCTTAGAAGAAAGATTGAAGCTTTAGGAGTGTAGCCCGTTTAGAATATGCCGATGACTTATGATCTATGTGCTAAAAACCATCCTATTACTCAATGCCTGATTAATTCAGAATCAATCTAATACATAGGCAATTACAATCAGCAGCAGTCCAATTATAATGCCAACTATTATCATTCATGGGTGAGGAATCATCCAAATCATTTACGGAGCATAAACAATCAAGCCCAATCATTTGCTCCAAGGCCATTTTATCCTTCGAGTTTTCAAAATCAACCTCCACCACAACTAAATAAGAAATCGAATTTGAAGGAGCTTCTGACTAAGTACATCTCACAGAATGAGGTTAGAATGAATAGTCAAGAAGCATCAATTTAGAACCTCGAGAACCAAATGGGGCAGCTTGCTAGGGCCTTAAATAGTCGTCCTCACGGTGCTTTTCCAAGCGATGTGAAGATTGATCCTAAAAGGGAAGGAAATGAGCCATGCAATGTTGTGACACTTCAAAATGGTCATTCAGATCCCTATAATTTAATCCAGACTTAACAGACGAAGAGAAAAATGCTACATATTCAGGGGAGTCATTTGTTTTTAATTTTCTTTAATTCTTAGGGAGTGTGTCAAAAAAAAAATTCGCGTGTCAATTTTTTTCTTTTAGGTAAATTGCATTATATTTTTAAGAATTTGTTAGATATATGCATGTAGATTTAGGTATATTGTTTTTTTATAGTGATTTGAGCAATGACCAAAAATTGAAAGAAAAAACATTTATGGCCAATGATAAAATTTGATTATTTATTTAATAACTTGTGAAAATTTGATAGATTTTGATTAGTCTGAATCTTAGCTATTTGTTGGTTATTACATTACTAGTGATCATTTAAATTTGTAAGCACAAATCCATTTATTTTGAGCTAGTTTTAATTTAGAGAAAGTTTATTTGATTAAAGGTGTATAAAAGATATTTGTTGTATCTATAACTTATTTAATCATGTTTTCAAAGCATAATGGTAGGCAAAAATATAATTGGGGGATTTAAAAAGAATTTTTTTTAAAATAAATAAGTAGTTTGACTAGTCTTATTTTGTGGCCTTTATTACTCGAGTTAATACATCCTTTGAAGTGTCTCTACACTTAGTGCCTTAAACCCATCTAGTTTGGGAGTCATTGGTCAAACGCTCGTTACATGGGTAACTCTGAAAAACATAATAAAATGAGACATTGCACAAGTCAAACATGAAAATTGAGGTGAGATGGAGTATAAGACGCACTCACTTAAAATAAAGAAAAAATATATATATGAAAAAAGGACAAAAAAGAAAGAAAAAAAACTTTTGATCCTCTAATTTTTGTTTTGCCTTTATTAGCTATGAGGTCTGTTAAAATTAAGTATATAGAGTATTAAATATCTTTTATTTAGCATTTGATTGTATGAACTTATCTGGATTTTAATTAGTTTGATATATATGGATTCACACACACACAAAGGGTCATATGTAAAGCAAGACTAATAAATATATTAAAATTTTAGTCGTTGCATTATTTTATAAATTTTCTGTGAGTAATTATTTAAGTATCTTGGAGGTCATGTTAATTCATTGTTCATGTCGAGTCGTTTATCAGTTATAGTTTAAATTTTTATAGTTTTGTTTTGTTTTGCTTAAGAGAAAACAAACATTTAAGTTTGGAAGTATTTGATGAGTGAAATTTATACCTATTTATTAGATATTTTTATGCTTAATTATTTGTGAGTTTTTAAGTATTTTAAGTATTTTATGTATTATTATATATTTTTATTATTTTTATTATTTATATTATATTTTTATGAATTTTTAGTTGTTGAAATCTTATTTTGTAGAAAAAGTTTAAAAAAGGGGCAAAGTTGTAAATATTGCATGAAGGAGTTGGGCGCGTATGGCGTGCATTAAGGCATGACAGGCAGCATAGGATGGATTGAAATGACACCATTTCAAGGAAGCAGAAAGCTTGGTGTACATGGCGCGAGGTCAACAACCAAGACACGGATAGAGATGACGTCGTTTGGCACCTGGAGTAGGAGATAGGAGTATCTATCCAATACTCGGTAGGCTATTTTAAAAAATTAGATGTGCGCAATACGCGGAGCGTGAACAGATTGTTTCATAGCTCGGTTACTGGGCAGGTCTTAGTCTAATCATTCCTCAGGCGGTCTTTTTGTTTATTTCAGTGTTCCATCAAAAGATAATAAAAGGATTTATTGATCAGTTTTTGAGAAAATAAAAATAAAGTATTAAGAATTTTATTTAGTATTTTATTTAAATTAGGATCCTTTGTTTAGACTTCAATTATATTTTAATTCCTTTTAGGGTTTAGAAAATTAAAAGTCCTATTAGGGTTAGAAAAATTGTACTCCAATAAATAATATATTCTAGGGTAGAGTAAAGAACTCTTTGTTGGGCGACGGCTAGAACTTAAGTATGGGGATATTGTGACAACCCCGAATTCGGGTCCCTCGAACCTCGAATTTGGTTCTACACTAGTACTACCTTTTCCTTATCAATCATACTTATAACAATATTAACATTGATATATAATCATTTATTTATAATTTTACAAAATCTCTTTCTATTCCAAAATCGCAATCTTTACAAATTCCTAATATGTCTCAATATCATACATGATACGAAATTCTATTACAATTAATTTGAGTATTTAACACTCATATTACATACCAACCAATTCTTTATTCTACACACACATTTTACCTATCCAATTCGGACTGATATCTACAATATTCGTTTATACCTTCAGTGAAAGGAAAATGCTTCATGTTCCTTGATCTTTATCGAAAACTTTGAATAACTTGCACTATTTAAAAATATTGGTTTTATAGCAAAAGTGAGCACAATGGCTCAGTAAGTTTAACATCTACACATAACACATTACATGCTTCACATGTTATACATATTTTGCATTTTATTCCTAAATCATGCATTTCATGTTTTTCATTTTATGAATGCTTCATACTTCTTATGCATCGCATATAGCACACATCTAGCATATATCAAATCATGCTTCTTATTCTGTACATACTTCGCATATAATCATATTTCATGTGTTTCACATAACACAAATATCATCAACATATTCTCATATCAATAATCTAATAACACATGGTTAGATAGAAATGCACATAAGAGCAAGTTCTGAAAAAACTTGTCTGGTTCACTTCTACCATTTACGCTTATTTGCGTCATTCGTTCAATCTACAATTTATATATAAAATCGATATAATCATTAGTTACAATGACTATTAATTAGTCTTAACTTAAGACCTTAACTTCAAATTATTAACTCTTAAGATGTCTGATAAACGAACCCTTAAGTTCTGGATAAAAACCCTAGCCCAAACATAGTTGGACATGTCGGGTATGCTTAACCAACTTATGCCTTCACTACACGTTCTTCGTACGACTTACTTCTAATAAGTTGTCTAAAATAGCCATAAACGGACTATTTACTTTGGTGTAATTCAATTAAATTTTCTTCTTTTACATAACTTAATGATTCAGACATTTAATAATGTACAAAATACTTCAAAATATTATCTACCTTTGATAATATATAACTACGTTCAAATATTATTAATTAACCATTTAATAATATTTTAATCACTTATTAATATTATTAACCATTTAATAATCTTTTAATCTCATACTAATATTATTAACCATTTAACAATATTTCAATTACTTATTAATATTATTAATTATTTAATAATATTTTAATCACTTACTAATATTATTAACCATTTAATAATATTTTAATCTCTTACTAATATTATTAACTATTTAATAATATTTTAATCATCTATAAATAATATTCACCATTTGATAATATTTTAATCATTTACAAATATTATTCACCATTTCATAATATTTTAATTTTTTATTAATATTATTATCCATTTAATAATATTTTAATCACTTCTTAATGTTATTAATCATTTAATAATATTTTAATTATTCATTAATATTATTAACCATTTAATAATATTTTAATCACTTATTAATGTCATTAATTATTTAATAACATTTTCATCATGTACTAATATTATTAATCATTTAATAACTTTTTAATCATATACTAATATTATTGATCATTTAATAATATTTTAATAATCTTCAAACAATATCAATAGTTAACTTTTTAATTGTGTTAACTTTAGTCTTTATTTTAAACATTTAACTACCAATTAATTACTAATAAACTTCATGTATTGGTTTAATATCCAAACAAATTCATTTTACACTTATTTTAACTTAATTTATCAAAGAAAACTCGACCCGGACCGACCCGAACCGACCCGACCCGGAGCACAAAAATTTGCTTTGAGTCAACTTTTTGACTTCTCGACCCTCCGATGCTCCGACAGCCATAACTTCTTCATTTTAAAACATTTTGGAGGTGATTCTTTAGTCCATTCTCATCAGAATTTCTCCCTCTACAATTTCTCTTTATATCACAAATCCAAATTCTGAACGAAACTAGACTAAAAACTGCTTACAATGACAAAGTGAAAACTAAAATCACAAATCATTGGTTTTAATTATTCAAACTTGGATAAAATAAACTCTACACATCCAAATGACACAAACTTAGTGTTGTAGTCTTCCTAACTTCTTGTTTTACAACATTTCATGGTTCATTCACATTTTTGAAAATGTTTTGACAAAAAATTTAAGATCGAACCATCTAGGATTTTACCGGTAAATCATAATATGAAATTTTATTCTATTTATTTGTATGCCACACATACCAATACTTGTATTAAACGTACTAAACCATGAATCTAACTATATATCATAGATTTAAACTTCTAGAGCATCAAAATAACTTTTGATCAGTTAAAAATACTTTTTGACCGATTAAAACATATATAGACTATAAAAATGATCTAAAGAAGGTTTAGAGCACTTTTGAACCTCTTAGACATGGATGCTTTTCTTCCTCTTGACCATGGACTTCACTAGGGACTCCACCTTGATTATTCTCTAGCAATTTCTTCAACTCACAAGTGTATACTCTATATTTTTCTCTAGAGCTTCTCTCTCTACAATACTTAGAAAACTAACAAATGAACCAACAACCTTTTCAAGTCTTGTTGATGGTCTTATTTATAGAACTCCTATAATCTTGCTTACTCTTGCTAATCAACTAACATTGATAAAAATTAGACACTAAACTAGACTTACTATTTGATGGATTGACCACTTGATTGACTTGGTGATTGACCACCAAGAATGACAACCATCAAGATAACTTTCAAGCAACCAATAGAGTAAAACAAAAGCAACCTTTCTCCAACACTTAACTAATGTGTGGTAAAGGCTCTTACTCTTGTAACCTATGTTAACTTAACTATCAACTATGGTCCAAGATCATTAATTAATCATACACACATATCTTCCAACAATTAACCACAATGTGGTTAACTTACTAACACATCAAGTAACCTAGGGTTGATCTACCAAATTCAACCTTAGTTAAAGCTTCTCATCCTCCACCAATTAACCAATGTTTGGTTAACTCTCACCAAATATGTATACATATTTTATATGTTTACACATTCTACACAACTTAACCCAAAGAGGGTTAATTCACACATTTAATACCACTTAGGGTCTATTCAATAACTCCCATTTAGTTAACTCTCTACATATATAATCAATATATTTATATATTTACTAACACTTAACTCTAGCATTGGTTAATGTTTTATTTTTTTTATTATCACTTAGGGTTAACAATTAATCCAACAATGGTTAGTTCTCTACAAATTCAAATTCATAAATTTAAGAAATTGACTATCTTCATTGACCAGGGTTGGTAATAGACAAACTTTCTTATAACTCGTGGTTAATTCATTTAACCAACATTGGTTAACTCTCTACCAATTCATATACTTACAACATATATATCTCTACATATTGACCAATGACCTTTTATTTAAATCACATCATAGCTTGAATTGACCAATTTAAATTGAATACAAGCAACATGCATCTTTAATCAATCTCCAAGTGGGGCCCCATATTTGGTCAACACTCCACCTTTGTTCTTTATTTTTATTATATATATATATATATATATATATATATATATATATTAACTAACCATTAACCAAGGTATGGTTAATTCTCTACAACATGCAATCCATGGTTACATACCAATTTTATCTTGGTAAATTATATACATACATAATTGTATCTATAATATTCTTCCTACAACTAACACATGCATAGTTAAAATTTTAATTTATTTACTACCTAGGGTTACTCAATTAATTCATTCATAGTTAATTCTCATCATCACATTTATTCACCTAGCAATTAGCCAATATTTGGTTAATGCTCTCTTTTATCTACCAACTAGGGTTATTCAATTAACCATACATTAGTTAATTCTCTACACTCAACCAAATTTCCAAACCCCTTAACCATCAATTGACTTTTTAAATGTTTTGGCTCATTACTTTAAATTGTTACATTAACTCCATTGGGCTTCCATATTTAATTACCCACCTTCATGCAAGTATTCTCATATTGGGCTAATACCTATAATCCTTTCGGGCTAGTCCACTAGTAGTAATTAAATTACTTGGACTCTTTATATTACCAACATGACTTAAAATAATTAACATATTGACTTGTTTTAATCTATTATTGGACTCTATACAACAACTTAATAATTAAGTTAATTAATTAATTAATTAACTTCTTAATATTATCATTCTAGACAAACATTCTAGTTTTTTATATAACTTTAACTTATAACAAATATAATTAACCTAATTAATTATATTTCATGACTTTTCCTCTTACTTCATATTTAAACTAATTAATTTATTAGTTTAATTGAGTATTAATTTACTCATCTTCTTATTTGACTAACGAGCACACTTTAGGTATATATGTATATCAATATAACCACATTCACTTCTCAATTGAATTTATTAACTTAATAAATTCTCTACATGCATCATTACAATATTCTCACATTTAATTTCTAACAAATAAATTATGTTAAAAAAATGTTCACTCATTTTCTATTTATCTCACTTCTCTAACTCTAGGTTTTAAACCATAACCTTTAATTGATTACTCAAAATTTTAGCTACAAATCTTGTAAATATATAAAATATTACAGATATAGTGCAAATCAAAATCATCACCAATGGAGGCGAAGGATTAAAGAAACGACTAGAACTCAGATTTGGGAGATTTAATTATTTTTCTCTAGTATTGTTTTTCATTGATGTTGATTAATTTTTGAAAATGTTTGATTTATTTATTATTAATTAAACTTATTTATTATCCTGTTATTTATTTTGTTTTTAGTTACATGTTAATTTTAATTTAGATTATCTGTTTAAATAAGATTGACTTGTTACAAAATTGATATTTGAATACTATTAGATATAATTTTCTGTGGAAATGATACTCTACTTACTATTATATTACGTGTTGATTATGTATCTTTGCACGTAACTATTAATTATTAAATTACACAAACGCCACACTAGGGAGGATCGAGATCAGGAATATAAAAGATGTGACGAGCGGGAGCGGGAGCGGGAGTTGATTTGGTTACGTAAGATCCAATAGGCGAAGGAAACCCTTGAGGCCTTACGTCTTCAGTAGGAAAAGTAGGATTCACATTTGGTAGAACTTGAGGGGGAATGAGAGATCTCTCCTACTAGTCATAGGTGGATCGGGAGTCAACGTCTCAAAGTCAGCTCTGAACACATCGATCAGTTGGCTCTCCCAAACGTTATTGCACGCTGCCGAAAGGCTTCTTCTAGGGATCTTGAGGAAAAGCATGCACACCTCAAGTGTCGATAAAGGGTTGGTCCTCCAGACTATTTAAGATCAACAGGATAGGATTCTTTTGAAGGATAATCCTAATCCAATAATGTATAAAATTTTGGAATTGGAGTAAAAAATAGCGGTCATTCAGACAAATTAATTGCCATTAGATGCAAAGTCACATTTTACCCCGACAATTGATTAGGATCAGACTGACCCGACAAAAAAGATGTCCCCATTGAAGATTTATGATGGCATATATGATCCATATGACCAAACCTATACCTATGAACGACTTATGTGTTATTACAGTCATTTTAATGTATCCTAATGTTAGATGTTTATTACCACACTCAAAAGGGAGCCTGATAGAGGATGACTTCTCTACCCTTGAATTTTGTTTGCTCTACACTCAAATTTCTGTGGGGTCAGCCCTGGTACAGGAAACTGAACAGGCATAAAAGAAAGATCAAGACTCTAATTGGGACGAACACCCTCGGTGCATTGTTGATATTATATCGGGAGGATCGACTATTAAGGTAAGAGCTGCTAAGAAATAGAGGAACGCTACAGACTCTATTCTAGCAATAACAGATCAATCAATGAAGGTTGAAAGGCCATATCCTAATGTAGTGATTTATTTTTCTAATGAGGATTAATATCCTCCGAATACGGTCAACCCCCACAGAGGTGCTTTAGTTATTACAACACAAGTTGGGTCGGTTGACATAGAATAATTATGACAGACAACAGTTCTTCCATGCGTATAAATAAATGGATTTAGAGGTTCGAAAGATGGAAATTAGGTAAGAGTACCCATTATATGGGTTTAGTAATGACCCAGTCCATGTACATATTGGCTTCCAGTCGTCTTCGGCACATCTGCTCGGTAGGTACAAATCGATGTTAAGTTCTTTATGGTACAGGTTGATTCTGCCTACAATGTTATATTGGGTCGAACCATGTTAGTTGTACTATACGTTGTCACTTCTATCTCTCACTTTAAAATTAAATTTCCCACACCACATGAAATTGGCAAAGTAAAATAGGATTTGGATATTACCCAATAGTTTTACCAACACACGCTTACCTCATCATCGATAAGGATTAGTAAGTAGAAATAGACAATGAAAATTAACGTGGAACATTTTACCGAAGGGGTAACTAAACCCCTAACCCTTATGACTGAAAAGAATGAATATGTGAAATTGATACCTGGTAATGCAGAGAAGGCGATAAAGGTTATATAGCTAGTCTAGTAGAATCACTTCGAACCAGGTTAGTCGAGCTACTTCGAGCATATACTGATATTTTTGCTTAGACTCTTAATGACATGTCGGGCTTTAATGAGTCTGTGGCGGTCCATCGGTTGAGTGTTGATTTGGGCAAAAAAATATGTTCAATAAAATAGGCGAATTTTTTCTCTAGAAAGACAAAAAGGTGATAGATGAAGAGATTGCAAAGCGCCTAGATGCTGATGTCATCACTGAAATTGATTACCCGGGATGGATGACTAATGTAGTGCTAACTTGAAAGTAGAATAAAAAATGGAGAGTTTGCATAAGGCCTGCCCAAAGGACTTTCATTATAAAAAATTAGGTCATAGGGGACGGCTAATTGCCATCAATAATGATACGCATAAACGACGACATACCCGTTGATATTGAATGCCATTCATAATATATCTTTTCCCTCGTTTCCAGGCCTGGCAGTCAACGACAGTCCATCAGGAATGAGTTTTTCATCAGTGATGCATTAGGATTTGGCGCTAAAAAAATGCGGTGGAGGGAAAGTCAAAATCAACAGAGAACAAATGTTATAAATAACGTGATTGTTGTCTCGATTGACTTATTATCGACGAGGTTAATCTCAAGACATTGAGATTGAGTTTTTAATTAGAAGCCTTGCCTCGACGGCTGAACAATTATTCCCCCTCCCTTTTCCAAAATATTCCGAAGCGATTTCAGCAGCACCTCCCCTCAATGGCACCACTACTAGCGATGGAAAAGTCATAGACTATGCAAAAAAGTTGAGAGAGAGAGAACTCATTACAGGAAAATAAATTTGGATGAGAAATTAATTGGGTTTAGAGTTTGGTGAGGGGAGGACTCACTCCGTGAGCCGACCGACACCGCTACTAGCAATGGAATTCAGCGATAATCGCCGCCAGTTGTAGTATATAAGTTCATTTTCTACTCATTTGAGATATTGTTAATATTTAAATCTTGTTATAGGCTTATTGGTAAAGTAGATACTGTTGGCTAGCTAGGTTATATTTTTTTGATGTTACTCAACCATTCTGAAGCACATTTGTTATTCCTTTAAGAATCAGATTTGATCTATTTTGTGTATTATTATACATTGCTGGAAAATTCTACTCCTTGTGTTTTAAGTGAGCTAATTTGAATGACAGCTTCAAAAGGGGTGTTTTTAGTTACCTTACTATTTATTATAGTGATGGGATGTAGAGTTACAGTAATTAGAGATGAATTTGTTAAGATAGTATTAATCGCTTATTTTTGGAGATCCCAACATAGAAATGTTGTCCTACATTTTTTACTTGTATGAAAATATGGTTTTGTCCTAAATTTAGTTTAAGTATAATCATTAAGGAAATTTTTTTGTAAACAATTTTCTTGCTTAAAATTGCATTTAGTTTGAACTAAACTTTGTGTCTCTTGAGGGATCGCATTATTTTGGATCCACTGACATTTACTTAGTTACTTATTTATATTGATCAAATCACGATTGAAACAAGATGTTAATAACATGGATTGGGTTAGTATGAAGTTGGTAAGTTGGTTCATAGATTAATACAGTGCTGACACGTGTTACAGGACCAACGCGTGTTAGCACTGTATTGGTCCAGGAGTGGACTTACCAAGAAGTCCACTCCACCATAACCGGATCCTAATAACATGTACGAATGTGGGTGATGCTCTCTATAATATCAGTTATTTAATTTTAATCTTTGATTGCGTTCTGCACCTAGTGGCATAAAAAGGTCCAAGTCCTTGTAGTGGACTTAGCACGCATACGCGTACATGTTTAACTTTTACAAGTGAATAAACAATCAAAGATGCTTCTTTTCAAGATAACATTACTTCAACTTTATTTTCATGTTTTTCCTATTTAGAGGCATACTTTTGGGGGATATGTAATTTTTTATTCAACATTGAGGTCTAATTGTTAAATTTTACTTCCAGTCCATCACTTTTGTAGTCTAATAGGAAGGGGTAAAAGTTTCTAGCACATGTAATTTCTAGGTATAGATATCTAGAGGTTATCATCGGCCTACTATCACCACATTCTAATGTTATCTAATATCTGTATAAATACTTAATTTATATGGTGCTAGCTAGTTGTATAAATATTATAAGAAACTAGGCATTTGCATATTTTCATATAGTTTAGGAAGCTTAGAAACCCGTTCAAGATTTATTTAGTAGGAGTGAATCTCGAATAATCCCCATTTTGGGACTATTCATGAATGTTTTCATCCAACTTAGGTCGGTATTAACAACCTGAGCACGTCTTTATATTTTTGAGAATTTTTTATCACTATATATCTTTTGATGTTTTTCAGCTGCATATTTAGACTACGATGTGTTAGTCTATTTCATATACTTGAAGACTATATGGAGGTGCTGTCGAAATTTCTTAAAATTTAAAGATGTGTTCAAGTTGTTGGCATCAGTGGTGGGCCAACGCATTTGGGAATGGGATAGAAGTCGACCCGTTATAGTGGGAGATAAAGTTAGGAAACTCATATGCACGCATATACATTAACCTTCCTACTTGATTGTGTTTTGATTTTTCATATATATTGCAGACCATAGTCCAAGATATCTGTTGATCAAAGTTAGATGGAATGTAGGGTAGCCTCTGATAAGAGTAGGCTTAGTTCTGAGTAGTATAGTGGGGTTGAACAATTTCTCAATTTTGCATTTGAGCAAGTCAGTGATGATGAGATCAAATTTCCTTGTAAGAGATATTTGAATGATGTGTAGAAGGAAATGAGTGATGTCATATATGACCTATTTGAGAATATGTTCAAGCAGGGCTATAACACATGGATCTATCATAGGAAAACCTGGTTAGATCAACATGAATCTCAATCAAAATCCAAAGTTGATGAAACCTATGAATGTACTAACATGATAGTTGAAGTTACTGGTTCGTTCTTCTAGTGGAATAAAAATAGGGATGACGGTAGCATCGAGCAAGATTTGAATGGCGGGGCTAATGGTTTATATCAATTATTGCACGAATCAGCGATGCAACTGTATTATGGACACGAAAAGTACACGTTTTTATCCTTAGTGACTAAGCGTTTATGCTTCAAAAATGAGCATGATTGTAGCAAGAGAGGTTTTAATGAACTGCTCAACATTGTGAATGAGTTCTTACTGGCAGGCAATAAGTCACCGGAATCGTACTATGATGTGAAGAAACTACTCAAAATGCTCAATCTAGGGTATGAGAAGATTGATGTTTGTGAAAATGACTGTATGTTGTATTACCATAATCAGAATAAATATAAGAGGTCAAGTGATATCTGCAATAGAAGTAGATACTTTGAAAATAGAAAGAAAAAGGTAAAAGACGTGCTGAGAAAGATCTTACGTTAATTTTCTATTGCACCGAGGCTTTAGTGGTTGTTCATGTCAACACATACTGCCGAATATATGAGGTGGCACTCAACATGGTACATAGTCGACAGTTAATTGACGCGCCCAACAGATGGCCTTAAGTGGAAATTTTTTGACAAAAAGCACCTCTCATTTGCTAAAGTGGTTCGCAATGTTAGGCTTGCACTTGTTATGGATGACTTTAATCCATTTAATGGACCTTACACCAAGCCCTACTCATCCTGACCAATGATTATTGTTATGTATAACCTCTCACCTTCAATATACATGAAAGATCCCTACATGTTCATGACTTTACTAATTTCGGGTGAAAAAAGTCCAAGTAAAGACATTAATGTCTACCTCAGGCCCTTAGTTAATAAGTTGAAAATGTTGTGGGATAAAGGGGTTCAAACTTATGATGCATCTCTTAAAGAAAACTTTTACATTAGGACAACTTTATTGTGGACCACAAATGACTTCCTGGGATTGGGAATGATTATTGGAGGGCCGACTCACGAGGTCGGTTAAATGTATGTGATTGAAACATAGAGAAAATTAGTTTCTTTGTAACTTTCAGACAGTTTTTACCTATTGAACAACGTTATAGAAGGATGACTAGACAATTCAACCAAAAATTAGAGAAATATCATGTACCTCACCGTCTTTCTAGGACAGCAGTGTTAAGTTGGATTAGTAACTTGAAATTTATCACAGATTAGACCAAAAAGTATGCATTTGATATCACTTTTTATACAATGTTAGATGTTAGTGGTAGAACAAAGGATAACAACAAGTCAAGGCTTGGTTTGATAAATATGAACATTATGGAACATTTATGGCTGTATGAAGAGGGTGGTAAGATGATAATGCTTAAAGCTGAGTATACTTCGACCAGAGAACAGTTGATATTGATATATAATTGAATCGGTAGACTTAAGCTCTTAGATGGATATTCTTCAAATATAGTAAGGTGTTATAAAGTCAAAGAGCTTAAGTACAGGGGTCTAAAAAGCCATAATTGTCATGTATTCATGCAGAAGTTGATCACCGTGGCATTTATCGGCTTGTTGCCAAAACATGTGGTTGATAGAGCTTTCCAATTTCTTTAGAGATCTATTCTTAACGAATCTCCAACTCAGAGACATAGATAAAATAAAGAGGCAGATAGATGAAATATTGTGCAAGTTATAAATGATCTTCCCTCCATCGTTTTTTGATTCAATGGAGCATTTATCTATTCACCTGACATACAAAGCCATGTTTGGTGGTCCCGTGCAATATAGATGGATGTATCCATTTGAGAGGTAATGACATTAATATTTTTAATAAACTACAATGTTCATTACTATTTTTTAATTAATGTATACATTTATATATAACACATATAGGTATATGTGGTTTTTAAAGCAAAAGGTGAAGAATATAACCCGTGTAGAGGGGGTGTTTAGACGATGAACAATCACTTACGTCGGAACGAGAGTTGCATACAAGGATAATGGAGAATTAACGACCTTTAGTTATCCGGTATAACCATTAGGCCAGGAAAAAAAAAAAACGAAGACAATTCTTGACCGATATGAGTATACAATTGCCACATTGTATGCACTTATAAACATGAATGAAGTAGCGCTATACATTAAGTTAGTAGCCATAAGTATGTTGTTTATAACTGTTAAAAGTTCTAAATATACTATTATTAAGTAAGTAGCAATAACTCTAAAATTATAATTGTAAGTAGCCATAACTTTAAATTTATAATTGTACTACAAACATTAACGTCTTCTTTCTCTTGAATTTTTGATAGTTGGGTGACAAGCTTCCTTGTGACCTGATGTTGGTACACTACCAGCTCTGCTAACTAATTTACTTGATGCCTGATTAACTAAAATTATTTTCTTATGATCTTACTCCTCCGAATATTCCCACCTTAGGAAGTTTGTTTCACTCTTTTAGGGGTGCTTTTCAATCATCCGTATGTATTTGCGCTTTGGGTCCATTTCAATATTTTTTAACCCAATCATATTCACTATAACAAAAAAAACTTATTTTCGACGAAATTAATTCGAACTCGGCAGAATCCGTCGTAAAAGTGCTATATTGACAAGAAAAATGTCCCTATTCCAATGAAATAGACTCATTTTT
The DNA here is from genome assembly GCA_947179155.2 of Hedera helix. NCBI lineage: Eukaryota > Viridiplantae > Streptophyta > Magnoliopsida > Apiales > Araliaceae > Hedera > Hedera helix. The sequence continues at coordinate 35,840,353 of OX359267.1, forward strand.
GACGGATTTATTCTCGACGCGATTATTTACGACCGAATTTTCGTCGGACAATTTTGTCAGAAATAAGCTTATTTTTTATGGATAAGGTTATTTCCAATCGAATTGTCTGTCGAAAATAAGCTTTTTTTGTAGTGATTCTTGCCTCCTGTGTTGTGTTGTGGAAAATGGTTGGTGTTGATGTTGAGTTGGTCAAATTACTTGACTACAATATTGCCGCTTTCGATTAGATTTTGGATTTTATGTTTTAAACACCAGCATTCCTGTATGTCATGTCCTGGAGATCATGAATGGTAAGCGTACTGCTTTCTTGGGTCATATCTCTTGCTTTTTGAATCCATGGGTGGAGCTAATTCAGTAATTTTTTCCTGGGTGATTAATAATGCCAATATGTTCTCGAGGGAATCTCTTAAAGGAATGAATTCCTGATATTCTATTCTTTTAAAAAAACCGCATGTCCTAGCTTTTGTTGAATGCGGCCCATTGTTGCTACGAAATGTCGTTTCCCTTCATCTAGATAGGGGGACTATAGTTGGGCCTCCTTGGTTACCCCTGTAAAACGAGGGACATATCTTCTTCCTTGTTCTGTTAACCTTTTCTGTAGCACTACCATAATTTACAGCTTGGAGTTGGTCAGTTACAACTTCTAAAATTGTGAAATCCTTAATCTTTCCAGCTTTCAAACCCATTTCGGCCATTTCACCATGCTTTATCACTTTCAAAAATGATTTGTCTATTCCGGTCAATACCTTTTCATAATATGGTGCTTCCTATATGTTAATAAAATTCATCACCATCTCATTCTCGTCCATAGGAGGATTGACCCATATGTGGTGTAGACACCCAAATTTTGCACTTTTGTACTAACCCTGACAGGAGGGCAGAATCGTCATTTGACCCGACGAGAGAAAAGGAAGGTGAATCCCAACACAAAGCCACCCCAACGACTTACGGTTAAATCCGCCACAGCAGACAACGAGCATCAGGCAAGGCAAACAGCTGATCCAGAAGAACCTGATTGGATCACCAAAGACGACAAATGGCCACTACGCTTACGATGTTCGGGGGTCTCGCACAAAGAGCGATTTATACATCAGGTAACAGCCTTCCGAAATAATACAGCAAAAAATGACGATTTAAGACCGCGTGACACAGAAATCGAGAAAAAGAAGCCAGACAGCCGCGGATGCATCTGCGCCCAACGACTTTCGGGGTTTCGCACGGCTCGAGGAGACGGCACACGACAGCCGAGGAAACGGCGCAGGCGGCTTGCAGCCCAGCCGCAGATGCATCTGCGGCCAGCCGCAGATGCACCTGCGGCTGCCTGGAGATACCTATAGAGCGGCCATTTCCACCCGAGAGCGAGGAGGAGAAGAAATTTTGAAGGTTTTAGAGAGAGAAAAATGGCGGAATAGAGAGAGAAACCTTCGGGTTTGGTCAAAAAGTGTGAGATTTCTTCTCCTTTTGTTCAATCTTCATGCTATACCTTGTATTCTACATTGGATTTGAGTGCTAGTGCGTGATTTCTATCAATATCAAGGCAAAAATTTCGATATCTTTCTTAGTGTTGGTGCATTTTGTAGATCTATTAGATTTAATATTTCATCTTGCTTTAGTAGTGTAATCGATAAATATTTGTGTATTTGTGCATTTGTTGGGTGGATCTACTGTTAGATCCGAAAATATTTGGTGCATTGCTATTTAAGTAGTTTGATTCGGTGACTTTTGAAGTTAGATCCAATGTAGTCAATATATTGTAGATCTATGGATTAGGGACGGTTAGAGAGGATTTATGGCAGATGGAATCTCCTCCCAACCTCCCGATGATATCCCTTTAGTTTATTTTATAATTTTTACGTATGTAGCGATGGCGATGCATTTGTATTGTATATATGTAATTTATGGGCCTTAAAGCGATGTCGAATCGAAAATCGGGTTTAAGGCCCCGTGATAATGAAATATGTGATTGTGGGCGTTTGGGGCTATTTAGACGGCTTACATGCCCACAAATAACTCCAACGTTATTTTGATGCTTGGTTTTCCCTTTCGACATGAGAAAACGAATTTTGGAATGGAAAGATAAAGATTTTCATAAAATCAATCAAAGTAGGATATTAGATCATCCGTAGGCTAAAATAAAATTGTAAGTGTCGGATGAGCTCTATTCCTATTTGGCGAAGGATTTGAAAAAATATGTTTTACAAAATATCATCGGTTTTATTATCGAAATAAAAACAATAAAAATGAACTCTTCGATTAAGTCAAATCCTTCGTGCATAGGGTTAACGAGATTCTGAAGCACTTTCAAAGTAAAACATTTCAACGACATTCATTTAGGCGCGCGCGCGCACACACACACACACACACACACACACACACACACACATATTTTTAGGATTTAAAAGGATAGGAAAACATCAAGATAGCGGTAACCGTGTTTCACGGAAGTCGGGGGGTGCCTAACACCTTCCCCTCGCTTAAGCAAGCCCCCGAGCTCTATGAATCTCGGTTTGCGGACCAATTGAATCGAAGTCACATATGAGCCATCACGATTACGAAAACAAAATTCGGATGAGTTGGTACATCCATTTCAAATATACCAACTAGCGACTCTGGTCAATTGGCTCATAAAAATTCGACATTTCAAAACCCCGTCGACACTAAGCCGACCCTTTTCAAAAATCACATCTTAATCTAAAGGCTAAAATTGAAAAGGGCTTTTAATTATAAAAAACGAAACGACGAAATCCCGGCGTCGACATGTGGCTCCGACTAATTGGTCTGCAATCGAAATTCATAAAGTTCGGGGGCTTGCTTAAGAGAGGGGAATGTATTAGGCACCCCTGATTTTCGTGAAAACACAGTTACCGCTTTCTTATTGTTTTCCTTGGAATAAAACGTAGGGGGGTACCTGTATGAATGGTGTCATTGGTGAATGCCTAAGATGTCGTCTAAAACCAAGTCAAATTGTAAATAACTAAGGGGTTGCTTCCTAAGATTGAGTCGTAAAATGTGTACTATTTTGGAAGAAATTTTGAACTTCTTCGAGGGTTTTGATTTCAAAAAAGAGATTTGTTTAATCTTTCTTTTAGTAAAACTTTTTCGAGTGACGTTTCAAAAATCATTTAATTTAATGAAAAGATTTGTTTTAACTTTTGTTTTAATAAAACGCTTTTAGATGACATTTTGGAAATCACTATTTTCGAACCTTTCGTGAAATTGAAGTTAAAATTCTCTATTACTTCCAATTTTAATCTAGTGAATCTAATAACCTGGATTAATTTAATTTACAAGATCTTTATCGTTTAGTTTGAAAATCGTTTTTTGTATCGAAATATAAAATCAGACATAAAAGGTGTTAGAGCTATTTTGGGCATGTAAGCCATCTAAATAGCCCCAAGCACCAATACTAACAATATACACTATCAAGGGGCCTTAAATCCAATTTTCTTGGGATAAACTCTTGATACCGCTTTAAGGCCCAAATTTAAAAGTACAAATGTTCGAATCGCAAGTATAATAATCGTAAAATATGTTCATCGTGGGAATTATGTTGGGATCCATTAAACATGGGGTTTAAGGCCTAGACTCCATTCCTAGGCTCACAATTATCAACATATCAAAATATATAAATGGAAAGTAAAGTCTATAAAAAGGTCTCCCCGTGACCTTACTCCATAAACCGCTCCGCAAATCCGATATGTTGAGGGGTTATTACATATCGGTGGGATCTAGTAAAGGGATCTAGAATCTAGGAAATGAAATCCATAGATCCAGAATCCCATAGATCTTGCGATGTTGTAATCAGGATTTAATAGATAATATATCCTAGATTGGCTAATAGTATATTCTATTTATGAGAATTCCTGACTGACCAAAAGGTGGGTCCTTTCCACCCCTAGATATGAATCTAGGAGTGTTACCGGATAATCTTAAATGAAAAATTAGTCAAAACAACCAATATTTTAAAACAATACTTAAAATATGCGAGATCCATATTAAAAATACATAAAAATCGAATCTTTCAACATTATAGATATAATAACTCATAAAATAGACTAGATCTACATGAAAATAGATAAAGATCAAATCTTTTCATATTATAATTATAGTAACTCTGTGAAATACATAAGATCTATATTGGATCTATATAAAAATTACAAAAGATCGCATTTTTCACCTTGGGATCGATGAAATAGGCCTCCTTGAGCTAAAATCTTGGATGAATCTCCCTATTAGAACCAATGATTGGAAAAAATATACCAGACCTATAGATTCCTAGCACTTTTTCTCTCTAAAGTTGCTCTCTCTCTCTCTCCCTCTCCCTCTCTCTAAGTTCAGATTCTCTCTCTAAGGTATTTAGACTTGGCCCCAGGTTTACCTAAGGCTGGTTGCAGGTACACCTGCAGCTAGCTAGGGTAAGGCCCGCCTGCCTCAATTTTCGTATCATGACGTCGTTTTTTCGTGCTGTGCACTGGAACGTCCATAACTTTAATCCGGGAAGAGATAGGAGTCGTGTCATATCATTTCGAAAAGTTCTTTCTGAGGGCTATGCAATGGCATAAAGTTTAGCCCATTCTAAATCCAGGAAGATAGTGAAAATGTGAAAAATATCCTCCTATAGATGCCAGCTATTTAGTTGTCTTGCTTTGCTTTGTATGTTGCTTGTAAATCTTTGTGATCTCTTTGTATACTTGTTCTGATCTTTGAAATCTTCAGTTGGATGTCTTAACGTTATGGTGAAATGACGCTTTTGCCCTCATACCATGGTTAGAGAACAAGTGCAACAAACATGGTACCCTTGTAAGGCACGGGTAAGTTTGAAAAATAATTAGTCAAATTTATCAACAATTTAAAATTTAATTTAATTATCAATTTCCAATTTCATTCACCATGTTTCATAAGTAATTTTAACTAAATAAAAAATTCAATAATATAAATTGACAATAAGTGTTTTACTGTTAATAAATTAATGGTACATTAGAAGACAAAAGACAAAGTTGAATACATACATAGTTACATACATCACGCATATATATATATATATATATATATATATATATAGAGAGAGAGAGAGAGAGAGAGAGAGAGAGAGAGAGAGAGAGAATGACACAAAGAGAGGATGATAAAAGATTTTGAATAAATCTCAATTTGAGTAAAAAGAGCATTAAGTCATTTGGTCCCAAAAAAATAAAGTTAATAGCATCATTATGAGCTCCTTGGTGGTGGGACCCTCCTCCAGCACCTAGATTTAAATAGTTTAAATTCATCAACTAAATGTTACAACTCGAAATGCATCTGGTATGATAGTTTAAATGAATAAGGTAAAACAGAAATACATTAGTATGAGAGTTTGAATAAAGTAAAATATGTATGGGTTTCAACTTTTCTTAATTTTTATTTTATGATAATAAGTATTAGATTAATATAATTAAAATATGTTTAATTAAAAAAAATACTGGAAATGCTAGAGAAAATTAATTATACTAATTATCCTTATATATTTATAATTATTAATCTATTATTGATTATCCTTATAACTTATAAAATTATAAATATTATTATGAATTTTAACTATTTAAATCTTTTTAATGCACGAAGAGAACACAACCAAAATTATTGAAACAAATGATATTAGTTATTTTTTATTGCAAATAAGAATAATTATTCTTTTAGATTAGAGTGAAGCATATTTTAAGAAAATATTTTTAATTAATTACAATACTTGAGATGGTGGAAAGAACTAATTATAAAATTAGTCTATTACTGAAAATCCTTATCCTTATAATTAATAGTCTATATTGGATTGTTCTTATCTTCATCTTTTATTTTTTTCCCTCTTCCTCTCCTTTTAGATCAGATTAATATATATATATATATATATATATATATATATATATATATATATATATATATATATATATATATATATATATATTAGGATCTTGGTAATTATGGTGGAGTTCAGGACTCGAGAATGCATATGAATCAGCAAAGGATATTTAGTGAAGGACATTTAGTACCGTAGGACATTTAGTGCAACTCTTGGATACTGCAATTCAAATTGGATTATCACTTGTAGAAACGAAATTAACTCGATTGTATTTTTACGTACGGAAATTTATAGTCAAACTCAAAACCTCGATTAACTCAAATAACTACTCAAGTTAACTCCTAATTAATTAAGGGTTGACTCAAATTGGGATCGGCTCATGACTTTTTATATACTAGACTGATAATCCGTATAAGGCACGAGTTAGTATCGATGATAGAATTTAAAATTGTGGTCTGCGATACTTGGTATTTATAATTTGAGTATAAATAGTATAGTATAAATGGTAGTAACAGATTGAACATGAAAATAAAAAATGTATGTATATCAAAATTATTACATATATTATTTAATACATGCATGTATATTTTTGAAATAATACATTAAATGATACAAAAATTTTAGTATAATTATGAATGCCACACATTGTATCAGTAGAGATAATAAATTCGGGACTAATTCGATGTCCAACTAAAATAACTCAATTAATTTAAATATGATCTCCAGTTATGTTATTATATATAATAATAATAGATTAGTATTGATACTACATGCAACTTCATAAGATGTCTATTGTTTGGTATTCTTGTAATACAACCTATTGTGGCCCAATTAAAGTAATTTGGATTGTCACATTTGTTTTACTTTTGCGGTTTTAAAAAAAAATGATCTGGTGATGATGATGAAAAAAAAAAAAAAATCTTTTTACAGAAAAGAGAAAGTAATTACTAAAAACTGGTAACTATATTTGTATCAATTAATTAGCCTTTTTCCCTATTCTTTTCTGTCGTCTAACATCGCTAAAAATACTAGTGAACCTCTCTTAATTAGAAAGGATTTCTTCTTTCAATGTAAGAGTTTTCTTTCATTAATAATTATTAACGTAATTTACATTAAAAAAAAATCGATACATAGAATCACATTTGTAAACAACTGTGCCATTTATAAAACACTATGCCTGCAATATTTACATGTTGGATAAAAATATCTAAAAGAAATCTTCGTCTTTAACTGCATCAAGGTTACAACAAAATATATACGTGGATTTATTATACACTTGTCAGCAATTCATCTCACCGCACACTCTATCAAGCGGGCATTTAAAAGTGTAAGTATAAAATAAAATATAAAATTATACTCTAAATTTATCATTTTGTAAAAAAATGATATCTATATAATAAAACAGAGCAGTTCAAATCCTAAGATTACAACATCCAACGGCCTCAAATTAATTTAGACTTCAACATTCAACAATCTAAAATTATTTAGTACTTCAACATCCAACGGTCACTAATCTATTACTCATTCCCCCTCCCCTCCCCTCCCCCCCAATTCAACATATTTTTTCAAAAATCTATCCACTCACATTTCCTTCCCAAATCAAATTCACAACTACACAATAACAATAACAATAACAATAACAATAACAATAATAATAATAATAATAATAATATAGTAATAATAATAATAACAATACTAATAGTAATAATAATAATAATAATAATAATAATAATAATAATAACAACAACAATAATAATTATAATAATAGTAATAATAATAACAATAATAATTATAATAATAGTAATAATAAAAATAGTAATAGTAATAGTAATAATAATAATAATTATTATTATTATTATAATACTAATACTAATACTAATAATAATAATAATAATAATAATAATAATAGTAATAATAATAATTAATAATAATAATAATAATAATAATAATAATAATAATAATAATAATAATAATAATAATAATAATAATAATAATAATAATAGTAATAGTAATTATTTTATTATTTTATTATTATTATTATTATTATTATTATTATTATTATTACTATTATTATTATTATTATTATTATTATTATTATTATTATTATTATTATTATTATTATTATTATTATTATTACTACTACTATTATTATTACTATTATTATTGTTGTTGTTGTTGTTGTTATTATTATTATTATTATTATTATTATTATTATTATTATTATTATTTTAATTATAACATGGGTCACCCTTTTAGCATTGACACTCTTTTTCTTTTTTTCGGGTATTGCGGTCGTTATGTTTTCACATGCAAATTGATTTGGATGAGAAATCACAAGGACGATTCAAATTTATTCTAATTGATTTGCAAGTTATTTTAGGTTGCAAATAGTCTTTAGGTAATAGAGTATTTTTGAAATTTTAATTTACGTCGTGCCTTTTAGGCACGGGTAATTACGTGTCATCTTTTTGGTATTTTTACAGGATATATTGAGAGAAACTATTGTAATAGGCTCTGACTCATGATATGAATTTTTATTCTCCAATTTCAAGAAAAAATGTCATAGTGATGTGATTTAGTTGATGTTATGACAATACTTTTTTGTTTGAACTTAGAGGGTTCATTTTATACTTTTGGATATATATGCAAAAGTATTTCTTTTGGATATTTACAATTTTTTTTTCTCTCATTGGATCACACCAAATGACTTGTAGTACTACCATTTTTTCACAGAAAATATTATTCATGGATCATATTGATCGATAGTTAGAGATACGGAGCCAAATAAATACTGTCAAACTTCTCATTTTGTTTTGTCAATAAAGGAAAGGTGTGTGAGATACTCGAAAATATTATATTACACAAATTTGAGCCCGCTAGCGTCAATCAATTAATTGCTCAAACATGTCAAGAACTAATTTTAAGTTAAAAATGAATAACACACTAATATTTACCTAAAAAAAAATTATGATCGGATTGAGTATCAATATTTTTGTATTAATGGTTGGACTCTCTATTCTATTATAAAACTGAGAGTCTATAACAGTTTTAAAATTTTCAATCTAAAAATATTTGATACAGAACTGTTATATTAGTTGCACCGTACCTTCAGACACGAGTTATCCCTAATATATATATATATATACACTATCTCTAAAAAGATGAGTTCGTTTCAAAGTTGCTAAACTTATTCACCAATAAAAAAAAATTAACGTATTTTGTAGTTAAAGTATTTAAAATGATCCTAATATATGCAACAATAATTAATTTGGCATAGAAACACTTTTGACCTTATAACTTTTAAAATTTTGAAAGTGAACTCTAATATTTAAGACATTTGTCGGCCCCGAAAATAGGACGCCACCACGATAAAATAAAATAATTTAAAGTACCAAACTAATTCATTAATATTTAAAAATTAAGTTGTGTATAACTAATTTATTATAAAGTCTCAAATACTGATACACCGAATATTTAAATTACTAAAACATAAACATAAATATAAATATCAAATCTAAGCTAAACAATATTCATGACCTACTCAAATTAAAACTAAATGCAGAAATCTAAACTAGTCCCCACTATGTCCTTCATTCTTAACAATGCCTAAAGGAGGGAAAAACTAACAAAAATGAGTGAACTTTAAAAAGAGCCTGGTAAGGATAATAAACAAACAATCGAAACGTATATTAACATAATTAATAACATGAAAGAAAACGACGGAAGCGTAAAACCAATAAGTTGTCCACAACAAGATAATTTTAAAGATGAATCAAATATAACTCAAAAAAAAGTAATATCATACATCTGATCCCGAAACTGAACTAAAATATGCTAATTATATTCTTCGTCTAACCACCTCGTCTCCCCTGGTTTCAACAAGCCAATGTGCACCTATAAAGTTAGCAAAAGTCTCATATAGACCCCCTTAAGTAAGGGTACGTTGTTCAAATATGTATGATTTTACATAAGAAGAAGATATAAGAACATAACATCAACCCAAAGGTCTAATAGTGCTAAATGCATACGAAAAACAACATAAAAATTATGAACAAAATATGTCCTGTTTTACTAAATTTTAAAAAAAAAACATGCAAGGATACCAAGGAAGGAACAAATATAGTAAGGAGGTTATAGATAATTGGAAAACTTTTCAACAAATCAAAAATCACTCAAATCCAAATAAAAATGGATTTTAATTGTATATTGCAACGGAGCTATTATGATGTTAGACAAAAAACTGAACAGATCGGACACAATTTATAAATCATTGTATAAATCAAGTTTAGAGTCAGAAATGTAAAAAATGCTATTCCACAAATTATGCATATAACTAGCAGATCTTTCTAGAAAATCAAGAATCAAGCAATTTTGTTATAATATGACATTTATATGAAATTTACAACAATGCTGCTCAATTCCCTTTGCTGGACAGACTAGATTTATAAATCGATATACATTAATTGACCATATTTAGGAGCAGAATTGAAAAATATGTTATTTCCCAAAAGATATAGAACATTGAAAGAGCTTTCGAATGAATCAATAATCAAACGATTTCGATGTGAGATGAAATTCATATAAATTTTACAATAGGACAACAATTTCTAAACAGAATATACATATTGTTGACATGTGAATTTGTCTCCTACCAAAATCATCCAACATCAAGATTCATGCACTTAAAAGAACCTGTTAACACCCCCACAGATCAGGTCACGGCTTGGCCCGTCCGGAGATGCTCCAGTGTAAGAGTAAGTATATGTGATAAATATTACAATGAAGAGCCAAATAATGCTGGAATAGACGATATTTGATATCTCAGTTTGTTTGTTAAAAAAACATTACTTAGTTCACTTGTGATGTTTTATTTATATACTCATCCATGCACCCTGAGGAGTCCCATCAACGCACGTTGCCAAATAAATTGTCCACTACAGTGAAATCACCCCACGCATCACATTAGCACCCGCGCACTCCTAATTAAATGCCGCCTCCTTCGATTACCACGCTACTTATTACTACTTTTGAAAATTATCCGCCCACTCCACTTTTTACTTCCAAACTTTTGGCTTTCCTTCCCTTCGCCCTCTTTGTAAAAGAATTCCTGGCTAAAGGCTTCCATTCTTTTCGGTAAATACCCATTAATTTTCAAATGCCACGGCCCAAAACCCAGATTCTCCACCCTTCTTTGACAGCCCCATCACCAGTCCAATCACAATAGATCCCATAAGCCTCATTCTTACCGAGGTCGATAAAGAGAAAAACGCCAATCGAGATTGGTACAGTTCCGCCAAGGCATTTAATCATGCCAACAATGTCTCCAATACCAAACCTACCGACCTGGAATCCATCCAAGAAGAGTTCCAGATCCCTACACAATACGAGCTCCTGGCCCCCAGCCACGATGACAAAATGTACCACCAGGTAAATATGAAATACATAGTAGTCCACACCCAAGCCCTGAGATATAGGCTCCGATTCCCTCTCCATGATTTCATCAACGCCTTCTTTACTCTCATCGGCATAGCTTTTTCCCAACTCCTCCCCAACTCCTGCATCCACCTTATCTACTTTATCGCCTTTTGCCAAGAAATTAGGGTAAACCATCCATCGACTTCTTTTTCTTAATGTTTACTCTGAACAAAGCCCAAAGCCCCAGATTTAGGTACCTGAGCAAAATCTCGGGTCGTCGAGCCTGGATGCAGTTATTAGTAAAGGGTGGCACTCTCAATGGTTCTTCATCTACAGCTCCGAGGTAGATCAACTTCAAAGCTGGTGCGAGCCCCAAAAACTTAACCTGGGTTATGAGTACACATCCCTCAAGTGTTAGAGGGGGTTCACCGAATTCTCTAGAAAGATAAGCTACACCATGGAGTCTGAGCCCCCTGTCTGACAAGGATTAGCTATACAGGCACGGGTGTAAGTCTCTGACCTCTACTAAACTTCTTTTTCATATTATTAATATCGACTCTCCTAACTTTTCACTTTTCCTTTAGTAGTGCTAACCAAATCAAATAGGCGAGTACCTACTCCCCCACCGTTGACCCCTCCACTCTTCATTGAAAAATTCAACATTAAGGTGCCCCTAATCCTAACACCGAGCCACCAATCTCAGCCCAACCCATTCCATCAATCCCTATTTTTGAAAATCCACCCCATAACACAGCTTCTGACCATCCCGCTCAAATATCCGCCCCTACTCAAACAACCATACTGATGTGATAAAAACTAGTAACTGCAAGTGCACAGTATCAAATTGAAGAATGGGCAAGTACAGGTCGAACCACAGAGACTAGTTAATTCCAATGTATCCTTAATTTAAATTTCAGGCAAATTAGGAATAAAAATTGTGAAGATGATTAATTAACTAACTAATGCAAAATTAAATTAATAACAAAAACTATTAATGAGAAAAACTACCTAGGAATCCGAATCCATTAAATACTAACATAATAATTAAATTCTTCCTTTCCTTAATTAATTTCTAATTATTTTTCCTTCCCTTAAAAATAATGATTCATATAATTAATATGGGCAAGCATAGATTATGAAAATTTAAGGATTAACTATAACTCATCAAAACTTCATTGAGCAAGCATGAATTATGAAAAACTCATATCTTAACAATAACCTATCAAAATCTCATAATTAATTTAGAACCGAAACGAATTATGCACGAAGGTAATTTTGAAGAAATAAACAATTAAACATTAATATCGGAACGAAAAGAATATAATATGTAATATTTAATTTCATCTTCATCCTAGATATTAAAATTTAGCTAGACATAAAATTCATAATAAAAGAAAACAAAACTAAAACTATTAATATAAATTGCATGGAATAAATTAAAACAAATAGAACAAGAATTAAAAAGAAACTTTAATTAAACTAATAAAGACTTTTGCAATGAATGAATAACTCCCTGACACAAAATCCATGCAAAGCTACTGGAACAAAAGTGAGAATAATATTTCCCGCCTCCTACCGAAGCTGCGGAACTAGAAAAAGAGAAAAAGAAAATAAACTATGACCTCCCCTACTCTCTAAAATAATACTCTTATTTATAGAGAAAATAAACTAAACCCTAATCTAATTTGAAATAGCTTGGACTCTTCTTTCCTTCTTGATTTCAACTTCTACATGGTAATATTGGAGTCCAAATAGAAATTAACTTGGAAGCTTTTAGAATCCTTTTTCAGCTCAACTTTATTTATTTCTTTATTTCCTGCAAAACAAAATAAAACTAATTAATTAAATAAAATAAACAAATAAAATAATAAAAATGGGAATATAAAAAATACAAAATTACGTGTTTATCAAATACCCCCATACCTAGCTTTTACTCGTCCTCGAGTGAAACAAAAACAAAAAGGAAACAAAATCAAAATAAAATCTAAACTACCCCATTTTCGTAGGAAACACGATTGCACTTAGCATGTGCAATAAGCCTTTAAACCCCAAGGTTAACCCAAGTGGACGAGTTGTGTCTCGTGAGGGTTTGCAGTGAATATACCCACAAAATTCAAAAAATAAAAATCTTTTTGAGTTGAATCAATTATGAAATCGAAAGAAAACTTTTAAGTATACATGGGCATTACACATAAATAAGATCAAATTCAAAATCACACTTTCACCTTATCAAAAATCTTCCATCTTCATTCTAAATACCATCCTTCATAAAATTAATTCCATGTGATGCATGTATGTGTATGTGATGTAACTCTTAGTAGGGACTTTTACCGTGAAATCAAGGAAACTCAAATTTTTCTTTTTCTATTTTTTTATTCTTGACTTGTGCAATGTCTATTTTTCTTAGGCTTTTCAGAGTTACCCATTTAACGAGCGTTTGACCAATGACTCCCAAACCAGTTGGCTTTAGGGCACTAGGTGTAAAGACACCCCTAAGGGTTTACTAACTCGAGTAACAAAGGCCACAAAAATCAGACTAGTCAAATTACTTATATCCATTATACTTTTCAGTTTGAATTTTCTTTTATTCAATGGATATTGAATCAATATTTATTATTTTTTAACTCTTTTTTTCTTTTTCTTACAACGAGTGCGTTTTACGCTCCATCTCGTTGATTCTTTTTCCTATTTTTTTTTTTTTTTTACACCGAGTGCGTTTTACGCTCCATCTCGTTGCAATATTATTTTTTTTCTTCTAATTTTTTTCTTGAAATTACTTGACTCATAGTTTATATCCCACAACTAAGAATTAGTGCGAACGTGAAGTGCAAAAATGCATATGAATTATAATTTTATTCAAGATGGCATTTCAAACTAGGACTTTGTATTATATCAAAGGTTCAAGCATTCTAAATCTTTTAATCCTACTCAAAAAATTTACTCCACAGACACTTATTAGAATTAATCCAATTCATAAAAAGTCAAACAAATTTCATTTTTGTTTAATGTAAAAAGAATTAGTTTCCTAAAAAATAAAATAAAATACATAAATAAAAATGTTAAATTCCCCCCCATACCTAAATCATGCATTGTCCTCAATGTATGCAAATGAATAATAGAGAACAAAGAAATAGAAGAATTGTACCTCGTATGGTGGGGTATAATGCTGCAAGAAAATGTGGTGAGAAAGAAAACAAATGCACATATCTACAAATTTCATAAATCCTAAAATGCATATGATAGTAAAAGAGTGATGCAAAAATGCAAGTGTGTGTCAATTTTTCATGATTTTCAGGTGGTCTAAAAAATTGAAAATAATCAAAATTTTCATCACAGTTATACTTAGAATCGACCTCAAGAAAATTCTCACTTACATTTTCAAAACATGAAACGATTGGTTCATTTTCGCCTTCAAATTTTATTGACTCATGTGTAGTAGACATTAACAACTCATTGACCTTATCTAAATATTCAGACTCATCCCAATTTTGATTAAGGTGATTTAAGAAAAAGTCTATTGGATCATCCAAAACCATAAGTTTATTTTCATGCATTTCTTGGGTCATAGACAACTCTTGGATCATGTTTACTTTCATGAGTTGGCCAGAAAAATCACTAGGTTCCTTTCCCACATTAAACACATGTAAGTCAATTGTCATGTTCCCAAATGTTAATTTCATTAGTCCATTTCTACAATTGATTAACGCATTAGAAGTTGCTAGAAATGGTCTACCTAAAATGACAGGAATTTGACCGTTGGGATTGGCAACAGGTTGAGTTTCAAGAACAACAAAATCGACAGGGAACACAAAATCGCCAATCTTAATGAGTACATCTTCAACTATTCCCTTTGGCACTTTGATGGAACGGTCAGCTAGCTGGAGTGTGACTCTAGTCTTTTTCAACTCCCCTAAGCCCAAGGTTTGGTACACAGAAAATGGTAGAAGGTTAACACTCGCTCCTAAATCAAGCAAAGCTTTTTCAATTAAAGTGTCACCTATGATACATGAAATAGTAGGACAACCGGGGTCTTTATACTTCACAGGGACTTGGCATGACAGGATAGAACTAACATGGGCAGTTAGAAAAGCTTTCTTAGGAACATGAGTGGTTCTTTTGTGTGTGCACAAATCTTTTAGACATTTAGCATATGAGGGAATTTGTTGAATAGCATCTAGAAGAGGAATATTAATTTTCACTTGTTTGAACACTTCTAGAATTTTGTCTAACTGAGCTGACTGCTTGTTTGAAATTAGTCTTTGGGGGAATGGGGCTTTTGGTTTAAAGACTTTTTCATTTGACTCAGAAGATGCAATTTGATCATTCTTTGACAATTCCTTAGTAGATGGGCCTACTGACTCAGAGTTTGTGGGCTTTTCAGGCTGGGCTGATTTTGAAGATGGATTATTAGATTCATCAATTAAATTTTTCTCTTCTTCATTATCAATACCAGCATTATTGTTAAAATGATTTCCGGACCTTAAAGAGATTATAGAATTCACATGATTGACTTGGTTTTGGTTGTTTTCAAGTGGATTAGGGACTGGAAATTTTGGATTGGTCTCGGGCTGGCTAGGAAACTTACCCTTCTCTCTTTCACTAACTATAGTGGCCAATTGACTCATTTGAAACTCTAACCGAGATATGACTTGGTTACTATTTTGCATGAAATTTGTTTGAGAGTTCATTAAAGTTTCCTGAGATTTCATTAAAGATTCCATACTTTTCTCTAAATTGCTAAGTCTCTTTTCACTTTCATTAGGGAAACCTGGTGGACATTGAGTTGTTGAATTTGAATTTTGGTACGGACCAAGATTCGGCTTTTGATAGGGTTGAAAATTTTGATTTAGAGACTGGTTGACCTGATTTGAAGAGTTATTTGGGTAGGGTCCTTGGTTCCATGCAAAATTAGGATGATTTCTCCAACCTGGATTATAAGTGGGTGCAAACGGGTCATTCCTAGGTCTTTGAGATATTGTATTGACTTGATTAAAATCTTCAAGTTGGTTTACTTGTGATGTATCCCTCGTTTCTAAAGCTTCAAGTCTTTTAAGTACACTCGCCAACTTAGCTTCGGTAGCAATTGAATTGTCAATTGTATGAACACCCTTAAATGAGCTAGATTTATCGGTCTTTCGGGTGGTTTCCCATTGCATGGTTTTTTCTGCTAAGTCTTCTAAAAACTCCCAAGCCCTTTCCTCATCATTTTTTAGAAAATCCCCTTGACACATTGACTCTAACATCGTTTTAGTGGGAAAATCTAAACCTTCGTAGGCAATTTGACACAATCTCCATTTTTCAATTCCATGGTGTGGACACTGGGATAACAAATTTTTGAATCTATCAAAATATTTCCAAAACGACTCGTTTTCAAGTTGGTAAAATTGATGAATTGCAGTCCTAAACTCGGAAGTTTTGTTATTTGGAAAATATTTATTTAGAAATGTAACAACAAATCCCTTCCAGGTTGTTATGGAATTATTCGCTAGGCTATATAACCACTTTTTAGCATTATCTTTTAAAGCAAATGTGATAAATCTTAGCCTAATCGAGTCTTCAGACAATTGTTGAATTTGCATTAAAGCACAAACTTCCTCAAATTCCCGAATGAATAAATATGGATCTTCTACCCCAGTGAACTTAGGTAACATATTTATAAAATGCGGTTTAAGTTCAAAATTATTACAAGTTACTGGTGGTAGACCGATGCATGAAGGTTGGGCAGAGCGAGAAGGATAGCATCGGTCCCTTAAAGAAATGATTTGTGTTTCTTCCATTTTTAAAATAGGAGTGATGTCTTTTAAAGTGAAATCTGAAAAATCAATTCTTCTCACTAGCCGAGATGTTTTATCCCGAACCCACACTTTTTGCATATACTACTTAGCAGATAAGCACATAAACAAATAAGCACACAAAGATGAATAAGAAAAATAAAATAAAATAAAAACTACTTCTAAGGTCAACCTAAATAAAATCTAGACAGCTCCTAACTGTTCCAAGTTATTCTTTAAGGTCCACCAAATTCAAAATTAATCACACCGCTAGCCAGGTAAGTGTAAGAAAGGCGGGAGTCTCTCCGTGGGTACGGTGACTAATTAAGTAACCGCGCGTCCTTTAGGCGTTTACCTTTTGAACCACTTGCCTAGACACCAGTAATATGATTAATTAGGAATTCAGACTCCTCTCAGAATTTCTTGTCCTAATTGAGCTCGAGAGTCTTAGGGGCCAACGTCTACTTGATTTTATTAAGTCGGTTATGCAAAGTTATGTTGTTTGTGGGCCAAGGAAGGGTGATGAAATCCCCACCTTATCTTGTTATGGTTTGTGCCCTTAAAGTCAAATTAAAAATAAGAATAAACAAGTAAAATAAAAACTGTAAACAAATAAAATGTCCTATAACTATGTGAATTATAAAAGGATGAGAAATTTGACGCACCTCAATCCTCCAGCAATCACCACAGTTTATATTTAACAAAAATAAAATAATTAAAAAAAATAAAAACCTAAGCAAGATGTGCTCTACGTGAGTGAATGTATGAATGCGGCAATTAGTTTTTAAACTAAAAATAATAAACTAAACTACTAATTTTTTTTTTGTTTTTTTTTGTTTTTTTGTTTTTTTTGTTTTTTTTTTTTTTATATTTTTTTTATTTTATATAAAAAAAATAAGAAAACATATGAAAATACGAAGTACCAAGAAAGCGCAGCAACAAAATATCTATGTTTTTGCTCCTTCGATCCGCTTCGATAATCCTGAAAAATAAAAATAAAAAATATTAGTGGTAAAAACTAATTCGAAGAAATAAAAATTAAGGAATAAAAAATTAAATCTAGTCCCCGGCAACGGCGCCAAAAACTTGATGTGATAAAAACTAGTAACTGCAAGTGCACAGTATCAAATTGAAGAATGGGCAAGTACAGGTCGAACCACAGAGACTAGTTAATTCCAATGTATCCTTAATTTAAATTTCAGGCAAATTAGGAATAAAAATTGTGAAGATGATTAATTAACTAACTAATGCAAAATTAAATTAATAACAAAAACTATTAATGAGAAAAACTACCTAGGAATCCGAATCCATTAAATACTAACATAATAATTAAATTCTTCCTTTCCTTAATTAATTTCTAATTATTTTTCCTTCCCTTAAAAATAATGATTCATATAATTAATATGGGCAAGCATAGATTATGAAAATTTAAGGATTAACTATAACTCATCAAAACTTCATTGAGCAAGCATGAATTATGAAAAACTCATATCTTAACAATAACCTATCAAAATCTCATAATTAATTTAGAACCGAAACGAATTATGCACGAAGGTAATTTTGAAGAAATAAACAATTAAACATTAATATCGGAACGAAAAGAATATAATATGTAATATTTAATTTCTTCTTCATCCTAGATATTAAAATTTAGCTAGACATAAAATTCATAATAAAAGAAAACAAAACTAAAACTATTAATATAAATTGCATGGAATAAATTAAAACAAATAGAACAAGAATTAAAAAGAAACTTTAATTAAACTAATAAAGACTTTTGCAATGAATGAATAACTCCCTGACACAAAATCCATGCAAAGCTACTGGAACAAAAGTGAGAATAATATTTCCCGCCTCCTACCGAAGCTGCGGAACTAGAAAAAGAGAAAAAGAAAATAAACTATGACCTCCCCTACTCTCTAAAATAATACTCTTATTTATAGAGAAAATAAACTAAACCCTAATCTAATTTGAAATAGCTTGGACTCTTCTTTCCTTCTTGATTTCAACTTCTACATGGTAATATTGGAGTCCAAATAGAAATCAACTTGGAAGCTTTTAGAATCCTTTTTCAGCTCAACTTTATTTATTTCTTTATTTCCTGCAAAACAAAATAAAACTAATTAATTAAATAAAATAAACAAATAAAATAATAAAAATGGGAATATAAAAAATACAAAATTACGTGTTTATCACATACGCATAAAGAAAATCCCTCACAAACGAATAAAAGAAACCCGAACTGCCCGAGCACCCCAAGCACAATAAACTGAAACATCCACCCAATCTGCCACTAGCTCATCCGAAACACAACAATAAAAACAACCTGAGGTCGTCTAAGCCCAGAAAAGAGATATTTCCCAACTAACCAAGATAGATAAACTAAACATCGCCACAAAACGCTGACTACTAGAAAAAAAAAACCCCAACAAACCCTTCGTCCAAAGCTCTACAATCCCCTCTCAACCATAAGGGACGAAACAAATAAAAATTTCCCCTACTCAATCAAAACCAGTCGAACAAACAACAACCGCCCCTATTCAAACCTCAACTGACAAAGCCGAGCCCCAACCGACCTCATCCCCTAGAGCAATAACTACCAATACCAACTCCTAACCTTCCAATTTCAGATACAATCCCTTTCCCAGCCCCGTCCTTGAGCGACAATTCCCCGCATCTACCTTCTGGCGCACTGAAGAAGATCTCACAATCCCCACCCAATACTTTGAAGCCTTTAACTTCCCTCGCTGATAGGAATGCATTTTATTATATTTTTATCCCTTAAACCTTAGTTTTTATAATTATTTCGTGTTTAATTATATTTATAATTCATTTTTATTTGATTTTATAGGAAAAAGGACGAAAATGGTAAAATCGTTAATAACTGCAAGTTAACGCAGCTGCGTGGGATTATAAAGCAACTGCGTAAGTGCGTTAAGCGATCAAGGCTATAAACAAAATGTTTTGACGCAGCTGCGTGGGAAGTTGAGGCAGCTACGTGGCTGCTCGAGGTAGCTGCATGAAAAAGTGACGCAGTCAGTACCTGAAATCAAAAATAGTAAGCTTTGGCGCAGCTGTATGGAAGGGTGAAGCAGTTGCATCAGTCGGCATCAGTTAATCAAAAACAGGTTGACTTTCTCAGGAAGCATGAAAGAAGTCGGCTTTAAGTAGATTTTTGGAGTTATTTTAATTCTTAAATGTATTCTAATTCATTTTAAGTTAGGGATTGTTTATGTAACTATAAATAGAAGATGTTAGACATAATTAGATGATGCTTTTACATTCATTCATTCGTTTATAGAGATTATTATTCAGAGCAAGTTAGGCTAAATTCTTCAATTTAGTTCTAAGGGATTTCA
The DNA here is from genome assembly GCA_947179155.2 of Hedera helix. Lineage (NCBI taxonomy): Eukaryota > Viridiplantae > Streptophyta > Magnoliopsida > Apiales > Araliaceae > Hedera > Hedera helix. Next base: position 35,860,728 of record OX359267.1, read on the forward strand.
AACCCGATTGCGGTTAATGGTTAAATCAATTCAATAATATTATTTATTCTTCCTTATATGAAATTATTCATGATACTCTGTTTCAATTGCTTATTTGATTTTAAATTTGATTGGTTTGATTAGAGCTTGTTAGATTGATTAAATTATTATCAATTGCTAGATTTAGGAATTATATTATGTGTAATTGATATTGTTCCTAATCGTTGGTAGTGAATAGTGATAGATGCTTGTGGTCAAGCTTTTGTTTATTGCTATGGTTATCATGATATAAGTTAAACAATCCGAGCTTATAAGATTGTTGCTTAGAATAATCTAATTTTCTTGTTATTAATGCTTCTATTATATTAAATTTAAATAGCTTGTTCTAGGTTGTATAATAGTTAGAATCTAATGAAGATCTTGTTTTGTTAGATTACAATTAAGTAAAATTTTGGGTAGTTGAGCTTGTTGTTGCCTAAGGTTATTAATTTCATAGAATGATCTAAATATATTCTAATTGGTTAATCTATTAATTGTAAGGGTAAGATTGAACCGAATAACTGAAGTCTTTAATTTATTGGTTAATCTTACTAATTTACTCTCGATTATTTAGTTAATTAAAATTAATACAAAACCCCTTCTTTATTATATACTTTTATTTACTGTTAGAAATATTAGGATAAATAAAAAACAAGACTACTCACTATGGGATCGACCCTTGCTTGTAACTATACTGAATTTTGTATTCACTCACGATAAACTGACCAATCACCAACTAATCCAAGGTTTCATACTTCGCCAAGGTCGGGCAAGACCTTGTTCCTACTTCTTGCCTCCTTTTCAGTTATAGCCTCTTCCTCACCTTACTCATATTTCTATTTTGTAGTTTATTGCTATGTTCAGTCGGCTTTTATGAAGAGAAAGATCAGGATCCAGGTCCGACCACACAATCGCCAAGCTGAAGTCCAAGCTCAAAGAATTAAAAAAAAAGAGTGAATCTTCATCCAACGACAATTCAATAAGAGTAAGGATTTGCTCGAGACAATCTCCCAAGATCGTGTTGGTCTCCAGAGGGAGGTTAAGGAGCTAAAAACAGAAAACCAAAAGCTTTCCTCTAATAAACAAAACAACCTTAAGCTCATCTAACTCCGTTAACAACTGGTCGAGCTCTCAACCACAAACACTCAACTGTCTGAAGACCTTCACTAACTTACACACCAAAATCAAAATCTTAAAGAGGAAAACAAAGAACAATATGCCAACCTTCGAGAACTACATGAAGCCCACGCCATCTCCTAAGACTCCCTCAAACAGTTTTTAAAAGCTAATCGAACACTTCACGCCCAACTTGAACAACAAGACGAGCTCCCCAAACAGAATGAGGACCTTCGTCAACAATTCTTGGACGACTATCACTAAACTGACACTCTTGAACAAACCCTCAAAATAGACCAAGCCTAGCACACCAAAATAGAAGAACAACATCAAAACGAACTCACCCAATTACGCCAAAAAAACCACCAACTACAACAAGTCTTCAAAAAAGAAATGACTTATACGTCCAACTGGCCGCGGTGAATAAAAAAGGCTTTACTGAGCATAGCGAGCTTCAACGATTCACCGAGGCCTTCAAAAGAGCATACACCGACCTCTAAACTCAAACTAAAGAACTCGCCACAACCCATAAGCATATCATTGCCGAATATCGAGCTTCTACAAAGGTAACATAACAGATAGCCTTGGAATTTGGTAAAGGCTACCGAGCTGCACTCTTGAAGATTCAAGTAGTCGGAACAGATCCAAAAATAGTAGGCTTCTATGATGATGACATGCTCTGGCTCGAAGATGACCCCCCCCCCCCCCCCCAACGAACCAGATATCGAAACAGATGACAACCCTCTAATCGACCCTTCAAACCCCTAACTTCTATGTAAATTTATTTTATCTTTTTCTTTTCTTTGCATAGTTTGTATGTAGGATTTTATATGTAAATAATTTAAACAAACCAATGAATGAATTATATTCTTCCTTCATTGTGCTTCATTTAAATTGTCACAACTGTATCATCCAACCTTTTTTCGAGCAATTATAATATATATTTCAAGAATTTCATATGTAATTAATCAAACAAGTCAATAAATAAAATAGTCGCTTTTTTCATTGAAACTTGTTTAAAATCGTTACAACTGAATAATCCTTCCAACTATATTATATGACTGTTAAAATAGAAAGGAAACAAAGAGTTTTCCCTTACTGATAATACCTTCTCAGCAGACCAACATGTGTTTTACTAAGGCGATAAGTCCATTCCTTTACTAACTCAATAACTTCATAGGGACCCTCCCAATTAGGCATTAACTTGCCTGTACTCTGTGGAGTTGAGGCCACGGCCTCCCGAAGCACAAGATCTCCCACCTCAAATCTTCTTATTCGAACTCTTCGATTGTAATACTAAGCCATCCTTTGCTAATAAGTTGTCAACTTCAAAATTGAAGCATCCCGAATTTGTCTAACAAATCCAAGTTAAACCGAAGTCCCCCTTCGTTATATAATTCTCGAAAATTAGACACTTTGAACGAGGTAAACCCGATCTCAACTGCAATCCATGCATCAGTACCATAGGAAAACCTAAAAGGTGAATCCCTTATAGTCGTTCGGGGAGTTATCCGATAAGCCCATAAGACACTCTGCAACTCCTTCGGCTATCTCCCTTTAACATCATCTAATTGTCTCTTAATTTCATTAAACAAAGTTCAATTAGTAACCTCGACTTAGCCATTGGACTGTGGATGTGCTACCGAAGTCCTCCGATGTTAAACCCCAAATTCGGATAAGAACTGTTCAAACTTAGCCCCCACAAACTGCAAACCATTGTCCGAGATAAGTACCATTGGAATGCCAAATTGAAACATAATTGACTCCTTCAAAAACTTTAAACAATTCCCCTCGGTAATGTGACAAAGTGGTTTAGCCTCTACCCACTTGGTCATGTAATCGATAGTTACCACCACATACTGAAGTTGTCCTTTCACCTTCAACAGTGGCCCCAAAAAAGTCTATCCCCCAAATAGCAAACAGGATGGGAGATAATAGTGATGATAATTCATCTAGAGGCTAATGCAGAATCGAGTTGTTAAGCTGACAGTTCTGAACATACCATTTAGCTTCTTGGAATATAGTTGACCAGTAGTACCCCTGTCGGACCAACTTATATGCCATCGCCTTAGCCCCTATATAGTCTTTGCAAATCCATTCAAGAACCTCCCAGAGTGCATAGGACACCACTGACGGAACCAAGCACTTTAACAATAGGGAGGAATACGATCTCTTGTATAAATCTTCATCAATTAAATAAAAATATGAACTCCGATACTTGACCCTTTTTGCCATAACCTTATCCGTCAGAAGTTTCCCATTGATTAAGTATTCAATGTACGGAGTCATCCAACAATTCGACCTCTCGATGCACAAAAGCTCATTTCTGTTGACCTGGTCACACTCTGATTATTGATTTTGATGATAACTTTATTTCTATACTAAAAAATTTTGTATTGTTATTAAGATATGTGCAGCAGGTTGAAAATAATGATATGCAACAAACTGATTTCAACATTGGATTAAAGCTACAAATGGAAAGTATTGTGAAGCTTTATCCTGAGTCCTTAGGTTTTCATGTAAGATCTTGGCTATGACTCATATTTCAATTCAAAGCTCATTAGGTTTCATTCCATATTTAAAAAGAAATCTATTATAAATATATCTAAATAAAGTGTCAAACTAAATTGTCGAGTCAACTATCATGGACATTCCATATTAGGATCAATTATAATAATTAAGGGAATCTAAATTAAATTATGTAATTGATTGACTTTTCCATGTTAGGAGGAACTATTTAAACAAGTCACTAATACTTGATTGATACTTGATTGATTGACAATTAAGAGTTGCCATAAATATGTTAACAAACTAATTGAATAAACCTAGAATATTTTATGGTAACTGTAATGGACTATTTTTTTTGTTTCCATAAATGTTGATTGTGATTGCTTTAATCTTGCAACTATTTATGGTATGAATATTTCCTTGACCTACGTTATGTTGAAGTGTCAAAAAGTTATTTCCAAGATTGTGCTTCAGAACATCTATTATGCGCATCATAATTATATGGGAATAAATCTATCTTTAATCCGAGATCCTCTTTATCAATCAATCACTAAAAATATCCCTCGAATAGTTACCAAGTTCAAAAAGGTTAAACGGTGATGAGTGGGTTTTATACCTGCGAATTAGTGCGTCTGACTTAATATTTTTTGAGTTTTTGAGAGTTATTATTGCTTATATTTATGAATTTTATGGTCCCTAATGTCTCGTCGGTGTTTTGTAGGATTTTTGAGTTGAAAGGGCAAAATGGTAATTTTCACAAAAAACCACCGCCGCAGCGGTAGATTTTACCGCCGCGGCGGTCGACCATGCTGTTTTCTGACGGAATTTTCTTACTTAAGTGAGAAGGTGGCTTAACCTAAAGTAATCGGATTTTTACGCTTGAGAGCTCATTTTCTTCATTTCTTCCAGCCTTTAAAGCTACTTGGATTGGTGTTAAGCTCAAGAACAAGAAGATTCATCAAGCTTGGATTGCTACATTTTGAAGGGAGTTTTAGTGTTTGAGACTTGTGTACAAGGAGTTTCATTCATTTGATTTATCTTCATGTTGCGTAGTTTAAGTCTAATGAACAACTTGTTAATGATTGTTAGTCATTTAGCCATGAACTAACTTCATTTCTAGGATCACAATGGATCTCACTACTAGATTTTAATGGAATATCTCTCTTTTTGATGTGAATGGATTGCTAATGAATGATTATCATGCTTTGTTCTTCATGTATGGATTATGTACTTTGTATGTAATGTGTGGTTGTTTATGATACTGAAAAATGGATTAAATAACTCGACCTAAAGCATGATAACATTTGTAGGTTGTTTTATCTTCGGATGAGTGCCTAATTTGTATCTCGGATAGGAATATACCGGTGTACCTTGTGTAACCTTATTGAGAAGTGTTTTTATCGCCATCTTGCTAAGTTAGGTCATATAGGAATATAGTGAACTAATTAGTAGGGTGTGAATTATTTAACTATCGAAAGAGGTTATTGGTTGCTTATTTTCTCTGGTTATCATTCGAGCGATCTTAGCATTGAGAAGAGGGGTGTGAGGGTTAAGTGTGAGCGATCTTAGCTTGTTTTAATCGAATCTTTGTTGCTACGTTTTTATTATTTTAGGTTATTGTGTTAACAAAAACTCACCATCTTAATCATAGTTTAAATCGGATTAGATTGCTTTAAGTTTGCTATGCAGATAACGTTAGTATAACTCCTCGTGGGATCGATAACTTACTTACATTATATTACTTGTTGACCGCGTATACTTGCGCGTTGCATTCATTCAAACGAATTCGGAATCGCGTGCTTTTTATAGGTGCCGATTCCGCTCAACAAGTTTTTGGCGCCGTTGCCGGGGAGTTATTGAATAATATTTTGTAAATATTAATTTTTTGTCTTCTTAGTTTTAAGTTAGGCGATTTTCCTTTTTGTTTATTATTTTTATTTAATTTGCTTGATATGTATGCACTTATGGAACTAATGACTGCACGAGTTGAGACTTTTACAAGTACGGTTAATGCTTTCGGGGGTCAACCTATTCAAAATGCTTACAATCAATAGGAGTCCAATTACTCCCCAAGCTATTATCATCGAGAATCGCATTATCGTCTAGACTTTTCATGGAACAACAACAATCATGTCCAAATGTTTGATCCATGGATTTCAAACCAACCTAAAGTCTCATATGAGCCTCCACCACTCCAAGAGCAATATTCTAATGTGGAGAGTCTTCTTGCCACATTGATAGAGAAAAATGAAAAGAGACGACAAGAAGAAGAATATTTGAGATTGGAGGAAAATCTTACCACAACCATTGAGCAAGACGAGATGAGGGTGAACACATATACACTCTCATCTAAACCTCCACCACAAGAAGAGGATGAATCTAAGTTGGAGGACCGCCTTGTCAAATACATAGAGAAAATTGAGATGGGAATGAGCAATCGAGAGTCATCAATTCAAATTCTTGCTAATTATGTGGAACAACTCACAAGTACTATCAATTTTAGCCCATAAGATGATTTACCTTGCGTCGTAGAGTCTATTCTTGAAATGGTGGGTAACGAGAAGTGTTGGGATGATTTACTAGAAGGTGGTGAGGAGTTCCACGTTGAAGTTGGTGATGATGAGATGTGTTCGCATCCGGTTATGGAAGATGACGTGGGAAAAGAAAAATTGGATGATGATGATCAAGCAAGGGAGTCTACTGTTTTGATGCAAGGCTTGAGTGTGCCTCTTGTGCAGTTCTTGCATCCCATTAAAGATTTTGTGGAATGCTTCCGGATTGAATTTGCGGAAGAAGATGAGGAACTGACGAAATTCAAGTTCGGAGGGCTTAAATTATGCACACACGCCGACGAACGAAAGGAAATGACTAAAAGGCGGCATGATGTGACCATCTTTGCGCGTAATCCGGATTGAACAAGGAGTAGTCCGGCTGAGGACTATAACTCAAGCGTTGTTTGGGAGGCACCCCAAATGTTTAATTTAATTCATGTTATTATTTTTTATATTTAGTCATTTTTGCTTTAGTTTGATGGACTAAATACTTTTTTATATAGTATGTTAGTATAATTATAATTATAATTAAAAATTTAGCTTTATAGCTAATTGCAATTTCTATGTTTTTGAGTTAAAATTGTGATTAATTATTTAGTTTTTGATAAATTTATGTTAAACTTTCAGGTACTATCAAGGCAATGCTTCAATGTGGAATCAGTTGAACAAGAAAAAAGTTTTCTGGCAGAAGCTTTGACCGCTGCAGCGGTGCCCTGCTACCGCCACAGCGGTAGCCTTCAGCAGGTGCAACTTTTCAAGCAGGACGTTTGACCGCCGCAGCGGTGCCCTGCTACCGCCGCAGCGGTAGTCTTCAGAATTGGTTAACAGAATCATTCACCGTCGCAGCGGTGAATATGGCCGCCGCAGCGGTAGGTCGGCATTTCAGAAGAAAAAAAAATATAACCCCCTTAAGGGTTATTTCAAATGAACGGCTTGCTTGGCATTCCCTCTCTAAATCCTTGATTCCTAATCTCTCCCAACCATCGCTCCCATCCGATTCCTGTGCCAAATTGCATTTCTTCCAAATCCAAACCACAAGGAGGATCCAAACACAAAGGGTTTCACTCTCTCTCTCCGAGCCAACCTTGAAGTTTGGGAGTTCTCTCGGTCGAAATTGGTACCAATTCCTTTCCTTTTTGTTGCAATTTTCTGTTGCATTCAGTGAATTAGTATTGGTGGTGTGGTGTGTTGGTGATATACCCTAAATTGGGTGGCTAAATTTGGTTTGGAGAGATCTTGTTCATTGTTCAAAGCAAGGGTGCACGCCAACTGCTCGATAAATTGCCTCAACCAAGTTTCTCTTAAAAATCAGTGGTTTGGGTTGCCGTTTGCCATCGTTTCCGATTCTTAGCACTACATTGATCAACTATGGCTCCTAAACGACAACGTGGGCAAACATCTCGCGCCACATATGACGCGCATCATTTTGTTAGTGAAGAGGCTAAGAAGAGATTTCATGAGGTGATCGAAGGGAAAACGATTATCCCAGAGCGAGGCCTCCTTCCGAATAACAATGATGGACGCTTGTGCCATATGATAACTGAAAAGCATTGGAATAATTTCACTGAACAACCTGAGCCGGCATGCATTGCAATTGTCAAAGAATTTTACGCCAATGCGAAGGAGACTGTCAATGTGGTGCGCATTCGTGGTGTGGATGTGCATTTTGGGGCTGAGCAGATAAACGACTTCTATCACATTCCCCACATAGAGGAGATGGACCAATATACCTCCTACAAGACCGAGCACCTCAATCTAACCGACGTGCTTCGGGGCTTGTGTCAGCCGGATGCCGAATGGACTCTAAAGGATAGGGCGCCCCGGTTATTTTCGCATCGATTCTTGAGCAGGATTGGCAAGGCCTGGTATTATTTCATTTGTGTCAAATTGCTCCTTACCACGCACGTCAGCGATGTGATCATATCCAGGGCAGTGCTATTATATTGCTTGGTCAACCGGATGAGCATCAACGTGGGACGTGTTATTCTCGGATCAATCAAACACACTCTCCACGGGGGTACTCCGGGTGGTTTGCCGCATCCTTCTCTGATTTGTGGCTTGTGCTAATTTGCTGGAGTTGAATGGTCTGCGGATGAACCTCTGCATCAGCCCAAAATCCCGATCGACTCTCGGTTGATTCGTAACTATAATCAGTGGGATGGGGCCCCAGATAATCCGACTGGTGCCGGTTTTATATTTGAGGCTCAGTCTCCCGATACAGAGGAGCTCTTTGCAGATGATCAGCAGGAGGAGGATGACGCCGCCAATCAGCCATTTCTAGTATCCATTGCGACGGAGGTGCAACGCTTGCGAAGGGAATCGCGCCGCCAATCTCGCCAAATTACTTAAGTCGCTCAGCAGGTTAACATTATGACGCAGTTCAATGCCAATTTCACTGCAACCCTTGCTGAGATGTTCGAGAGGATGGGGTTGAATTCTGGTCCAAACCCTCTGCAGTTCCAAAGCCCGCCAGTGATTCCTGACTACCCTCAGGATTCTCCTGACGAAGATGTAAATGCCTAATCCAATTCAGGGGAGTCCTCAATTTTAAAATTCTCTATCTTTTCAATGAGGGCATTGTCATGTTTAAGTTTGGGGGTGTTTCTCTGTTTCTATTTGTTCTTGTCTTTAATTAGTGCCTGGGTAGTTTCGTAGATGTTATGCTTATTAGTAGTTATTAAGTAGTTATCCAGACTGTAGTTGTGATTGTGAATTTGAAGCCAATGATATGAAGTGTTTGTCATGCTGCCAGTTTAAATTTAAAAATTTAGCATGCGTAGTATTTATTTCAACGATTGATTCAAGTTAACAATGCCATTGATCTTGCTTTATTTCGTCATACACAATTATGATTCCTTTTGTTGATTAGTTTTTCATTAGAGAATTGGTATAGTTAGCTGCTTATGGGGTAAGCTTGGAATGTTCTAAATGACCTTCTTGAACGCTAATTCTAGGCTTGTATATAAGTTTGGGAGGACCTCAGATGTTTGATGTAAAAAAAAATAAATAAAAAAAAAAAGAAAAAAAAAAGAAAAGAAAAAAAAATAATAATAATAAATTGCTTGACTAGTCGAGTTTTGTGGCCTTTGCTACTCGAGTGATTAAATCCGTGGAGTGTTTTTCCACCTAGTGCCCTAAAGCCGACTGGTTTGGGAGTCACTGATCAAAAGCTCGATACGCGGGTAGCTCTGAATAACCTAATAAAATTAGACATTGCACAATCAAGCTTGTTAGTCCAGGTGAGACGGAGAGTAAAACGCACTCACCTGTGTGGTTAAAAGTTTTAAATCCGAGGGTCCTTGTCCTTATATAATAGTCTTGTTTGGTTGTGCTTGTTGGGTTTGTCGGTTAAAGAAAAATCGCCCATGGCAGTTGCTTGTTTAAGTTCTTCTAATCTCTACCTAATTTATCATGGGGATTTGTGCACACGCACGCAAAACGGATCATACGCAGTCGTGAGCTTGAGTATTTTGTTGAAATTTTATACTTTGTTCTGCTTTATGATTTATCTTAGCTGTTGCAGTTATCCCTGAGGCTGTGAGTCCAATTCTTGTCTGGATTAGTAATATTAGTAGTTATTTAATTTTTGTTTTACTGTTTTGCTCGAGGACGAACAAATGTTTAAGTTTGGGGGTATTTGATGAGTGGGTTTTATACCTGCGAATTAGTCCGTCTGACTTAATATTTTGTGAGTTTTTGAGAGTTATTATTGCTTATATTTATGAATTTTATGGTCCCTAATGTCTCGTCGGTGTTTTGTAGGATTTTTGAGCTGAAAGGGCAAAATGGTAATTTTCACAAAAGACCACCGCCGCAGCGGTGGATTCTACTGCCGCGGCGGTCGACCATGCTGTTTTCTGACGGGATTTTCCTACTTAAGTGAGAAGGTGGCTTGACCTAAAGTAATCGGATTTTTACGCTTGAGAGCTCATTTTCTTCATTTCTTTCAGCCTTCAAAGTTACTTGGATTGGTGTTAAGCTCAAGAACAAGAAGATTCATCAAGCTTGGATTGCTACATTTTGAAGGGAGTTTTAGTGTTTGAGACTTGTGTACAAGGAGTTTCATTCATTTGATTTATCTTCATGTTGCGTAGTTTAAGTCTAATGAACAACTTGTTAATGATTGTTAGTCATTTAGCCATGAACTAACTTCATTTCTAGGATCACAATGGATCTCACTACTAGATTTTAATGGAATATCTCTCTTTTTGATGTGAATGGATTACTAATGAATGATTATCATGCTTTGTTCTTCATGTATGGATTATGTACTTTGTATGTAATGTGTGGTTGTTTATGATATTGAAAAATGGATTAAATAACTCGACCTAAAGCATGATAGCACTTGTAGGTTGTTTTATCTTCGGATGAATGCCTAATTTGTATCTCGGATAGGAATATACCGGTGTACCTTGTGTAACCTTATTGAGAAGTGCTTTTATCGCCATCTTGCTAAGTTAGGTCACATAGGAATATAGTGAACTAATTAGTAGGGTGTGAATCATTTAACTATCGAAAGAGGTTATTGGTTGCTTATTTTCTCTGGTTATCATTCGAGCGATCTTAGCATTGAGAAGATGGGTGTGAGGGTTAAATGAGGTAGTGAATGAAGTTGTGATCTTAGCTTGTTTTAATCGAATCTTTGTTGCTACGTTTTTATTATTTTAGGTTATTGTGTTAACAAAAACTCACCATCTTAATCATAGTTTAAATCGGATTAGATTGCTTTAAGTTTGCTATGCAGATAACGTTAGTATAACTCCTCGTGGGATCGATAACTTACTTACATTATATTACTTATTGACCGCGTATACTTGCGCGTTGCATTCATTCAAACGAATTCGGAATCGCGTGCTTTTTATAGGTGCCGATTCCGCTCAACAAATGGTAACTTTATTATGGATCCTCCCTAACGGCTAGTTTTAAATGCATATATATATATATTGTCCAGCCAAACAAAAAGAGACACGAATAATATTGATACTACACTGGGTCTTTTAAAAAGCAAAGAAACACTGCATAACAAGTATTATTTTCTCACATGAAAAACTAATACACTGCTGAAAGACACTTAACAATCTGATTTTGTTCCCAGCCGTGAATCATTTGAGAATAATCTGGTGATATCTTAACTTTTGATTATTGCATTTAGATTTAAGCTTTGTGTTGTTATATAACTAATGCTTTGATCATAGTATTCATTGTAAACAGTTTTGAATCTGCACTAATCTATTTTATGTTGAAGGGTTTTTGCAATTAAGTTCCGGGTTAGCTTAATAGCTTTGTGAGTAAAAGTACTCAAGTAAGTGCATAGGTGTGCACAAGGGAGCATAGGTGCTCGGGAGGAACTGTCCTCAAAAGTGGGAACTGTTATTTTAAAAAGTTGTTTCAAGGCAAAATTATTTAATAAAAAGTAATCTCCAATACCATTTGGTATTGGACGTGAAGTAGGCCACTAGAGTAGAAGATAGGGGTCGAACCACATAAAAACTCTTGTGTTCATGTGATTGGTTACTTTCATTATCTATATAAATTGCTAACTCAACATATCACATTTATTTCCAAGAAAAAAATAATCATATTCCATTAGCAGTGTAAATCAGTTTCTAAATCGGCAACCTGAAATCATTCTTTCAGCAAACTGGTTTACTTACTATTTTATTAAATCATGAAAATCAGACATCGGTTTACTCCACACTTATTCAACCCCCTTTCTAAGTGTGCCTGTTTAAATTTCATTTGATATCAGAGCTTGGCTCTACTTATCTTGGTCTTAAAAGTGACTTGTAGGGTAAGATCTTGATATGGCACAATTTAGAAGCAACATACAAGAAGGGCAATCCACAAATCGACCTTCATTGCTACATGGAACTGAGAATTACAACTTTTGGAAGTTCAGGATGAGGATCTATCTCAAAAGAGATCCTTGGAAATGGTGGGTTGTGGAGAATGGTCCGGTTATTCCAAGAAAGGATGATGGTACACCAAAAGCTCTAACCGAGATGGACTCAACTGAAGTGTACATGACCTCCTATGACTCAAAGGCAATGAACACACTACTCAGCGGCATGGTACAATCTGAAATAGATAAAATGTACTAATGTAATACGGCCAAAGAGATTTGGGATATTCTTAAAGTAAGTCATGAAGGAACATCAAAGGTAAGGGAAGTAAAGTTAAGTATGCTCATGCATAACTATGAGATGTTCAAGCTAGAAAAGGAAGAAACTATCAAGGAAGCTCAAGCTAGATTTCTAGTACTCATGAATTCGCTAAAGTTACTCGACAAGACCATCCCTCAAAGTGAAATAAATCGAAAGGTACTACGGGCTATGCCCAAGAGGTTTGCGTCCAAAGTCACTACTCTTCAAGATTCTTTAAATATCTCTATTATGGATACTTTAACTCTATTTGGTGAAGGAATATAAACATCAACTAAAAAGATATGATGATAAGGAGGAAACTCTTAGAAGAAAAGTTCTAGCTCTTACTGCAGGAAAAGGAGGAGAATCAAGTGAAGACTCAGATGAAGAAATTGTTATGTTATCCAAAAAATTGATAGGGATGTTGCAAAGGAAGAACAAAAGAATGTATGCTATGGGAACCAACAAATTTAAGGGAAAACAGAATGAAGAAATGTGCTTTGAATGTGGACATCCAGGTCACTTCAAGAAAGATTGCTTTCAACTGAAGAATAAAGGGAAATTAAATTTCAAGGATAACAAGAAGAAAGCTCTTATTACATGGAGTGATGACAATTCAAAAGTAGAAGTCGATGCAAACGATGAAATTGCTCAAATCTGTTTCATAGGATTTGAAGGAAAATCAAGTGAGGTAACTTTAAATGGTACTTTGCTAAAACAAGAAAATGAGAAATTAAGAGAAAAGAATATGTATTTAAAAGATTTAATAAATACTCTGATGAATGAAGTAGACACCTTAATTGAAGAAAAGGAAGAAAAAGAAATATCATCTAAAGATGAAAAAGTTTTAAATGCTAAAATTGATTATCTAGATAATTATAATAAGATACTATACAATAAGGTAAATTTCCTAAATTGTGAAAATGAGAAATTACAAAATGAAATAAAAATGAGAAATATCTGTATTGATTCCTTTAATGATAGTTCTTACAATTGTAATAATAATGAAAAAGAATTACAAAAAGAAATAGAGTTATTAAAAACATCTTTGGCAAAATTTGTTCAAGGGAAAGACAATTTAAATGTAATGTTAGGAAAATAAAGACCTAGTTTAAAAAAACAAGGAATTGGATATCAAATAACAATTAAAAAGAATAATATAAAAATGTTAAAATCCAAATTTCATTTGAATCAATGCTCTCCGTTTACTAGTTGCACTAAATGTAGAATCAAAGGACACCTAAACAGTAATTGTAATAAGTTAAAAAGATATAGGTAAGAAAAAGTGATTTACATGTTATTAACACTAACGGACCCAAAAAGAGATGGGTACCAAAACAGTAAATTATTTTGTTATTGCAGGTATGCCTTAAAGTAAAAGTCCCATCATAAAAATGAATTCTAGATAGTGGATGTTCTCGCCACATGATGGGTGATAAATCAAAGTTTTTGGAGCTATTTCTTAAGAAGAAAAATGGAACGGTGACATTTGGGGACAACAAGACCTGTGAAATTATCGGTAAAGGTAAAATAGGAAATAGTAAGATAAACATTGAAAATGTTCATTTAGTTAAAGGTCTTGAATTTAATCTCATCAGCATAAGTCAATTAATGGATAGTGGGCATCAAGTTAAATTTGAAAAAGATAAATGCTATATTTTTCATGGTACTAATAACTCTACTCTAGTTGCACAACGAGAATGAAATATCTATACAATTGATTTTAAGCAACAGAATAAAGAATTGTACTTATCAGCTATAGAGGATGAAACAAATTTATGGCACAAAAGATTGGGACATGTACACATGGACCTAATAAAGAAGTTATCAACTAAGTATCTTGTAAAAGGGCTACCCAAAATCAACTAGGAAAAGAAAGGTATATGTGGATCTTATCAACTGGGTAAGCTGGTAAGAACATCGTTCAATGCAAAAAATCAGGTATCAACTTCATCACCTTTACAATTATTAAATCTTGATTTATTTGGTCCAGAAAGGCATGCTAGTCTAAATGGTAAATTCTATGCATTTATAATAGTTGATGACTTTTCTAGATACACGTGGATAACATTTCTAAAAACTAAAGATGAATCATTTAAGGATTTTAAAAGACTTACAAAGAATTTGGAGACAAAGTACAGTCTCAAGCTCATAAGGATAAGAAGCGATCATGGTGGCGAATTTCAAAAAGGGTTCATATCATTCTGTGAGCAAAAATGGATTAGTCATGAATTTTTCGCACCAAGGACACCTCAACAAAACGGGGTGGTGGAAAGGAAAAATAGAACTCTACAAGAAACTGCACGAACATTATTACAAGAAGGTAAACTTCCACAAAAGTTTTGGGCCGAAGCGGTAAATACATCTTGCTACATTCTAAATAAAGTACTTATTCGTCATATTTTTTTGAAAACACCCTATGAGTTATTAAATGAAAAAAATACCTAATATAAGTTCCTTCAAAGTGTTTGGATCAAAATATTTTATACTAAATACTAATGGTAACTTAGGAAAATTCGATGCTAAATCATATAAAGGAATTCTTATTGGTTATTCTCAACAAAGTAAAGCTTATCGTGTATTTAATATTAACAAATCTTGTGTTGAAGAATATGTCCATGTCAGTTTTAATGAGTCTAACAATGATTTGCCAAAAGAAAGAGAAGATGATGCAGGAAATATAGAGGTTGCAGTCACCACAGAAAGACATAATACTGAAAGCACCTTCTTGAATTCACAATTAGCAAAACAGACAGACCAACACTGTTTACCAAAATGCAGAGATACAGCAGAAACAGCAAACCAGATCTGTTAATAAGCAAACCGATTTGGAAAATCAGGAAGCTAAATTAAAAGACCAAAATGAAGAATCCTTAATCTCGATTCCCATCCAACATCAAGAACAACAACACAATATTCTGATGCATAAAACAACAAGACACATCAAAAACCATCCTCCAGAAAATATAATTGGTGACATTAATCGAGGAATTATCACAAGAAGAGGATTACAAAATTTGTGTGCCTTCACTGCATTTCTGTCACAAATAGAACCAAAAAATTTGAAGGAAGCACTCCTAGATGAAAATTGGCTTTTAGCAATGCAAAAGGAACTTCAACAATTTCAAAGATGTCAAGTGTGGGAGTTAGTTCCCCCTCCAAAGGAAGTTTCAATCATTGGAACCAAATGGGTATTAAAGAACAAGCTTGATAAACATGGAAATATAATTCGCAATAAAGCAAGTCTTGTGGCTCAAGGATACAATCAACAAAAAGGAATAGACTACGAAGAAACGTTTGCCCCAGTGGCAAGATTGGAGTCTATTCAAATCCTACTTGCTTTTGCCTGCTACAAACAATTCAAGTTACATCAAATGGACGTAAAGAGTGCATTTCTAAACGGATATATAAATAAGGAAGTCTATGTAAAACAGCCTCCTGGATTTGAACACGAGAAGTATCCTCATCATGTATACAAACTCAAAAAAGCACTTTACGGACTCAAACAAGCACCAAGAGCATGGTATGAAAAATTGAGCAAGTATTTATTATCCAAAGGGTTTACAAGAGGTAAAATCGATTCTACATTATTTATTAAACATGAAAATAAATATATTATCATTACTCAAATATATGTAGACGATATTATTTTTGGTGCTACTAATGCATTACTTTGTGAGTGGTTCTCTAAGTGTATGCACAAGGAATTCAACATAAGTTTAATGGGAGAGCTTAATTACTTTTTGGGACTACAAATCAAGCAAACTAAAGATGGCATCTATATTCATCAAACCAAGTACATAAAGGATCTACTAAAGAGATTCGGATTTGATGAGTCAAATTCAAAGGCAACACCAATAAGTACCACAATCAAGCTTAATGTACATGATAAAGGTATTGATGTAGAAATCACCAAGTATCAAGGTATGATTATTATATCTAACTGCCTCACGACCTGATATTATGTATAGTGTTTGTCTTTGTGCACAATTTTAAGCAAAACCAAAAGAATCACACCTAAATGTTGTTAAGAGAATATTTAAATATTTGTTAATGTTGGTTTATATTATCCAATATGTGAGGATTTTGATCTAATAGGTTATTCAGATGCTGACTATGCAGGTTGTCAAACTGATAGAAAAAGTACGAGTAGTGCTTGTACATTTTTGGGACAAAGCCTAGTATCTTGGCATAACAAGAAGCAAACTTCTGTTGCACTATCAACAACAGAGGGTAAATATCTAGTGGCAGAGAGTTGCTGCTCCCAAATTCTTTGGATGCATCAAACTCTAATTGATTTTGATGTTATTTGTGATACTGTGCCTATTTTATATGATAACACGAGCACCATTGACATATCTAAAAACCCTGTCTTGCATTCACGTACAAAACGCATTGAAGTTAGGCATCATTTTCTAAGAGATAATATATCAAAAGGGTTGATTAAATTAGTCTTTGTCCCTACCGATCACCAACTAGCTGGTATATTTACCAAACTATTAGGTGAAGAAAGATTTTGTACTTTAAGACGTGAACTTGGTATATGTATGATTTCATAATTCTCTATTGTACATATCTGCATGGAAAACTTAATTTACATGTCTACATGAACATAATACATGTTGTTATGTTAATATGGTAATATAGAATTAAGGAATGATTTATTTTTTAAAAATAAAATTTCAGCATTATTTGGAAACCGTGTTTTATCTCTCCTTCATCTACATTAAAACTGCACTCAGTCTTCTCTCTCATACTTTACTCTTCCTTTCCAAACCGATCAAAAACTCTCATTCTACAAAAACCCTTCTTCTTCATCCTCAAAGCCATCAGTTGAGGAAGAATGAAGACTCGAACTTCCAAGCGAATCATGGAAGAAGAATTGAGCACTGGCGACGACACCCCTGTCACTGTCAAATCAAGTTATTTGAAGAAACCAAGCATGGGTACATCAACGGGTTAATCGGGATTTAAGCAGTCAAAGGGAAAAGCGAAAATGGTTGTCCAATCTCCAGAAATTGGCTCTAAATCGATAATACCCACCTCTCCCTCCTTAACTAGGAACTATTTTCGTGGAAATAATTTTGAGGCTCGGTTCCAAACTCACATTATGTCAAAACCTCTGCTTTATGAGAATTCATTGAATTTATTTATTTATAAGTAATCCACACTAGAAGCACTGTTTGATTCATGTGGTATTGCCTCAATGATTTATCCCCTACCACTGCTTACCCACAACTTGTTCAACAATTCTATGCAAATTTTGAACTAATATAGGGAACATGTACCTCTCTCATTAAAGGAAAGTTGTTTGCGTTTTCTGATGAAGTTTTAGGGAGTATTTTGTCCATTCCTTTTACTGGGTTATGTTCGTTCACACTAAAAGGTGCAACGTAAGAACCCTTGTCCCCTATAACTCAATTTCAAACTGTCATGAATGATACCTCTCTCACTAAAGTGGTCCTTTCTACTACTGTTAAGGTATCACCCATAGCAGTAGTCATTCATAAAATTGTACGATCAAACTTGATGCCTCACACGGGTGGTGGTGCTAATTTTACTTTTCATGATCTAGTTCTCGTTTCTACTATTATGAAAGGGCTGGAATTTAATTTAGCTTCAATGATCATCTTACATATGGACAGTTGTGTCAAACAAAACAAGTAATGTCTTCCATACGGCGGACTTCTTACTAAAATCTTTCAATATTTTGGCATTTCCTTTGACACTGAGGCTTTTCTTCCACTCACTGAATCCATTGATTCGGAGAATCTAAAGCAGTCTCACTTAACTCTCACTAATGGTTATTTTGTTTGACTTCCTAGAGAGAATCTACTTGAAAATCCGTCTCAGTTGCCACATTCCATTTCTTCTACTCCTCTTCAGTCTCCTAAGATCACCTCTCTTCTTCAACAAATTCTTGCAAATCAAATCAAAATGAATACTGACATGGCAGAGATAAAGTTTGCAATGAACACTGATAGAACTTAAACAAAGGCTCACTGCACTCGAGATAAGGGAAAATCCTGTAACTGATCAGGAGGCTACAAATCTGTTTAAATGAGTTGAGGATGAGTTTATCAACTTACAAGCTGGTTTTGAAGTTCAAACAACTGCAATGGTGGTTGCAATGCAAAGGAAAATGAATAGGAATGCATGTCAACTTAGTCATGAGATCAAATTTGTTAGCAGTCAACTCGAAACTTTGGGATCTTTTGTTGCTCGTTGCTTTAATGACATTGGTCATCGTCAAGCTCATTCAACTGTTCCAGATTGGCTTCAAATAAATTGGATGGCTGAATTTGCTAGTGATTTTTTGGATTTACGCACTAATCCTAACATTCATATTCCTCATCCACCTCGTTTTACCCACGAACTATCCTACGAGGAACGGATGGCCCGTGTCCTGCATTGTCCATATTTCACTCGCCGGACAGATAACAACGTTGTGATTATAGACCTTGATGATTAAATTCTCTAGTTCTCTTATTTAATTGGGTCTGTAATAACTCTATGTTCTACATTTTGCTTGAAGCTTATACTCTGGTTTAAACATATTTTGCCTACTTACTTGTGCTTATATTTGTTTCCTTGGCTCTCTTTTTACTGATGACAAAGGGGGAGAAAATATGATTGCATGGTTTTAAGGGGACTATTATTATTTTCAAACATTACAGGTTACTCGATGCATGGTTTTAGGGGGAGCCTTATTTTCGTGTGTTGTCATCATCAAAAAGGGGGAGATTGTTGAATTGGTCACACTCCGATTCTTGATTTTGATGATAACTTTATTTCTATACTAAAACTTTGTTTATTGCTATTAAGATATATGCAACAGGTTAAAAATAATGACATGCAACAAACTGATTTCGGCACTAGATTAAAGCTACAAATAGAAATTCTTATGAAGCTCTATCCCGAGTCCTTAGGTTTTCATGTAAGATCTTGGCTATGACTCATATTTCAATTCAAAGCTCATTAGGTTTCATTCCATATTTAAAAAGAAATATGTTATAAATATATCCAAATAAAGTGTCACACTAAATTGCCGAGTCAACTATCATGGACATTCCATATTAGGATCAATTAGAATAATTAAGGGAATCTAAATTAAATTATGTAATTGATTGACCTTTCCATGTTGGGAGGAACTATTTAATCAAGTCACTAATACTTGATTGATACCTAATTGATTGACAATCAAGAGTTGCCATAAATATGTTAACAAACTAATTACTAAACCTAGAATATTTTATGGTAACTGTAATGGGTTGTTTTTTTTTTGTTTTTTTTTTCATAAATGCTGACCGTGATTGCTAGACTCTAGCAACTATTTATGGTATGAATATTTCCTTGACCTACGTTATGCTAAGGTGTCAAAAATTTATTTCCAAGATTGTGCTTCAGAACATCTATTATGAGCTTCATAATTATATGGGAATAAATCTATTTTTAATTCGAGATCCTCTTTATCAATCACACGTAATCACTGGAAATATCCCTTGAATAGTTACCAAGTCCAAAAAGGTTAAATGGTAACTTTATTGTGGATCATCCCTAACGGCTAGTTTCAAATGCATATATATATATCCTGTCCAGGCAAACAAAAAGAGACACAAATAATATTGATACTACACTGAGTCTTTTAAAAAGCAAAGAAACACTGCACAACAAGTATTATTCTCTCACGTGAAAAACTGCTACACTGCTGAAGGACACTTGACAATCTGATTTTATTCCCAGTCGTGAATCATTTGAGAATAATCTGGTGATATCTTAACTTTTGATCATTGCATTTAGATTTGAACTTTGTGTTGTTATATAACTCATGCTTTGATTATAGTATTCGTTGTAAACAGTTTTGAATTTGCACTAATCTATTTTCTGTTTGAAGGGTTTTTGCAATTAAGTTCCGGGTTAGCTTAATAGCTTTATGAGTAAGAGTACTCAAGTAAGTGCATAGGTGTGCACAAGGGAGCATAAGTGCATATATTTTCTGTTTGAAGGGTTTTTGCAATTATTGTAAAAAGGTGTTGTAAGGCAAAATTATTTAATAAAAAGCAATCTTCAATACCATTTGGTATTGGACGTAGAGTAGACCACTAGAGTAGAAGATAGGGGCCGAATCATGTAAAAACTCTTCAAGTGATTGGTTACTTTCATTATCTATATAAACTGCTAGCTCAACATATCACATTTATGTCAAAGCAAAAATAATCATATTCCATTAGCAGTGTAAATCAGTTTCTAAATCGATAGCCTGAAATCATTGTTTCAGCAAACTGGTTTACTTACTGTTTTATTAAATCATGAAAATCAGACATCGTTTTACTCCACACTTATTCAACCCCCGTTCTATGTGTGCCTTTTTAAATTTTATTTTCTAATAATGCTAGGCCCATTCAAAATCTCTAAGTACAACGCACCCCCAAAATCTTCCACTTGTGTAGCAGCCAGCTTTGATAAAACATCTGCAGTAGAATTACCTTCTCTCTCAATCCCATTAAGAACATATGATCCAAATCTCTGTAATAATATCTTTACCTCGGATAAGTATCTAGTCATTTTAGCTCTGCAAGCTTCATATTCTCCTTTAATTTGATTCACTACTAATTGGGAATCATTGAAAATAAGTAAATGCCGAACTTCCAAACTTTTAGCCAGTCGCAATCCTGCCAACACTGCCTCATATTTTGCTTCATTGTTAGTAACTCAAAACTTAAACCAGATTGTCTGCTGCACCGTAAACCCTTCCGGGCTAGTCATAATAACCCATACTCCACTAGCCTCTGCATTAGCCTACCTATCAACATACAAAGTCCAAGAAAAAGCAGATACGAGCTACCTCAACTAAAATGGCAACCTCCTTAGCCACATGACCGACCCCATCATCATCTGGAAAAGTACACTCAATCATGAAATCTGTCAAAACTTGACCCTTGATGGCTGTACGAGGACAATACTCTAAATTATACTGACTTAACTCCACAGCCCACATCACTATTATTTATGAGGCGTCTGACTTATGTAAAACTTTCTTCAATGGCTAATTCTTGTAGATGATGATAAGCCGACCTTGAAAATAGTGTCTAAACTTTCGACTTTCTACCACCAAAGCATACGCAGACTTTTTCAAACTCGGATAATTAGTCTTTTCATCCCTCAGCACATGACTAACATAATAAACTGGGCGTTGAATTCACCTTTCCTCCCGAATTAGGACCGTGCCCACAGCTAAGAAACTGATTGCCATATACAAGTAAAGTTGTTCCCTTGACACAGGCCTCTACAATAAGAGAGCCGACATCAAATACTTCTTTATTCCCTGAAAAGTATCTTCACACTCCGAGGTCCACTAGAAGGTCTTCTCATTCTTCAGCCCTTTCAATGTATCAAAGAAGGGTAAACACCTCTCAGCCGACCTTGACATAAACTTTCTCAACGCTACAATTCGACTAGCAAGCCTCTACACATTTTTAAAACTTTGTCGTGATCTCATATCTAATATTGCTTTGATCTTCTCTAGATTAGCCTCAATTTCCCGTTTACTGACCAATTATCCCGACCCGAGGCCAAAAGTACATTTTGTAGGGTTGAGGCGCATGTTGTAATGCCGGACAGTTTAGAAACATTCTTCCAGATCATGAAGATGATCCTACATCCTAGGACTCTTTACGATCATATCATCCACATACACCTCCATGTTCATTCCGATCTCCTTTCGGAAGACATTATTTATCATCTTCTGATATGTAGCACCAGCATTTATCAACCCAAACTTCATTCTATTATAAGTGTAAATAGCCCTATGGGTAATAAATGTTGTCTTTGGAATATCTTCCTTTACCATGAAAATCGGGTGGTATCCCGAGAAAACATCTAAGAAACTCAAAACTATATTTTTCGAGATCGCATCAATAAGTTGATCAATATGCGAAAGCGAATAAAAGTCTTTAGGGCACACTTTATTCAAATCCATGTAATGTATGTAGACCCTCCACTTCCCATTGCTTTTGAACCAAAACTATATTGGCTAACTACTTCAGATATTCAATCTCTTCGATTACCCCAGCATCTAAGAGCTTATCGAGCTCTCCATCTATGATTTTATGGCGCTCTGATGCAAATATCCTTCTTTTCTGGTGAACTGGCTTCTTGTTGGGATCAACAAACAGCCTGTGAATAGCCACTTCCTCGACTATTCCCAGTATATCCCTAGGTATCCAAGTAAAAATATCAACGTAAGTCTATAATAATTATATCAAACCAGATTTGACTGCACTGGGTAACCCAACCCCTATCCTTATCAACTTTAAAGTGTTACCGGGTATCAACTCCACTTCCTCGGTCTCCTCAACCAGTAGTGCCAACCTCAGCATACAGTTCCATATCAACAGTAATAGTCTGCCTCTGCCAATTGACCCCAATAACAAATGACGTCACAACATAACAATAACACCTCCGTGCGATATCAATATCCCCCTTCACCTCACCGACTCCCTCCGACGTCAAAAACTTAATCTTAAAATGCGGAATAGACGTAACATCATTTAAAGCAGATAAAGTTGTTTAACCCAAAATAGCAATATAGGCCGAATCAACCTGAATAACAAAAAATTTTACTTGTACCGTCATTTGCCAAGGAGCAGTTCCAAATACTACTAGAAGTTCCAAAGTTCCGACCACAGGTACAGCTTCATTGCCAAATCCATACGAAGGTGACTTCATACCCACTTCCAGCCTTACGCCTTGAAGATCCATCCTCTGATAAACATGGCTATAAAGTACATCTACCGACGACCCATAATCGATTATAATCCTCTTAATGTCTACCGGTCTGACCTGCGTAGTGATAACCAAAGCTCTTTCATGTGGCTTGACTGCATCACCTGGGTAATCTTCATTCAAGAACGAGATCACCGTGTCAAAAAAAAGCCGCTTTACTTTAGGCTACTAATCCGATAAGGCCAAAATTGCATCGAAAGAGGATCGATGCCTTTTACCAGTCTACCTCTGCATCGACCCACCTATGATGACATCCATAACCCTTTGAGGCTGATTCCACTACTCTGCCTTTTTTTTCCCACAATAGGTCCTCGATTAAGGGCATGCCCTTCTCTTCCATCCACATATTGGGTCAATTTACATCTCTGAACTCTTAACTAGATCATATCCTTTAACTCGGCACATGTCTCCGTTGTATGTCCAGTTTGGCAGTGATACTAAAATATAAATTCAATCTAGCTTGCCTCAATCCTGACGGTCTTGGCACAGCTGTTGATTCGTTCCTTATAGCCTCCAACACTTAAATCGATTAGCATTCAGAGGAGTGTAAGACTTACTCTCTGTCTGAGGTTGAAAAGGTGGCTTGCTTGTATCTGGCTGTCCTCCCTTTGAACTCATTCAGTCAAAGACATTAGGCCTACTATCTCCACCCCTGCTCCCACTAGAAGGTTTATCATTCCTTTTATTCCTCGGCATTAAACTATCCATAGCCTTTTCGATCGCAATAAACTTTTTAGATCATTCATACGCATCTAGGAGGTCCTTTGGTAGATTGAACATCACATCTTTCATCATATTTTTATTCCGAGTGACATCCATCCCGGTAGTAAAAAATCCCAACGCTTATATCATGTTGAGGTTGGTGATCGTTCCTACCACATCCCGAAACCTATGCACGTACTGGCTCAACGACTCCCCGGGCTTTTACTTGATCTACATTAAAGTGACAGTCAATTTTCCCCTCCTCTTATTACTTCTAAGTCGTTCATGAAAACGTTCACATAACTTTGTGCACGAATTGATACAATTTGGAGATAATGACCACTATTTAACTCCCTTTTTCAGTGTTGTCACGAAGATCTGACATATCCCAGCGTGAGAGTGATTATAATACTTCATCACCCACTCATATGAACTAGTAAGATCATAGGGGTCACCTAAGCCATCATAAACTTCCAGATATGGCAGCTTCTTCTTTGGGCCGGCTTTCTCCTTATCAATAGTAGCCGAGAATGGAGACTTAGGATCCAAAAGCATGGGCCTAGATGCCTCCAGCTCGGACCCTGTCGTCGATCTTGCCTCCGCTGCTGCCAATCTCCTCTCCAAGTTTGATATCCTCTCACTAATCGGGTTGGGAATAGGCACGTAAGGAACTATCCGATGCTCTTCTCAACCCGATTCCGTCCTCGGATTATCATGGCTCATTCTTTCAACTGGAGATCGAACCCTTCCCCGGGAATGATGGCTTAGAGAACCGGGCTGTCTCCTTCCTTCTGGCCAACCCGTCTAGGTTGACTCACATGACCCTGAGACTGGTATAGACCTTCCGTAATATCCTGACC
Organism: Hedera helix; assembly: GCA_947179155.2. Taxonomy (NCBI): domain Eukaryota; kingdom Viridiplantae; phylum Streptophyta; class Magnoliopsida; order Apiales; family Araliaceae; genus Hedera; species Hedera helix. Next base: position 35,885,412 of record OX359267.1, read on the forward strand.
GACCCGTCCAGGATGCCTCATATGACCCTGAGACTACTATTGACCTTCCGTATTATCCTGACCGACCCGCCCAGGATGCCTCATATGATCCTGAGACTAGCATTGACCATCTATATTATCCTGATTGATCCGTGCAAGATGCCTCATATGACCCTGAGACTGGTATAGACCTTCTGTATTATCCTGACTGACTCATCTAGAATGTCTTATATGACCCTGAGACTGGTATTGATCATTACATTCTGATCTCCCCATCCATCTTTGCTCCACCCGAGGGCACCTCTGAGGGGTTTCCGCCCACTCTCCTCTATTAATAGTAGTTAACGGACCATCCTCTCCACGTAGCTCTAATAGGTGGGCATGCCACTCTTGGCCCTCACGTTACACTGCCTACAGCTCTGCCTTTACCTCTCTAATCATGTGTCATTTATCTCTATCTGCATGCTTACATTACGAAACTCTTCATGAGGGTTTCACCCCATATTCCATATCACCCCTTTGCAAATCAGAATCCAACGTGAATGATAGTGAAAACTAACGCCTCTTGACTGGTGCTGAATGAGTATGCACCGGTGCATGCCTCTACTGGTTGGACCCTAACCTATCCCTCACCGAGCCTCTACTATGTTGCATTTGTGGTTCGATGAAGGATCCCTGATGATCCCTACTTGAACTCATTCTTTTCGCCATAAAAACTACTGTCAAACCAAACGAAGTCGGTGATTTGTGTATCAAATATCAAAACCCCCCTTCTTGCACCAATGTTGTCTTGTGAATCTGTCTCCTGTCAAAATCACCCAACAACAAGATTCCTGCACTAAAAAAAATCCGTTAACACCCCACATATCAGGTCACAGCTTGGGCAGTCCAGAGATGTTCCGATGTAAAGGTAAGCACGAGTGATGAACATCACAATGAAGAGCCAAATAATGCTTGAATATACGATATTTGTTATCTCAGTTTGTTTGTTAAAAAAAAACATTATCTTGTTCACTTGTGAGGTTTTATGTATATTCTCATTCATGCATTATCAAGAGTCCAATCAACTTTATTAAGTGGGAAAATAATATTTTTTTTCACTAACCCAAACTGTCTCAAAAATAAGAATACCTGAATGGGCTGACTCAAGGTCCAAGCCCATTATGGTATGTAAAAGAGTCCAACCCAACTCTAAATATGAATTAATCCTTGGCCTATATTAAAATATATAAGGTCTAATAAATTAGGTCCCAACACATCCAGTCGAATTATGAATGAAATATGATTAAGAAATGAAGAAAAACATATAACGGCAACAACAACTAAAAATTCATGTATTCAAATTACATGAATTCACAAATCAAACGAAAAAAAATGATGAAATCTTTAGCTCAAATAACAAAGCAAATTAACAAGCCAACAATCCTCCAAAAACACAAATTCAACCTATATCATATAAACGAAAAGTAAACCCTAAACTCTAATTTATAACACAAACATAATCAAACGAAAAGGAAAACAATACTAACTAATGACCGCAGATTTTCCCTTGTCTAAGTGATTATGTTTCACCTCATTTTTCTTGTCCACAAATTTTACAATTGAAGGGTTTCAATATAACCAATAAAAAATTAAAATAATATACAAAATATTAATCTTTTAGTGGTTCTTACCTATCCAAATTCTCAAAAAATGAAAGGAAAAAGAGAAAAAAAAGATGAAGAAGAGAAGTCTTTGATGATGGAAAGCGTTGAAATCTTAAAACATAAAAGTCAAAAACTGATTTTCTCTCTATCTTACTCAATCAAAATATAATTTAAATTTTAAAAGACTACAAGTAACTAATTAATATTAAAATAATATATAAATAAATTGGGTTCTCACAACATCCAACCTTTAACTTTTAATATTATGGGACATAAAAGATTAGGCCACTCGAAACTGATGTGGTCTTTACATGAGTTTGTCATGCAGTGCAATTTGACTTGCATGAGTCTGCCACATTATTTTCTGTGATCATAAGATTGCATCTTAAAATTCAAAAACTTAGAAGTTTAATATTCTAAAAATTAAATATTGGGGTTCACCTCATAAATTTAAAATAATTATAAATTCTAAAAGTATTTTTAAGACTAATTACCTAGAGTGATAAGAATTCTTATTTAATATTTTTTAACATTCGTAATCCTATTTCAATAATTACTTACATTGATAAGAATTCTTATTCGTAATATTGTTTTATATTTTGAAATGGGAGAGTACTATATATGATATTGATGAAAGCTTGTGAGAAAGTTAGCTAATAATTCTTAAAAAAAAATTAAAATGCATAATAATATAATATCGTGTTATTATAAAATGTTAATTATTTTTTCATATTATATATGATCATTTTTTTATTAAAATAAACAATCAAATAATGAAAAAAATGCCCTTGCCAGCTTGCAAGGGCATGCGTAGTAGTTTTGTTAAAATTTCATTTAATCTTTGGTTCGTTTTAATTTTATGTCTATGTCTATGTTTGTTAGTTTTATTTTGCATGTATTTGTACTTCACATGCTTTCATTTGTAATCTTCCTTATGGTACATAGTTTAGATTTATTTTGCAAAAGATTAACAAGATTTGTCGTCTAAATCTTACTAAAGTTAAAATTATGCGGTTGTCAAAATTGAAAATTACTAAAAAGATTACATTATACTTTGAATTTATACTTTTTGTGAAAATATGATAGTTGACTTTATAATACAGAAAATACAAAATAGAGTTTTGCATTTTAATCTTAAATATATATAATACTAATTCATATTAGTTTGGCTTGTGAATTTATTTTTTTCTCCTCTAATAAAGTTTGATTGAATCTTGATATTGTAATAATGTGATTATATAATTAAATATAAATCATATTGTACTTCCAAAAAGTGGGCTTCAAAAAAGAATATTGGTTTGCTAAATATACACCGTAATCTATCTTCCAGATATGAATTTTATCTTTAATCAATTAATTAGTACAGATCATGTAGTTCTTTGCATGTCATTAAAATACATACAGTTGCAGTAACAAAGTATAAATAATGAAGTGATCATTATTCAGTTTCTAGATTAAAAG